>CM054817.1:15776488-16399750 GCA_028984105.1 Lavandula angustifolia
TGAGCAATGGCGAGGTGGTAGTCTCAATAGGCAATAGATCGAAAGTTCCTGCAATTGCCATTGGAGATTTACATCTATCTATTGATAGTTCTGTTTTAGTACTTAAAGATGTTTAATATGTGCCTGATTTTAGGCGAAACATTATTTCTATTTCAAAACTCTACACATGGATGGTTATGAATCAAGTTTTGATAGTGAAGTTTCTATCATGAAAGATGATGATTTTATCCGTGGCGGACCATTAAACAGATCTTTATATATCGCGTAGTTCTGTTAATATTGCTTCCTCATCATCAAATCCTAAGAAGAGTAAAGAGTCTTCTAAGGTAAACAAAACTTATCTGTGGCACTTAAGACTAGGTCACATCAATCTTAACAGGACTCAAAGGTTGGTGGAATATGGATCACTGGAGTCTCTCCAAGTTGAACCATTTCCAACTTGCGAAACCTGTTTGGAAGGAAAGATGATGACTAAGCTTTTCAAGGCAAAGGATTGTAGAGTTAAAGAAGTATTAAGTTTGCTACATTATGACTTGTGTGGGCCTATGTCTACACAAGCTCGTGGAGGGTATGAGTAGTTCGTCACATTTACTGACGATTACTCGAGGTATAGATATGCTTAACTTCTTCGCCACAAGTTGGATTGCTTTGAAACCTTGAAGGAATTCAAGGCAGAAGTCGGTACAAAAGATCCCTTTCGAGTTGTAGAGCGGGCACAAACCCAGTATGCACCACTTAAGGATTTGGGGTTATCCTGCTTATGTACTAAATAGGAAGACCGACAAATTGGAATCACTTTCAGAAGTGATGTTGTTCATAGGGTATTTGAAGGAAACAAAGGGTGGATACTTTTATGATCCTAAAGAACAGAATACTCGCTCGGTTCGTAGAAGAGGATTACATTAGTAACTATAAATGTCGAGTCGACATCATCCTTGAGGAATTACAAGGTGGTCGAGTTCCACTTGAACAACCAGTTGTGCAAGATAGTACTCCACGAGTAATTACACAATCTGTTAACACAACGCCTGACATTGTTCGACGTAGTGGGAGGGTGATATTTACACCTGATCGGTATATGTTCACTAGGGAGACTTTTGATAATCTCTCGGCAGATGAATAAGATACCGTGGATCCCTAGACTTCCAACGAAGCGGTGGGAGATGTAGATGCAGATTCCTAGCGAATCGCCATGGACTCAGAATTTAAGTCCATAACTGATATGGATGTATACGAGATCACTAAACTACCTGAGGGCTACAAGGCTATTGGTAGTAAGTGGGTATACAAGAGAAAGAGATGACCGAATGGAGAGATCATGGCGTTTAAGGCCAGATTAGTGGCGAAGGGTTTTACCAGAAAGAAGGTATCAATTATGAAGAGACCTTCTCGCCTGTAGCATTGATCAAGTCCATTCGGATTCTCCTTGCCATAGCAGATCATATGAACTTAGAGATTTGGCAAATGGATGTCAAAACCGTATTCCTAAACGGTCACCTTTAAAAAGGTAGAGATATCTACATGAAATAGCCAGATGGTTATGTGAAGGAGCGCGAAGAGCATCTAGTTTGGAATCTTAAAAAGTCCATTTATGGACTTAAGCAAGCTTCCCGGTTATGGCACCATCGTTTCGACGAGGTAGTCAAATCCTATGGATTTGTATCCTATCCTAACGAGGTGCATGTGTACCGTATTTATGTTAACAGATCAGTGGTGTTTCTTGCATTTTACGTAGATGACATCCTTCTCATTGGCAACAATGTTGAAGTGTTATCAAACGTAAAGACGTGGTTATCTGAGCAGTTTTAAATGAAGGACTTAGGTGAGGCTGCTTACATCATTGAGATCAAGGTGATCCGAGATCACAAGAAAAGGATGTTAAGCTTGTCACAAGCGTCCTACATTGACACTGTTGTTGCTCGTTTTAGCATGTAAAAGGCCAGGAGAGGCTCAGTACCTTTCAGACATGGCATTTTCTTATCCAAAAATCAGTGCCCTAAAACGCCTGAAGAGATAGAAAGTATGAGGCTAGTACTATATGCTTCCGTTGTCGGTAGCCTCATGTATACAATGCTTTGTACGAGACCAGATATCTCATATGCTGTAGGCATTGTCTCAAGACATCAGTCTAACCCTGGAAAGGAATACTGGACTGCGGTCAAGTATATTCTCAAGTACCTTAAACGGACTAGAGATCATAGGCTTGTTTACCAGTCAGACACTCTAGTGTCTTTGGGTATATAGAATCGGATTTCCAGGCTGATAGAGACGAGAAGAAGTCTACCTCGGGTTATGTGTTTACCTTGGGAGGTGGAGCCATTTCATAGAGGAGTGCAAAACAGAAATGCATTGCGGACTCAACCATGGAAGCAGAGTATGTGGCTGCTTCAGAAGCTTCGAAAGAGGCAGTTTGGCTCAAAAATTTCCTCCTAAATCTTGATATTGTTCAGAATTTGTCTAAGGCGATCACGATTCATTGTGATAATGCGGGTGCAGTGACAAATTCTATGGAACCTAGATCTCACAAGGCGTCTAAACACATAGACAGGAAGTACCAAATTATACGAGTATTCGTAAATCTAGGAGACGTGGTGATTAACAAAATTGGAACTGAAGTCAACCTAGATAATCCTTTCACAAAGAGCTTACCACTCCCGGCTTACGAGAAGCATGTTCGTGGCTTAGGAGTAGTAGAGATGCCCCCAACTTAGGACTACATAAACTTTTGTATAAGTGGGAGAAGATGTAGTGATAGATATGATAGATAGCTGAGAGATAGTTGAGTACTAGTTTGTACCTAGAACTGACACATTGTATACTAAAAGTTTATTTTAGTATAAGTGGGAGAATAGTTGGGATTTTGTATACTGGAACAAATTTTATGGTTGTATACAATGTGTTTTGTCCCTACCACTATTTTATTCTCCTATCTGATAAATATATATATTTGCACATGTAATCCTTTATCTTGTATAAAAGTTAGATTTCTGTAGTGTATCGGGTATCACAGAAGACTACACAAATTGGTTGAACTGACAAGATATAAACAATTATCACAGCTGAGACAACTTAAGGATAAGTTGTCGGTTTAAGCTGCAGTTTAGATAAGAAGTGGCTTATCTTGGCTGCTTGTCTTTACTGGTAAACTTAAGGTGGTGTATTGATGGATCACAGTGAGATGTGTTCTCCCAACTGACCTAAGTGGAGAACCAAGATCTCGGTGACTTAGCTGGTCTTAAGCTTGATAAGACTTCAGCTGAGTGCATTTGGTTATCTATCACTTTGACCTACTATAGTGAACGTCATCGCGACCGGATCTACGTATCTTAGGTGTTAGTAGTTATTTGTGGCTCAGGCTAGTTGTCTGTATCTTGCAACCGTATCCTAGTAAAATGGGTTGATAATATCCCCTGAGGAACTCGAAAGGATTAGCACACTAAACCCGACCGGTTGATTAAGTTCAGGTGTGTTAATAAGGTCGAGTGGTACTACTCAGGAATATATAAGATGTTAATTAATTTAAGTTGTCAGTGAGCTTAATTAATTAACTGTTATTTCTATCTTAAATACGGAGATCGATTAAGTCTAAAATACAAGCCCTTGCTCAATTTAGAATAAAGGGGTAAGTCAGCACGGATTCTCTAGTGGAATGAATCTGTGTTTATTAATTAATTTTTCTCTGGGCTGAGCATAGATAATTAATTAATTTGAGGCCCTGCTTTATTCTTGTATTAGATCCCTGATCTGGCCCAATTAGTTGCCTAGTTATTTATTGTCTCTCAGAAATCATTATTAATAGATTAATGTAATTTTATATAATTTAATAATATTATTTATCTGGAATTAATTGGCTAGGCCAATTAATTGATAAATATTAGTAGCCCAGTGGATTAATTAATTATATTATGAGCTAATTATGTGGAAGTCCATTATGAATATAATTAAATTAATGGGCTACAAATATTAATATTGTGTTGGCTTTTGAAGCTTATATATATTAGTATTATGTTTATAAACATAACATACACACACAAATTCATACACGCACGGCGTGAATGAGAGAGAGATGATAATCTTATTTTCTTCAGTTCTCTGACCACCAAGAGGAAGAAAAAGGCCGGGATACAGATCAGAAGATCTGACATACGAGCAACAATCAGAGCTGCAACAACATATGTAGGAGGAAGGTATTCGGTTCTTCACCTCCTATTTCCTTCAAAAAATAACCAGTTAGTTCTAGATTATCATCAGCAGAATATCATAGCCCAACATCAGGTGTTCCTTTCAGGTAACGGAGAATCTTCTTTGCTGAGTCTACATGACTCTGTTTGGGATTCTTCTGAAATCTCGCGCATACACCTACAACATAAGTTATATCAGGTCGGCTAACTGTTAGGTATTGTAAGGAAGTAATTATAGCAAGATAATCAGTTGAATTTACATATACTCCCTCTTTATCAAGATCAAGTTTGAGATTGGTATTAATGGGTATCTTTACTGATTTGCTTGATTCACAGCCGAACTTTTTGATGACATCTCTTGTGTATTTAGCTTGATTAATAAATATTCCCTTCTTCGATTATTTTACTTGAAGTCCAAGGAAATAAGTCATTTCTCCCATCATCGACATTTCAAAGTTTTCTTTCATCATCTGCTCAAATTTCTGACACATGGTCAGATTCCTGGATCCAAAGATGAGGTCGTCCACATAGATCTGCACCAGTAGGATGTCATCTTCTGACTTGATACTGAACAGGGTGCGATCAACTGTCCCTTTCTGAAAACCTTTCTGAAGTAGAAAGTCTGATAGGGTATCGTACCAAGCCCTGTGTGCTTATTTTAACCCATGCAGTGCTTTCTTAAGTCTGTAAACTTGGTGACCCTACTGAAAGCCGAGTGGTTGTTCAACGTAGTCATAGTGACTTTACAGTTCTTGACCTTTGAATGTTAGGATTTCTCTAACTATGAAGGAGTTCTTACAAGAAGAACAGTTCAAAAGATGAACTCCTTCGAGGTTCTAAGCTATTGAATATTACAATTAGCATGTTTAGATAGAGAAGGGGAACTAAAGGATCTTTAGAGAGAAGAACTAAAGAATGATCTTCGAATGAACAAGTTCTTCACTTTATTTTGCTTTGAGTTCGCTAGAGTATGTTGGCTTGAAAGCTTGTGTTCCTGGTGGTCTTTCTGCATGAAGACCTTCTCTATTTATAGTCTTAGATTTGTGAATAGATCCGTTGAAGGGAGTCTAGACACGTGTCGAATAAGACAAGAGAAATGGCCATATTAATTTGAACGTTGAAGTAGTGATACTGTAGAGATTTCCTCTTTTTTCGTCTAGGAGCAGCTTTATGGCAGAGCAAGTAAGGTGTTGTCTGCTCCTTATTGGTCGAGTTGTGAGAGTAGGTGAGGCTTGTTCAAACTCCAAGGTATGATGAGTTGACTTCCTCTGAATCCTCAGACCTTCAACAAATGTATCTTCTACTGACATTCGTCTGATCAATTTAGTTCGCAGACTCAAATTCCTTTGCAGATTCAGTTGGTCGATAGCTATCCAACTGACTTCCTCGATACTGAGTTCTCCGGCTGAGTGTAAAATCTTCTACTGAACGCACAACTACTAAACTCTAGCCTACTGAGTTCCTAACAAATTGAACTCAACTAAGCTATTATAATATTGAAGGTTCATCATTCA
Source organism: Lavandula angustifolia (assembly GCA_028984105.1). NCBI lineage: Eukaryota > Viridiplantae > Streptophyta > Magnoliopsida > Lamiales > Lamiaceae > Lavandula > Lavandula angustifolia. Next base: position 15,782,184 of record CM054817.1, read on the forward strand.
GTTATGGGGTTTTGGTTCTTTAAATCTTATCTTACTGAATCTTATCCCAACATTAACGGTTGACTAACCGAAAATTTAACAAAATGAATAAATTGACCAAGAGTCTATAGTTTGAAATCAAATGACAAAAAATAAATCAATAACTCAATAAATAAGGGACTAAATTAGCCAAACTGTCATAATTTAAGAACTAAAAAATCCCAATTTGCTTTATATCTATATATATATATATATATATATATATATATATATATATATATATATAACCAAGAGAGTATAGTTTGAAACCAAATAACAAAAATAAACCAGTAAAGCAATAAATAAGGGACTAAATTAGCCAAACTGTCATAATTTAAGAACTAAAAAAGATCCAATTTGCTTTTATATATATATATGTTTTGGAGGTTTGTTTGGTGCTTGATGCCCGTATTATCGAAAAAATGAATAGTACTTGTTTTTATAAGATAGTGGACGAAAGAAATTTTGTTGGCCAAAATTGTCAATACGGATAAATGTTAAAAGAATTATACTCATCTTGTCAAATTATTTGTGGCTCATTTTTTTTGGCTAGATAATTAAGAAAATGATGTTATGTGATGCAGATTGTTTGATTTTTTGATAATTAAATTCAACCCACACAATCATTGCATTTTTTAGAATGAACCATTTTTAACAGGACAATTCGAAAAGGACAACGAGCAACTTTTAGCGGGATAGAGGGAATAATATCTAAATAGTCAAAAATAAATATAAAATCTACTTCATCGCATATATCTATTATGTCAAGGCTGAATATAATTTTTTGTGTGCCTTACGTTATATTTTCGATTTAAAATACTATTTTGTTTTGTTATTAGTGGATTAATTTTTTTAGGCAGTACTTAAGAAGATATGTTTTTTTTAAGAGTAGTGTGACTCACTAGATTATAATGTAATATTATTTTAAGTATGAACTATTTTTAATACTGTATGACATTCCAAACACATACAAATCATTATAAATGGGATAAAGTCAGTACTGTTGTAAATATATTATATATATATACTTACCGTATATTGTGATGACCATGTAAATCCTAAAAGCCCATGAACCCATCTTGTACTCTATAAATAGAGGTCTCTGTTGGTCCCGTGAGTACGTTCAGGTGTAAAGGGGGGGAGGGGGTGAATACACCTGAAAACCGATTTCTCAACTTAAACACGAACAGTCCTCTTCAGGATAGTGTCGTACTGAACAAGTTCAGCAGACCAGACAAGCTGTTCTGAATCGTATGGCAGAGTGACTGACTCTACTGAGACCTGCTAGCTGACTTAGACTCAGAATTCAGTATCGTTTAGATAGAGTTCAATAGTGCGGAATAGTGTAGGCCCAAATTCAGTTGAGTTAGGAAAACATTTTTATCAAAACAGTTTCAGTAGATTAGTGCAGTCTATTAAGTTTGCCGAAACTCTGTTGAATGATTTAAAGAATATTTTCAGTATGAACAGTAAATCACTGCAACAGTAAAAATAGAACACAAGTCATAGAGATTTTTAAAGTGGTTCGGACACAACAATCCTACGTCCACTGTCCCGAAAGATCAGAAAGCTATGTATTATACTGAGATAGTCTCAGTTGGTTTGTACGCTGGACAAACACTGGTCTTGAGATTTATACTGAGCAAGTCTCAGTTTACAAGGTTATCAAACTAAGTGTTTGAAAAACTCTCCAACAGTGAAGGAGTCCTTTACAATAAGGATCAGTTCAGAAGTGAACTCCTTCGTCTAAGCTATGGATATATTCTGTTGAGCTTAGGTTAGAGGGATAGGGAACAAAAATGTAGCTTTTAGAACGACGAACAACTAAGTGTAAGCTTTGGGTTCGTGTAACGTCGTTTGGATACTAGAGGCTGTATTAAGCGGTTCAGCTTGGTTCCATAAGAGCAGAAATGTAGTCTTTCGCCGGAGATTGATTCTGCGAACTTCTTGCGAAAGACTTAGGCTTTTTCGAATTTGGTTGTTTGAATGCTCTGTGTGTTCTCTGGTGTATGCGTAGGTTCGGTTGCTCGTGAGCTTCTAATTTGATTTATTCCTCTATTTATAGAGAAGAGATTATGATAGATCCATTGGAGACGACGATCCTTTGTCTCTCTCTTTTGGGTAGCTAACGGTTCTTTTGAAGTATGGTGGCAGTGTCCTTTCCCTCCATTTCTGGAAAGTTGTTGACTTGCAGCTTTAGTAGATATAGGATACGTGGCTGCTTGTCATTAGCTGGTTGAGATAGAACAGACTTCAAGGAGATCTGAAGCTGACTTCTCTCTTCCTCGTATTGGCTCTACTTATTTGACTTTTAAAGATCCTGACAGTCAGAAGACTGTCTGGCCGTTGCTGAGTCTGATCTCTGATTTAGTAGCATGCTCCTGAGTCAGCTCTATTGAAGATCAGCTCTGAGTTCAGTGAACTACTCTTGCTGAGTTCAGTTCTACTGACTCCTTTCAGTATACTACTTCTGCTGAGTCCAGTATCATTGCTAAGGATAGAATCATCACCCAACATTTTCCCCCTATTTGATGATGCCAAAACCTAATAACCTATCAACCTAACACTATGACTTGTTAGAAAAAGAGCTCCTTACAAAATATTACAAGTAGGATCAGTGGAGTTGTTCTTCAAGTCCTAGACTACTGAGGGGATCAGGGCAGAAAGTCAGAACTTATACAGAGTCTAATCAACATTTTCCCCCTGTCTTAACAACATTTTCCCCCAACTATGCAATCTACCAGAATCTAGCTAAGCAACAACTGACAGTAAATAACAACAGTGAGTGTGTGAGTCAGTAATCACTTTAGTGATTCTGAGTGTTAAGCATAAACAAACACGGCTATTCAGACAATAAGGAATTGTCAAAGCCAAACAGAGAAGTTGTATATATATATGAGAAATTCAGTACAGATACATCTCTGATAGACTAAAGAAAGAAAGAAAGATACAAGGAGAATACAAAAGCAAGAATCATTTGAACTGCTTGATCCTGTGTTTGAAATCTTGAGATTGAGTTTCAGGAAGAGGCACTCCATACATGCGATATGTGATCTTTCTCAGCTTCAGTATCTCAGCAAAGTCCGCTGGGTCTTCTTCATCAAGAAATTTGGCTTCAGCAGCGTCCTTCACTTCTTTCTCTATGATAGTGGATGGATCCATCTAGTCTCTGTGGGGGTGGCAGGATTCTGGGATCAGGAACTCTTACTTCAATATTTTCCTTGACAGCTTTTTGAAGTCTGGCATACATTTCTAGATCTGCTCTCATTAGCCATTCAGTATATGCCACTGTCTTGGGTTTCTCAGACCAGAATCTCAAGAAGTAGTTCCTCTTGATGAATTCGACTTTCAGTGTCTCCCATCTCTGAGTAACTTCCCACGGAATCCATTCATCCACTCTAGGCCATCTGTGAGTCTTTAGATCAGTAGGCTTTGTGAACTTTCTGTATTCGTATGGAATATCAGCCTTTGCAGGAATCGTCAAACTCTCTTCCTTTTCAGTTCTCAGCCTGAGAGCTTCAAGATCAGCCATCCATATTCTCTCTCTGGCTGCTTCTATCTGTCAAGCTTCTTCACCTCTATATAGATATATGTTAAGCTGAGCCCAGATTTCATCTATTTCTTGTTCCTGTGCCTTCGATGCAGTGTAGGAGGGCTTGTGAGGTGGCTCTTCTTCTGAGTCAGCAGATGTGGAAGATTTCTCTTTGGATGTTCCCTGCTGCCCAGTTGATTGTTGCTGCTGCTGCTCCTTTTCCTTTTCTTTGTCAGCCTCGTCGCTGAGGTTGAGCGTTCTAGGAGGCAGCCTAGCTCCAGTCTTCTTGCCTCCAACTGGAGCCTTGGTTTTGCCTTTAACAGGCTTCTTCTTGGGTTTATTTGCGGCTTCAGCTTCGGCTATCTCCCTAGCTAGCTTTTCATCTGCTGCTATCTGAGCCTCCTCCTCTGGGGTTATGAACCTCCTGGGTCCTTTCTTCTTGGAGGGAGGGGTTGGGAGTTTCAGTACTTTCTTGCCTTTGCCGACAACTGGAGGAGGGAGAGGAGTTTCTTCCCCTTCTGACTCCTCGTCAGCATACTCAGCAACCTCTTTTATTATATCAGAAGGAGTTTGAGTTGCCTGAGTAGTGACTTCTTTGGCTCCTGAGCCACTTGGGCCAGTCTCAGTAGATGCTGCAGCTGCAGCTGAGACACCCTGGGCCTCGCCAGTATGTACAGGTCCAGTGGGGGCAGATGATAGAGTTTGTGATGCCCCTGCCACTGTCCTTGCCTTCTTTGTAGCTTTCAGTATCAGCTCCTTAGATGCTTTTCCCCCTTTTTGGCATCAGCAAATCGGGTAGGGGGCGGAGCAGATACCTTGATGTTCAAGCTTTTGTATGAGTCTGACAGATCATCCAGCTTATTGTGTAGCTTCGTCAGATGCTCATGCAGCTCGTTTCTCTCGTTTGTCAGCTGATCGATGTATTTCTTATGTGAGAGATCAGCTGCAGCCTGAAATTCTTTCAGCTGCTTCTCCACCTTTTCTTCAATAGTCTTCTGAATATTTTCCAGTCTGATGTCAGTGGCTTGAGAGATGGCTGTGACAGATTCAATGTGAGCGGTTTGGGCGGCCTTGTAGTCATTCAGCAGTTTGGACTGGCCTTCCTGAATCGTCTTGAGCTGTTCTTCGAAGTCAGCTCTCTGTGTAGCTAAGGCATTCGTCAGAATGCTGGAGAAGTCAGGGACTGGGGATGTGGAGATAATGGTTCTGAGTCCCTGCAACTCTGCAGTCTGAGCCTAAGTGGTTTGCCACCAAGTTTTGTGGACGGTTCGGGCGAGTAGGCAATTTTGAGTGCCTTGGCTCCTCAGCGCCCTGGCCACTGATTTCGATCGACGGCTCTTTGGGCTGGGCGCTACTTCGAAAGCATATTCGAGAAGGAGCTGAGAAGGATCAGTTGACTTCGAAGTACCAGCCACCGTCTGCCCGGGACCAAGGATGCTGAGTGGAGGATCAGCAGTAGACGTAGTGGCATCCTTGTCCGGTTGAGTTCCCTTATAAGGCTTCTCAGGGCCTGAATCACGGGGTGGGTCCTGACCATCGGGGTCAGACCCATTTGAAGGCACGTGTGCTGAGACAGGCTGTCTGTCGTTCAGCAAAGCAAGCATGGCCGCCCTCAGATCTTCAAGCGTGCCGAGGTCAGATGGCTCGGAGTAGCCAATCTTTCCTCTAATCAACAACTCTTCCTCGTGAAGCTGCTTGCAGGAGTGGTGGATAATAAGCCTCTTAAGGCTATGCCACTCCTGGAACCTTATCAGCATATGGAGTCGCGCTTGCCTTGGAAGTATGACAAGGTCGCTGTGGCTGGCGAGCTCCGGTATAAGTTCTGCAATCTCTCGGGAGGCTCTGGATTTGAGAGTTGTGGCGTCCATCCCGACAGATTTTGACTCTAAGTCTATCTCCGAATCTTCAACTTCAATTGGAGACGCCTGTTTCTCAGCAGACGGGATGTTGCTGAGTGGTGGGACATCCAAGGGGCTCTCCACGGTCTGAACTTCTTCAGCCTGGATATCTTCAGCTTGGACCCCTTGGTCCACGGTTACTCCATGTTCAGTGGAGACATCCTTCTCCACTGATTGTGTCTTCTCAGAAGACTCTGGCTCGTCTCTCAGCTGGAGAGGCAGCTCAGCAATTATGACCTCTGGCTCCGCCTCAGTCTCAGTAGGCACAACCTCACTGACCTTCTTCAGTCTTTTGGTTGGTGCCTTAGGCATTGATTTAGGAGGGGACCTCTTCTTCGTAGGCGTGGAGGTCTGCTGAGTCCCGGTCCTTGAGTCAGCGGGCCCTGAGCCAATTTGCTGAAGGGCCGCTGCCCTGTTCTGGAACCTAACTTTCTTTGGATTGAAGTAGGCTTTGTCAGCGAAAGTTATGCTCTCAGATCCTGAGAAATCTTCTATCATGATGGAGAGCTTCAGGCCGTAGAGGAGTTTGCCTTTGACGCTCAGTTGCTTGGATGTTTTGTCAAACTTAACCGACTACATCATGAACTCCTTCAGAAAGAATTCCGTCTAATTAATCTTAGCTCGGTCATAGATGGCCATCATCATCTGTAGCTTGGGCCTTGACACTTGGTCAAATGAGCCTGCTTGACTCGTCAGAAGCTGAGTCACTATATACGCCAATGCTTTGTACTGAGGGAGCATTGCGTTCTTGGGAAAGGCGGCTCTGAATACAGTTGGCTTTCCGCAGAACTCAGTAAGGTACTCATCCATCAGATCGTCTTTGTATGCGACGGTGCTGAGTCCTTCATTTGGCAGATTGAAGCTTTTCTGAAGAGCTTCTCGAATGAACATCTACTTGATAATCGATTCATCTCGGGCGGGGTCGCCTACTGAATGGACGACAACTCTGAGTTCAGGTAGGCTTCAGCCACCTGGCGCGGAAGGAAGAAGGATGGCTTCCTTGTCAAGAATCCCTCCAAACCGGTTTTGCCAAGTGCGTAGAAAATCTCCTCCATGTAGTCGAGATCACACGCGTTAAATTCCATCATAGGCTTGCACCAGACACGATCCTTCTCGAGGATCTCTTTCATATCAGAGGGAGAGTCTACATGAGTTCCTGTTATCTTAATAATATGCAAACACAGTGCTAGTCAGTATTCGATAAGATAATAGAGAGAAATTATAGAAAGATCATACGATACTGAAAAGATCATTGAAAAATTACCAAAGGATTTTCTGAGAGGTTTTAAAGGATAGAATTGTTTGTAACGAAGCAAGAGATAGTCTCAGAAAATCTAGGGTACTTAAGATATTTGCAGAGATGAAATGGCGATTTCAAACATTTGAACGCTTATATATATCTTAGAGAAGATAAACAGTTAAAAGATCAATGGTTCAGTTTGAACGCGCTTTTTGAGATGGACGGTTAAGATTAAGTTTTATAAAATAGGTAATGATCATATTAGCCGCCTAAGTCAAAAGCCAGTTGTATATAGCCTAAGTAGTAACTTGATACGACATGCATTTAATGTGTTGCAGAGTTCAACATACTTTTATATAGAATGTCGTGTATTAAATGTAGTCCGTTAAAATTAAATGACATTTTCTAAGGCATTGAATACGATGCTGAATCTGATTCATAAATGCACAGAGTTGTTCTATAGGCTACTGAGTAGAGATACGCAAACCTGTCAGCTGAATATCGTAGTCAGCTGATACCTCGTGTAGATGGTTGCTGAGTCTCTACGTATTGATTCTACTCAGTACTGAGAGTGAACATTCCCCCTTATCGAATGCTCCTCTCTTGAATCCTCTTACTGACTGGAGTCAGTAGGGTCCAGAAGACCTAGCTCTACTGAAAGTTCTATGAATCTGGCTTCAGCTAGAGGCTTGGTCAGTATATCAGCCCTTTGATGGTCAGTATGGATCTTTTCCATCTTGATATCCTTCTTTTCGACATGGTCACGAATGAAGTGGTGTCTGATGTCCACGTGCTTGCATCTCGTAAGAAGTACAGGATTCTGAGTGATTACAATGGCACTGGTACTGTTGCAGAAGATCGGCACTTCATTCTGAATGACGTCATACTCGCGTAGCTACTGTCTCAGCCAAAGGATTTGGGCGCAGCAACTTCCGACAGCTATGTATTCAGCTTCAGTAGTTGACGTCGCTACTGAATATTATTTCTTTGAGAACCATGAGATCAGCTTACTTCCAAGGAACTGACACGTTCCAGAAGTTGACTTTCGGTCAATTCTACATCCTACATAGTCAGCATCAGAATAACCAGTTAGTTCAATATTATCATCAGCTGGATACCATAAACCCTTGTCAGGTGTTCCTCTGAGATAGCGGAAAATTTTCTTTGCTGAGTCCATGTGACTCTGCTTCGGATTCGCCAGAAATCGAGCGCAGACACCTACAACATAAGTTATATCACGACGAGTAGCTATTAAGTATAATAAAGAACCAATTATAGTACGAAATTCTGTTTGGTCTACTGATACTCCCTCTTTATCAAGATCAATTTTCATATTCGTGTTCATCGGGATCTTGATTGGTTTGCCGGATGTACAACCGAATCTCTTGATGAGGTCTCGAGTATATTTGCCTTGATTGATGAAAGCTCCCTTCTCAGATTGTTTGACACAGAATCTGGATCTTGAGATTCATCTCTCGGTTGGAGAATTTCCTTCCCAGCCCGTTGATAGTGTTCATCAGATTTGTAAATCTGACGTTGAGATCTTCAATGGTGTCACCAGGCATGAGTGACAGTCTCTCCAGTTTTTGAAGTTCCAGCGCAAGTTTATTTGCTTTGATCTTCTGAGTCCCCTGACTCAGTAGCGCTAGAGCATCCCAGAGTTCCTTCGCGGACTTGCAGTCCTGAACTCTTCCGAGATAGGAATCACTCAGGGTGGTCAGTATGGCGTTTCTGGCGACGCGGTCTAAGTTGTGAAGCTTCTTCTCCTCAGGGGTGAAGAGACTTCTATCCTTGGGGATCTTCTTCCCGGTCACCATTCCTCCTCCATCTGCTGGATCCTGAGCTACGACGCTATCGATCATAGGAATGATAGGTCTGTCCTCTAGAACCTCTGTCATGCTATCGTGGAGGGAGGTCAGATGTGCCTCCATTCTGACCCGCCATACGCCATAGTTCTCTACTGAGAACATGGTGAATACGGAAAGGATAATCTGGAGAAAGAGTTCCGATATCTTATTTTAAATGAGTACTCTGAGTAATGGCTCGAGACTCCAATGAAAAGGCTCCGACGTGGATTCGTTCCGGGATCACAAGAGTAACTGTTGAACGCTGCAAGCGCGCGCAAATGAATGAAGTAATAAATGTTTTGTATGCTTAGGAGTTCTTTTCGTTTTTAAAACCACCTAAGTTATACGTTATGCTTTGGATAACCACAAGTTTTATAAAAATGTTTTTTTCATCAAATGCTAGCCCACTGGGTACACTAGTACTTAGCCCAAATCTTTTCAAAAAAATGTTTTCAGGTTGAGCGGCCACTGCAGACGGGCGGAGCCGAGGGAGAGGGTTGCTGTCCGACATGCAAATTCCCACCGTGCTTAATTGATATTTTGCCTATTTCGATAAACGTAATTGTTTTGCTACTCTTTATTTTAAACTTTTCTTCATGATTATTTTAAGATTAATTCTTTGTGCTCAGACACTTATTTCATTTTGATGAATCTCGAAGTTGAAATCCCATGAGTTTAATTTCTTGAATTATTTTGTATTATCCCCTAATTATAAATGCTCGTTTAATTATCCGTATTCACCAAACCCTGTCACACGCCCTCTTCCAAAAATTGGGCTGTGACAACTCATATTTTTGACACACCAGAGAGATCAGGCCTCCTGCTGATCCTTTCTCGTTCTCCGTGTCATCATCTCCCTCGCCAGGCTGCCGAATTCTTTTTGAATTATCGGAAGGATGACGACTCGAATGACATCTCCTCCGTTATTTCGAGGTTTGAAATCCATCCCAATCAGTAGGAGGACAAGGACACTCAGATGGATGTGGCAAGACGTCTGCGTGTCAGCTTCAAACTGGCAGACGAAGGGATACCAATCGCCAGGTACAAGGAATTTGAGATCGATGAGTACCTGTGTCGATTCAGCGGTGAGAAGAGCATCATCTTCAAAGCTGCCTTCCCAAAGAGTTAACTGATTCTGCAGTACAGAGGGTTGTCTTACATAGTCAATCATATATTGAAGAGCTCAGCGGGATTGTATGATCAGCTATCCCGCATCTGCATCCAGATAATGATGGCGATAGTAGATGAGGCCCCCATCCAGATAATGATAGCGATAGTGTTGGTCCCGAGATTACGTTCAGGTTTAGAGGGGGGGGGGGTGAATACACATGAAAACTGATTTCTCAACTTATACGAATAGTCCTTTTCAGGATAGTATCGTACTGAACAAGTTCAGCAGACCAGATAAGCTGTTCTGAATCGTGTGGCAGAGTGACTGACTCTACTGAGACCTGCTAGCTGACTTAGAGTCAGAATTCAGTATCTTCCAGATAGAGTTCAGTAGTGTTGGCCCAAATTTAGTTGAGTTAGGAAAACGTTTTTATAAAAACAGTTTCAGTTGATTAATGCAGTCTATTAAGTTTGGTGAAACTCAGTTGAATGATTTAAAGAATGTTTTCAGTATGAACAGTAAATCAATGCAACAGTTAAAAACTGAATACAAGACACATAGATTTTTAAAGTGGTTCGGACACAAAAGTCCTACGTCCACTGTCCCGAAAGATCAGGAAGCTATGTATTATACTGAGATAGTCTCAGTTGGTTTGTACGCTGGACAAACACTGGTCTTGAGATTTATACTGAGCAAGTCTCAGTTTACAAGGTTATCAAACTAAGTGTTTGAAAAACTCTCCAACAGTGAAGGAGTCCTTTACAATAAGGATCACTTCAGAAGTGAACTCCTTCGTCTAAGCTATGGATATATTCTATTGAGATTAGGTTAGAGGGATACGGAACAAGGATGTGGCTTCTAGAACGACGAACAGCTGAGTGTAAGCTTAGGGTTCATGTATCATCGTTTGGATACTAGAGGCTGTATTAAGCGATTTAGCTTGGTTCCCTAAGAGCAGTAATGTAGTCTTTCGCTGTAGATAGATTCTTCGAACTTCTTGCGGAAGACTTAGGCTTTTTCGAGTTTGCTCGTTTGAATGCTCTGTGTTCTCTCGTGTGTTCGTGACTTCTTGGTAAGGTTCGTGAGCTTCAAATTTGATTTATCCCTCTATTCGTTGGAGACGACGATCCTATGTCTCTCTCTTTTGGGTAGCTAACGACTCTTTTGAAGTATGGTGGCAGTGTCCTTTCCCTCCATTTCTGGAAAGTTGTTGACTTGCAGCTTTAGTAGATATAGGGTACGTGGCTGCCTGTCATTGGTCGAGGTTCAGAAAGTGGTTGAGATAGAACAGACTTCTAGGAGATCTGAGGCTGACTTCTCTCTTCCTCGTATTGACTCTACTGACTTGACTTTCAAAGATCCTGACTGTCAGAAGACTGTCTGGCTGTTGCTGAGTCTGATCTCTGATTCAGTGGCATGCTCCTGCTGAGTTGGCTCTACTGAAGATCAGTTCCGAATTCAGTGAACTACTCCTGCTGAGTTCAGTTCCACTGACTCATTTCAGTATACTGCTCCTGCTGAGTCCAGTATAACTGAGTCTTCTACTTCTGGATGCTGAGGCAGATAATCCACTGAGAACCTGAACTAGAGCAGAGTGTCTGCTGAGTCTGAAACCTCAAAGACAAAGACAGATTACAGCGAAATGGTTCATCAATCAATATAGGGTTTTGGGATCTTCAAATCTTCACAGACTCATTCAGAGCACAGGGCTATTGAGTATATATCAACACAGAAGACTGAGTCATTTCCCACTATTTACCAACGTTGCTGAGGATAGAATCATCACCTAACAAAACGCATTCTTCAGAGCTGAATTTAAAGCTCAGTCTCAGAAGTTTGTGGATTTTGAAGATGGCATGAAGCTCATTCCGAAAGGAGAGCTTCTTTATGGGACCAAGGCATCCATAATGATCAAGGACGACCTCCCCGGCAGAGTTTCCTTCGTAGATGCGTACTACTTCGATCAGAGGCTACTGAAGTTTGTCAATGCAGTAGCAGCTAAAAAATCAATAGGGAAGGGATATGCTCTTAAGCGTCCTCTGGAGATCAAGCAGGATGCCCACCCTATCGAACAACATCAGCTGAAGATGCAGAGGACGCTGAAGAAGCCAGCTTCAGTCATACTTCCTCCTTCACCCATTTCAGTTGAGGACTCAGCGTCTGGTAAGCATGATGTGACCCTGAAAGAAAAGTTGAAGAGAGTTCTCTCAGAGTAAATTCAGTCGGAGACGCATGCTGATACTCAAACTGCTGAGATTTCCTCACTCCCGACTTCAGTCCTAAATGTCAGATGAAATCAGCTGAAGAAGTCACGGCTGAGATACATGAGATCAATGCCCATGCTGATCTCGTGGATATAGCTGTCCGAGCAAGGGTACAGATGGAGGAAGAGGCCATCCGTCTGAAGACTCTGTCCACCTTGATGGAGGAAGAACAACACCTGAAAGAGGAGATTGGCTATGAAGAGCCATCAGGCATAGCTTCTCTAGAGGATCTTAAGGTCGTGATGCTCATGATGCTCAACGACAGATTACAAGGAGCTCAGCCTTCCTCCACTCAGCCTCCTCCTCCTCCTCCTCCATCTCCTCCACATGATGGAACACCCAAGGATGCAAACCAGGGAGGATCTGCTGAGGGTAAAACTCCCGCGGATGATCAAGCACCAGCTCCTCCTGCCTCAGGCACGATCATCCAGACTCCGTCCTTGACTCAGCCTCATTCCAAACGCAGATATCAGGCAGCTGAGAACAAGGACCTCACAACGGAGTCCATAAATAAGGTTATCAAGCGTCAAGCCCACAAGAACAGGAATTTTGCTGATGATGTGAACACTAAGTGGAGTAAGTTCACTGAGGCTCAGACGAAGACGCTGAATAACCTTACTACTGAAGTGCAGAGGACCAGCACCCCAATCTCCTTTAATGCTAATGAGATCCTCACCAAGGCACTTGAGGTATAAAAGATCGACATGATTGCTCAATTTCAAAATATACTGCAGTCGCAAGCTAACCTATTCTATGAAGAAGTGGCGGCTGCAACAGGTCATGTCCAAAAGGCAGTTGAGGAGTGATATAAACTCACTTCTGACAGTGTTTCCAAAGCACTGACCAACCAACACGCCTCCTGCCAGGAATTCAGGATATGGCCTTGAGCTTCCGGAGAAGAAGTCTGTTGACTTCCGCGCTCGCATGCAACAGTTCAAGAAGAAGCCGAGCTGACCTCTCTCCTAGTCTAGCTTTTGTAGTGATAGCATGTCATGTACGGTAAATCTTTTTAATTCTATGACATCTATCACTTTCAGCCTTGACAATTAATCTTTGCTTTACGGCTTTATTTACTTTCCAGCACAACTGATCACCTCAATGATCAGATATCTCTCTATCTGACCCTATGTGATTTATATGCATATATGCATTAGAATTATTCCCTGCTGATTATTTGTGTTTGCTCTGATCTTCTGTGATACTTTGCTAGTAGTTAGGGGGAAGGGCTCTTTTATATGAAATAGAGGGAAACTGTTTCTTAGGGGCAACTTGCTTTATAGGGACTTTATTTTTCAGATATTGATAAAAGTTGAATTTACTTTGATGATTAGTGACTAAGAAGTATGATCTATTCTGATCTCTGATTATTTTTCTGTATTGGCCCTGATATCTTTAGAATATGTTAACTTTCCTTCTTAACTCTGATATCTTTCAGTAGAATCTCTGATAACGTCAGCATAATATAACTATATCCATAGGATTAAAATCCATAAGTTTTGATAAATTCAATATTCTAACTGTATTAATTTAACATGGCTCTGATACATTCCTTAAGATAGCTCTGATAATCATTTTACTTGTGATTGCTCTGAATCATTGTAATAGATCCTTACTCAGTAGCAGTAGCTCTAAACCTTAGCATATTTCTTGATAGAAGATGTAATAGGTTTTGGCATCATCAAATAGGGGGAAATTGTTGGGATAAGGATTTAGTAGGCATATTCATAGTTTTGAAGATGCCAAAACCTCTAGCGGATTGATGTACCTTCGTTTCTGTAATAGCTTCGTTTGAGTTCAGCTGTTAGGAACTTACTAGGCTAGAGTTCAGTAGCTGCAGAGTTCAACAGAAGAAGAACGTCAGGATCGAAGAAGTCAGTTGGACAGCTGACCACCAACTGAATCTGCAGGAATTTATGCCCATGCATTTATACTAAGAAGAACGTCAGTAGGAAGTCACTTCAGTTGAAGGTCCGAGGATTCAGAGGAAGTCAACCTTGATGTTTGACAAGTCTCACCTACTATTTTACCTCGACCAATAAGGAGCCAACATCAACTTACCTTTTCTGAAAAAAGCTGCTCCCAGACTGAAAAAGAGGCGTATCTCTACAGTGCACCGACTCATCAACGTTCAAATTTAAGGAGCCATTTTCCTTCTCGTTTTGACACGTAGCTAGACCCCTCTCCAGTGGATCTATTCAAAATTGACGACTATATAAGAGAAGAGTCCTCATGCAGAGACAACACCGGGAACCCAAGCTATCAACGCACAAAACTCTTAACGCTCTCAATTGAAAAGTCCAGTGAAGAACTAACATTTATAGAAAAACCCTTTAGTTCATCACTTAGAGTTATCCTTGTTCCCCTTATCTTATCTAAGCAAGCCTTATTGTAATATTTATAGCTTAGAAACCTCGAGGAAGTTCACATATTTGTGAAACTGTTCTTATTATCAGAATTTCCTCTTAGTTGGAGAAGACTCAAACTCTTTAAGTTTGAAACCCCTGTAAAAGTCACTACTACTATAAGTAGAGAATTTGTCATGCGAATAGATCATTGAGAACTTGCACAGTATAAGCTTCAAGTTGTATCTGTCTTGAGAACATATCACTGAGACTTGCTCAATATAAATATAACAAGTATCCTACTTTGGTCAGGATAGTAGACGTACGACCCAGTGTGTTCGAACCACTTTAAAAATTTGCTTTGTTGATTTACTGTTTTCTTTAACTGATCATACTCCATTAAAACTGTATTTCATCAAACTCAGCATAAAACCAGTTTTCCAACCTAGACGTTTAATAGGGCCTACACTTCCGCACACAACTCTGATATTGAACGACTGTTCGACTGACTCAAATCAGCAGAGCTGAACTCAGTAGAAGAATTTCTTGCCCACGCGATCTGAAAGCATATTTGGCTATCTGACTCAGTTCAATAGCAAACTCAGCTAGAGCTGACTTTCGCGTTTGAGAAATGGATTTGTATTCAGGTGTATTCCCCCCCCCCCCCACATCTACACCTGAACCACGTCTCAGGGCCAACAATTTATTAAACTCCAAGTTCCTCCTGAAGAGGATTTAATATTATATTGCTTTGGGATTGAGATTCAACACCTAATTCCTCATGTCCATAATAAAATTGGTTTTATACGTATAAAAATAAGTCTCACATTATAATTGTTATTATGATGAAATAACATTTCCTAAATTAGTTGGAACATATATCACAATTGGATTTCTGAATTAATCAATGTGAAATCTACATCCAGAAAAAAAAAACCACAAGTAAAAACTAGTCACATTTGGATTCCTGAAGTAATTCATGTGAACAAGAAGTCGAAAGACTCACTTGCAAAAGATTGCAAACCAACTTCTTGATGCTTTTAATATTTTTTTATAAAAGAAGCGACAATGTCATACATTTGCTGCAAATACATCCGCAAGAATAGATGTCCCTGAAGGACAAGTACAAATGATCGCAATGAATATAAAGTTCGTAAAAAATGTGGTCGACTAATTGGTTCTAAAAGATATTTTGTGCCTAAGAAAAAAAGGGTACAAGATATGAACCAAACAATGACGAATATTATTAATCAATCAAATGAAAGTTCTCGAAGAACTGCAAGCGTCTGAAATTAATGAGATCTAAATATATTAGAGAGATCAAATATCGTCGTGGACGCACGATGATATTTTTGCCTTTTAATATGATTCTTATAATGATAAAAGAGGATCCTCAACGAAGATCTATAAGAGATTGTCAAGATTGAGATAATTGGTCAAAGAGGACAGAAGTCATACAACTTGAATTAATATTCCCTAGAAAGCCGGAAAACATTGGACCTATAGTTTAAATCCGGAAAAATATCCCCAAATGATATAAATGTGTCTTTGTTAGAAAGAGAAATAAAAATTACGAGATATAGGCAATACTCATAACACAATAGTTCTCTCAAAGACAGTGAATTAATTATGTACTCTCCCATAATAGACGCCATTATACTTTAGAGTATGATTAATCTACTTATATCATAAAGGCTTGATATGTGCTTTATGGATGTAGTAAATATCTATCTATTTGATTAACATGATAGTTATATGTTGGTCCTGAGACGTGATTCAGGGTGGGGGGGGGTTGAATGCACCTGAATACAAATTTCGTTCTCAAACGCGAAGTCAACTCTAGCTGAATTTGCTACTGACTTAGTCAGACAACCAAATATGCTTCAGATCGCGTGGGCAAGAGAAACTTCTACTGATTTCAGCTCTACTGACTTTAGTCAGTCGAACAGTCGTTCATTATCAGAGTGTGTGCGGAAGTGTAGGCCCTATCAAACGTCTCGGTCAGAAAACACCAGTTTTATGCTGAGTTTTATGAAGTACAGTTTTGAATGCAGTATGAGAAGCAGCAATTTTTAAAGTGGTTCGGAAACACTGGTCCTACGTCCACTGTCCTGACCAAAGCAGGATACTTGTTACATTTATACTGAACAAGTCTCAGTTGCTCCTTTCACTGGACAGACACAAAACTTTATACTGAGCAAGTTCTCAGTGATCTGTGCGCTGGACAAATTTTCTACATATAGTCGTAGTAACTTTTACAACGGTTTCAAACTTGAAGAGTTTGAGTCTTCTCCAATTAAGAGGAAGTTCTTACAAATAAGAACGGTTTCATAAGGATGTGAATTTCCTCGAGGTTTCTAAGCTAAATATATTAAAATGAAGCTTGCTTAGATAAGAGTAGGGGAAAAAATATAACTCTAAGTGATGATCTAAAAGGGTTCTTCAATGGACGTTAGTTCTTCACTGGATTCTTCGTTGAGAGTGTTAAGAGTTTGTGCGTAGATAGTTTGGGTTCCCGGTGTCGTCTCTGCATGGTGACTTCTCTTTTTTATAGTCGTCGATGGTGAATAGATCCGTTGGAGGGAGGTGTAGCCACGTGTCGAAACGACAAAAAAACGGCTCCTTTATTTTGAACGTTGGTGAGTAGGTGCACTGTAGAGATTCTCCTCTTTTTCAGTCTGGGAGCAGCTTTTGTCAGAGCAATAGATCGCTGTCGGCTCCTTATTGGTCGAGGTAGATGGGTAGGTGAGACTTCTCAAACATCAGGGTTAACTTCCTTTGAATCCTCAGACCTTCAACTGAAGTGACTATCCTACTGACGTTCTTCTGAGCATTCAGTGCATGGGAACGAATTCTTGAGCAGATTCAGCTACTGAATGGCTTTTCAATTGACTTCTTCGATCCAGAGTTCATCAGCTGAGTGCGAGGTCTTCTACTGAATCCTGCGGCTACTGAAATCTAGCCTACTGAGTTCTAACACTGAACTCGACTAACTATTATAGACGCAAATGTTCAATATTCAGCTAGGGTTTTGGGATCTATCAAATCTATCAATTCATCTACTGAATCCTTATCCCAACAATTTTCCCCTATTTGATGATGCCAAAACCTAATACATCTTCTATCACAGAAATCATGCTAAGGTTAAGAGCTATAGCTACTGAATAAAATATATATTACAAGAGAATGCTCTAGTCAACAAATCACAGCTGACTAAGATAAAGAAAATAAGGGATCAGAACAGTCACAAGTAAAGGAATATCAGAGCAAACTTATGATAATAACTCATGTATCAGAGCCAAGACAAGAATTAAGACAGTTAAGAATTGTTGAATGTAACAGAGCGTATGCATTCAGTTAACATAGTTATAACATGTTGATTCTGTTGACATGTGTCAGAGCTTATCAGACCATAACAGAATAAGTTTAGCACATTCACACAATATTAGGGCCGATACAAATAATAAAAGTTCAGAGTATATCATATAGTAGCTAATCATCAAATGTACGTTCAGTAGTTATCAATTATGTCCCTAAGATGCAAGTTCCCCCTAAGAAACAATTTCCCTCTATATCATAGATGAGTTCTTCCCCCTAAGTATTAGCAAGGTATCAAAGAAGAATAAGGCAAACATAGATAATCAGTAGGAAATAATTCTAATGAAGATGAGCACATAAGTCACACAGGGTCAGATAAGATATGTATCTAATCACTTAGGTGATTAGTCGTGCTGAAAGATAAAATAAAGCTGTAAAGACAATAAGTGATTGTCAAGGTTAAAACGTGATATGTCATATAAGATAGAAAAATTTACATTACAATGACTTCTATCAATGAAGCTAGACTAGGAAAGAGGAGAAAGGTCAGCTGGGCTTCTTCTTGAATTTCTGCATGCGCGCTCGGAAGTTAGCAGACTTCTTCTCTGGAAGCTCAAGGCCATAACTCTTGTACTCTGTTCCTCAAGGCCTTGATTTCCACCAAGTCTTTTGAAACATTCTTGCTCAGTCCTCTGCTGTATGTGGCATTCTCAATCTCTTCTTCTATCTCCTTCTTGCATAAATTGTCAGCATGAGTCATCGAAGGAGAAAGAGTCCGGAACGGAGGTGCCTTCAGCGTTTAACCAGTTTGGTCAAGCAGAGTCTGAATCTCAGCGAGGAGAGCTGGATTGGTAGCAGTCAGGAAGCCCTTGAAATATGCATCAGCATCAGAGGATTCTTCATTCCTGACTCTCCATACATAAAATCTCTTGATGAAATCAACTTTCATCTTCTCCCATTGCTGATTGAGCTTGAGAGGCACCCAGTCGTCAGTTCTCTTATAGACAATTCTCTTCCCTTGACTGAGGGGCTCTCTGCTCCTGAAGAAACGGGAAGAGGTAGGAATGCTTCTATCTTTGACTGGCATCCTCTCCCTTGCTTCTTTCTCTATCCTTAGCCTGAGGGCCTCAAGGTCAGCCAGGCGAATCCCCTCCCTCACCTCTCTGAGCTGTCTTGCCTCGGCTGTCCTATCCTGTGCCCTCTCGCACGCGTCCCATATCTCCTTTGATCTCTTGTTCCTGTTCTTTGGAAGGGACCGTGGAGGGTACGTGAGGTTGTTTTTCTGAGTCAGCAGGTGACTGTGATTTGGATTTAGAACCTGAAGCACCCTGCTGATCACACTTGGACATTTGGGACAGCTGAGCTCTGGATTGCTGAGCTCTAGCTGCTGCTGTTGCTGATTTGGATTGTCTAGGGGTCGTCGTCTGTGTGCGTGAAGGCGCAGGAGAACGGATCTGAATCCCTTTCTTCTTAGCAGCTAGTTAATTATTTTGAAGATCAGATGACTCAGTCGTCTATGCTACAACCATGCTGTTATATCATCTGACCTCGTGTGCGCTAGCAGGCAAGCTTCAGGTTCGGCAGTATTCCATTCAGCATAATATATGTTTTTCGCCACGACCCTGATAACACAGTTTTTCCTGTTGATTTATCAAGAACATCACAAAAACCTGCGTCAAAAGTCACTTTATTGGAGTTATCACATAATTGACTGAAAGAAAGGAGATTATGTTGAAGTCCTTCAACATAAGACACCATAGGAACTATTGCAGTTCCTGTTTTCAATGTTCCATATCCCCTTGTGTAGCTTTTGAAGTTGTCACCGAACTCAATTCTGGCTCCATCTTGCTGAACATAGTCGGTCAGTAAGCTCTTCTGATGTGTCATGTTTTTTGAGCATCCACTATCGATAATCCAAGGGTCCTGTCGGACCTGCAAAACAAAAATATATTCAGGTACCCTTTTGGGTTTAGCTTGGGTCCTTAATGGTTAGATTTTAGGATCCAAACATGTCTGGCAGCCCTGGTGGCTTCAGACTTCATCTTTCCCTTGTTGTCAGTAATCTACTCCACTGAACTTGGAGTAGCTGACTTCTTAGACTTTTGTGGTTCAGCTTTCTTCTTCTTCAGAACCTTAGGGCTTTTGACTCTTGGCACATAGTAGTACGATCCGTACTGAGCTGGGTGAGTAAGTAGTTGGTGGCCATACTGTTCAGCCCACCTGACCTTCTTGGTTCCCCCTGAGTTTGATCTTGTTGTCTTGGGGCTAGAACCATGGGTCACTTTCCTGTTGCTAGACTGAGGTGCTTGTATCTTCTGCTTAATCTTTGTCTGAGGGGATGTAAATTCGGCATGTTGAGTTATTCCTTGGACAAACCTATCAGCTAGCTTGTTGGAGCTCTTCTGTCCTTAAGTGGAGGCTTCACATATGTAACCAAGTCCTTGTTTGGTGGCATGTGGTCTCTGTGCTCGTAGTAGCTTCTCCAACTTCTCCTTTGCTCCAATATATTGCTCTGTCATCAAGGTTCTCCACACCTCATCACTCTTAATTAGAGCTTCATACTCAGATTTGGCACGTGCGAGAGTTTCCTTGAGATTTGCAATTTCATTCTCTTTCTCAGAGATGTCTTTGGTCAGCACTGAGATCTGTGCTTCTTGGTCATGAGACATAGTCATCAGAGAGTTAATCTCTTCCTTCAGTCTCAAAATAAGTCCTTCAGACTCAGTAGAGTCCTGACTTCTCCTTGAAAGTCTCTAATTCTCTGCTTTCAGGATATGCATCTCCTGAATTGTCTTACTGAACTGCTGGCTCATCTAGATTTGCTTTTCAAGCAAATCTTCATATGCAAGAACCACCTCCAGCGGTTCTCTTGCAGCAGAGCTTGTGTCGTGTGTTCCAGGTGAAGAGGGGCTTATAGTGGGTTCAGAATTTACCTCAGCCTCTTCACCGGCCATTAGACACGGTTCAACATCTTCAATCTCGATTGCCATGAATGCGGCATCGTCGTCAGATGATTCCATGAACAGTTCTTCATCGCTTGAGCAATCGGATAACTCTCCAGCTATGTAGGCTTGCCTCTTTTTCACGAACTTGTCGCGTCTAGCTTGCCTTTCAGCTCTTTCAGCTGTTGAGAGTTCAGGACATCCTGGTTTCTTGCAGTTGTAGCATACTGAGGTTCTGCTATCCCTTCTGGATGTTTCTTTTTGTTCCACGGGGGCAGCTTCAGTATTCCTGCAATCAGGTAGAGATTTAGATTCACTATTCGTGCGATGATTATCTCTCTTACCTTGATATTTCTGGGAAGCCTTTTTCATCTTCCGTCTGAACATTTCCTTCTCCTTCTGGTATTTCACCGCGAGGAGAGCATACTTCTCAGCCAAGGTGTCAGTAGTAGGTATGGTCACTGAGCTTCCAGCTAACTTGCTTGTTGCTAAGGGACTTGCTCCGGGAGTGCTGGCTGATGTCTTGTAAGCATGATCCATTGGCACTTCAGCTTCAGCACCGAGGGTGTGTGGGAGGTTGAATTCAAACTCCTCAACTTTAAGTTCTGAAAATATATAATCAGGAGTAACGGAATTCAGGTCAGTTCTCCTCATACACGTAGTAAAAGAGTACCACTTAGGCCAGCTGAGAGCCCTTAGAATTTTGGTGTTGGTCTCCTTGTTGCTGAACGTCTTCCCCAGTCCGTTGATGATGTTGATTTGATTCGTAAATTGAGCGTTGAAATCATCTATGGACTTCCCAGGAAGCATAGCAAATGCCTCGAGTTTCTGCAGCTCTAACTCCAATTTGTTCTCTTTTATCTGTGGAGTTCATTGGCTCAGCATCGCGATAGCATCCCATAGCTCCTTTGCCGTCATGCAGTCATGCACCCTTCCGAGATAAGAGTCACAGAGTGTTATCAGTATAATATTGCGAGCGACTCGGTCGAGGTTGTGCAGTTTCTTCTCTTCAGAAGTGAAGAGACTTTTATCCTTCGCGACTTTGGGTCCGGTTCTGGCACCGCCTGCTCCGTCCACTACAAGTTCAACTGAGTCGACCATCGGAACAATGGGGCCTTTCTTCAGAACATCGGACATGCTGTCGTGCAGCAAAGTTAGATGTGCCTCCATCCTTACGCACCATATTGCATAATTTTCTATTGAGAACATTGGCACGGTCCTAATCCCTGAAATATCAGCCATTGGAAGTAATAGGATATAGGATGCAATGAAGAGATGCAAGATGCAGTCAAAACAGGTTTTCTAGGATCTTTGTTCAAGATAGACAGTTTCAGAGAACAATGATCAGTTAAGAACACTGATCTCTGATACCAATTGTTGGTCTTGAGACGCGTTTCAGGTGTAGTGTTAGTCTTGAGATTAAACGTTCAGGTGTAGGGGGGGGGTGAATACACCTGAATACAATTTCTCAACTTTTAACGCGAACAGTCCTCTTTAGGAGAGTGTCATACTGAACAAGTTCAGTAGACCAAATAAGCTGTTCTGAATCGTATGGCAGAGTGACAGACTTCACTGAGGTCTTCTAGCTGACTAAGGTCAGAATTCAGTACCGTTCAGCTGAAGTTCACTAAGTGCGGAAATGTGTAGGCCCAAATTAAGTTGAGTTAGAAAACGTTTTTAAGAAAATAGTTTCAGTATATTAGTGCGATCAATTAAGGTTCGCTGAAACTCAGTTGAATGATTTTAGAAATATTTTCAGTATGAACAGGAATCAATGCAACAGTAAAAACACAGAACACAAGCAATTTTAAAGTGGTTCGGATCCAACAATCCTATGTCCACTGTCCCGAAAAGATCAGGAGGCTATTTTATTATACTGAGTTAGTCTCAGTCGGTTTGTTCACTGGACAAACACTGGTTTGAGATTTATACTGAGCAAGTCTTAGTTTACAAGGTATCAAACTAAAGTGTTTGACAAACTCTCCAACTATGAAGGAGTCCTTTACAATAAGGATCAGTTCAGATATGAACTCCTTCGTCTAAGCTATGGATAAGATCTGCTGAGCTTAGGTTAGAGGGATAGGGAACAAGAAAGTGGCTTCTAGAGCGACGAACGGTTAGGTATAGACTTGGGTTCGTATTCAGTCGCTTGGATACTAGAGGCTTTATGATCTGGTTCAGCTTGGTTCCCTATGAGCAAGTACGTCGCCTTTTGTCGGAGATTACTCTATGAAGTTCTTGCGGAAAGCTTAAGTCGTTTCTGAGTTTTCTCGTGAATGCTCGTGTGTTCTCATCTATATCGTAGGTTTCTAAGTGAGCTTCAATTTGAAATCTTCCCTCTATTTATAGAGTAGAGACATGAATAGATCCGTTGGAGACGACGATCCATGTGTCTCTCTCTTTTGGGTAGCTAACGGCTCTTTCAAAGTATGGTGGCAGAGTTATTTCCCTCCATTTCTAAAAAGTTGTTGACTTGCAGCTTTAATCAGAAAGTAGACAGCTGGCTGCTCGTCATTGGTCGAGGCTGAAGAAAGTAGGTGAGATAAAATAGACTTCAAGGTGGATCTGAAGTTGACTTCTCTATACCTCGTATGACTCTGCTGATTTGACTTAATAAATCCTGATAGTTAGAAGACTGTCTAGCCGCTGCTGAGTCTGGCCTATATTCAGTAGCATACTCCTGCTGAGTCAGCTCTACTGAAGATCAACTCTGAGTTCAGTGAACTACTCCTGCTGAGTTCAGTTCCACTGACTCCTTTCAGTATACTGCTTCTGCTGAGTCCAATATCACTGAGTCTTCTTCTTCTGGTACTGAGGCCGATAGTCTGCTGAATAACAGCGGACAGAACTGAGCGCCTGAACTAAAATGAAGAGTGTCTATTGAGTCTGAAAAATCTCAGAGACAAAACAACAAATACAACAGAAAGGTTTATCAGTCAAAGTAGGATTTTGGGATCTTCAAATCTTCAGTGCACTAAGCTACTGAGTTATCTCCCAACAATTTGTGGAGCTACTGAATCATCTCCCAACACTCATAGGTCCTCTCCAACTGGTTATCACACAATGGCGATCAACCCATTGCACTACTGAAAAAGGTGTACACAATTCTCACTAACGTGTTAGGTCAGTCAAGAATCTCGATCGATTAAATTCTGAGCATTAAACATGTAGAATGCACAAAAATATTTTCTTGGTTAAACATAACATTTTCATGGAGCTTAATAATAGAAAATAATTTGGTTCCTCTCTTCTTGGGTGGAGTAGGTAGCTTCAGTACCTTCTTTCCTTTCCATTGCACTGGAGGAGGTAGAGGGACCTCTTCCTCTTCTGAATCCTCCTCTGCATACTCAGCAATTTCTTTAATAATGTCGCTCGGAGTTTGAGTTGCCTGAGTAGCAGAATCCTTGGGTCCTGAGCCACTTGGGCCAGTCTCAGCAGGCACTACAGCCCTTGCTGTTGAGACACCTTGGGCCTCGCCTTGTGCTGTCTGAGTAGTGGGACCAGTGGGAGCTGATTGCTGAATCTGAGTCGCTCCTCCCACTGTCCATACTCCCCTAGGTACTCTAAGTACCTTCTCCTTTCCTTCAGGTACTTTCTCCTTTCCTTCCCCCTTTTTGGCATCAGCAAATCAGACCTGTGTATGCTGAAGCAAGTTTATCTAATGCGTCTTGCACCTTTACAAGCCTCTCATGGAGCTCATTCCTCTCATCAGTTAATTGTTCACTATACTTCCTGTGAGGGCTCTCCATCTCTGTCTAAATATCCTTCAATTTCTGATCCACTTTATCTTCCATGGCCTTCTGAATGGTCTGGAGTCTGAGCTCGGAGGCCTGAGATATAGAAGAAATGGATGCAGTATGAGCTGACTGGGCTGCCTTGTATTCTTCCAGAAGTTTAGCTTGGCTAGCTTCCATTAGCTTCAGTTGCTCTTCGAAGTTGGCTCTTTGAGTGGTAAGTGCGTCGGTTAGAATTGTAGAGAAGTCGGGGGCAGGTGTATTTTAAATTGAAGGCCTGAACCCCTTTATCTCCGCACTCTGAGCCTGAGTGGATTGCCTCCACGTCTTGTGGACGGCACGGGCGAGGAGTCTATTATGAGTTCCTTGACTCCTCAGTGCCATGGCCACTGACTTCGAGCGTCGGCTTTTAGGGCTGGGCGCTACCTCGAACGCGGACTCCAACAATAGTTGTGCAGGATCCGCCTTCTTTGAGGTACCAACCACTGACTGGCCTGGAGCAAGGATGCTGAGTGGTGGTTTAGCAGTAGTAGTGAGAGCATCCTTGTCCAGTTGAGTTCCCTCATTAGGCTTCTCAGGGCCTGAATCACGGGGTGGGTCCTGATCATCAGGATCTGACCCATCTGAGGGCACCATCGCTGAAGTAGGCTGATGGTCGTTCAGCATGGCGAGCATGGCCGCCCTCAGGTCTTCCAAGGAACAGATATCATACGGCTCTGAGTAGCATATCTTGTTCCTTATCA
Source organism: Lavandula angustifolia (assembly GCA_028984105.1). NCBI lineage: Eukaryota > Viridiplantae > Streptophyta > Magnoliopsida > Lamiales > Lamiaceae > Lavandula > Lavandula angustifolia. The sequence continues at coordinate 15,807,173 of CM054817.1, forward strand.
TTAACTCCTCTTCATGGAGTTGTTCGCAGGAGTGATGCTGGATCAACTTGTTCAGTGTTGACCACTCCTGGAACCTGATCAATGTGTGGAGCCTAGCCTGCCTCACTAATATGATTAGATCTGTATGGCTGGCTATCTCCGGAATGTGTTCTGAAATCTCTCGGGAGGCTCTTGATTGCAGAGCATACGCCTCCATTCTGATTTATTCTGATTCAGAAGCAGTCTCTGAGTCTTCAACTTCTATCGGAGACTGTAGTTTTTTAGCAGATGGAATGCTGCTGAGTGGAAGGATATCCAAGGGGCTCTTAGTAGTAGGGATCGGTTCAGTTTCTACCCCTTGGTCTACTGTTTCACCTTGTTCAGTAGAGACAGCTTTCTCCACTGACAGAGTCTTCTCAGATGACTCAGCCTCGTCCCTTAGTTGCAAAGGCGGCGCAACTACGACGTCACTGACTTTCTTCAGTCTCTTGGTCGGTGTGTTGGGAGTAGACTTAGGAGGCGACCTCTTCTTTGTGGGAGTTGAGGTCTTTTGAGCTCTTGTCTTGGGATCAGCAGGCCCTGACCCAATTTGCTGAAGGGCCGCTACCCTGCTCTGAAACCTTACTTTCTTTGGATTGAAGTAAAGCTTATCAGCATAAACCACATTGTCAGCTCCACATAAATCCTCGATCATAACAGAGAGCTTCGTGCCGTATAATAGTTTTCCTTTAACTGACAGGCAGTTGTCGGAATGATCGTACTTTGTGGCTTGAGTCATAAACTCCTTCAAGAAGAATTCAGCTCAGTTTATCTTTGCTTGATCGTGTATGGCCATCATCAATAGAATCTTCGGCCTCGAAACTTGGTCAAACGAGCCGGACTGACTCGTTAGTATCTGAGTCACAATATATGCAAGAGCTCTATACTGTGGGAGCATATCGTTCTTTGGGAAGGCAACTCTGAATGTTGTAGGCTTCCTGCAGAAAACTTCCAAATACTCGTCCATTAAATCATCCTTGTATCCCACTGTTCTGAAACCTTCGCTTGGAAGTTTGAAGCTTTGCTGAAGCGCTTCCTTGATAGACATCATCTTGATTTCTGGTATGGCGTAGGCGGGGTCTCCAATCAGATGAGTGACGAATCTGCATCGGATGTCCCCTTCTATTGACTCTGAGTTCAGATATAACTCAAGTATCTATCGAGGGAGGAACTATGACGGCTTCCTAGACAGAAAACCCTCCAATCCTGTCGCCCTCAGCGAGTCAAAGATTTCCTCCATGAAATCTAGGTTGTAGGAGTCGAACTCCATCATCGGCTCAAACCACACGCAGTCCTTCTCGAGGATTTCTTTCATGTTCACCGGACCAATAACATCCCTTCCTGCCATGCTTTATAATCTGCAAAGACAAGAGATCAGTATCGAACGAAAAAATAATATAAATATCATATACGATGATGAATGATCATTAAAGATTTACCAAAGTTTTTCAGAGAGATTTGAAAATAAGTTTGCAAGTAGACGAAAGCTTTTTCTCAGAAAACTAGAGTTGTGAAATTTGCAGAGTGAAAATGGCGGTTTCTAAACTTTGAACGTGTTTTTATATGTTAAAGAAAATGAACAGTTAAAAAATCCACGGTTCAGTTTAAATCTGCTTTATGAGATGGACGGCTAGGATTTAATGTTATAAAATAGACAATGATCAATTTAGCCGCCTAAGTCAAAATACAGTTGTAACTAGCCAAAGAAGTAACTTGATTCGACATGCATTTAATGCGCCGCAGAGTTCAGCATGCTTTACATAGAATATCGTGTATTAAATGTAAACCGTTATATTAAATGACATTTTCTAAGGCATTGAATACGAAGCTGAATCTGAATCATAAATGCATAGAATATTTCATTGGCTATTGAGTAGAGATACGCAAACCTGCCAGCTGAACATCGTAGTCAACTGATACCTCATGTAGATGGTTGCTGAGTCTATACGTACTGAATTTACTCAGTACTGAGAGTGAACATTCCCCCTTGTTGAATGCTCCTCTCCTGAATCCACTTACTGACTGGAGTCATTAGGGTCCAGCAGACCTAGCTCTACTGAAAGTTCTCTGAATCTGGCTTCAGCTAGAGGCTTGGTTAGAATATCTGCCCTTTGATGGTCAGTATGGGTCTTGTCCATCCTGATATCCTTCTTTTCGACATGATCACGAATGAAGTGGTGCATGATGTCCACGTGCTTGCATCTAGTATGAAGTACATGATTCTGAGTGATTGCAGTTGCACTGGAGCTGTGGCAGAAGATCGGCAGTTCATTCTGAATGACATCATAGTCGCTTAGCTGCTGTCTCAGCCAAAGGATTTGGGCGTAGCAACTTCCGGCAGCCATATATTCAGCTTCGATAGTTGACGTCGCTACTGAATGCTGTTTCTTTGAAAACCACGAAATCAGCTTACTGCCAAGGAACTGACAAGTTCCAGAAGTTGACTTTCGGTCAATTCAACATCCTGCATAGTCAGCATCAGAATAACCAGTTAGTTCAATATTATCATCTGCTGGATACCATAAAACAATGTCAGGTGTTCCTCTGAGATAGCGGAGAATTTTCTTTGCTGAGTCCATGTGACTCTGCTTAGGATTCACCTGAAATCGAGCGCGGACACCTACAACATAAATTATGTCAGGTCGGGTAGCAGTTAGATATAATATTGAATCAATAATAGCATGAAATTCAGTATGGTCTACTGATACTCCCTCTTTATCAAGATCAATTTTCATGTTCGTGTTCATCGGGATCTTGATTGGTTTGCCGGATGTGCAACCGAACTTCTTGATGAGGTCTCTAGTGTATTTTCCTTGATTGATGAATGTCCCCTTCTCAGATTGTTTGACTTGAAAACTGAGGAAATAATTCATCTCTCCCATCATTGACATCTCAAATTTATCCTTCATCATTTTCTCAAATTGTTGACACATGATGACGTTCTTTAATCCGAAGATTATGTCATCTACGTAGATCTGCACAAGTAAAATATCAACTTCCAATCGAATGCTGAATAATGTGCGGTCTACTATGCCCTTCTAAAAACCTTTCTGAAGAAGAAACTCAGACAGGGTATCGTACCAAGCCCTAGGTACTTGTTTTAACCCGTACAGAGCCTTTCTGAGTCTATAGACCTGATGTCCCTGCTGAAAGCCGGGAGACTGTTCTACATAGACTTCTTCTTTCAGCACGCCGTTCAGAAACGCAGACTTCACATCCATTTGATAAACTATGAATCATTGATGTTTTTCATAGGCTAGGAATAGTCTTATTGCCTCCAATCTTGCAACTGGAGCGAAAGTTTCGTCGAAATCTATTCCTTCAGCTTGATAGTAGCCTTTTACAACGAGTCTTGCTTTGTTCCTTACTATAACGTTGTTTTCATACCGCTTGTTCTTGAAGACCCATTTTGTTCCAATCACATGTTGATGACGGGGTCTGTCAACAAGCTCCCATACTTCATTTCTCGTGAATTGATTCAGCTCCTCCTGCATAGCTACGATCCAATCAGCATCCTTGAGTGCGTCCTCAACTGACTGAGGTTCTTCAGTAGACAAGAAGTAGGAATATAATGCGCTTTCTCCCTGACAAAATCTGGATCTTGTCTTTACGCTTGCTGAAGGATCTCCAATAATCAGGTCAAAAGTGTGGCGTCCAGCCACGATCTACGATGTTTCAACTCTTCATCTGAGATTTGTTCAACACAGTTAGTAGGTGAGTTAGGCATTTCAGTTGTACTATTCTGAGATTGAAGCAATTCAGTTAGTAGAGTTGGGTCTACTGAGTCACCAGGTTCAGGGGCATTTAGCACAAGAACTTCTTTTGTTCCCCCGGAATTATTATCCTCAGTAGAGGTCTCAGTTACCACTTGGGTTTCTTCATCGACCTGAGTTACCTGGGATTGACTCTGTTCAGTAGAGTCAATCTGTTCAGCTACTTCTGTTGCTGGATGAGATTGAGTTGACTTATCTTTAGTTTCCTTTTCTGAATAATCATCCCAACACAACTGGATCTTTTCAACTTTATCTTTCAGGCTCAGATCCTGTAGCTACTTACTGATGTCCTCAAACTCTGATTTAGAGTTCCTGCTCCTGTCTTTAGTAGCAAACTCATTAAAAACAACATGAGGGCTTTCCTCCACGCAAAGGGTCCAGTAGTTAAAAACTCTGAAAGCTTTGCTGACCCGGGAGTATCCTAAGAAGACTCCCTGGTCTGACTTGCTATCAAAAGTCATTAACTGATCCTTCCTATTATTGTGGATAAAGCACGAACACCCAAAAATATGGAAATAAGATAGAGAAGGCTTCCTGCCGTTCCATAATTCATATGGTGTCTTCTTATGCTGCTTAGTCAGTAGAGATCTGTTCGGAGTATAACATGCAGTGTCAGTAGCTTCTGCCCAGAATTTGTTTGGGAGTCCTAAGTCTGCGAGGAGGGTTCTTGCTGCTTCTTTGAGTGTTCTATTCTTCCTTTCAGCAACCCCATTTTGTTGAGGCGTGCGCGCGGCAGACGTCTCATGCTCTATGCCTTCATCTTTGCAGAACTCCTCTACCATAGAATTCAGGAACTCAATTTCTCTGTCTGAACGTATCTTTATAATTTTTGTGTTCTTCTCGACACTAAGCTTTTTCAGAAGCTTTGGTAACTCTATTTTGACGTCAGACTTGTTGGCAATAAATATGACCCATGTGTAGCGCGAGTAGTCATCAATGACCACTAAAGCATAATTTTTTCCTCTGATCATCACCGGAGAGACTGGACCGAATAAATCCATATGTAGCAGCTGAAGGATTCAATCAGTGGAAGGAGATGGAACAGGTGGATTTTGATTCCTTGTTTGCTTTCCCTTCACACATGCTTCACACTGAGTGTCTTTGCTGAATACTTCATTCGGCAGTCCTCTAGCTTGAGTGTTTCTAGCTAGCTTGTTAAGCGTCTTGAAGTTGAGACGGCTGAGTCTTCTGTGCCAGAGCTACCCTGCTTTGTTGTCGTTCTTCGCCAACAAACAAGCTTGAGGTTCAGCTGAGTTCCAGTCAGCTACGTAGATATTCTTTTTACGCGAACCTGATAACACTGTTTTCCCTGTAGATTTATCAATGACATCACAGAAACCAGTGTAAAAAATTATTCTATTCGAGTTATCACAAAATTGACTAATAGAGAGAAGATTATGCTGAAGTCCTTCAACATATGATACTCTTGGAACTTGTTGGGTGATGATTCTATCCTCAGCAACGTTGATAAATAGTGGGAAATGATTCAGTCTTCTGTGTTGTCATACACTCAGTAGCCCTGTGCTCTGAAAGAGTCTGTGAAGATTTGAAGATCCCAAAACCCTATACTGATTGGTGAACCATTACATTGTAATTTGTTTTGTCTCTGAGGTTTCAGACTCAGCAGACCCTCTGCTCTGGTTCAGGCACTCAGTGAATTATCTGCCTCAACACCAGAAGTAGAAGACTCAGTGATACTAGACTCAGCAGGAGCAGTATACTGAAAGGAGTCAGTGGAACTGAACTCAGTAGGAGTAGTTCACTGTACTCAGAGCTGATCTTCAATAGAGCCGACTCAGTAGGAGCATGCTACTGAATCAGAGATCAGACTCAGCAGCGGACAGACATTCTTCTGATTGTCAGAATCTATGAAGTCCAGTAGAGTCAATACGAGGAAGAGAGAAGTCAACTTCGGATCTCCTTGAAGTCTGTTCTGTCTCAACCACTTTTTGAACCTCGACCAATGACAAGCAGACACGTACCCTATATCTACTAAAGCTGCAAGTCAATCAACTTTCCAAAAATGGAGGGAAAGGACACTGCCACCATACTTCATAAGAGCCGTTAGCTACCCAAAAGAGAGAGACAAAGGATCGTCGTCTCCAACGGATCTATCCTAATCTCTTCTCTATAAATAGAGGGATAAATCAAAATTTGATGCTCACGAACCTCAACGACGATACACGAACCCAAAGCTATATTCAGCTGTTCGTCGTTCTAGAAGCCACATCCTTGTTCTCTATCCCTCTAACCTAAGCTCAATAGAATATATCCATAGCTTAGACGAAAGAGTTCACTTTTGAACTGATCCTTATTGTAAAGGACTCCTTCATTGTTGGAGAGTTTTTCAAACACTTAGTTTGATAACCCTGTAAACTGAGACTTGCTCACTATAAATCTCAAGATCAGTGTTTGTCCAGTGTACAAACCGACTTAGACTATCTCAGTATAATAAATAGCCTCCTGATCATTCGGGACAGTGGACGTAGGATTTTTATGTCCGAACCACTTTAAAATCTCTGTGTCTTGTGTTCTGTTTTTAACTGTTGCTTTGATTTACTGTTCATACTGAAAACATCTTTTAAATCATTAAACTGAGTTTCAACAAACTTAACAAACTGCACTGAAAAACTGAAACTGTTTTGATAAAAACGTTTTCCTAACTCAACTGAATTGGGCCTATACTTTTCCGCACCATTGAACTCTATTTGTAAGATATTGAATTCTGACTCTCAGTCAGCTAGCAGATCTCAGTAGAGTCAGTCACTCTGCCACACGATTCAGAACAACTTATCTGGTCTCCTGAACTTGTTCAGTACGACATCATCTTGAAAAGGATTGTTCGTGTTTAAGTTGAGAAAATCGGTTTTCAGGTGTATTCACCCCCCCCCCTCTACACTTGAACGTGCTCTCGGGACCAACAATTGGTATCACAGCAGGAGTTCTATAAGACTCTTGTTATTCTGAAACTGGTCTACTTGAACGGATCCGAAAAACGTTTTCATTGCATATCATTCTTCATTCATATCACTATCTATCATGTCTGATATGTCAGGAATCAGGATGGTACGTATGTTCTCAGTAGAGAACTATGGCGTATGGCGGGTCAGAATGGAGGCACATCTGACCTCTCTCCACGACAGCATGACATAGGTTCTAGAGGACGGACCTATCGTCCCTATGATCGATAGCGTCGTAGCTCAGGATCCAGCAGATGGAGGTAGAATGGTGACCGGGAAGAAGATCCCCAAGGACAGAAGTCTCTTCACCCCAGAGGAGAAGAAGCTTCACAACTTAGACCGCGTCGCTAGAAACGCCATACTGACCACCCTGAGTGATTCCTATCTCGGAAGAGTTCAGGACTGCAAGTCCGCGAAAGAACTCTGGGATGCTCTAGCGCTGCTAAGTCGGGGGACTCAGAAGATCAAAGCAAATAAACTCGCTCTGGAACTCCAAAAGCTGGAAAGACTGTCCCTCATGCCTGGTGACACCATTGAAGATCTCAACATCAGATTCACGAATCTGATGAACTCTATCAATGGGCTGGGAAAGACATTCTCCAACCGAGAGATGAATCTCAAAATTTTGAGGGCACTACCAGACGGTCACTGGACTCCCTTTGCTACTCTATTGCGTCATTCTGATTTAGATATTGTTACCCCTGACCATATCTTTTCAGAGCTTAAAGCAGAGGAATTCGAGTTTGGCTTACCTCAAAGGAAGCAGCGAGCTAAGGCTGACACTCAAATCGACCATGCCTTTAAAGCATCGGTCAGCACAGCAGCTCCAGCGACTAGCAAGGCTGAACTTTCACTCACTGACGTACAAGAAGGAAATCTAGCCAAGAAGTACGCACTACTTGCCATAAAATATCAGAAGGAGAAGGAGAGGCGCAGAAAAGTGAATAAAGCCCTCAGAGAATCCAAGGGTAAGTCTGAATACACGCCTAAGCACACTCATGACTCCCATACTTCTGAATGCAGGAAAAAGGATGACTCAGCACAGTCAAAAGACAGTGAAAGTAAGGAAGAAAGAGTCACCACCTGCTATAACTGCAAAAAGCCAGTATCAGTATGATTGTCCTGAGCTCAGTAATACTAAATGAGCAGCACGCAAAGCCAAAAGGGAGAAGTTCATCAAGAAGAGACAAGCATATATTGCTGGTGAACTCTCAGACAACTCAGATGAAGTCGATTCCTTCATGGATTCATCTGACGATGAAGCAGCTTTCATGGCCTTAGAGCTTGAAGCTAAAGAAGATAGTGAAAAGAGCTCATGGTAGGAGAAGAGGATGAGGTAAACTTTCATGAACCATGTAATTCCTCTTCACACTGCACAAACAACACTCTTTCAGGTGCAGACGAGAATCTGGACGTCGCGATCGCATATGAAGAACTACTCGACGAGGAGATTCAGATAAGTTTGCAGCTCAGTAAGACTCTTAAGGAATTGGATACCCTGAAAGTGGAGAATCAGAGACTTTCTCAGGAGAGTCAGGTTGCTACTGAGTCAGAAGGACTTGGGTTGAGACTCAGGGAGGAGATAAACTCTCTGATGGCCAAGTCTCAGCATCAAGAAGATCATATCTCAGTCTTGACCAAAGACTTGACTCAGAAAGATACTGAACTGAGTCTACTGAAGCAAGAGTTGTCAGGACTTCAGACCGAGCATGAAATGCTGAAGAAAAGTGATGATGTCTGGAGGAACCTGATGACAGAGCGATACATGGGCACTGAAAAGAAGTTGGAGGCTATGCTAGCAAGCAACAAGCCCAAGCATTGCAAGGAGGGACTTAGATTCAGCCAGGGAGCCTCCTCATCTGCCCCCGTACGCTCACAAAACCGGCTAGCTGATAGGTTTGTTCAAGGGGAGACCATCAATGCAGACATACTGAACCCCCTAGCCAAGAACAAACAAAAGATGAAGGCACCTCGTCCTAGTCGTCAGCACTCTGACAAGAAGATCATCACCAGATCACCCCAGTTCAGTCAAAGGGGAACCAGCTGACACATCCAGCTCAGTATGGGTCATATTACTATGATCCAATAGTCAGGAGAGGATCCAAGAGTCAGAAAAAGAAGAAGAAAGCCGTGTAGAAGGCAAAGGTTAGCAGTCCACCCACTTAGAAGATCAGGACTCCTGAACCTGGAAAGCCTCAGAAGTCAGGATCGACCAGTCCAGTGGTCAGATACGTTGACAAAAGTGGAAAGAAACTGTCTGAGATCACCAGGATCGTAAAACAGATATGGGTTTCCAAAACTAACATCTAAGGACCCAAAATCAAAAATAAAGGGTACCTAAATATAATTATGTTTTGAAGGTGCACAAGGACCCTTGGTATGTGGATAGTGGATGCTCAAGAAATATGACGTACTAAAAGGACCTACTGAAGAATTATACTATTGAAGAAGGACCCAGAATCGAGTTTGGAGACAATGCAAAAGGCTACACCAGAGGCTATAGAACACTCAACATTGGAGCTGCAACAGTTCCAAGAGTATCATATGTTGAAGGACTTCAGCATAACCTTCTCTCTGTTAGTCAATTTTGTGACAACTCGAATAGAGTGATTTTTTACGCTGGTTTCTATGATGTTATTCATAAATCCACTAGGAAAACAGTGTTATCAGGTTCGCGCAAGAAGAATCTCTATGTAGCTGACTAGAACTCAACTGAACCTGAAGCTTGTTTGTTGGCGAAAAATGACAACAGAACGGGGTGGCTTTGGCACAGAAGACTCAGCCATCTCAACTTCAAAACGCTCAACAAATTGGCTAGAAACACTCTAGCAAGAGGACTGCCGAATGAAGTATTCAGCAAAGACACTCAGTGTGAAGCATGTCTGAAGGGAAAGCAAACAAGGAATCAAAATCCGCCAGTTCCATCTCCTTCCACTAATGGTATCCTTCAGCTGCTACATATGGATTTGTTCGGTCCAGTCTCTCCAGTGACGATCAGAGGCAAGAAGTTTGCATTAGTGGTCATTGATGACTACTCGCGCTACACATGGGTCATATTTATTGCCAACAAATCTGACGTCAAAACAGAGTTACCAAGGCTTCTGAAAAGGCTCAGTATCGAGAAGAACACCAAGATCATCAAGATACGTCCAGACAAAGGAACTGAGTTCCTGAATTCTATGGTGGAGGAGTTCTGCAAAGTAGAAGACATAGAGCATGAGACGTCTGTCGCGCGCACGCCTCAACACAAAGGGGTTGCTGAGAGGAAGAATCGCACACTCAAAGATGCAGCAAGAACCCTGCTCGCAGACTCAGGACTCCCAACCAAATACTGGGCACAAGCTACTGATACTGCATGTTATACTCAGAACCGATCTCTACTAACAAAGCAGCATAAGAAGACACCATATGAACTATGGAATGGCAGGAAGCCCTCTCTATCTTATTTCCATATTTTTGGGTGTTCGTGCTTTATCCACAATAATGGGAAAGATCAGCTGAAGACTTTTGATAGCAAGTCAGATCAGGGAGTGTTCTTAAGATACTCCCGGGTCAGCAAAGCTTTCAGAGTCTTCAACTATCAGACTCTTTGCGTGGAGGAAAGCCCTCATGTTGTTTTTAATGAGTTTGCTACTAAAGACAGGAGCAGAAACTCTAAAACTGAATCTGAGGACATCAGTAAGCAGCTACATGATCTGAGCTTAAAAGATAAAGTCGAAAAGATCCAGCTATGTTGGGATGATGATTCAGATGAGGAAACTGAAGACAAGTCTACTGAATCTCAGCTAGCAGCAGAGGCAGCTGAACAGATTGACTCTCCCAAACCAAGGCCATCCCCGGGTAACTCAGGTCGATGAAGAAACCCCAGTGGTAACTGAGACCTCTACTGAGGATAATAATTCAGGGGTAACTAATGATGTTCCTGAGCTAAATGCCCCTGAACCTAGTGACTCAGTAGATCACACTCTTGTAACTGAATTACTTCAATCTCAGAATAGTACAACTGAAATGCCTAACTCACCTACTATCTGTGTTGAACAAATTTCAGATGAAGAGTTGAAACATCATAGATCGTGGCTGGATGCTCACACTTCTGATCTAATTATTGGAGATCCTTCAGCAAACGAAAAGACAAGATCCAGATTCTTTCAGGGAGAAAGCGCCTTATATTCCTGCTTCTTGTCTACTGAAGAACCTCAGTCAGTTGAGGACGCACTGAAAGATGCTGACTGGATCATAGCCATGCAGGAGGAGGTGAATCAGTTCATGAGAAACGAAGTTTGGGAGCATGTTGACAGACCCCGACATCGACATGTGATCGGAACTAAATGGGTCTTCAAGAACAAGCGAGATGAAAACAATGTCATAGTAAGGAATAGAGCAAGACTCGTGGCAAAAGGCTACTGTCAAGCTGAAGGGATAGATTTCGATGAAACATTCGCTCCAGTTGCAAGATTGGAGGCAATCAGACTATTCGTAGCCTACGCAACACATCAAAGATTCAGAATATATCAAATGGATGTGAAGTCTGCTTTCTAGAACGGCGTACTGAAAGAAGAAGTCTGTGTGGAACAACCTCCCGGCTTTCAGCTGGGACATCAAGTTTATAGACTCAGAAAGGCTCAGTAAGGGTTAAAACAAATACCCAGGGCTTGGTACGATACCCTGTCTGAGTTTCTTCTTCAGAAAGGTTTTTAGAAGGGCACAGTAGACCTCACATTATTCAGCATTCGACTGGAAGACGACCTATTACTTGTGCAGATCTACGTAGATGACATCATCTTCGGCTCAAAGAACGTCATCATGTGTCAGCTGTTTGAAAGAATGATGAAGGATAAGTTCGAGATGTCGATGATGGGAGAGATGAACTATTTCCTTGGATTTCAAGTCAAACAATCTGAGAAGGGAACGTTTATCAATCAAGGCAAATACACTCGAGACCTCATCAAAAGATTCGGTTGCACATCCGGCAAACCAATCAAGATCCCGATGAACACGAATATGAAGATCGATCTTGATAAAGAGGGAGTATCAGTAGACCAAACTGAATTTCGCGCTATAATTGGCTCTTTATTATACTTAATAGCTACTCGTCCTAACATAACTTATGCTGTAGGTGTCTGCGCTCAATTTCAGGCGAATCCGAAGCAGATTCACATGGACTCAGCAAAGAAGATTCTCCGCTATCTCAGAGGAACACCTGACATGGGTTTATGGTATCCAGGTGATGATAATATTGAACTAACTGGTTATTCTGATGCTGACTATGCAAGATGTAGAATTGACCGAAAGTTAACTTCTGGAACTTGTCAGTTCCTTGGCAGTAAGCTGATTTCATGGTTCTCAAAGAAACAACATTCAGTAGCAACGTCCACTACTGAAGCTGAATACATGGCTGTCGGAAGTTGCTGCACCCAAATCCTTTGGCTGAGACAGCAGCAACGCGACTATGACGTCAGAATGAAGTGCCGATCTTTTGCGACAGTACCAGTGCCATTGCAATCACTCAGAATCCTGTACTTCATACGAAATGCAAGCACGTGGACATCAGACACCATTTCATTCGTGACCATGTCGAAAAGAAGGATATCAGGATGGAGAAGATCCATACTGACCATCAAAGGGTTGATATACTGACCAAGCCTCTAGCTGAAGCCAGATTTAGAGAACTTTCAGTAGAGCTAGGTCTGCTGGACCCTACTGACTCCAGTCAGTAAGAGGATTCAGGAGAGGAGCATTTAGTAAGGGGGAATGTTCACTCTCAGTACTGAGTAAAATCAGTATGTAGAGACTCAGCAACCATCTACACGAGGTATCAGCTGACTACGTTGTTCAGTTGACAGGTTTGTGTATCTCTACTCAGTAGCCTATAGATCAATTCTATGCATTTATGAATCAGATTCAGCATCGTATTCAATGCCTTAGGAAATGTCATTTAATTTTTACGGATCACATTTAATACATGACATTCTATGTACAAGCATGCTGAACTCTGCCACGCATTAAATACATGTCGTATCAAGTTACTACTTAGGCTATTTACAACTGGCTTTTGACTTAGGCGGCTAATATGATCATTGCCTATTTTATAAAACTTAATCCTAGCCGTCCATCTCAAAAAGCGCGTTCAAACTGAACCCTTGATCTTTAACTGTTTATCTTCTCTAAGATATATATATTCGTTCAAAATGTTTGAAACCACCATTTCATATCTGCAAATATCTTAAGTACCCGAGATTTCCTGAGATACTTATTACCTTCTATCAAAATTCTCTTAAAAATCTTCTGAAAATCTCTTGGTAATTCTTCAATGATTATTAAGTATCGTATGATTTTATTTCTCTTATATGTTAATCGATACTGACCTATACTTTGTATGCAGATTATTAAAATGACAAGAAACGCGGTTATGGCTCCTACCGATATGCAAGAGATCCTTGAGAAGGATCGTGTCTGGAGCGAACCAGTCATGGAGTTTGATGAGTGTGACCTAGATTTCATGGAGGAGATCTTCTACGCTCTCTGAGAGACCGGTTTGGAAGGATTCCGGTCGAGGAGACCGACCTTCTTCCTCCCGCGACAAGTAGCAGAGATCTATCTGAACTTTGATTCAGTGGATGGAGACATCAGAGGAAGATTCATCATCCATACAGTGGGCGATCCCTCACGCACTGACATGGAAGTGAAGCAGATGTCTATTCGAGAAGCCCTTAAGAGAAGCTTCAATCTGCCGAATACGGGACTCACAACCATCGCATATAAAGATGATCTGATGGATGAGTACCTCACTGAGTTCTGCGATAAGCCAACAGTTTTCAGAGCCGCCTTTCCCAAGAACAGAATGCTCCCTCAGTACAGAGCATTGGCGTACATAGTGACTCAGTTGCTGACGAGTCAAGCAGGCTCTTTTGACTAAGTGTCAAGGCCCAAGCTGCAACTGATGATGGCCATATATGATCGGGCCAAGATCAACTGGACTGAGTTTTTCCTCAGAGAGTTCATGACGCAATCAGCCAAATTTGACAAGGCATCCAATCGGCTCAGCGTCAAAGGAAAGCTCCTATACGGACTGAAACTCTCAGTCATGATAGAGGATTTCTGCACATCTGACAAAGTTACCTTCGCCGACCAGCAGTATTTTAACGTGAAGAAAGTCAGATTCCAGAACAGGGCAGCGGCCCTTCAACAGATTGGCTCAGGGCCCGCTGCACCTAAGGTCGGGACTCAACAGACCTCTACGCCAAAGAAGAAGAGGTCCCCACCTAAATCCACGCCTAAGGCACCAACCAAGAAGCTGAAGAAGGTCAGCGAGGTTGTGCCTACTGAAACTGAGGCAGAACCAGAGGCCGTCATTACTCAGCCGCCTCTACAGCTGAGAGATGAACCAGAGTCTTCTAAGAAGACTCAATCAGTGGAGAAGATCGTCTCCACTGAAAATGGAGAAACAGTGGACCAAGGGGTCCAAGCTGAAGAAGTCCAGGCTGTAGAAGTTCAGGCCTTGGAAAGCCCCTTGGACGTCCCTCCACTCAGCAGCATCCCGTCTGCTGAGAAACAGGCGTCTCCAATTGAGGTCGAGGACTCGAAGACAACCTCGGAGTCAGAATCTGTAGGGATGGAGGCCTCAGCTCTCAAATCCAGACCCTCCCGAGAGATTGCTGAAGTGATTCCTGAATTCACCAGCCATTCTGATCTGGTCCTACTTGCTAGGCAGGCAAGGATTCACATACTTATACGGTTCCAGGAGTGGCACAACCTGAAGCGACTGATCATCCACCACTCCTGCGAGCAGCTTCAGAGGAAGAGCTGCTGATCAGAGGGAAGATTGGCTACTCAGAGCCATCTGACCTCGGCACGCTCGAGGACCTGAGGGCGGCCATGCTCGCATTACTGAACGACAGACAACCTGTCTCAGCACCCGCGCCCTCAGATGGGTCTGACCCCGATGGTCAGGACCCACCTCGTGATTCAGACCCTCAGAAGCCTGATGAGGGAACTCAACCGAACAAGGATGCCAATACTTCTACCGCTGATCCTCCACTCAACATCCTTGGTCCTAGGCAGACGGTGGCTGGTACTTCGAAGGCAGCTGATCCTGCTCAGCTCCTTCTCGAATCTGCTTTCGAAGTAGTGCCCAGCCCAAAGAGCCGTCGATCGAAATCAGTGGCCAGGGCACTAAGGAACCAAGGCAGTCAAAATCGCCTACTTGCCCCTGCCATCCACAAGACTTGGCGGCAAACCACTGAGGCTCAGAATGCAGAGTTGCAGGGATTCAGAACCTCTATCGCCACATCTCCAGTCCCTGACTTCTCCAACATTCTGACAAATGCCTTAGCTGCGCAGAGAGCTGACTTCAAAGCTCAGCTCAAGACGATTCAGGAAGGCCAGGACAAACTGATGAATGATTACAAGGCCGCTCACACTGAATCAGTCACTGCCATCTCTCAAGCCAATAAACTCAGAATAGAAACTATTCAGAAGAATCTTGAAGAGAAGGTAGAGCA
Source organism: Lavandula angustifolia (assembly GCA_028984105.1). NCBI lineage: Eukaryota > Viridiplantae > Streptophyta > Magnoliopsida > Lamiales > Lamiaceae > Lavandula > Lavandula angustifolia. Next base: position 15,822,425 of record CM054817.1, read on the forward strand.
GCAGCTGAAAGAGTTCAAGGCTGCGGCTGATCTCTCACACAAGAAATACAGCGATCAACTGACTAGTGGGAGAAACGAGCTGCATGAGGCACTGATAAAGCTACATAATAAGCTGGATGATTTGTCAAGACTCATACAAAAGCCTGAACAGAAAGGTATCTGCTCCGCTCCCAACCCTAATTGCTGATGCCAAAAAGGGGGAAGGCTTAGTAGAGAAAGCAACTAAGGAGCCGATATTAAAAGCTCCGAAGAGAGCAAGGTCAGTAGCAGGGGCAACTACTGGACCTACTGAAATTGGCGAAGCCCAGGGTGTCTCAGCTGCCGCTGTAGCATCAACTGAGACTAGCCCAAGCGGCTCAGGAGCTAAAGAAGTCGCTACTCAGGCAACTCAAACTCCTCTTGATATTATAAAGGAAGTTGCTGAGTATGCTGACGAGGAGTCAGAAGAGGAAGAAGCTCCTCTCCCTCCTCCAGTTGCTGGAAAAGGCAAAAAGGTACTGAAATTTCCAACCCCTCCCTCCAAGAAGAAAGGACCCAGGAGGTTCATAACCCCGGAGGAGGAGGCTCAAATAGCAGCAGATGAGAAGCTGGCTAGGGAAGTAGCCGAAGCAGAAGCCGCCAATAAACCTAAGAAGATGCCTGGAAAAGGCAAAACCAAGGCTCCAACTGGAGGCAAGAAAATAGGTGCTAGGCTGCCTCCTAAAACGCTTAAACTCAGTGACGAGGCTGATCAAGAAAAGGAGAAGGAGTAGCAGCAACAACAATCAACTGGGCAGCAGGGGACTTCTAAAGAAAAATCACCCACGCCTGCTGTCTCAGAAGAAGAGCCACCTCACAAGCCCTCCTACACTGCCTCGAAGGCACAGGAACAAGAGATGGAAGAAATCTGGGCTCAGTTAGACAGATACTTATATAGAGGTGAAGAGGCTAGGCAAATTGAAGCAGCCAGAGAGAGAATAAGGATGGCAGATCTTGAAGCTCTCAGGCTGAGAACTGAAAAGGAAGCTAGTCAAAGGATCCCTGCAAAGGCTGACATCCCCTATAGATACAGGAGATTCAGGAAGCCTACAGATCTAAAGACTCACAGATGGCTTAGAATAGATGAATGGATACCAGTGGAATTCACTCAGAGGTGGAAAGCACTGAAGATCGAGTTCATAAAGAGGAACTATTTCTGGAGATTCTTGTCTGAGAAACGCAAGTCAGTGGCATATACTGAATGGATCATGAGAGTTGACTTGGATATGTATGCCAGACTGCAAAAAGCTATCAAAGAAAATGTTGAAGTCAGAGTTCCAAACCCCAGAATCCTGCCACCCCCACAGAGACTTGATGGATCCATTCACTATGGAGTAAAAGAGAAAGAAGTAAAGGACGTTGCTGAAGCCAAATTCCTTGATAAAGAAGACCCAACGGACTTTGCTGAGATACTGAAGCTAAGAAAGGTCCCATATCACATGTCCTGAAACTTAATCTCAAGATTTCAAAGACAGGATTAGGCAGTTCAAATGATTTCTTGCTTCTGTACTGTCTTTGCATCCTTCTTTCTTTTTCTAGTCTAGCAGAGATGTAACTGTACTGATATTCTCTTATATATAATATCTCTGTTTGGCTTTGACAATATCTTATTGTCGAATAGCCGTGTTTGCTTATACTTAACACTCAGAATCACTGAAGTGATTACTGACTCACACACTCACTGTCTGTTATTTGTTGTCAGTTGTTGCTTAGCTAGATTCTGATAGACTTGATAGTATGGGGGAAAATGTTGATAAGACAGGAGGAAATTTATGTTTAGTCTCTGTTCTAACTTTCTGCCCTGATCCCCTCAGTATTCTAGGACTTGAAGAACAACTCCACTGATCCTACTTGTAATATTTGTAACGAGCTCTGTTTCTGATAAGTCAATAGTGTTAGGTTGATTAGTTGTCTAGTTATTAGGTTTTGGCATCAACAAATAGGGGGAAAATGTTGGGTGATGATTATATCCTCAGCAACGTTGATAAATAGTGGGAAATGATTCAGTCTTCTGTGTTGTCATACACTCAGTAGCCCTTTGCTCTGAAAGAGTCTGTGAAGATTTGAATATCCCAAAACCCTATACTGATTGGTGAACCATTACATTGTAATTTGTTTTGTCTCTGAGGTTTCAGACTCAGCAGACCCTCTGCTCTGGTTCAGGCACTCAGTAGATTATCTGCCTCAGCACCAGTAGTAGAAGACTCAGTGATACTGGACTCAGCAGGAGCAGTATACTGAAAGGATCAGTGGAACTGAACTCAGTAGGAATAGTTAACTGTACTCAGAGCTGATCATCAGTAGAGCCGACTCAGCAGGAGCATGCTAACGAATCCGAGATCCGACTCCAGCGGAAGGACGACAGTCTTCTGACTGTCAGGATCTATGAAGTCATTTCAGCAGAGTCAATACGAGGAAGAGAGAAGTCAGCTTCAGATCTCCTTGAAGTCTGTTCTGTCTCAACCACTTTCTGAACCTTGGCCAATGACAAGCAGACACTTACCCTATATCTACTAAAGCTGCAAGTCAATCAACTTTCCCGAAATGGAGGGAAAGGACATTGCCACCATACTTCAAAAGAGCCGTTAGCTACCCAAAAGAGAGAGAGACAAAGGATCGTCGTCTCCAACGGATCTATCCTAATCTCTTCTCTATAAATAGAGGGATAAATCAAAATTTGAAGCTTACAAACCTCAACGAGCACACAAGAACACAGAGAGCATTCAAACGAGCAAATTCGAAAAAGCCTAAGTCTTCCGCAAGAAGTTCGAAGAAGCAATCTCCGGCGAAAGACTACAACTCTGCTCATAGGGAACCAAGCTAAACTGAACTATACAGCCTCTAGTATCCAAACGACGATACACGAACCCAAAGCTATATTCAGCTGTTTGTCGTTCTAGAAGCCACATCCTTGTTCCCTATCCCTCTAACCTAAGCTCAATAGAATATATCTATAGCTTAGACGAAGGAGTTCACTTTCGAACTGATCTTTATTGTAAAGGACTCCTTCACTGTTGGAGAGTTTTTCAAACACTTAGTTTGATAACCCTGTAAACTGAGACTTGCTCAGTATAAATCTCAAGATCAGTGTTTGTCCAGTGTACAAACCGACTGAGACTATCTCAGTATAATAAATAGCTTCCTGATCATTCGGGACAGTGGACGTAGGATTTTTGTGTCCGAACCACTTTAAAATCTCTGTGTCTTGTGTTCTATTTTTAACTGTTGCATTAATTTACTGTTCGTACTGAAAACATCTTTTAAATCATTCAACTGATTTTCAGCAAACTTAACAGATTGCACTGATCAACTGAAACAGTTTTGATAAAAATGTTTTCCTAACTCAACTGAATTATAAGATACTGAATTCTGACTCTCAGTCAGCTAGCAGATCTCAGTAGAGTCAGTCACTCTGCCACACGATTCAGAACAGCTTATCTGGTCTACTGAACTTGTTCAGTACGACATCATCTTGAAAAGGACTGTTCGTGTTTAAGTTGAGAAAATCGATTTTTAGGTGTATTCACCCCCCCCTCTACACCTGAACGTGCTCTCGGGACCAACAGAACTGTTGCGGTTCCAATGCTGAGTGTTCCATAGCCTCTGGTATAGCCTTTTGCGTTGTCTCCAAACTCGATTCGGGGTCCTTCTTCTGTAGTATAATTCTTCAGTAGGTCGTTCTGGTATGTCATGTGTCTTGAGCATCCGCAGTCCACATACCAAGGGTCCTTGTGCACCTGCAAAACAGAATTATATTTAGGTACCCTTTATTTTTGATTTTGGGTCCTTAGATGTTAGTTTTGGAAACCAGATCTGTCTCACGATTCTGGTGGTCTCAGACAGTTTCTTCCCACTTTGATCAACGTACTTAACCACTGGACTGGTCGATGCTGACTTTTGAGGCTTCACAGGTTCAGGAGTCCTGATCTTCTGAATTGGTGGACTACTGACCTTTGCCTTCTGCACGGCTTTCTTCTTCTTCTTCTGACTTTTAGGTCCTCTCCTGATTATAAGATCATAATAATATGACCCATACTGAGCTGGATGAGTCAGCTGTGGAGGTCCATACTGATCAGCCCACTTAACTTTGCTGGTTCCCCCTTTACTGAACTGGGGTGATTTGGAACTGATCTTCTTGTCAGAAAGCTAATAGTTGGGATGAGGTGCCTTCATCTTTTGTTTGTTCTTGGCTAGGGCGTTCAGAATCTCTGCGTTGATGGTCTCCCCTTGAACAAATCTATCAGCTAGCCGGTTCTCTGAGCGTACGAGGGCAAATGAGGAGGTTCCATGGCTGAATCCAAGTCCCTCCTTGCAGTGCTTAGGCTTGTTGCTGGCTAGCATGGCCTCAAGCTTCTTTTCAGCGCCCATGTGCCGCTCTTTCATCAGATTTCTCCAGACATCATCGCTTTTCTTCAACGTTTCATGCTCGGTCTGAAGTCCTAACAACTCTTGCTTCAGTAGACTCAGTTCAGTATCTTTCTGAGTCAAGTCATTGGTCAGTACTGAGATCTGATCTTCTTGATGCTGAGACTTGGCCATCAGAGAGTTTATCTCCTCCTTCAGTCTCAACACAAGTCCTTCTGACTCAGTAGCAACCCGACTCTCCTCAGAAAGTCTCTGATTCTCCACTTTTAGGGTATCCAACTCCTGAAGAATCTTACTGAGCTATAGACTCATCTGAATCTGCTCGTCTAACAGTTCTTCGTAGGCGATCGAGACGTCCAGATTCTCATCTGCACCTAAAATAGTGTCGTGTGTGCAGTGTGAAGAGGAGTTAAATGGAGCGTGAGAGTTTACCTCATCATCTTCTCCTGCCTTGATATACTTTTCAGCATCTTCTTCAAGCTCTACGGCTATGAATGCCGCTTCGTCGTCGAATGAATCCATGAAGGAATCGACTTCATTTGAGTCGTCTGAGAGTTCACCAGCTATATATGCTTGACGCTTCTTGATGAACTTCTCCCTTCGAGCTTTGTGTGCTGCTCTTTCAGCAGTACTGAGCTCAGGACAATCACACTGATAATGTCCTGGTTTCTTGCAGTTGTAGCAGGTAGTGACTCTTTCTTCTCTGCTCTCACTGTCTTTCGACTGAGCTGAGTCATCCTATTTCCTGCAGTCATAAGTATGTGAGTTAGGAGTGCGCTTAGGTGTATACTCAGACTTACCCTTAGAGTCTCTAACGACTCTTAAGAGTTTTTTGCACCTCTCCTTCTCCTTCTGATACTTTACGGAAAGCAGCGCGTACTTCTTAGCTAGGTTTCCTTCTTGTATGTCACTGAGTGAAGGTTCAGCCTTGCTAGACACTGGAACCGCTGTGCTGACTGATGCTTTGAAAGGATGGTCGATCTGGGTGTCAGCTTCAGCTGCTGCTTCCTTTGAGGTAGACCAAACTCAAACTCCTCGGCTTTAAGTTCTGAAAAGATATGGTCAGGAGTAATAATATCTAAATCAGAATGTCTCAGTAAAGTAGCAAAGGGAGTCCAATGACCATCTGGCAGTGCCCTCAAAATCTTGAGATTCATTTCTCGGTTGGAGAACGTCTTTTCCAGCCCGTTGATGGTGTTCATCAGATCCGTGAATCTGATGTTAAGTTCTTCGATGGTGTCACCAGGCATGAGAGACAATCTCTTCAGCTTCTTTAGTTCCAGCGCCAATTTGTTTGCTTTGATCTTCTGAGTGCCCCGACTCAGTAGCGCTAGAGCATCCCAGAGTTCCTTCGCGGACTAGCAGTCCTAAACTCTCCCGAGATATGAATCACTGAGGGTGGTCAGTATGGCGTTTCGAGCGACCCGGTCTAATTTATGAAGCTTCTTCTCCTCAGGAGTGAAGAGGCTTCTATCTTTGGGGATCTTCTTCCAGGTCACCATGCCTCCTCCTTGTGCTTGGTCCTGAGTTACAACACTATCAACCATCGGAATGATAAGTCCATCCTCTAGTACCTCTGTCATGCTATCGTGGAGGGAAGTCAGATGTGCCTCCATTCTGACTCGCCATACCCCGTAGTTCTCTACTGAGAACATGGGTACCATCCTGATTCCTGACATATCTGATATTGAAAATAGTGATATGAATGAAGAATGATATGCAGTGAAAATGTTTTTTGGATCCGTTCAAGTAGACCAGTTTCAGAAAACAAGAGTTTTATAGAACTCCAGCTCTGATACCAATTGTTGGTCCCGAGATTAAACGTTCAAGTGTAGAGGGGGGGGGTGAATACACCTATAAAAAATTTCTCAACTTTAAACGCGAACAGTCCTTTTCAGGAGAGTGTCGTACTGAACAAGTTCAGTAGACCAAATAAGCTATTCTGAATTGCGTGGCAGAGTGACTGACTTCACTGAGGCCTGCTAGCTGACTAAGGTCAGAATTTAGTATCGTTCAGCTGAAGTTCAGTAAGTCCGGAAATGTGTAGGCCCAAATTCAGTTGAGTTAGAAAACGTTTTTAAGAAAACAGTTTCAGTATATTAGTGCGATCAATTAAGGTTTGCTGAAACTAAGTTGAATGATTTTAGAAATATTTTCAGTATGAACAGTAATCAATGCAACAGTAAAAACACATAACACAAGCAATTTTAAAGTGGTTCAGATCCAACAATCCTGCGTCCACTGTCCCGAAAAGATCAGGAGGCTATTTTATTATACTGAGTTAGTCTCAGTCGGTTTGTACAATGGACAAGCACTGGTCTTGAGATTTATATTGAGCAAGTCTCAGTTTACAAGGTATCAAACTAAAGTGTTTGACAAACTCTCCAACTATGAAGGAGTCCTTTACAATAAGGATCAGTTCAGATATGAACTCCTTCGTCTAAGCTATGGATAAGATCTGCTGAGCTTAGGTTAGAGGGATAGGGAACAAGAAAGTGGCTTCTAGAGCGACGAACGTTTAAGTATAGACTTGGGTTCGTATTCAGTCGCTTGGATACTAGAGGCTTTATCATCTAGTTCAACTTGGTTCCCTTTAAGCAAGTATGTCGCCTTTCGCCGGAGATTATTCTATGAAGTTCTTGCGGAAAGCTTAAGTCATTTCTGAGTTTGCTCGTGAATGCTCGTGTGTTCTCGTCTATGTCGTAGGTTTATAAGTGAGCTTCAATTTGAAATCTTCCCTCTATTTATAGAGCATAGACATGGATAGATCCGTTGCAGACGACGATCCATGTGTCTCTCTCTTTTATGTAGCTAACGGCTCTTTCAAAGTATGGTGACAGAGTCTTTTCTCTCTATTTCTAGAAAGTTGTTGACTTGCAGCTTTAATCAGAAAGTATACAGCTGGCCGCTTGTCATTGGTCGAGGTTGAAGAAAGTAGGTGAGATAAAACAGACTTCAAGGTGGATCTGAAGTTGACTTCTCTATACCTCGTATGACTCTGCTGATTTGACTTAATAAATCCTGATAGTTAGAAGACTGTCTAGCCGCTGCTGAGTGTGATCTATATTCAGTAGCGTACTCCTGTTGAGTCAGCTCTACTGAAGATCAACTCTGAGTTCAGTGAACTACTCCTGCTGAGTTCAGTTCCACTGACTCCTTTCAGTATACTGCTTCTGCTGAGTCCAGTATCACTGAGTCTTCTTCTTCTAGTACTGAGGTCGATAGTCTGCTGAAGAACAGCGGACATAACTGAGCGCCTAAACCAAAATGAAGAGTGTCTACTGAGTCTGAAAACTCTCAGAGACAGAGCAACAAATACAACAGAAAGGTTCATTAGTCAAAGTAGGGTTTTGGGATCTTCATATCTTCAGTGCACTAAGCTGCTGATTATCTCCCAACAATTTGTGGAGCTACTGAATCATCTCCTAACATGTGGGGGGGGGTTGAATACACATGAATACAAATATTGTTTCAAACGCGAAGTCAGCTTTAGCTGAGTTTGCTACTGACTGAGTCAGACAACTAAATATGCTTTAGATCGCGTGGGCAAGAGAAACTTCTACAGAGTTCAGCTCTACTGACTTTAGTCAGTTGAATAGTCATTCAGTATCAGAGTGTGTGCGGAAGTGTAGGCCATATATAACATCTCGGTTAGAAAACACCGATTTTATGCTGAGTTTTATGAAGTACAATTTTGAATGCAGTATGAGCAGGTAAGGAAAACAGTAAATCAACATAACAATTTTTAAAGTGGTTCGGACACACTGGGTCCTACGACCACTGTCCTGACCAAAGCAGGATACTTGTTATATTTATACTGAGCAAGTCTCAGTTGGTCTGTTCACTGGACAGACACAAAACTTTAAGTTTATACTGGGCAAGTTCTACTTATAGTCGTAGTGACTTTTACAGGGGTTTCAAACTTAAAGAGTTTGAGTCTTCTCCAACTAAGAGGAAGTTCTTACAAATAAGAACGGTTTCACAAGGATGTGAACTTCCTCGAGGTTTTTAAGCTACAGATATTACAATGAAGCTTGCTTAGATAAGAGAAGGGGAACAAATATAACTCTAAGTGATGAACTAAAAGGGTTCTTCAATGGACGCTAGTTCTTCACTGTATTCTTCGTTGAAAGTGTTAAGAGTTTATGCGTAGATAGCTTGGGTTCCCGGTGTCGTCTCTGCATGGCGACTTCTCTTATTTATAGTCGACGATGGTGAATAGATCCGTTGGAGGGAGGTCTGGCCACGTGTCGAAATAACAAGAAAAATGGCTCCTTTATTTTGAACGTTGGTGAGTAGGTGCACTGTAGAGATTCTCCTCTTTTTCAGTTTGTGAGCAGCTTTTGAATTTAATGGTTGCTTTAATCACTTGAAGTGGATGAAGACTTATTTAGACCTATAGAAGATAACAAAGATGTTTTAGGACCAGAAGTTTCTTACTTATGTGCAATTGGAGAATTTGAAATGATCTTGAAGATTACCTTGGAGATTGTTATCTTGAGGGGGAGTACCGAATTGTAAATAATATTGAAAAATAGATTGACTCCTAAAGGTCAAATGACCCTGAAGGTCAAATGATTGTACTTTTTTTCCTTTCTAAGTTTTTACAAAGGGTTTTCTTAGTTAAGGTTTTTAACGAGGCATCAAATGCAACACACGAGTAAATGAGTAATTGAGATTGATTCATAAAAGAGTCAATGCAACACATGATCTCCAAAAGAGTGGCGGCATCAACATCCAACAAATTCGCTCAAGTGACAATATAGCGGATTCTTTTACAAATGTATTACCAACGTCAATATTCAAGAAATTGGTACACAACATCGATATGCGCCGACTCAAGGATCAATAATGACTATATTAGATGGAGCAGCTGTACTCTTTTTCCTTCGACCAATTTTTATCCCAATAGATTTTTCTTGCAAGGTTTTAACGAGGCAACAGTTTCTTTTAGAGATGGTCAATCAAAGGGGAGTGTTATAAATATTATATATATATATATATATATATATATATATATATATATATATATATATACTTACCATATATTATGATGACCATGTAAACCTTAAAAGCCCATAAGCTCATCTTGTACTTTATAAATAGAGGTCTCCACCCTCATAATAATACACATCTTTTTCCCGCTCTCTATTATTCTATTGTATTCTCTTTAGTTTATAACAAGTACAATATTACTAAAAATTCATAATTATTATACATAATTACAAAAGAAAAAGAAGAAAAACAAGAGAATGATTTCAATTTAATTATGATTGATCGATTAGTCTGACCCTTATTTATGTCTCTCTTGAAACCAAAAAAAAAATTCGACGCCTTATTTACATTTGAGGAAAAAAAAAACAAAAAACTTTGTCATAGATCTGATGAAAAGTTCGAGTATAATAGTAGAATGATAGTTGTTGCCCTAGAAAATGAGATCTTCTACAGATAAAAACAAAATCTAAGATTACAAGAAAACAGAAAAAAAAAAAGAAGAAAAAATTGTAGGGGTTCACTTGACACCCACAAATTTACGCAACTGTTCTAAGTTTACTTAAATGAGAGTGAACTTGAGTCTCACAACTATAACTGAAAATTCGAAATGAAAACGTCGTAATTTTTATTTATATAATTATATAAGAAGCTAATAATTAAATAAGCAGCTATGAATTATGATTTGTAACACTGACATGAATTAAGAAGCTTGAAAACGTAAAGCCGTAACCCTTACGCTGTTTCCTCACATTTTTAAAAGCATCAATTACTGTGCCCCTAGTGGCCATAACTTCAAATATAAGAATAATCAATACACCCACGTTTATTATTTAAATAAATACATTTCTTAAATTAATTATGACATTTTTTTTGTACGGCATGTAAAAGCCTTAGTTATTAAACCTAAGGAAAAGATATAAAATACTTTCATCCATTCCATTATTCATGTTCCATTTTCATTTTCGAATTGCCCCATTACTTATGTATCATACTTAGAGCCGGCAAAATGGGCCCGACCCGATGGGCCGGCCCAGGGTACCCGAAAAAGGGTTGGGTTGGACTCTGAAAATAGAAGTCAGAAGGTGTGCTGGGCTTAAAAAACCCGCCCAAAAAAACCACGGGCTCTATGGGCTTTGGGCTAAAAAAGCCCGGGGTTTTTGGGCTAAAAAGCCCGCCCGAAAAAAATGCATAATTATTAGATAATATTAATATTAATACATAAATGTAAATAAAAAAAAGATGGGAGAGAAAAAATTCTCAAAGAAAGATTCAAAATGCAATTAATATATGTTGAAACTTGACAATTTTAAATTTTTTATTGTCTTAGTTTGAATTTTTGTAATGTTTACTTGTATACGGCTTTGAATTTTGATATTTATTTGTACTTATATCTATAATATGATTTATTTAGTCTATTTAATCACTTCATAATTTATACTTTATTCAACAATAATATATTTAATTTAAATTATACATATTGATTTTATTTTTATACAACAAATATATAATTATATAAAATATTAAATAAATTAGTGGGCTAAGCCCGCCCGCCCGCCCGAAAGCCCAGGGTCGGGTTGGGCATAAATCATGACCCGGTAAAATACCGGACGGGCTCGGGCGGGCCCAAAAATTAAGTTGGCCCGGTAGGCCCGGGGCTGGGCCGGCCCGCCCGCCCATTTTGCCACCTCTAATCATACTCCTATCAAATAAGGAAATAAATGAGTGTACCATAATCAATCTAAATAAATGGACCCACCACTTTATAAATTTATATACACTCATCCTCTTAATCTTTGTGTTCATTCTCAATGGGATGGAGGGAGTACATTATACTAATCATATGGGACACTCGTAATTTAGAGACGTTGATGAAATTCAACTCTTGTTAGTTCAACCAATTATGCAGTCTTCTATAATCTACAACACACTAGACAATCTAAATCTTATAAAAGATAAAGGAATAAATGCTCGAATATAATTAATCAGATAAGAAAATAAAAACAACATATTGTATACAAGCAAAAATGTTACTTCTAGTATACTAAATTCCAACACCACGTTGATCCAAGATAACAACTCACCATTTCCTTCTCTGAGAAAGAAGAAAATCTCTAACACGTGCACTAGCAAGAGAAGTTTCGGCTCCGCAGAAACAAAACGACGAAGGCCTGAATCTTGCAATTTCTTCAACACGGTATTCATGGCCTCTATCTCTCCAAAGTTCATCCGAATCGAAGAACTGTATATCATGTGTTTGATAAGTTCCTCTTCTTTCTCCAAATGAAGAATTTGAGTTTGTGCTTTTCACGCCATAAAAGATTTTGCAAAACAAACATTAAAATCTCGAAAACAGAGTAAGTTAGTGACAATGTGTCAGGTTTGCAGCTTGTCCAGTCAGCTACATATATATCACGCTTCCTATAACCTGATAACACCACGTTACTTGTAGGCTTATCCAATACATTAGCATAACCAGAATCAAATAGTACTTGATGATTATTATCACAAAACTGACTAAAAGAATGTAAGTTTTGACTAAGACCCTCAACATAAGAAACTTTTGGAACTTATATGGTTCCAATTAGTCATGTGCTTGGAAAATCCACTATCCATGTACCACACCATCTTTTTTATTGTGTCAATTGCTTGTTGAGCCAGCTTTTGCACCTACTAATAAAATAAGTTCAGGTACCCTTTATGTTTTATTTGAGTTCTAATTGGTTAGTTATTTTTTTCGAACCCAAATCTATCAGTTGTCCTTGATGCTCTTAAATGACCCAATCCTCCTTCCATGAACGTCAGTGTAGACATTCATCTTTGTTTTCTAAACTGACTTCTTATTGGGAGGATAAGCAGCCTGATGGTTCTGAACATGTATCCTCATCTTCCTAGGTGTTCTACCTTGGTTTTTGTTTTGAGTGACCTTAGTCGGATAGTTGTAAGGATTCTGTTTCCTTGCTGAGACTTTGGTTCAGGCTTGCTCAACTTTGTGATTGGGGTACTGGTAGCTTTCGGTACTGATAGCTTTCGGCTTAACTTAGTCGGATAGTTGTAAGGAACTTGTGCTTGGGGTACTGGTAGCTTTCAGTTCAGGTTCCCTTCCTTTACCTTCATTAGCTTGGACTGAAGCTTTAGGATCTGATTCAGTTTAGATTGCTCCTTTGACAAACTTGAGTTCGGATCAGCTACACATGTGATCTTGGATCCATTCTATGATCTGACACATACCTTCCCCTCGGTTTTAATCTAATATCCTATGCCATGTCTTTGACCTGGATGCCTTTGCTTTCTTATAATCTCGTCCAACAATTTCTGGCATCACTATATTGGCAGTCAAAGTCCTCTTATTTTGTACTATCTTTAGTTGCTTATCATGACGGTGTTGGAGGTTAGCATACTTCTTTTTGAGTTCTGTTAACTCATGATTTTCTTGGTTAACTCATAAGTCAAGACTAGCAGTTGATCTCCTTGCTTCTTAGACTCTAGTCCGAGAACTTTAAGCTCTTTAGTCATCTATTAGCAAGCCGAACATAGTCAGTTTCAATTGGACCTGACTTTGGAATATCGTTCAGCTTCATATACATTTCTTCATTTTGCTTGCAAAGGATGGTGAATAGTCTCTCTAGACTTTCGTGACTCTCAACAAGTTCATCATAAGCAACTTGTAGCTCGAAGTCCTCTGCTATATTCTTGTGTGTGTTGCGTAGAAAGTTACTTGATGAAAATGTTGGAATTTTGTATTCTGAAAGCAACCTTTTCGCTTGTACGCAAAGTGTTTTCATTTCCGCTATTTTTAGTCTCATGTCTGATTAATTATGTTTACACATGTTGGTCCTTTATCTTGTATAAGAGTTAGATTATGTAGTGTGTTGTAGATCACAGAAGAGTGCACAATTGGTTGAACTAACAGGATATAAACAATTATCACTGCTGAGACAACTTAAGGACAAGGTGTTGGTTTAAGCTGCAATTTAGATAAAAAGTGGTTTGTCTTGGCTGCTTGTGTATACTGGTACACTGAAGGTGGTGTATTGATGGAACACAATGAGATGTGTTCTCCTAGCTGACCTTAGTGGAGAACCAAAGATCTTGGAAACTTAATTGGTATTAGGTCTGATAAGATTTCAGCTGAGTGCATTTAGCTATCTATCACTTTGTAGCTCAGGTTGATTATCTGTATCTTGCATCCGTATCCCTGTTAAATGCGTTGATAATATCCTCTGAGGAACTCGTAAGGATTAACACATTAAACCCAGCCGGTTGATTAAGTTCAGGTGTGTTAATAAGGTCGAGTGGTACTACTCAAGAATATAATAAGATTTTAATTAATTTAAGTTGTTAGTGAACTTAATTAATTAACGAATATTTGTTTCTTGACTAATTAATTAATTAAGCTATCAGTTAATTTGTTAGGCTAAGCATAGATAATTAGTTAATTTGAAATCCGACTTTATTTCTTTTATTGGATCCCTGGTCAGGCCCAAATAGATGTCTATTATTTATTCTGGTCTCTCGGGAATTATTATTATTAGATTAATATATTTATACTTTATTTAATAATATGAAAATATTTTATCTGAAATTAATTGGCTGGGCCAATTAATTGATAAATAGGTGGTCCAATTATTATTAATTATATTATAGACTGAGTATTAATTTATTAGAAGTCCATTGATAGTATAATTACTAATAGGCCACAATTATATATTTTATAAAAATGTTATATTATAACCCGTTCATAATCAATTCATGTCATTATTTTTGTCGTGAGAACGTGAGTTTTAGAGAGGGAGAACGAAAAACTGATTCCTCTCATATCTCTCTCCTCACGGAAGAGAGGAAGGTCGGGACACAGTCCAGAGGCTCCAAACACGAGAAAAATTAGAGCTCACCAAAGGACGCATGTATGATCGTCCTTCTAATCCTTCAATTGATATAAGAGCTATGGTTTTAGGCTCTGATTTGTGCTTTTTAAGAGCATGGTTAGGGTTTTTATCGTCGTTATCGGGTTATTTCCGTGTTTGGGGGCCTGCTAGCTACTGTTTTGACCCCTTTGTACCATTTTTCTCAAGAGAAAATCCACGAGGAGATAATAGGAGCAAATGGTGTGATTTTATATATTTCACGTACTATAATTTTGGTCCAGAAAGCATTCAAATCGAGAAGGAGATGAAGCCTCAATCTGGCAAAAACCCTAGTTTTTCTAGGTTACCGCCACATCTTGTGGCTGCAATTCCCAGCGGGTTCGGTATCCGATCGATGTTCAAGTTGAAATGTTAGAATCCTCTTGTGACGGAATTTGCAACGATAGGTCATAGCAGGTCATCGGACTTCGGATGCGATCGGAATCAACGTCACAAGTTCCTGCTTCTAATTTAATTTTCTAGCGATTTTTTTTCAAATTGTGGAAATTGATGGGGTAATCTCAGCCGGAATCCGTTACACGGTGGTCGTGAGTGTCCAAAATACATTTTCCCTCTTTCAATTGATTGAATCGCGACTCGAAAAGACGTGAATTTGAGCGGCGGATGTCACCGTCGACGGGCTGCAAAATTTCGTAGCTCCAGCTCACAGCAAGGGCTCCAAGAAGTCGTTCTTCACAGTCCTAATGTGTGGATAACGTCTCGAGGGAAGAGAGAAGTCGAGCGATGCGTCGGCGGCGTTGGCAGGCAGTGGCGCGATTTCCTTGCGAGGAGAAGGGTTGACGTCAACCCTTGCCTTGCTAACATCAGCCCTAGCTGACGTGGCGCCTCCTGTCTGCTAACATGCCAACACTTGGCATGCTGATCTGGCATATTCGATGCTGTTTCACCGTTCGTTTTGCAGTTCGAGATATTATGAAGAGCTATATTTGTTCGGGCAATGTAATAGATAGAAATTTTATTTTTTATCTGTGCTTTGAGCCAAATAATGATGTTTTAATTCCTATTTTTACAGTTATTTATTATTATGCTTTAGTATGTAATTATGTGTTTAATTGCGCTTAGAGAAGCATGAAAATAAGGTTCAATTCGGCCTTAAAGCATGTTTAATTTTTCGCCAGTACGTAATATTTTATGCTCTTAGAAATTGCATGCTTTAGGATTTATGTGGTTTTAGCATGAATTAAAACAAACCTTTTGAAGAAAAAGATTAAGCAAATTATAAATTAAATATTTAATCTGATTCCATTAAATTAAAAATTAAATCTTTAATCAGACCTCCATTTAATCGGGCACTTTACAAAAGTGGAACAATTATATAAGTAACCGTCCACCTGAGTGGCTTGCTTATATTTTTGAAGTACAGTTTGGTGAGATGAGTTTACCAAAACAATATTTAATTGTCATTGAGTAGTAGGAGCCAAGTCGTAAACGTCCACCTAAGTAACTTACGTGCCTAGTAAACACAAGTACTCTAGCAGATAATAATTAAATAGGATGACCAGTTAAATCAAATTGAATGTGGTATGGTTCTCGTAAGTATGCAAATTTCAAAAATTTGATGTAAATTCTGTCAAATTAATGGTCAATGCTTAGATGTCACCGCAGCTACAACTTCGTGAGAAGTTCCTTTAATTTCACAATAGTGACATAGTCCAGATTTATCGGATTATTAATTTCATTCGTCTTAACAACCCAGATGTGGATTGAAATTAAAGAGCTAGATATATAGCTTGGTCTAGGGGTACACAAGTAAATGTTCATCTGAGTGGATTACGAGAGTGATCCTTAGGGCTATTCGAGTATTTAACATCATTGGTTTATCAAAAGGTTACAATGATGGTTAATTACAAATTATGTGCAAATATAGGCTTCTTACATGCAATTTTATTTAATTTTTCAGATATGTCTGTTCCATATGTCATTGCCAATCTCACCAACCAAACCCTAACGGGTCTAACTAATTTCACAGAGTGGTAGAGATATCTTACCTTCACAATAAATGCTCTGACAATGCCCTATAAGAAATTCTGTTTTAGGACCACTATGTCTAAGATAGAGATTATTCTGAGTAAGTTACTCAATTCTTTGGTAGCGGTCAAAGAGGTTATAGGAAAGGGTAAGGGTGGTCAAATCTTGAACATCACTTGTAGCTCAAGGAATCCTTTGAAAGGTGGAAACCAGAAAAGAGCAGAAAGAGTGGTCAATTAAAGAAGAGCAGTTGGAGTAAGAAGACGATCCTTACTGGCGGCTTGCAAAATAGAAAGGTTCTTCAATGGAAGGTTCTTCAAGTGTGGTAAGAAAGAACAATGGAAGAATTATTATCTAGATATAAAGGCAAAATAGAAAGAGACGCGAGTCGCTCTTGTAACTAAGACTATTCTAGTTTCCTCTTCTACCCACGAGTGGGTAGTGGATTCGGGGGCAACGAATCATATTTGTTACACCTTGCAAGGTTACATGTAGAAAAGACAATTGAATGATGGTGAGCTGGTAGTCTCCATAGACAATGGGTCGAGAGTTCCTGCAAGCCATTGGAGATTTACATCTATCTTTTGATATTTCTGTTTTAGTACTTAAAGATGTTTTATATGTGCCTGAATTTAGGCGAAACATAATTTTTGTTTCAAAACTCTTCACCATAGATCAAGTTTTGATAGTGATGTTTCTATCATGAAAGACGGTGATTTTATCTTTGGTGGACCATTATGAGGATCGATATATATTATTACTTGCAAACCGCGTAATTCTGTTAATGTTGCTTCTTCATCATCAAATTCCAAGATAAGGAAAGAATCTTCTAAGGAAAACCAAACTTATATGTAGCACTTAAGACTAGGTCACATCAATCTAAATAGGATTCAAAGGTTGGTGGAATATGGATCATTAGAGTCTCTCCCAGTTGAACCATTTCCAACTTGCGAATCTTGCTTAGACGGAAAGATGGTGGCTAGGCCTTTCAAGGCAAAGGGTTATAGAGCCACAAAAATATTAAGTTTGATACATTCTGACTTGTGCGGGCCTATGTCTACACAAGCTCGTGGAGGGTATGAGTATTTCGTCATGTTTACTGATTATTACTCAAGATATGGATATGTTTACCTTCTCCACGACAAGTCAAATTGCTTTGAAATCTTTAAGGAATGCAAGGCAGAAATGGAGAAGAAGCTAGGTAAAGAAATCAAAATACTACGATCTAATCGTGGTGGTGAATACCTCTCGAATGAGTTCAAGGATTACTTGACATAACTGTGGATTACATCCCAACTGACATCACCGAGCACGCCTCAGCAGAATGGTGTTTCAGAGAGAAGGACGGAACTCTCTTAGAGATGGTTCGATCAATGATGAGCTATGCAACATTGCATGAGAATGGGGATATACCTTAGAGACTACAGCATACTTGCTGAACTGCGTGCCTTGCAAGTTGGTACAAAAGACCCCTTTCCAGTTGTGGAGCAGGCATAAGCAGGCCGGCAAATTAGAATTACGTTCAGAAGTGATGTTGTTCATAGGTTATCAAAAGGAAACAAATGGTGGATACTTTTATGATCCTAAAGAATAGAAGATCGTTGTTTGCACAACACTCGATTCTTAGAAAATGATTATATTAGTAACCACAAGTCTCAAGTCGACATCATCCTTGAGGAATTACTTGGTGGTCAAGTTCCACTCGAAGAGCCAGTTGTGCAAGATAGTACTCCACGAGTAACTGCACAATCTGTTAACACAACGCCTGACACTGTTCGACGTAGTGGGAGGGTGATTTTTACATGTAATTGGTTTATGTTCACTGGGGACACGTCTGATCATATCCCGGCTAATGAACAAGATACCGTGGATCCCCGGACCTACACCGAAGCAGTCGGAGATGTAGATGCAGATTCATGGCGAGTCGCCATGGACTCGAAATTTGAGTTCATAACTGATATGGATGTATATGAGGTCACAGAACTACCTAAGGGCTGCAAGGCCATTTGTAGTAAGTGGGTATATGAGAGAAAGAGAGGACCAAATGGAGAGATAGTGGTATTTAAGGCCAGGCTAGTTGCGAAAGAGTTTACTCAGAAAGAGAGTATCGATTATGAAGACACATTCTCATCGGTAGCAATGATCAAGTCCATTCGAATTCTCCTTGCCATAGCAGCTCACATGAACCTAGAGATCTGGCAGATGGATGTGTAGATCGCTTTCTTAAACGGTTACCTTGAAGAAGGTAAAGACATCTACATGAAACAGCCAGAAGGTTATGCGAAAGAGGGCGAAGAACATCTAGTTTTAAGAAGTCTACTTATGGACTTAAGCAAGCCTCCTAGTTATGGCACCAGTGTTTTGAATCCTCTGATTTTGTATCCTATCCTAACTGGGTGTGCGTATATCGTATCTGTGTTGACTGTTCAATGGTGTTTCTTGGACTTTATGTAGATGACATCCTTCTCATTAGGAACAATGTTGAAGTGTTATCAGATGTAAATAAATGGTTATCCGAGCAGTTTCAAATAAAGGACTTAGGTGAAGCTGTTTACATTCTTAGGATCAAGGTTATCTGAGATCGCCAGAAAAGGATGTTAAGCATGTCACAAGCGTCCTAAATTTATACTGTTATTACTCGTTTTAGCAAGCAAGATGCCAAGAAAGGTTCATTACCTTTCAGACATGACATTTTTCTACCTCGGGTTATGTGTTTACCTTGGGAGGTGGATCCATCTCATGGAGGAGTGCAAAGTAGAAATGCATTGTGGACTTAACCATCGAAGCACAACATGTTGCTGCTTCAAAAGCCTCGAAATAGGTAGTTTGGCTCAAGACTATCACAATTTATTATGATAATTCGGGTGCAGTGGCAAATTCTAAGGAACCGAGATCCCACAAGGTGTCTAAACACATAGACAAGAAGTACCATATAATACGAGATTTCAAAAACTGAGGTGATGACCATAAAATACAAGATTTAATAATCCGAGATGATGTGTTGGTAGAGAAGATTGGCATTAAAGACAATCTAGTTGATCCTTTCATGAAGAGCATGTCCATCCAAGCTTTTATGAAGCATCCCCCCCCCAACTCTTAGGATTGCAGAAACTCTTGTATATGTGGGAGAAGTTGTAAGGAATGAGATTCAATGATATACATATTTGAAGATCCCAAAACCTCTTAGCTGAATGATGAACCTTGATAATGTAATAGCTTAGTTGAGTTCAGTATGTTAAGAACTCAATAGGGTAGCTAGAGTTCAGTAGCTGATAGGTTCAGCAGAATATCTTTTATCACCAGGATGGATTCAACACCAGGGACTTAGTTAGGTAGCTCAAAACCCACTGAATCAGTAAAGAGATTCGAGCTACGTACTGAATCTCTCAGAAGAATGTTAGCAGAAGATATTACAGTAAAGGCGTACGAGGAATCAGAGTAAGTCAACTCAACATCTGCTTTAGAGTTTGAACAAGCTTCACCAACTCCCTAACTTCCACCAATGAGGAGCTGCCAGCACTGAACTTGCACTGACAAAAAGCTGCTCCCTATATTGAAAAAGAGAGAATCTCTATAGTGACATTCAAATTAGAGATGGCAATTTTTCTTGGCGTTTTTGACACTTTTCTAGAACCTCTCCAACGAATCTATTCAGGAGTCGAGAGTATAAATAGAAAATAGTCTTCATACATAGAAAACATCGGAAACCAAAGCATTCAAGCATTCAAAGCTCTAGCGATCAAACAGGACACCCAACGAAGAACTTATTCACAGAGATATAATTCTTAGTTCTTTACTCTAGAGATATATGGTTCCCTTTCTCTACTCTACACAATCTTTGTTATATCACAAGCTTCGAAAAACCAAAGGAGTTTAGCTATTGAATTGTTCTTATTATAAGAACTGCTTCTTAGTTGGAGAAAATCAAACCATTCTGTTTGAATTTTTAAAGTCACTACGATTAGAAGTAGAGTATCTGTCCTGCATATAGATCAAGTCACTACGACTATAAGTAGAGTATCTATCCTGCGAACAGATCGATTGATCATACTACATACAACTGAACTTTCAAAATCACACTTAGCATAAAACGTATTTTTCAAAACTGAGACGAAAAATTATTTTGGGCCTGCACTTCCGCACACTGTCTTATGTTGAATCAACTGCTCACTGACTGAGGTTAGTAGATAGTGACTCAGTAGATAGACTCTCTGCCCACGCGATCTAAAAAGCCTATTTGGCGAACTGACACGTGTTGTAGCATTTTTCAGTAACAACTGACTTTCGCGTTTGAGTTGAAATTCGCACTCAGGTGTATTCACATCCCTCCCTCTACACCAGAAGGCTCGTCTCTGGACCAACAGAAGTAGTGATAGATAGTTCAGTTAGTATTTTGGAATTGATACATTGTATACTAAAAGTTCACTTTAGTATAAGTGGAAGAATTGTTGGAATTTTATATACTAGAAGCAACCTTTTTTTCTTGTATACAATGTGTTTTCCCTTCCACTATTTTTATTCTCCTGTTGATTAATTATGTGCGCATATTGGTCATCTTGAGTTCGCTGAATAGACTAGTAATATGTTTCTATTCCTCCTTTGGTAGCCGCTAAATGAGCTTTACATTTAGCTCCTTGTGGGAAAACACCTTTCCTAAAGTATTGATTTCATTCATTAGGTTGGGAAACCGGATGTGCATGTCTTCGATCCACTCATCATCTTGCATAACAAAATTATCAATTTTACGTATGACAACATTCAGTTTGTTGTCCTTACTCTTGTCGTTTCCTTCTCTCAGCTTCTTGAACACGCATCTCCTTAGCAGCTTGGCATGTTCTGACTCTGCCATCTCCATTATTCGGTGTCAGCAACATCTGATTTCTGGTTACTTTGTCCAAATTGGTTATTTTCCTTTCCCTTGTGTTTCATTGAATTTTAGGTTAACATTAATCATCACCAGTAGCAGTTGTTCTAGTAGAGAGCTTTCTGACAGTGATGACAATAGATCCATCAGTGATGACATCTCATATGCAGTCTTGAATAGAGGATAACTGAGACTCCATTCTCAGGCCCTAGATATCACAAGTTGCAATTGAGGACATGGGCATTCCTGACTTCGCACACTAACAAACGAGAAGTTAAGGTGCTCCTGATTCAAAAAATTCATACTTATATCACAGACTCAGTCAACAGACTGAAATTGAACTAGAGTCCCACAGAAGAACTCCTAGATCCCCAGTTCAGAGTGTCAGTCTGATTGAGATTTAGTCAGCCAATACGTGTGTGGAATAGTGTGAGCACTTAAACTTAGTGAGAATTTATTTTCAATAAAACAGTAATTATCTTGTGCTACAAGTTTATGTTCAGCCTGATTGATTCGGACTAATAGAAAGTTATGCTCTTTTAAAATAGTTTATGCAAATGATAGAATAATCAAATATGCGGAATAGTATAGAACACATGAAATTATAGTGGTTCGGATTCACAAGATCCTACGTCCACTTTCTACTTCTTTAGATATCCATTATAAGGTTCTTGAAGAGTGTCGAGAGCACATCAACAGAAACTATCAATCAGACGAACAATCTATCAACCAAACAAACTATCAAATTATCAGCTTATCTATCTATCTTAAGAATTGAAACATAAAATACATTTAATGACTCTCATTGTTGATTGTTAATATAACGATACTCAAAAGAAATATTTATGTTCTTGTTGTCAATTCTCCATAGTGTGCCAAATATTAAACAACATTTTATATTCTAAGATTTCATCATATTAAAATATTAAAATTGTTAGGATTTTTTTATCTATAAAAAAGTATATGCTACATATATCTTAGAAGAACTATATCCTTGACGTTTTATAATTTAAAATTCATTTATCCAATTCGTTGGAGAGGTAATCATTCACGTTTTAAATAAGTAAAATAACTTGTTTCGCTCGATTTGGAACAAATAGTTTGAAATTGGCAGTTTTTTGATTTCGAAAGGAACAAACCAAAACCGAACCGCAAACCGACAGTTTACACTTTCAAGTCTCGGTTTGTACCGATTTCAGTTCATGCATGTTTCAGTTCTGATTTGAGCTAATTTCGATTGGGAAACCCGCATGCCTAATATTTATCCCAACTTTTTCCTAATACTCATTTGTCCATATAAAGTGTTTTGTTTCTTTTTTAGCATGGTAATTTAGCATAGTTGATTTTGTTTAGTAAAGATGCGGGACCCATACAATTAATTAGTTATTTAGAACTGATTTCTGAGGTAGAGGTGTGGGACCCTCAAATTATGTAATTTTTTTGAATTGGTTTGAGTTTTTAAATGTGTGAGACCCACTTCTTTTTTAGAAACATGATACTTTCTTTGGGTCGCTTCGAAAAAGAAAACATGATACTTCTATGGTACAGAGAGATTACTATTTATTATAGTAGAATAACTTTTTTAATGACAATAGAAATTGGACAAAAATTTCGGTGCGATCGAGCCGCTCTGGGATCCATATTGCCTTTAACCCGGATTTGGGTCCATTATTATTATTATTATTATTATTATTATTATTATTATTATTATTATTATTATTATTATTATTATTATTATTATTATTATTATTATTATTATTATTATTATTAATTTTTTAAAGTTTTTTATTTTTAATATTTTTAAAATTCTTTTTTAATATTTATATTTTTCAATTTTTATGGACGAAAGTGTCATTTTTTTAGAACAACATTGTTGGTCCAGAGACGAGTATCATGTTAGGGGGGGGGGGGGATGAATACTCATGAGTCCAAGTTTTTGCTCAATCACGAAGGTTAGTCTATTACTGTGTTTGCTACTAAACGGGTTCAGTTGCCATTTAAGCCTTCTAATCGCGGGGCAGAGTGATTCAACGACTGAATCATTTCTACTGACTGATGTCACTACTGAGAAACTCAGTAGATGAATGAGTGCGGAAATGTGTAGGCTCGATTCTAGTTCGTCTCATTGAAAAACGTTTTATGCAAACCAAATCAGTTTTGGCTAGTGCACTTTTAAAACTGTTTTACTGAAAGTATAATTTTGCAAGCAGTTTACAATAGATGCAATAATACAGTTAATGACACGAGCAATTTTTAACGTGGTTCAGATACGCAAGATCCTACATCCACGGTCCTAGTGAACATGATGTCTTGTTGATTAATCTGAGCAAGCCTAAAAAAGGTTTCTGTGCACTAGACATAACCTTCTAAGTTATAGTCCTTAACATCTTTACAAAATCAAACCAAAGTTCAATTTTGTGTCAGAGCAGGTAAGCTTCGCTTGCTTCTCATTGGTCGAGGTATGGTGGTAGGTGAGACTTGTCAGACATGAGTCTTCTAGCTGAGTTGACTTCATATGAACCTTGCACACTAAGTATTCCTCTACTGACATTCGATTGAGAAATACAAGGCTGTCAATTTTCCTTGTGTTGGGTGATGATTCAATCCTCAGCATGATCATACTTATGGGAAATGACTCTTATCTTCTATACTGGATCACGCTCAGTAGCCTCGTGCTCTGAACTATTGAGAAGATTTGAAGATCCCAAAACCCTATCTGATTGGTGAACCATTCCTTTGTATTTGTATTTCTCTGAGGTTTCAGACTCAGTAGACACTCTGCTCTGGTCAAGGCGCTCAGTAGCTTATTTGCCTCAGCACCAGTTCAGAAGACTCAGTGATACTAGACTCAGCAGGAGCAGTATACTGAGAGAGTCAGTCGAACTGAACTCAGCAGGAGTAGTTCACTGGACTCAGAGCCGATCATCGTAGACTTATCTTCGGCAGCCTATCTATCCGAATACGAGGTCGGACTCAAGCAACGGCAGATAGTCTTCGGGGGATCGTCGAATCTTTTGAAAGACAATCGCGAGTCATGTGCGAGGAAGAGAGAAGTCAGCTTCAGTCTATCTCGAAGTTTGTGCTGTCTCAACCACTACATCCACCTCAACGAATGACAAGCATACACGTGTCTTCTCACCTGCTAAAGCTGCAAGTCAACACTTTCCGGAAAAGGAGGAAAAGACACTGTTGCCTACACCAAAAGAGCCGTTTGCTACCAAAAAGAGAGAGAGAGAAGAAGATCATCTCCAACGGATCTATTTCAATCTCTGCTCTATAAATAGAGGGATTATTCAAGAAGAATGCACCGAATGCACGTATCTAGAGCAAAAATCAAGAAAGCATTCAACGAGCAAAGAACCCAAAGAACTACGTCTTAGCAAAAAACTCGAAGAACAATCTCCGGCGAAAGACTACATTCTAGCTCATAGGGAATCAAGCTAAACCAACATATAAAGCCTCTAGTATCCAATCGACGTTACACGAACTTATAGCTTACCTTCAGCTGTTCGTCGATCTAGAAGCTACTCTCTCATATTCCCTATCCCTCTAACCCTAAGCTCAACCGTTCTTATCTATAGCTTAGACGAAGGAGTTCACATCTGAACCCAATCCTTATTGTATAAGGACTCCTTCACTGTTGGAGAAGTTTGTCAAACACTTTAAGTTTGATAGTGTTGTAAACTGAGACTTGGATCAGTATAAAAACCAAGACGCGGCTTTGCCCAGTGTGCAAGCTGACTGAGACTAACTCAGGATAATAAATAGCCTCCTGACACCTTCAGGACAGTGGACGTAGGATTTCAGCGATATCCGAACCACTTTAAAAATCCTGTCTCTTACTGCTTTCTTAACTGTTGCATTGATTTTACCATTCATACTGAACATCATATGTAAAATCAATCAACTGTCTCAGCATACTGAACTCTATATCTACTGAACTGAGACAACGTTTTCTCACAAAAACTGATTTGGGCCTACACTATTCCGCACACTGAACTCTTACCGTAGATACCGAATTCGACCTAGTCGGTTAGCGGGATCTCGGTGAGTCGATACTTTTCTAGCCTTTAACACAATTCGAACAGTATGCAGTGTCCGCCGAACTAGTTCAGTACGGCACCTTCCTGAATAGGACTGTTCGTGTTCGAAAGTTGAGAAATCGAATCAGGTGTATTCACCCCCCCCCTCTACACCTGACCGTACACTCGGGACCAACACCTTGTATGGACTGCAACTGAGTCGCAGCTCATTCAGCAGATCAAGGTTGATCATACTAAGTCTTCTTTCTGATTCGGGACCAACACCTTGTATGGACTACAATCAGGTGTATTCACCCCCCCCTCTACACTTTGACTCTTGTTATCTTTGAGACTGGTCTATTCGAACGGATCCGAGGGAAAATGTTTTCACTGCATATCACTCTACATTCATATCTATATTCTTCATGGCTGATATGTCAGGTATAAGGATGGTACCCATGTTCTCGGTGGAGAATTATGGAGTATGGCGAGTCAGAATGGAAGCACATCTGACATCCCTCCATGACAAGATGATCGAAGTGCTTGAAGATGGACCTATCGTTCCTATGATTGATAGTGTCGTGACTCGGTGACCAAGCTCAAGGAGGAGGAATGGTGACCGGGAAGAAGATTCCCAAAGACGAAGTCTCTTCACTCCCGAGGAGAAGAAGCTTCACAACTTAGACCGTGTTGCCGTAAACGCCATACCGACCACTCTTAGTGATTCTTATCTTGGCGTGGTTCGGGAATGCAAGACTGCTAAAGAACTCTGGGATGCTCTTGCGCTACTAAGTCGAGGGACTCAGAAGATTAAAGCCAACAAATTAGCACTGGAACTCCAAAAGCTGGAAAGCTTGTCTCTCATGCCTGGTGACAAAATCGAAGATCGAACGTCGGATTTACCAACTCGATGAACTCTATCAATGGGCCGGGAAAGACATTCGAAGAATCGAGAGATGAATCGAAGATTCCGAGGGCACCGCCGGATGGACACTCGGACACCTTTTGCCACTCTATTGCGACATTCGACTTAGATGTTGTGTC
This sequence comes from Lavandula angustifolia, assembly GCA_028984105.1. NCBI lineage: Eukaryota > Viridiplantae > Streptophyta > Magnoliopsida > Lamiales > Lamiaceae > Lavandula > Lavandula angustifolia. The sequence goes on from CM054817.1 coordinate 15,848,626, forward strand.
TCCCGACCATATCTATTCGTAATTACAGTGCAGAGGAGTTTGAGTTCGACGAGACCTCAAAGAAAGCAGAGAGCCGAAGCCGACACAAAAATCGACCATGCTTTCAAAGCATCGGTCGGCCAAGACATCTCCAAAGAACGAGCAAAACGACGAGTAAGACCGAACCTTCACTCAATGATCTACAAGAAGGAAGCCTCGCTCAGAAGTATGCACTGCTCGCTGTAAAGTATCAGAAGGAGAAGGAGCGACGCAGAAAAGTGACTAAAGCTTATCGGGAAACGAAAGGTAAGTTAAATTATATGTCGAAACACACTCCCGACTCACAATCTTCCGAATGCGTAAAGAAAGATGACTCGGAACCATCAAAGAATAGCGAAAGCAAAGAAGAAAGAGTCATTGCTTGTTACAACTGCAAGAAGCCGGGACATTATCAGTATGATTGTCCTGAGCTCAGTAGTGCTGAACGCGCAGCACGCAAAGCAAGGAGAGAGAAATTCGCCCAGAAGAGACAATCCTACATAGCGGGCGAAATCTCGGACGACTCGAGAAGAGATCGACTCCTTTATGGATTCATCTCGACGATGAAGCGACTTTCATGGCATTAGAGCATGAAGCGGGATGAATCGGTGAAAAGTGGATGATGGCGAGCGAAGAGGATGAGGTAAATTCTCATGAACCACTTAACTCCTCTTCACACCGCACACACGACACTATTTCGGGTGCAGATGAGAATATGGACGTCGCAACCGCATACGAAGAACTGCTCGACGAACAAATTCGGATGAGTGCGGCTCGGCCAAAGAAGACGCTTCGGGAGTTGGATACCCTGAAAGTAGAGAATCAGAGACTTTCTCAGGAGAGTCAGGTTGCTACTGAGGCCGAAGGACTTGTGTTGAGACTCAGGGAGGAAATAAACTCTCTGATGGCCAAGTCTCAACATCAAGAAGATCGGATTTCAGTTTTGACCAATGACTTGACTCAGAAAGATACTGAACTGAGTCTGCTGAAGCAAGAAATGCCAGGACTTCAGACCGAGCACGACACACTGAAGAAGAGTGATGATGTCTGGAGGAGCCTGATGACTGAGAGGTATATGGGTGCAGAGAAGAAATTAGAAGCTATGCTAGCAAGCAATAAGCCAAAGCACTACAAGGAAGGACTTGGATTCAGCCAGGGAGCTTCCTCATCTACCCCAATATACTCAGAAGTACGGCTTGCTGATAGGTTTGTTCGAGGGGAGACTATGAACGCAAATATACTGAACCCCCTAGCAAAGAACAAACAGAAGATGAAAGCACCTCATCCCACACGTCAGCATTCGACAAGAAGATCGGTGCCAAGAAACCCCAAAGACACCAAGGGGGAACCGAAGCAAATCAAAATTGGCGGATCAAGATGGACCTCCAAAGCCGACACATCCAGCCTCGGTATGGGTCATACTATTATGAACCTATAGTCGAAGAGGCTCCAAAGGTCAGAAGAAAAAGAAAGCCACACAGAAGGCTAAGGTCAGCAGTCCACCAACTCAGAAGATCAGGACTCCTGAACCTCAGAAGCCTCAGAAGTCACCTTTGACCAGTCCAGTGGTCAGATATGTTGACTCTAGTGGAAAGAAAATGTCTGAAACCACCAGGGTTGTTAGACAGATTTGGGTTATGAAAACTAACATCTAAGGACCCAAAATCAAAAATAAAGGGTACCCGAATATAATTCTGTTTTGCGGAGTGCGTAACGACCCATGGTATGTGGACGACGGATGCTCAAGACACATGACATACCAAAGGAGTCTACGAAGAATTATATCACCGAAGAAGGACCCGAACTGAGTTTGGAGATAATGCCAAAGGCTACACGAGAGGATACGGCACACTCAAAGATAGGAACCGCCAAAGTTCCAAGAGTATCATATGTTGAAGGACTTCAAGCATAATCTTCTCTCTGTTAGTCAATTTTGTGATAACTCAAATAGAGTGATTTTTGATGCTGGTTTCTGTGATGTTATTGATAAATCCACAGGGAAAACAGTGTTATCAGGTTCGCGCAGAAAGAACATATATGTGGCCGATCGGAACTCAGATCAACTCGAAGCTTGCTTATTGGCGAAGAATGACAACCGCACGGGGTGGCTATGGCACGAAGACTCAGCCATCTCAACTTTAAGACGCTCAACAAGCTTGCAAGAAACACTCTAGCAAGGGGACCGCCGAATGAAGTATTCAGCAAAGACACTCAGTGTGAAGCATGTCTGAAGGGAAAGCAAACAAGGAATCAAAATCCTCCAGTTCCATCGCCTTCCACGGATGGAATCCTTCACTGCTCATATGGATTTGTTCGGTCCGGTCTCCCCGGTGACGATCGGAGGCGTAAAATATGCATTAGTGGTCATAGATGACTACTCGCGCTACACATGGGTCATATTCATTGCCAACAAGTCTGACGTCAAAACAGAGTTACCAACGCTCCTGAAAAGGCTCAGTGTCGAGAAGAACACCAAGATCAGAAAAATACGTTCAGACAGAGGAACTAAGTTCCTTAATTCCATGGTAAAGGAGTTACGCAGCGAAGGAATAGAGCATGAGACTTCACCGCACGCACACCTCGGCCAGAATGGAGTTGCTTCGAACGAAAGAACGGAACTCTAAAAGAGGCGGCTAGGACTCTACTCGCGGACTCGGGACTCCCAACCAAATTACGGGCGGTAAGCTACCGATACCGCATGTTATACTCGGGAATAGATCTCTACCGACAAAGCAAAGATAAGAGAACACCATATGAACTATGGAACGACGGGAAGCCTTCTCTATCTTATTTCCATATTTTTGGTTGTTCATGCTTTATCCACAATAATGGGAAAGATCAGCCAAGACTTTTGATAGCAAGTCGGATCGGGGAGTATTCTTAGGATACTCTCGGGTCAGACAAAGCTTTGAGTATTCAACTATCGGACTCTTTGCGTAGAGGAAAGCCCTCATGTTGTCTTTAACGAGTTTGCTATCGAAGACAGGAGCAATAACTCAAATTCGAATCGAGGACATCGGAAGCGGCCTACGGGATCTAAGCTTAAAAGACAAATGCGAAAAGATCCGGCTATGTTGGGATGATGATTCGGACGAAGAAACGAAGACAAATCTATCGAATCTCAACCACGTGAGCAAGTAGGCGAGCGGATTGATTCTCCCGAACAGTAATCAATCCCGTGTAACTCAGGTCGATGAGGAAACCGTAGAGGTAATCGAGACCAACACTACCGAGAATAACAACTCGGGGGGGGAACGTCTAGTAATGTTCCCGAGCTGAATGCCCCCGAACCTCGGTGACTCGGTAGATCATACTCTTGTTACCGAATTATTTCAATCTCGGAATAGTACAACCGAAATGCCTAACTCACCTACTATCCGTGTTGAACAAATTTCGGATGAAGAGTTAAAACATCGTAGATCGTGGCTAGATGCTCACACCGCCGATCTTATAATTGGAGATCCTTCAAAGCACATGTCAAGACAAGATCCAGATTCTGTCAAGGAGAAAGCGCATTATTTTCCACGCTTCTTGTCTACTGAAGAACCTCAGAATATTGAGGATGCACTTAAAGATGCTGACTGGATTATTGCTATGTAGGAAGAGCTGAATCAGTTCACGAGAAACGAAGTATGGGAGCTTGTTGACAGACCCCGGCATCAACATGTCATTGGAACCAAATGGGTCTTCAAAAACAAGCGAGATGAAAACAACGTTATAGTCAGGAACAAAGCAAGGCTCGTGGCTAAAGGCTACCTTGTCAAGTGAAGGAATAGATTTCGATGAAACCTTCGCTCCAGTTGCAAGATTGGAGGCAATTAGACTATTCCTAGCCTACGCAACACATCAAAGATTCAGAGTTTATCAAATGGATGTGAAGTCTGCATTCCTGAATGGCGTGCTAAAAGAAGAAGTCTATGTGGAACAACCGCCCGACTTTCAGCAGGGACATCAAGTATATAGACTCAGAAAAGCTCTGTACGGGTTAAAACAAGCACCCGTGGCTTGGTACGATACCCCTGTCCGAGTTTCTTCTTCAGAAAGGTTTTCAGAAAGGCACAGTAGATCGCACTCTATTCAGCATTCGACTGGAAGAAGACTTATTACTTGTGCAGATCTATGTGGATGACATTATCTTCGGATCAAAGAATGTCATCATGTGTCAGCAATTTGAAAAGATGATGAAGGATAAGTTCGAGATGTCAATGATGGGAGAAATGAACTACTTCCTTGGTTTTCAAGTCAAGCAATCTGAAAAGGGAACGTTCATCAACCAAGGCAAATACACTCGAGACCTCATCAAAAGATTCGGTCGCACATCCAGGCAAACCTATCAAGATCCCGATGAACACGAATATGAAGATAGATCTTGATAAAGAGGGAGTATCGTAGACCAAACTGAATACCGTGCTATAATTGGTTCTTTATTATATCTAACGACTACTCGTCCCGACATAACTTATGCGTAGGTAGGTGTCGTGCTCGATTTCGGGCGAATCCCAAGCGAGTCATATGGACTCAGCAAAGAAGATTCTCCGCTATCTACGAGGAACACCCGACATGGGTTTATGGTATCCGGTGATGATAATATTGAACTAACCGGTTATTCGATGCCGACTATGCGAGATGTAGAATCGACCGAAAATCAACTTCGAGGAACATGTCGGTTCCTTGGCAAAGCAAGCCGATCTCATGGTTTTCAAAGAAACAGCACTCGGTAGCCACATCGACTACCGAAGCCGAATACATGGCTGCCGGAAGTTGTTGCGCCTGCATCCTTTGGCCGAGACAAGCAATGAGAGACTATGACGTCATTCGGAATGAAGTGCCAATTTTCTGCGACGACAATCCGGTGCTATTGCAATCACTCGGAATCTCGTTCTTCACACAAGATGCAAGCACATGGACATCGAGACATCACTTCATTCGTGACCATGTCGAAAAGAAGGATATCGGAATGGAAAAGATCCATACCGACAAGCAAAGGGCCTGATATACCGACTAAGCCTCTAGCCGAATCCGATTCGGAGAACTTTCGGTAGAGCTAGGTCTGCTTGGACCCTACCGACCCTAGTCGTAATAAGGTTTCGGGAGAGGAACATTCCAGTGAGGGGGAATGATCACTCTCAGGACTGAGTAAGTTCAGTACATAGAGATTCAGAAAACCATCTACACGAGGTATCAGCTGACTACTATGTTCAGCTGACAGGTTTGCGTATCTCTACTCAGTAGTAATTTAATACTACAATACGTTGCATTTATGGCAAAGATTCCAGCATGACATTAATATCTTTTGGTTTGTCTTTATTATTAACAACTCACATTTAATGCACGACATTCCATACATAAGCTTGCTGAACTCTGCACGCATTTAATGCATGTCTTTTCACAGTTACTACTTAGGCTATTTTACAACTGGCTTTGACTTAGGCTTCTTTCGTGATCATTGCCTATTTTTTAACTTCTAATCTTAACCGTCCATATCATAAAGCAAGTTTACATTCAGCCTTCGATCGAAAACCGTTCACCTTCATAGTTTGATATATATATTCGATCATATCTTTGAACCGCCATTAGCATACTTCATAACCTTCAAATTCCGAAAAATCCGAGATCTGCATTCGCAATCCTTACTTGCAATTTCACTCTATCTTATCTCGAATTTTATCCATTGGTATGCTTATATCTGCTAATATATTTGTTATATGTTTTAGTATCGCATTGCACAGCACTGTTCTATCCAAAAATAGTACTGACTCATTTCTTGTAACAGGTATAATGGCGGAAACCAATATCTCTATGATATCTCCAGCGGATATGCAGAACATTCTGGAGAAGGATCGCGTGTGGTGTGAACCCACCATGGACTTCTATTCATGCGATCTGGAGTACATGGACGATGTATTCTCGGCTCCGCGCGAGTCGTGGTCGGAGAAATTTCGTCTAGGAGGCCTTCGTTCTTCCTCCCGAGACAGGTAGCAGAGATGTACTTGAATTCAGACGCAGTGTCTGGAGACATAATGGCGAGATTCGTTGCCCATTCTATCCAACACGCCACTACGGAGCTGAAGCAGATGTCCATCAAGGATGCCTTGAAGCGGAGTTTTGATCTACCCTCCGAAGGGATAAGTTCAGTCGGGTACAGAGACGACCGAGTTGATGAATATCTTACCGTCTTCTGTGGAAAGCCCACTACATTCAGAGCTGCTTTTCCGAAGAACAGCATGTTGCCTCAGTACAGGGCACTTGCCTATATAGTGACGCAACTACTAACAAGCCAAGGCGGTCGTTTGACCGAGTGTCGAGGCTTAAGATTCGATGATGATGGCCATATACGACCGAGCCCGAGATAAATTGGACGGAGTTCTTTCTCCGAGAATTCATGGCTCAGCCGCTAAGTTCGACAAAGCATCGAACATGCCGAGCGCAAAGGGCAAATTGCTCGTATGGACTCAAACCGTCCATCATGATCGAAGATTTATGTGGATCTGAGCCTATCACCTATAGTGACAAGGAGTACTTCAATGTGAAGAAGGTCAGATTTCACAACAAGACAACAGCGCTTCAGCAGATAGGGTCAGGACCCTCAGCAGTCTCTCCTCATTCAAAGTCTCAGCAGGCTACACCTACAAAGAAAAGAACCCCTCCCGCTACAACTCCTAAGGCACCGGCGAAGAAACTGAAGAAAGCCGTTGAGGTGCCAGCTACTGAGGAGGTTCCACAAGTGCCTGCTGAACAGGCTCCTGAGAAGACTACTCGCCCCATGCACGTGGTTGATGAGTCCGAGTCTTCCGAGAAGACTCGGTCGTGGAAAAGATTGTTTCCACCGAAAGGAACCAAGGGGATGCTTCTGAAGCTCAGAGCGCAGATATTCAGCGCCTAGACAGCCCCCTTTCTGTCCCTCCACTCAGCTCAGTCCCTCCAACTGAAGAGCAGACTTCACACATAGACTTGGAGTCTGAGACTGCATCTGAAGGTGAATCAATCGGGATGGAAGCTTCAGTGATTATATCCAGAGCATCCCGAGAAATTCTACAACTAGTTCCGGAGCTTGCTGACTATTCAGACTTGTTGCTCATCGCCAAAACAGCAAGGCTCCACATGTTGCTGCGACATCAGGAGTGGCCTCGTCTACATCGCCTTGTCCTCCACTACTCCTGTCAGCAGCTGCATGAAGAGGAATTGAAACTGAGAGAGGAGATAGGCTATTCAGAGCCTGAAGACCTCAGCTCAATGGACAATCTGAGGGCTGCAATGCTGGCCATGATTCATGATCGACAGCACGCCTCCGGCCCAGCACCCTCAGATGGGTCAGACCATGACGACCCACCCAGTGATTCAGGCCCTGGAAAGCCTGATGAGGGACATCCACAGGACAAGGATACCCATACTGAAACTGCTCCACCACTCAGTATCCTTGGTCCTGAGAAGTCCAAGGCTGGTGCTTCGTCCTCAGCAGAGCCCGCTCAGCTCTTGCTGCAGTCGACCTTCGAAGCAGCGCCCAGCCAGACCGCAAAGAGATCTCGATCAGTGGCAAAAGCCTTAACTGCCCAAGGGATCAAGAATCGAGATCTTGCGAAGGCTATCCATAGGACATGGAAGTAGACTGCTCAAGCCACGTCTAAAGAACTTCAGGGGCTGAAGTCTTCTGTCTCTTCATCAGCCGCCCCTGATGTTTTCGCGCTTATTTCAGAAGCGTTGGCTCAGCAGCAAGTCAAATTTGAAGCTCAGCTAAAGATCTTTCAGGAGAGCCAAGCCAAGCTACTTGATGAATTTTTGGCTTCTAAATTGGCTCATACTGACGCTATCACTGAACAATCCGAGGCCACTGAACAGAGACTTGAGAATATCCAACTGGCCTTGGAAGACAAGATCACTGAAAAGCTGAAAGACTTCAAGGACGCAGCTGACCTCTCTCACAAGCAGTACAAGGAAGACCTTACCATGGAGAGGAACGAGTTGCATGAGGCTCTGACTAAGCTCCATCATCGTCTTGATGAGCTGTCAACCTCCTACAAAAGTCTGAAGAAGTCAGTCCTAGTCCCTACCCCGGTGATCAGTGATGATGCCAAAAAGGGGGAAAGTGAAGGAAAAAGGGAAGGAAAGAAGAGTACTGGGAAGCTGACCCTCACCAAAAGTCCAAAGTCTAAGGGGGAAGCTACACCGAAGTCATCCCGCACTCGGCCTCGAAGGGTGAGGCCCGGGGTGTTTCAATTGCGAGCACATACCGAAACCGGCCCAAGTGGCTCGAGGACCCAAGCAGACTACTCGAGCAACCCAAACTCCCAAAAATATCATTAAGGAGGTTGCTTTGAGTACGCCGAACAAAGCGGTGGAGGACTCGAGAAGAAGAAGAGGCTCCTCTTCCACCACCGGTTCAAGAAGGCAAGGGCAAACAAAAGCTTAACATTCCAACCCCTCCAAAGCAAAGAGATTAAGATACATATCTCGCCGAGGAGGAAGCCCAAATAGCTGCGGATGAGAAGGTGGCCGGAGAGATTGCAGAGGCCGAGGCGCCTAACAAGCCAAAGTCTAAGCCTCGCCAAAGGAAAGACTAAAGCCCCGGCCAAAGGAGGAGGAAAGAGAACCGCTAGATCGCCTCCGAGAAAGCTCATCATAACGAGATGAAGAGGACAGAGAAAAAGAAAAGGAGCAAAGAGCGAGAAGAATACCGAAAGGCGTGGTACATCCAAATCTAGATCTAGTACCCCGTCGAATCGGAACAAGCTCCTCGAAGCCTCAAGAGCAGGATGCGTAAATTGAAGACATCTTTGCTCGGATGGATAGATATCTCTACGAGAGGAGAGGAAGCTGCAGATAGAGGCCGCCGGATAGACGATACATTTGGCGCACCTTGAGGCACTCGAGAAGCGCATCGAACAAGAGGCCAGCCGAGAATTCCTTCAAAAGCCGACATTCCTTATCGATACGAAGGTTCAAGAAGCCAAACGATCGAAAACACATAGATGGCCAAGATCGGACGAATGGATGCCTATTCGGTTCAATCGGAGATGGGAATCGGCCAAGATAGAGTTTATCAAGAGAAATTATTTCCGCGATTACGGCTCGAAATGTCTAAGGCCGATGCCTATGTCGAGTGGATGACCATTACCGAACCCGATCTTTACCCATATATGCACAGAGCAAGAATCGAAGGGGTAGTAGTCGAGTTCCTGAAGCAAGGATCATTCCTCCACCCGAAGACAAGACGACTCAAGACATCTCGGAATGATTGAACAAGAAGTGAAGAATGCTTGCGTTGAACAGAGGACTAGAACAAGATGATCCAAGCAGACTTCGCCGAATATCTGAAGCTGAGGAAGAACACGTTCAGAATGTATGGAGTTCCACTGCCTGAAGATAAATCCCAAGGTTTCATGAATAGGATTCAGCGCAGTTTAAGGGTTCTCCCTCTTAGTTCTTCTTTTAGCTTAGCAAGATTTGTAATGTATCGAATCGTGTATTATATATATACAAATCTTCTTTTGGCTCGACAACTACTTGTTGTCTAAATAGCCGTGTTTGCTTTATGCTTTAACACTCGGAATCATCGAAGTGATTACCGACACACACGTTGATTATTTACTTGTCGCTTTTGCTCGGTTAGATCTCTGATAGACTAGACTTTCGGAGAGTTATTATTCCTCTTAAGGGAAATTGTTGCATGGGGGAATTATTGTAAAAGGGAAAATTGTTCTGCCCTGTCTCCCTCAGTAGTCTAGCACTTACCAGACAAACTCCACTGATCCTACTTGTAATATTTGTAAGGAGCTCGGTTTCTGAGTAAGTTAGTGTTTAGCATAGTTGATAGGACATAGATGATAGGTTTTGGCATCATCAAATAGGGGGAAATTGCTGGGTGATGATTCAATCCTCAGCATGATCATACTTATGGGAAATGACTCTTATCTTCTATACTGGATCACGCTCAGTAGCCTCGTGCTCTGAACTATTGAGAAGATTTGAAGATCCCAAAACCCTATCTGATTGGTGAACCATTCCTTTGTATTTGTATTTCTCTGAGGTTTCGGACTCGGTAGACACTCGCTCCTGGTCAAGGCGCTCGGCAGCTTATTTGCCTCAGCACCCGGTTCGGAAGACTCGGTGATCTTGGACTCGCAGAGCAAGATATCGAGAGAGTCGGCCGAACCGAACTCGGCAGGAGTAGTTCACTGGACTCGAGCTGATCATCGTAGACTTATCTTCGGCAGCCTATCTACCGAATACGAGGTCGGACTCAAGAACGGCAGATAGTCTTCGGGGGATCGCCGAATCTTTTGAAAGACAATCGCCGGTCATGTACGAGGAAGAGAGAAGTCGGCTTCGGCCTATCTCGAAGTTTGTGCTTGTCTCAACCACTACATCCACCTCAACGAATGACAAACATACACGTGTCTTCTCACCGCTAAAGCCGCAAGTCAACACTTTCCGGAAAAGGAGGAAAAGGCACTGTTGCCTACACCAAAAGAGCCGTTTGCTACCAAAAAGAGAGAGAGAGAAGAAGATCGTCTCCAACGGATCTATTTCAATCTCTGCTCTATAAATAGAGGGATTATTCAAGAAGAATGCACCGAATGCACGTATCTAGAGCAAAAATCAAGAAAGCATTCAACGAGCAAAGAACCCAAAGAACTACGTCTTAGCAAAAAACTCGAAGAACAATCTCCGGCAAAAGACTACATTCTAGCTCATAGGGAATCAAGCTAAACCAACATATAAAGCCTCTAGTATCCAATCGACGTTACACGAACTTATAGCTTACCTTCAGCTGTTCGTCGATCTAGAAGCTACTCTCTCATATTCCCTATCCCTCTAACCCTAAGCTCAACCGTTCTTATCTATAGCTTAGACGAAGGAGTTCACATCTGAACCCAATCCTTATTGTATAAGGACTCCTTCACTGTTGGAGAAGTTTGTCAAACACTTTAAGTTTGATAGTGTTGTAAACTGAGACTTGGATCAGTATAAAAACCAAGACACGGCTTTGCCCAGTGTGCAAGCTGACTGAGACTAACTCAGGATAATAAATAGCCTCCTGACACCTTCAGGAGAGTGGACGTAGGATTTCAGCGATATCCGAACCACTTTAAAAATCCTGTCTCTATCTTGCTTTCTTAAGCGTTGCATTGATTTTACCATTCATACCGAACATCATATTTAAAATCAATCAACCTGTCTCAAAGATACCGAACTCTATATCTACCGAACCGAGACAACGTTTTCTCACAAAAACCGATTTGGGCCTACACTATTCCGCACACCGAACTCTTACCGTAGATACCGAATTCGACCTAGTCGGTTAGCGCATCTCGACCGAGTCGGCACTTTTCTAGGCTTTAACACGATTCGTAACGGTATGCAGTCGCCGAACTAGTTCAGTACGGCACCTTCCTGAATAGGACTGTTCGTGTTCGAAAGTTGAGAAATCGAATCAGGTGTATTCACCCCCCCCTCTACACCTGACCGTACACTCGGGACCAACACCTTGTATGGACTGCAACTGAGTCGCAGCTCATTCAGCAGATCAAGGTTGATCATACTAAGTCTTCTTTCTGATTCGGCTAAAGAGTGATCTTCTACTGAGTGTTTCCAGCTACTGACTTGAAGACAAACAACTCAGCTCTGATAGAGCTCTACTGAACCGATGACTTGGGGTTCTGGAACATTAACTCTCTACTGAATTTCCATCCAACAATTTACCCTTTACAGGACTTAGACAAAATAATCTAGAAAGATCAAATAGGTCTAGCCTATTACATCATGTCGGTTCATCACACACTTAGGGGTTTTGGGATCTTCAATTCCTAATTAAAATATACAACATTAATCAATAGAGGTACTTAATCATCTCCCTATAATTTCCCCCATAACCACTGACTCATCAGTACATATCTCTACAACACAATATCCCTCGATAAGAACTATGCAGAAACATCTACTGACTCATATCCTTAGATAAAATCTAACCATATCCCCCTAAGGAAGAACTATGAATCATCTCCTGACTCATATCCCTATAATTTCCCCCTAATTGGTGATGCCAAAACTATTAACCTCTAGACCCAATTGCTTACTAACAACTGAAAGAATTATAGCACATGTTAACAATCACATAAAGGAACATCAGAAGAAATTCAGGTTCAGTGAGTGTGTGTTGATCACTTCAGTGATCAGTCGTGATAAAGAACGACATAACCATAAGACAATGAGTGGTTTTCGGGCACTGTGAAATTTTCATTGATATTGAATTGATTACAATTACATCAGTACAACACTATAAAAAGAAAAGAGAGAAAGACAAAGACTGAAAGAAGGTTGAATCTACTACTACTGATATCTGAACTTCTGTATCCTTGATTTGAAGTTAGCAGACTTGGCCTCTGGAAGATCTATCCCATATGATTTGTAGATGGCTTCCCTGAGACGCTTGATTAGTGGAAGATCTCCTGGCATCTGAGAGGACAGCTCGTTGCGTTCCATGGCTATCTTTACCTCGTTCTCTATCTCCTTCGAATAGATGTTACCCTTAAGAGTCATTGGAGGAGTCAGTTGTCTGTATGCAGGCGCTTTCAGCGACATTCCTTCCTTATGTAGAATAATTTTGATCTGAGCTCGGAAGGTGGGATCATAATTATATAAGAATTGATCAAACAACTTATCCACTGGAGTGTCGCCTAGGTAGCATTGCCATACATAATAGCTCTTGATGAAGTCTTCTTTCAGACTCTCCCATTGCTCGTTCAGGTTCCATGGGATCCACTTATCCTTGTGGCGGAATGGAGTTTTCATCAGATGAGGCTTCTATCCACCGCGTCCGTAGAATTTGGAAGTAGTGGGGATCTCTCTGCTCTTGATTGGAACTACTTCACTGGCTGCCTTCTTAGTTTTTGCAATATGCTCTGCCAGTTCAGCTTTTCTCAGTCTTTCTCTGGCTTCAACTGTCAGCATTTCTCTAGTTGTTAAGTCGAGGCCCATCTCCACTGCGTCCCACAAGGCTCTTTCCTCAGCTATGTATTTAGCTGTGAGCTTAGGAGCTTTCTTCTTCAGCCTTTCAGATAATAGCAGTTTGTTAGTGTCGGACTCTTCAATAGACTCAGAAGCTGATTTTTCAGTTAGTTTCTGCTGAGTTTTTTTTCAGAGGGGTTGGCTTCTACTGAGCTTTCTTCAACTGAGCCCGAATCTTTGACTGTCTTGCCATAGGGACTTCTGGCTTTCTCTTTAACTTGGCCTCTTCTTCCATTCTGGCTTCATAATCTAGCTAAGCCTGCAACTGCTGAGCCAGAAATTCATCATGAGCCTCTTGTTCTTTTTTCGACTTGAACTTAGGCGATAGAGGGGGAGAGCTTTCAGTAGCTATCTCTTCGCCAGGCCTCTTCGGCATAATTAGCTCTGTCCCCTCGATTAATTCGGCTATCTCATTGATATGTGCCTGAGCTAAGGATCCTTCTCCTGATCCTCCAGCATACACTCTCAGCTGCTCTATCTGCTCTTGAGGCTCTGTATAGCCTTCAGTGGCTTTTTCCTTAGCCTTTTCTTCCTGTAGGACTTTGGGGGAGATCATATTTGGACATAATGAACTCCTCAATCTTTTTTATTTCTTCCCCCTTTTTCTCTACCCCGTCCTTCTGAACTTCTCCATCCTTTCCTTCCCTTAGCCTCTTACTTTCCCCCTTTTTGGCATCATCAGCCGAGGTTTGTAGGGATTTGACAGCAACTACATCATCTCGTAGGATGTATAGAGATTGTTCGATTTGGGTGAAGGAGGAGTTGAGGTCCTCGACGGCATCGCAATATTTGTCCCATTCCATCTCATGATTTCCTGGAGTAGGGTATCAGTATGGGCTTTATTCTGCAGAAGAGATGCGTCTAGTAACCTCTAGGAGTCCGACTGGATGAGGTCCAGAGCTCTGGCTTGTGTTTCAAGAGGTTGAACTATGCAGGATGATGCAGCTCTGTTCCTTTCATCCATCGTCTTTTGAACTTCAGCCATTGGCGTAGCCAGTTGCTCTGAGAAAAGTTTGGCTTAAGATTCAAGCAATTGCAGACATTATGTGGCTAAGTCCTGCTTTTGAGCTGCTAGAGTAGTCTCGATGATCTCATGAATATTGAGCGTTGGAGCTTCAGAGAATTTCTTGACTTCTCCAGTGAGGGCATCAATTCGCTCAGTCTGATCTTTTGTGTACTGTGCCCATTTCAGGTGCATAGCAAACCTCAAATCCTCGAAGGAGTCAATGTCTGAGGGTTCCCCAAACTCTATCTCAGACTAAAGTTGCTGCTCATCTTCCAATAGCATGGGGACAGAATACTGCTGGATAGTCTCTTCAAGAATATCCCAATTAAGGAATCTCAGCAGCATCTAAGTACTTGCCCTGACGGCTACATCTACCAAAATCCTGATAGTTAGCTATCTTAGGAATTTTTTCAGCGACTTCTGATTTTGGTTCAGCTTCATACTCCAACTGAGTCTCTTCAGTACTGACTCTCTGGAGATTTTCTTTGATCGTGGAGCCTTCCGTGCCTGTGTCTGAGTAAAGCATGATTTCCACCTTTGGAGGGGGTGGTGAATCAGCCTTAGAAACTTGTTTCTTCGCCAATTTCTTCTTCTTCGACTCTTCGGTTCGTGGAGGTAAGTTCGTAGATGACATCTTCAATGCAGTTCTACGACTAATGGACTTTTCAGCTGCGGTCTTCGTTATGAATTTGAATAGCTTCTTGTCGAAGTATTTCATATCTTTGAACGAAGCTTTTGAGGATACTGAGGCTTCTATCAATGCTGAAACCTTAGTCTAATACAATAGCTTTCTTATTGGCGATAGTCTTCTCTCTCCTACTTCGCCAACAACAAATTTCCATGACTGGGCCTTCAGTTCTGTAAGAAAGAACTGAGCACAGTTTACCTTGACTCCGTCCACAATCGCCATCATTATCTGTAGTCTAGGCTTGAACAACAGATCGAACGATCCATCCGCGCTAGTGAGAATGTGGATAACAACGTAAGTCAGGCCTCTGAATTCTGGCAGGAGCGAACTCTTGGGAAACACAACTTTGAAGGATATGTCATTCCTCCTGCAGAATCGCCTAATGTAGTCATGAATCTCAGCTTCCTTGTATCCAATGGGAGATACGCCAGAGTAGGGAAGGCTGAAGACTATCTTCAGTGCTTCGAGAATGCTGATGTCGGCGACGCTCTCCTCCCATTTCTGTTGAGAAGTTTCCTTCATATACTTCACAACTGTGACCTCTGCGCTAGTATCCTCCACTGGATGCATGTTGAAGAAAAACTCAACAACTTGTCAAGGAAGACAAGAATGGGGTTGATTCATCAGAAGCATCTTCAGACCAGACGTTTGAAGGGCGGTATAAGTACCCTCCATGAATGGCAGTTCTAACTTGTGGAACACCATGGTGGACTCGAAACAGAATCTACCCTGGATGATCTCTTCGATATCAGCTGGAGTCTGAACGATCTTGAATGTCATTTTATCTAGAATCTGTAAAACAAGTGTAAACACTTGAAAATAAAGTAAGTTAGTTTGCAGATAAGAGATAAGAGATTTATCGAAGATTAAGAGCGTAAGATGTAGTAGGAATCTTAGATGTAGTTTTAGATGCAGACCTCTTAAAATCAGAAATGGCGGAAAATAGGTGAGAATATGAAGCGAGAAGGATTATGTATGATTTTAATACCCAACTGTTTTCATATCTGACGGTTAAGATTAAATCTCACTTTATTATAGACGGTTAGGATGAAATGTTATAAAAGGACTGATTACTAAGCCGCCTATAATATCGACCTATGTAAGATTTGCAAGTTGGAGTAAGGTGAGAAGACATGCATTTAATGCGCCACAGTTAGTTCTAAGGATGTCGTGCTTTTAATGAGAACAGTTTTTACTAAATGCATCCTATGAGACTTAATGGCAGGAAATTAATGCAAAGCATGAAACTGAAATTATGCCACTGATACCAATTAAATGCGATGCATGTTACCGAATGAAAATACTCAAACCTGTCAGCTGAACATAGTAGTCAGTTGATACCAATTGCAAATCAGTAGGAGGAATCGTCGTGATACCAATGTTGATACCAATTGTTGTTTCACACGATCTCACTTTCCCCCTTGCTGAGTACTGTATGGTTCACCCTACTGTACCATAGTACTGACTTGTCGTACTAATCCTTTTACTGACTTGGGTCAGTAGGATCCAGCAGACCCAACTCAACTGAGAGTTCTGTGAATCTGTTCATAGCTAGCGTCTTGGTCAGTATGTCTGCCCTTTGCCTATCAGTATGGATTATCTCCATCCTTATATCATTTTTCTTGACATGTTCTTGGATGAAGTGGTGTCGGATGTCCACGTGCTTGCATCTCGTGTGAAGAACTGGATTCTGAGTGATTGCAATCGCACTAGTGGAGTCGCAGTAGATTAGGACTTCATCTTGATAGATGCAATAATCATGGAGTTGTTGTCGAAGCCAAAGGATCTGGGCACAACAACTTCTGATAGCCATATACTCAGCTTCAGTAGCGGACGTTGCTACTGGATGTTGTTTCTTGGAGAACCATGATATGAGCTTACTGCCTAGGAAATGACAAGTTCCAAAAGTTGACTTTCGATCTATCCTGCATCCGGCATAATCAGCGTTAGAATATCTACTTTAAACAAGATTATCATAAAAAAGATATCATAACCTTGCGACAGGTGTTCCCTTCATGTATCGCAGAATCTTCTTCGCTGAGTCTAGATGACTCCGCTTCGGATTCGTCTGAAATCTCGCACATACACCTATAGCATAAGTTATGTCAGGTCTACTTGCAGTTAAATATAATAAAGAATCAATAATAGCTCTATAATCAGTTGAGTTAACAGAAGCTCCCTCTTTGTCTAGATCGATTTTGAAATTTGTGTTCATGGGAATCTTAATAGGCTTGCTCGATTCACAGCCAAATCTTTTCAGGAGGTCTCGAGTGTATTTAGCTTAGCTGATGAACGTTCCCTTCTCAGATTGCCTTACTTGAAAACCAAGGAAACACTTCATGTCCCCCATCATTGACATCTCGAACTTCTCCTTCGTAATCTTTTCACATAGTTGACACATGGTCACATTTTTGGAACCGAAGATGATGTCGTCCACGTAGATCTGCACAAGTAGAATGTCATCTTCTGACTTGATGCTGAACAGTTGGGAGATGATTCAACAGTAGATTCTTTTGGAGATTTGGTTGATCCCAAAACCCTAATTTGATTGGAGAACCATTCCTTTGTATTTGTAACACCTTGGTCTCTGAGAATTTCAGACTCAATAGACTTGCCTTCAGCATGGTCCCAGGCTCAGAAGCTCTGTCTGCTGAACCTCAGTAGACTCTCCGCCTCAGTACCATGGAGTGAAGAGTAGTGTTGGACTCAAAAGGAGCAGCATACTGAGAGGTGTTCAGATTCAGTAGTGTTGGACTCAACATGAGCAGCATAGTAAAGGAGTTAGTAGAGCTGGACTCAGCAGGAGCAGTTTACTAAACCCAGAGTCGAACTTCAGTAAAGTTGAACTCAGCAGGAGTATACTACTGAACACCTAGTCAGACTCAGCAACGGTCTGACCGTTTCCTTGACTGTCAGTGATCTTCAAAGTTAAATCAGTACAGTTGTCCGAGGTCGCACACATAAGAGAAGTCGGCTTCAGTATCTGCCTTGAAGTTTGAATGTCTCAACAACTTTCTACACCTCGACCAATGACAAGCAGTCAGCTGTCAAAGTACTGGTAAAAGGCTGCAAGTCAACCACTTTCCTGAAAAAGATAGTGGACTCTACACGATTTCAAAAGAGTCGTTTGCTACCCAAAGAGAGTGACACGTGGACAGTTTGTCTCCAACAGATCTATCCATAGCTCACCTCTATAAATAGAGGAAAAATCAAATCGAAGAACACACGGAACATACGAGCATTAAACGAACAAGAACACAACTTTTTGCGAAGAACTGAAGAGAAAAAAAACCCAACGCAAAAGGTATTCATACTGCTGTAGGGAATCCAGCTTCATTGAATCAAAGCCTCTAGCATCCAAGTGAAAGAACACGAACCCAGAGAGTTTATTCCTCTTTATTCTTCACTCTAGAAGCCCTTTCTTGTTCCCATTCCCTCTAACCTAAGCTCAATTGAACTTATCTATAGCTTAGAACAGAAGGAGTTCATATTTTGAACTATTCTTATTGTAAAAGAATTCCTTCATCGTTGGAGAATCGTTCAAACACTTTTGTTTGATCTTTGTAAACTGAGACTTTCTAAGTATAATCACAAGACCGTGTTTGTCCAGTGTACAAACGAAATGAGACTAACTCGGTAGAATAAAATAGCCTCCTGATCTGTTCAGGACAGTGGATGTAGGATTTTGGATATCTGAACCACTTTAAAAGCCATTGTGTCTTTTACTGATGCATTGATTTACTATTCATTCTGAAAACCGTTTACAAAATCATTCAACAGAGTTTTCAGTAAAAAAGCTTAATTAAGTGTACTAATCTACTAAAGTTGTTTTCATTAATAACGTTTTCAAACTCAACTAAATCGGGCCTACACTATTCCGAACGCTACTTAACTCTTACTAGCGTTACTGAATTGTGACATCAGTCAGCTAGTAGGTCTAAATATAGTCAGTCACTCTGTCCACACGATCTAAAATAGCTTGCATGGTCTACTGAATTCATTCAGTACACAATCTCCGTAATCGGACTGTTCACGTTCAAGTTTGAGAAAAAGTTTTCAGGTGTATTCACACCCCCCCCCTTCTACACCTGAACGTTTGACTCAGGACCAACAATTGGAATCAGAGCAGGAGTTCTTTAAGACTCTTCACTCCAGAAGAAAAGAAGCTTCACAACCTTGACCGGGTAGCCAGAAATGCCATTTTAAACATGCTGAGCGACTCGTATCTCGGCAAAGTTCAGGACTGCAAGTCAGCAAAGGAACTCTGGGATGCTCTAGCGCTACTGAGTCGGGGGAATCAGAAGATCAAATCCAACAAGTTACCACTGGAACTCCAGAAGCTGGAGAGACTGTCACTCATACCCGGCGACACGATTGAAGACCTTAATGTCAGATTTACGGATCTGATGAACACAATCAATGGGCTGGGAAAGAAGTTCTCCAACCGAGAGATGAATCTCAAGATATTGAGAGCACTACCACACGGACATTAGACTCCATTTGCTAAATTTCTTAGACATTCTGATCTTGATATTGTTTCTCCTGATCATAGATTTTTAGAATCAAAAGCTGAAGAGTTCGAGTTTGGTCTGCCATAGAGGAGGTAAGGAGCTGAAGCTGACACTCAAATAGATCATGCCTTTAAAGCATCAGTCAGCACAACAGCTCCAATGTCTAGCAAAGCTGAACCTTCAACAAGCGAATTACAAGAAGGGGGCCTAGCTAAAGGATACGCATCGCTTGCGATCAAGTATCAAAAGGAGAAGGAGCGGCGCAGAAAACTGTCCAAAGTCGTCAGAGACTCAAAGAGTAAGTCTGACTCAAGGAGAAGGAGCGGCGCAAAAAACTGTCTAGAGTCGTCAGACGACTATTTTCAGATTCGTCAGAGACTCAAAGGAGCGGCGTAGAAAACTGTCCAGTGTCCAGCGGAACTCCTGACTTACAAACTTCTGAATGCAGGAAACAAGAGGATTCTGCACAGTTGAAAGACAGTGAGAACAGAGAAAGTAGAGTCACCTCCTGCTACAACTGCGAGAAGCAAGGACACTACTAGTACGACTGTCCTGAGCTCAGTACAACTGAAAGAGTTGCAAGAAAAGCTCGAAGGGAGAAGTTCATCAAGAAGAGACAAGCCTATATTGCGGGTAAACTCTCAGATGACTCAGAAGAAGTCGATTCCTTCATGGATTCATCAGATGATGAAGCTGCCTTCATGGCTAAAGAGCTTGAAGAAGATACTGAAGAGTGTCTGATGGCAGGAGAAGATGATAAGGTAAACTCTCCAGAACCATTTAACTCTTCTTCACACTGCACACAAGACACTAATTCAGGTGCAGACGAGAATATGGACGTCATGATCAACTACGAAGAATTACTCGACGAGCAGATTCAGATGAGTTTGCAGCTCAACAAGACTCTTCAAGAGTTGGATACCCTGAAAGTGGAAAATCAGAGAGTTTCTCAGGAGAGTCAGGTTGCTACTGAGTCAGAAGGACTTGTTGTGAGACTCAGGGAGGAAATTAACTCTCTGATGGCCAAGTCTCAGCACCAAGAAGATCTGATTTCAGTACTGACTAATGACTTGACTCAGAAAGAGGCTGAATTGAGTCAGCTAAAGTAGAAGTTCTCAGGACTTTAGACCGAGCACGAAACTCTGAAAAAGAGTGATGATGTCTAGAGAAACCTAATGACAGAGCATTACATGGGAGTTGAGAAAAAGCTTGAGGCAATGCTAGCTAACAACTAGCCTAAGGACTGCAAGGAAGGACTCGGGTTTAGCCACGAACCCTCCACATCTGCTTCCACACGCTCAGAGAATAGGCTAACTGATAGGTTTGTTCAAGGGGAAACGATCAATGCTTAATCACTGAACCCCCTAGCAAAGAACAAGCAAAAGATGAAAGCACCTTATCCTATCTGTCTGAGTAGACCAGAAGTGCAGCTCAAAATCACCCCAGCTCAAGCAAGGGGGAATCAGCAGAGTAAAGTGGGCTGATCAGTATGGACCGCCACAACTGACACATCCAGCTCAGTATGAGTCATACTACTATGATCCTATTGTCAGAAGGGGTCCCAAAGGTCAGAAGAAGAAGAAAAAGGACGTTCAGAAGGCTAAGGTCAGCAGTCCACCAACTCAGAAGATCGGGACTCCTGAAGCGATAAAACCTCATAAATCAACTTCACCCAGCCCAGCGGTGAAATACGTTGATAAAAGTGGAAAGAAATTATCTGAGACCACCATGGTCGTTAGACAAATTTGGGTTTCCAAAACTAACACTTAAGGATCCGAAATAAAAAATAAAGGGTACCTGAATATAATTCTATTTTGCAGGTGCACAGGGACCCATGGTACATGGACAGTAGGTGCACAAGACACATGACGTACCAGAGGAGTCTACTGAAGGCTATACCAGAGGCTACGGAACACTCAACATTGGAACCATCACAGTTCCAAGAGTATCATATGTTGAAGGACTTCAACATAATCTTCTCTCTGTTAGTCAATTTTGTGATAACTCGAATAGAGTGATTTTTGACACTGGTTTCTGTGATGTTATTAACAAATCTACAGGGAAAACAGTGTTGTCAGGTTCACGCAGAAAGAACATATACATTGCTGACTGAAATTCAGCAGAACCTGAAGCATGCTTGCTAGTGAAGAACGACAATAGAACGGGGTGGCTTTGGCGTAGAAGACTCTGCCATCTCAACTTCAAAACGCTAAACAAACTTGCTAGAAACACTCTAGTGATAGGACTGCTGAATGAAGTGTTCAGGAAAAACACTCAGTGCAAGGCATGCCTGAAGGGAAAGCAAACAAGGAAACAAAATCGACCAGTTCCATCACCCTCCACAGATGGAATCCTTCAGCTCGTCCACATGGACTTCTTCGGACCAGTCTCTCCTGTGACGATCAAAGGCAAAAAGTATGCATTATTGGTCATTGATGATTACTCGCGCTACACATGGGTCATATTTATTGCCAATAAGTCTGATGTTAAAATAGAGTTGCCTACGCTTCTGAAAAGGCTTAGTGTCGAGAAGAACACCGAAATCAGAAAAATTTGTTCAGACAGCGGGGAACAGAGTTCCTGTATGCGTTGGTTAAAGAGTTCTGCGATACTGAAGGAATAGAGTTCCTGAATGCATTGGTTAAAGAGTTCTGCTGCACGCACGCCTCAACAAAATGGGATTGTTGAGAGGAAAAACAGAACTCTCAAAGAAGCAGCAAGAACCTTGCTCACAGATTCAGGACTCCCATCAAAATTCTGGGCTAAAGCTAATGATACTGGATGTTACACTCGGAACAGATCTCTACTGACAAAGCAAAATCAGAAGGCGCCATATGAACTATGGAACGGCAGGAAGCCTCTCATATCTCATTTCAATATTTTTGGGTGTTCGTGCTTTATCCAAAATAATGGAAAAGATCAGTTAAACACTATTGATAGCAAGTCAGACCAGGGAATTTTCTTAGGAAGCTCCTGAGTCAGCAAAGCCTTCAGAGTTTTTAACTACCAGACCCTTTGCGTGGAAGAAAGCGCTCATGTTGTTTTTAATGAGTTTGCTACTAAGAACAGGAGTAGACACTCAAATTTAGAATCTGAGGGCATCAGTAAGTAGCTACGGGATCTAAGCTTAAAGGAAAATGTTGAAAAGATCCAGCTTTGTTGGGATGATGATTCAGAAGAGGATAATGAAGTCAAGACTACTGAATCACAGCCAACAACGAACGCAGCTGAACAGATTGATTCTACTGAACAGAATCAATCCCAGGTAACTCAGGTCGATGAAGAAACCAATATGGTAACTGAGACCTCTACTAAGAATAACAACTCAGGGGGAACTAATAATGTTCCTGAGCTAAATGCCCCTGAACCTGATGACTCAGTAGACCCAACTCGTGTCACTAAATTGCTTCAATCTCAGAATAGTACAACTGAAATGCTTGACTCACCTACTTTATGTGTTGAACCAATTCCAGATGAAGAGACAACATGCTGTCGATTGTGGCTGGATGCTCACTCTTCTGATCTCATTATTGGAGATCCTTCAGCACAAGATCCAGATTTTTTCAGGGAGAAAGCGCCTTATATTCCTGTTTCTTGTAGAAAGATGCAGACTGGATCACTGCCATGCATGAGGAGCTGAATCAGTTCACTCGAAATGACGTTTGGGAGCTTGTTGACAGACCCCGACATCAACATGTGATCGGAACCAAATAGGTGTTCAAAAATAAGCGCGACGAAAACAACGTCATAGTAAGGAACAAAGTTAGACTCGTGGCAAAAGGCTACTATCAAGTCGAAGGGATAGATTTTGACGAAACGTTCGCACCTGTTGCAAGAGTGGAGGCAATCAGACTATTCCTTGCCTAAGCAACATATCAATGATTTAGAGTATATCACATGGATGTGAAGTTAGCGTTCCTGAACGGTGTACTAAAAGAAGAAGTCTATGTAGAACAGCCTCCCGGCTTTAAGCAGGGACATCAAGTGTATAGACTCAGAAAGGCTCTGTATGGTTTAAAACAAGCACCCATGACTTGGTACGATACCCTGTCTGAGTTTCTTCTTCATAAAGGTTTTCAAAAGGGCACCGTGGATCGCACTCTATTCACCATTCGTCTAGGCGATGATATCTTACTTGTGTAGATCTACGTAGATGACATTATCTTCGGTTCAAAGAATGTCATCATATATCAGCAGTTCAAGAAAATGATGAAGGATAAATTCGAGATGTCAATGATGGAAGAGATGAACTATTTTCTTGGATTTCAAGTCAAACAATCAGAAAAGGGAACTTTAATCAATCAAGGCTAATACACTCGAGATCTCATCAAAAAGTTCGGTTGTACATCCGGTAATTGTAGGTATCTTCGCTCGATTTCAGGCGAATCCTAAGCAGAGCCATATGGACTCAGCAAAGAAGATTCTCCGCCATCTCAGAGGAACACGTGACATGGGTTTATGGTATCCAGCAGATGATAATATTGAACTAACTGGTTATTCTGATGCTGACTACGCAGGTTGCAGGATTGACCGAAAATCAACTTCAAGAACTTGTCAGTTCCTCGGCAGTAAGCTCATTTCATGGTTCTCCAAGAAATAGAATTCAGTAGTGACGTCAACTACTGAAGCTGAATACATGGCTATCAGAAGTTGCTGCGCCCAAATCCTTTGACCGAGACGCAGCTACGAGACTATGATGTCATTCAGAATGAGGTGCCGATATTTTGCGAAAGCTCTAGTGCCATTGCAATCACTCAGAACCCTGTTCTCCATACTAGATGCAAGCACGTGGACATCAGACACCTCTTCATTCGTGACCATGTCGAAAAGAAGGATATCAGGATGGAGAAGATCCATACTGATCATCAAAGGGCCGACATACTGACCAAACCTCTAGCTGAACTTTCAGTAGAGGTAGGTCTGCTTGACCCTACTAACTTAAGTCAGTAAGTGGATTCAGGAGACAAAAGCATTCAACAAGGGGGAACGACTACTCTCGGTACTGGACTCGTTCAGTACACAGAGATTCAGGAACCAACTACATGTGGTATCAACTGACTACAATGTTTAGCTGACAGGTTTGCGTATCTCTCTCAGTAGTCAACCCAGTATTTAATGTTGTTATGATATATGCTCAGCATCGTATTCTATGCTATGTTTGTTGAACTGTGCTTTGCATTAAATGCATGTCAAATCAACTTACTCCTATAGGCTATTAACAATTAGACTTGACTTAGGCAGCATGTTTACCTATGTTGCACGGACACTCCGAAAAAACCCGCCGTACTGTGTCGGACACAGACACGCCCGGACACGCGCTCGACACGTGTCCGATACGGCAAAAAACGTGTCCATAAATTAAAAAAAATAAAAATAAAAATGGACACGTTTTCGGACACGGCGATTTATGTGTCCGACACGGAATGGACACGGTGATTTGTGTGTCTGACACGGAACGGACACGGCGATTTGTGTGTCCGACACGGAACGGACACGCTTTTTTTTTTATACGTGGAACCTGTAGCTGCTACCTTCGGTGCGCACTGGGTAAACCCCGCTCCTTGTGCAGTATCCTGCAAACCATATAGGAGAGTTCAACCATCCTACGCTAACTATAGGTGACAGGCTCCACAAAGTTGCTTCCAGTAGGATTTGAACTCAGGACCTATCAGTCCCGGGCCTACCCACCTTCACCAACTTTGCCATCCCAAGGGGACAACGGACACGTTTTTTGATTTAGTCTTGTAGTGGACACGGTTGAATGGGTCATGTAGTTAGAAATTAGTAAAAAGTAAATAAATATAAAATTAAATAAGTAAAGGGACAGTGGGACACGTATATATAATTAGTAATAAGTAAATAAATATATAATTAAATATTACTTACCTTACATTAGTAATAAGTAA
This sequence comes from Lavandula angustifolia, assembly GCA_028984105.1. Lineage (NCBI taxonomy): Eukaryota > Viridiplantae > Streptophyta > Magnoliopsida > Lamiales > Lamiaceae > Lavandula > Lavandula angustifolia. The sequence continues at coordinate 15,873,760 of CM054817.1, forward strand.
ATAAATATATAATTAAATAATTAAATATTACTTACCTTACTATTGTATTTAGATTATCTACTTATTTTCGTATTTTACATTTTTATGCTATGATTATCTACTTATGAATTATGACTATGTCGTTTGAGTTGATCATTTGAACTATGAGTTTGATATTGAAAAACTTGACTTGATCATTTTTAAATTTATATATAAATATATATATATATATTTATTAATAATTTAATATTTTTTATATCAGCGCCCGTGTCGTGTCCTAAATTTTTTTTAAAATGCCGTATCCCGTGTCCGTGTCGTACCGTGTCCCGTGTCCGTGTCCGTGCAACCTAGAGGTTTACTCATTGCTTATTATAATATTAAATCTTGACCGGCCACCGATTAAAGCAGGATTAAACCCTAACCGTCGATCTTCAAACGTTCTATCTTCAAATCGTATATATCGATGTATCCATCCTTATACTGCCATTTTCGCTCAGCATAAAACTTGAACTCTCTGAAAACCCTAATGCTTTCAAGCTTCTTGCTTCAGTATTTGCATATTTTTCAGAGATTTCTACGGTAATTTTAGATTCTATAGCACTCGTATTGATTTATTATATCTCCAAGTGGAAAATATCAAAGTGATCGTACCTGTTAACATGATGGAGATCTTCGAGAAGGATCGGGTATGGTGCGAGCCTATTATGGAATTTGACTCCAGCGGTCTTGAGATGTTAGATGATGTATTTGATGCTCTCAGAGCATCGAGGCTAGAGAGGTTCTTGTCGAAGAAGCCAGCATACTTCCTCCCTCGACAGATTTCAGAGTTCTACCTCAACTTGGAGGAAGTGGATGGGGATTTGTTGGGAGGTTTCACTGTCCATCTTGTTGCTGATCCTTCGAAAGCAGATCCAAAGGTCAGACGGATGTCAGTAAGGCAAGCTTTGGAACAGAGTTTTCAGCTGCCCAATAGTGGCATGAGCCTTGCAGGATACAAGGATGACCTTCTTGACGAGTATCTCGCAATATTCTGTGGGGAGCCGACCACATTCAAAGTAACATTTCCGAAGAACTGCATGCTCCCGCAGTATAGGGCCTTGGCGTACGTTGTTACGCAGATCTTGACTAGCCAGGCATGTTGATTTGATCAAGTGTCCAGGCCAAAGTTGCAGATGATGATGGCTATCTATGACCGGGCTAAGATCATGGACATAATTCTTTCTTAAAGAATTCCATACGCAGTCAGCAAAGTTCGACAAATCTACTTGTGGTCTGAGTGCCAAGGGCAAGCTCCTATACGGGATGAAGTTGTCAGTAATGATAGAAGACTTATCTGGAGATGATAATGTCACTTATGCTGACAAGGCCTACTTCAATCCCAAAAAGATAAGGAAAGGGGAAGAGGAAGGCCCCTACTCCCACTGAGAAGGGTGCTACCCCTCAGAATAAGCAGAAGAAAGCTTTTGAGACGGCAGTGGTAGTAGCCCCTTTCAGACAGAGAGATGATTCAGATTCTGCTGAGAAGACCATCTCAGTAGGAAAGGTTGCGTCTGAGAAGGCAGCCTCCTCAGCTGAAAAAGAAGCTTCAGTAGAACAGGGGACTGTTCCTGAAATCACAACTCCTACATCCAGGTCTCCACTGGATGTACCCCCGATCAGTAGTCTTCCCTCTGCTGAGAAGCCAGAGTCTCCAATAGACGTAGATGAGATGGAGACGAGCATTGAAGTCGAGACTCTAGGGTATGAGGTTGATATGCTTCAGGATAGGGCAACCCGAGAGATCTCTGAATCTATTCCGGAAATCACAAGTCACTATGACTTGGTGAACATAGCCTTCAGGGCCAGACTTCAGATGTTGTTCAGGTTCTAGGATTGGATCACTCTCGAACGCTTCATCAGATCCAAGTCCTGCGAACTCCTGAACTCCAAGGAACTTGAGATACGTCAGCGGATAGGTTACTCCAAGCCTGTTGATGTGTGCTCACTCGAGGACCTAAGGGTAGCAATGATGGCGCTGCTTGAGGATAGGAATCCCTCAGCAACCGTCCCTTTTGAGGATTCTGATCCCGATGATCAGGACCCACCCAGTGATGCAGGCCTTGAGAAGCCTGCTAAGGGTACTCAAAAGGAGGAGGGAGCTCAACCTTCAGCTCATCAACCTATCATCTCCTTCCCTCCTGGCTCGGCAGCTGCAGAAACCTCCCACAACTCAGACTCGGGACAACTGTTGTTGCGGTCTACATACGAGGTTGCCCCTGTTGCCAACAACCGAAAATCCAAGTCAGTAGCCACAACACTCAGGACGCAAGTGACTCAGAACCGCCTCCTTGCGACGAATGTCCACAAGGTATGGAAGAAAGCTACTACAACTCAGTGCGAGGAAATCAAGGCGCTAAAGACTACAGTTCAGAATGCGTCTGTCCATGATTTCTCCGCTATCCTCAAGGACGCTCTTACCGCACAGAGTTAAGTTTGAAGTTCAGCAAGCATCGATGACTGCTGCCCAAACTTCACTTCTAGAATATTTCAAGGCAGCCCAGTCAGACCACATGACCAGACTCTCCGCACTCACTCGGGCTCATGAGCTCAGGATCTCATCTATTCAGAAGGAGTGTGAGGAGAAGATAGATGCGAAGCTGAAAGAAATCCAAGACCTTGTAGATTCCTCTCACCGCAGATATGGTGAATATCTCATTACTGAGAGGAATGACCTACATGAGAAGTTTGAAGGTCTGCAAAAAACCTTGGATAGGCTATCTAATACTTATTCAACACTGAACTCCAAGGTTGTCTCACTTCCCACCCCTGGCGTATTGGATGATGCCAAAAAGGGGGAAAGGATAGTCAAAGGGAAGAAGTCAGTATAGGGGACTCAAGCTAAATCTGCTCCCATTGACCTGATTCCTACTAAAGGTGAAGAGACTGAGATAGGTATGGCCTAGGGTATCTCAGCCGCCGGAGATGTAGGCATTGAGACTGGTCAAGTGGCTCAGGCCTAAAGAGGTGGGAACGGGCACTTTTGAAACTCAGAAATATATCAAAGAAGTTGCTGAATTCCTGAAGAGGGACTCAGAAGATGAGGAAGAGCCTCCTCCACCTCCACCAGTATCGGGAAAGGGAAAGAAACCACTGAAGGTTCCTATACCTCAAAAGAAGTCCCTGAAACGATACATCAGCCCAGCCGAAGAAGCTCAGATAGAACCTGACGAGAAACTAGCAAGAGAGCTGGCTGAGGCTGAAGCAGCATACAAGCCGAAAAAGGCTCCGACAAAGGCCAGGCTAAGGTTCTTGCTAGGAAACCAACCTTACTGTCAGAAAACTCATTCTCAGCGATGAAGCCGACAAAGAGAAGGAGAAAGAGAAGGAAGCTGAGAAGACAGCTACTGAATCTCAGCAACAGCAAGGATAGAAGAAGAGAGTTGAGCCGACGATTGATGAGATGATAAATTTCAGCATAATCGCCTTGGACAAAAGAGCAGAATATTATTAGCTGGAAGAGTACAGACGGCAGGAGGCTCTAGCAAAAGAGAAAGCTACTGAAGAAGCTAGACAAGTTGAAAGGCTGAAGCCAAGACCGACTCCGCCGAAGGATATGGACATTCCATATAAGTTCAGAAGAGGCCGTAGACCCAATGAACAGAAGATGCATAGGTGGCCTCGAGTCGACAAATGGGTGCCTTGGGAAAAGACTCAGTATTGGGAGACTCTTAAAGCTGAATTCATCAAGCGCTATTATGTCTGGCAATTTTGGCCCAACATTCATAAGAACGGCGCCTTTGCTGAGTGGCTTTTCAAGTGTGATTCAGAGATCTACAATATGGTCGTAAAAGCCATTGAAGATAAATTCAATGTTCAGACTCTGACTTTCAGGACACTGCCCCCACCTCAGAAGCCAGACGGATCTCTATACACTGGTGTGATTGAAGGAGAAGTCAGAAGAGCAGTCTTAGCTCTGGATCTTGATCCTAACGATTCTGAAGATAATCAAAATATTCAGAAGCTCAGGAGACACACCTTCAAGATGTATGGACTCCCTCTGCCCGAAGAGAAATCGAAAGACTTTAAGGCAAGGATTCAGTGCTTCAAGAGATAGTCTTGTTAGGTCCTCTCTGTATTGATTTTCATAGTGTAGGAAGCGATGTATCTGTATTGAACTTTTCTCACATATATATATACATCTTTGCAGCTTGGCTTGACAAAATCTCATTGTCTACATGGACTATTTTATTTAATTTAACACTAAGAATCACCAAAGTGATTATTGACTCACACACTCACTGCTTATCTGTGTTTGTCTATTTTTGCTAGGTTTGATTGATGTCTAGGAGGAATCTATGTTGGGAGAATTTGTTTTAATGAGATAATTCTTTGAACTCCCAATGGTCCTTAGTAGATTAGAAACTAGGAAATACAACTCCATTAATTCTTCTTGTAATATTTGTAGGGAGTTTGTACCTGATAGTTTTTAGTGTTAGGTTTTGGCATCATCAAATAGGGAGAAATTGTTGGGAGATGATTCAGCAATAGATTTTTTAGAAGATTTGGCTTATCCCAAAACCCTAATTTGATTGGTGAACCATTCCTTTGTATTTGTAACGCCTTGGTCTTTGAGAGTTTCAGACTCAGTAGACTTGCCTTCAGCATGGTCCCAGGCTCAAAAGCACTGTCTGCTGAACCTCAGTAGACTATCCGCCTCAGTACCATGGAGTGAAGACTCAGTAGTGCTGGATTCAGCAGGAGCACCATATTAAGAGGTGTTCAAATTCAATAGTGATGGACTCAGCAGGAGTAGCATACTAAAAGAGTCAGTAGAACTGGACTCAGCAGGAGCAGTTTACTGAACTCAGAGTCGACCTTCGTAAAGTTGAACTCAATAGGAGTATACTACTAAACCCCTGGTCAGACTCAGTAACGGCCTGACAGTTTCCTTGACTGTCAGTGGTCTTCAGAGTTAAATCAGTAGAGTTGTCCGAGGTCGTACACATCAGATAAGTCAGCTTCAGTATATGCCTTGAAATTTGAATGTCTCAACAACTTTCTACACCTCGATCAATGACAAGCAGCCAGTTGTCAAAGTAATGGTAAAAAGCTGCAAGTCAACCACTTTCCTGAAAAAGATAGTGGACTCTGCATGATTTCAAAAGAGCCGTTAGCTACCCAAAGAGAGTGACACGTGGACAGTTCATCTCCAACGAATTTATCCATAGCTCACCTCTATAAATAGAGGGAAAATCAAATCGAAGCACACACGGAACATACGAGCATTAAAAGAACAAGAACATAGCTTTTTGCGAAGAACTGAAGAGAAAACAACCCAATGCGAAAGGCATTCATACTGCTCTAGGGAACCAAGCTTCTTAGAATTAAAGCCTCTAGCATCAAGTGAATGAAACACGAACCCAGAGAGTTTATTCCTCATAATTCTTCACTCTAGAAGCCATTTCTTGTTCCCTTTCCCTCTAACCTAAGCTCAACTGAACTTATCTATAGCTTAGAAAAGAAGGAGTTCATATTTTAAACTATTCTTATTGTAAAAGAACTCCTTCATCGTTGGAGAATCGTTCAAACACTTTTGTTTGATCTTTGTAAACTGAGACTTGCTAAGTATAATCACATGGCCGTGTTTGTCCAGTGTACAAACCAACTGAGACTAACTTAGTATAATAAAATATCCTCCTGATCTGTTCAGGACAGTGGACGTAGGATTTTGGATATCCGAACCGATTTAAAAGTCGTTGTGTCTTTTAGTGTTGCATTGATTTACTGTTCATTCTAAAAATTGTTTACAAAATCATTCAACAGAGTTTTCAGTAAAAAGCTTAATTGAGTGCACTAATCTACTGAAACAGTTTTTATTAATAACGTTTTCAAACTCAACTGAATCGGGTCTACACTATCCCGCACGCTACTGAACTCTTTCTGAACGGTACTGAATTCTGACATCAGTCAGCTAGCAGGCCTCAGTATAGTCAGTCACTCTATCCACGCGATCTAGAACAGCTTGCCTGATCTACTAAATTCTTTCAGTAGACAATCTCCGTAATCGGACTGTTCGCGTTCAAGTTTGAGAAAAAGTTTTCTGGTGTATTCACCCCCCCTCTACAGCTGAACGTTTGACTCGGGACCAACATGAACCAAGTGAGATCTACTGTCCCCTTCTAAAAACTTTTTTGAAGTAGAAAATCTGATAGGGTATCGTACTAAGCCCTATGTGCCTATTTTAACCCGTACAGAGCTTTCCTATGTCTGTAAACCTGATGTCCCAGCTGAAAGTCGGGCAGTTTTTCCACGTAGACTTGTTCCTTCAGTACGCCGTTTAGAAAAGCTGACTTTACATCCATTTGATATGCTTTGAATCCTTGATGCGTTGCGTAGGCTAGGAATAAATGAATGGCTTCCAATCTTGCGATTGGAACGAACGTTTCATCAAAGTCGATTCCTTCTACTTGATAATATCCCTTGACAACTAGTCGATCTTTGTTTCTTACTATGATATTGTTTTCATCGTGCTTGTTCTTGAAGACCAACTTTGTTCCTATCTCGTGTTGGTGTCTATGTCTATTAACAAGCTCCCAGACGTCATTTCTGATGAACTGGTTTAGCTTCTCTTGCATTGCAATAATCTAGTCATCATCATTCTGTGCGTCCTCTATCGACGGAGGTTCTTCAGTAGACAAGAAACAAGAGTATAAAGCACTTTGACAGAATCTGGATCTTGTCTTTACACTTGCTGAACGATCTCCAATGATGAGATTAGAAGAGTGAGCATCTAGACATGATCGTCTTCGCTTGGTCTCTTCTTCTGAAATAACTTATGTACAGTTAGTAGGAGTGTTAGGCATTTCAGTAGTACTATTATGCGACTGAAGCAATTCTGTAAGAAGGTTAGGATCTACTGAGTTCCCAGGTTCAGGGGCATTTCGCTCTGGAACATCATTCTTTCCCCCTGAATTATTATTCTCAGTGGAGGTCTTAGTTACCACTGGGGCTTCCTCATCAACCGGGGGTACTTGAGGTTGATTCTGTTCAGTAGAATCAATCAAGTCAGCTAGATTGCATGTGGGATGGGTCTGAGTTTCTTCTTCATCTGACTCATCATCCTAACAATGCTGGATCTTTTTAGTTTCATCATTCAGCTTGAGATCATGTAGCTTGCTGTTGACATCTTCAATATTTGGCTCATTCAATTTCCTATCCTCAGTAATAAACTCGTTAAATACACCATGAGGGTCCGGTATTTAAAGACCCTGAAGGCTTCACTTGTCACAACCTGACATTTCATGCATAATTATATGTCCATATTCATCATTTCAAGCATTCTTAATCTTTGATTATCACGTAAGAGTGCATGAGGAATTATTGAAGTTTAGTTGCTTGATTAAATCTGTTTTGACAATTTAAGTAATACATCGAGCTAATGAGAGGATATAGATTGAAACCCTTGTAATATTATAAATGGAGGTGTATGATTTAGGTTTTATATCTTTTGATGAAAATTCTTTTGAATTATAGGTATTTTCATTGAAAACCAAACTAGAAGAAACGCGTAGTAGTTCGAACGAAGGAATCGAGTTTTAAATCACGTATGGGATTAGATTGTGATTCAATGATGATTAAAATGTATTAATATAGTGTGTATATGGTGTAAAATATGGTAATTAGGTCGAAATTAAGTTGCAAGGAAAGTAGGTTTTCTAGAAGCTCCCTTTACACCTCATGCTTGGAGTTGATAAACACCTCACCTTTCTTAGGCATTAAGGCTTCTTTCCACCACCTCCTTACCTCATTTTTACACCTCTTAGACACATAAAAACAGGGGAGACGAATTGGGAGGGTTTCTTTGAAAGAAAAGGCAAGACAATCAAGACAAAGGTAAGGGAACTCATCTCTTAGCTCCAGATTTGTTGTGCTGTAAGAATAGGATTTTTTTGCCTATGTGTTTCGGGTTTCATGAAGGGTTCCAAACATGAATATCATCTATTATATGTCTACTAGTTGTGGTTAAAGTTTCAGAGGCTTTAGACAAGTATTAGTATGCCAAAATGAACAAGAAACTATAAGTATTCAGGAACCAAATCTGTTCTGGGCAGCTGTCTTAAGCTGCTGTGTTTGGTGATTTTCACTAACTTGCACTCCGATTATTAAGTTTGATAAAACATAAATGGTTTAGGTATTTGTGTTAGATTTCTCTGAGATTTGGAATTATAGTTATATAAGGTCTATAGAGGGAGTTAAGGTCGAAATACATAAGTGTTCTGGATTCCTGCCAGCTTGCATATGTGACTGTAATGCGATTATTTAACCCAATTAGGTTTTGATTTTGAGGTTCTGTAAAACATTAAAGTTGTAGATATTGAAGTTAGGTTTCCAGAGAAATTTGATTCATACTTATAAGATATTTATACAGAAAGTTATGGTCAATATAAGGAGGGTTGGTCATGCAGAAAATTGAGTAAAATTCTAAAAATGTATTAGGCTTGAAACTTGGGAATAATTAGAAGAATCAATTGCAATATGGGGTAATATCAGGGCATACATGATACTAAATATTTTGATTCATGTTTATCAACTTGGTTATGCACTTATATGTGAATAGGTAATAACATCGATAAACCGACCGAGGAGGGCCGTTAGAGGAGAAAGGTCGGAGTGGAAGTATCGTGGTAAGTATAATTTGATAACTTATTATTTGACCACTATGGTATTGTGATTAATAATTATTGAATGAATTTACATGGTTGTTTGACGGCTTATTTGAAGATAATGTGTTATACATACGAAATTGTGAAATTTCTGGTTGTTTGATGATGAAAGTGATACATGAGCATATGATATGCATTCATCAGAGACTAAAGGATACTGTTATGGCAACTAAAGACCTTGAGCCATGTGTTAAAGAATCTTCCAGTGTATCTGGATGACAGAGTCCCGTACGGGCACTTGAGTTCATTGAACTCCTACGGATATATGATATATGATTACAGAGTGCCATGGCCATTTCCGTGATCACGATTCTCTTGGTATTAGTTGGACTGTTGGGTGATGATTCCATCCTCAGCACTGTTTCACTCAGTGGGAAATGATTCGGTCTTAGACACTGATCTTAAGCTCAGTAGCCTTGTGCTCTGTACTTGTCTGAAGATTTGAAGATCCCAAAACCGTATCTGAATGATGAAACATTCCCTTGTATCTGTTTTGTCTCTGAGATTTCAGACTCAGTAGACTCTGCTCTGGTCAAGGCGCTCAGTAGCTTATTTGCCTCAGCACCAGTGCAGAAGACTCAGTGATACTGGACTTAGCGAGAGCAAAGATATCGAAAGACTCAAGCAATACTTGGACTCAGCAGAGCAACGATATCGAAAGACTCGGTGATCTTGGACTCAACAGAGCAAGATATCGAGAGAGTCGATTGAACCGAACTCAGCGAGGAGTAGTTCACTTTGGACTCGGAGCTGATCTTCGATAGACTTATCTCGGCAGCCTATCTATGCGAATACGAGGTCGGACTCAAGAACGGCAGATAGTCTTCGGGGACTGTCGAGAATCTTTTGAAAGACAATCAGCATTGTCATGTACGAGGAAGAGAGAAGTCGGCTTGGTGCCGCCTCGAAGTCTCTTGCTGTCTCAACCACTCCATCCACCTCGACGAATGACAAGCATACACGTGTCTTCTCACCGCTAAAGCTGCAATCAACCTTTTACCTAAAAAGGTGGGAAAGTACACTGTTACCTACACCAAAAGAGCCGTTTGCTACCAAAAAGAGAGAGAGAGAAGAAGATCGTCTCCAACGGATCTATTTCAATCTCTGCTCTATAAATAGAGGGATCATTCAAGATTTGACAAAAACTCAAGAAACCAAGAACAAGAGAGAGCGCGAAAAAGAGCGAATTTCAAAGAACAAAGTCTTAGCAAGAACTCGAAGAACAATCTCCGGCGAAAGACTACATTCTAGCTCATAGGGAATCAAGCTAAACCAACATATAAAGCCTCTAGTATCCAATCAACGTTACACGAACTTATAGCTTACCTTCAGCTGTTCGTCGATCTAGAAGCTACTCTCTCATATTCCCTATCCCTCTAACCCTAAGCTCAACCATTCTTATCTATAGCTTAGACGAAGGAGTTCACATTTGAACCCAATCCTTATTGTATAAGGACTCCTTCACTGTTGGAGAAGTTTGTCAAACACTTTAAGTTTGATAGTGTTGTAAACTGAGACTTGGATCAGTATAAAAACCAAGACGCGGCTTTGCCCAGTGTGAAAGCTGACTGAGACTAACTCAGGATAATAAATAGCCTCCTGATCATTCGGGACAGTGGACGTAGGATTTGAGCGATATCCGAACCACTTTAAAAATCCTGTGTCTCTTACTGCTTTCTTAACTGTTGCATTGATTTTACTATTCATACTGAACATCCTATTTAAAATCAATCAATTGTCTCAGCATACTGAACTTTTAATCTACTGAACTGAGACTTAAAACGTTTTCTCACAAAAACTGATTTGGGCCTACACTATTCCGCGCACTGAACTTTTACTGTAGATACTGAATTCTGACCTAGTCAGTTAGCAGATCTCAGCTGAGTCAGTACTCTTAGCCTTTAACTCGATTCAGAACAGTTGTCTGGTCTGCTGAACTGTTTCAGTCAGACACCATCCTGAATAGGACTGTTCGAGTTCGAAGTTGAGAAATCGAATCAGGTGTATTCACCCCCCCCTCTACACCTGACCGTACACTCGGGACCAACATGGACAATAACAGATAATGAAAATGGAAAACACGTGCATTTTCATGGTTGGAATCGAGATGGACTTATTATATGATGCAATTATTGACAACGTGTTATATTATTTATAAATGATGTTGAGTGAATGTGTTCTACGTGTTAATGATGGATACTTCATAGCTGCTGATTTGTAATATGGATATTATATGTTCTTGCTTTGGTGTTAAATAATTTGTTACTGAATTATACTTATTGAGATTGCAACTCACCAAATGCAATATATTTTTTATAGATTTTGTTTGAAGTGACTGGAGTCTATCTAGAGTTTTGCACTTTGGATCAAAGGTCGGTCGGCTGGTTCTAGATCCTTCTCCTCAGCATATTAACAACATCTTTTGAATGCTTGATATTGTATTATAAACATATGTTTTGTCACAGATAAAGTGTCGACATGTATGTAAATATCTATGTGACTCTAATAGCTATGTTCAATAATAAATGATAGTTGATAAATAAATAATCATGATCATGTGGGATGTTATTACATCTAACTGAGTAAGGGTGTCCTAAGAACACTCCCTGATCAGATTTGCTATCAAAGACCTTTAACTGATCCTTTCCATTATTGTGCAGAAAGCAAGGACAACCAAAGATATGGAAATGAGAAATAGAAGGAATTCTCCCTTTCCATAGTTCATATGGTGTCTTCATGTGTTGCTTTGTCAGTAGTGAGCGGTTCTGAGTATAACAGGCGATGTCAGTAGCATCAGCCCAGAACTTTGAGGGCAATCCAGAGTCTGCTAGGAGTGTTCTTGCTGCTTCTTTTAATGTTTTGTTCTTCTGTTCTGCAAGACCGTTCTGCTGGGGTGTGCGAGCTGCTGAAGTCTCGTTCTGAATCCCCTCAGAATCGCAATACTCTTTGATGATTGAGTTGAGAAATTTAGTCCCTCGATCCGAATGTATCCTCTGAATCTTGATGTCCTTTTCCACATTGAGTTTCTTCAGCAGTGTAGGTATCTCAGTTTTGACATCATATTTGTTGGCTATGAAGATGACCCACTTATATCTTGAATAATCATCAATAACGACGATGGCATACTTCTTGCCTCTTATAGTCACTGGAGTGACTGGCCCAAATAAGTCCATGTGCAGTAGCTGAAGGATTCCATCTGTGGAAGGTGATGAAATAGGTGGATTGCTTGACTTTGTTTGCTTTCCCTTCATACATGCTTCACAGTTTTTGTCTCGATTGAACACTTCGTTGGGCAGTCCTCTGACATTTGAGTCCCTTGCCAGCTTCTTCATTACCTTGAAATTTAGATGTCTGAACCTTTTATGCCACAACCACCCTATCCTGCCACTTGAGTTTGTCTGGGCAAGCAAGCAGGCTTCAGGTTCGGTCGTATTCCAGTTTGCAACGTAGATATTCTTCCTCCGCGAACCTAATAACATTGTTTTCCCTATAGATTTATCAAGAACATCATAGAAACCAGTGTCAAAGGTAACTATGTTAATTAAGGTTATCACAAAATTGATTGATAGAAGGGAGATTATGTTGAATCCCTTCAACATATGTTACTCTTGGAACTGAAGCAGTCCCAATGTTTAGCGTTCCATATCCCCTTGTGTAGCCTTTCGAGTTGTCATCGAACTCAATTATGGGTCGTTCTTCCTGTACATAGTCATGTGTCTTGAGCATCCACTGTCCACGATCCAAGGGTCCTTATGAACCTTATGAACATCCACTGTCCACGATCCATGTATCTTGAGCATCCACTGTCCACGATCCAAGGGTCCTTATGAACCTGCAAAACAGAAACAGTTTTAGGTACCCTTTTTGTACAGTCTGGGTTCTTAAGTGTTAGTCGGTGGTTTCGCAACCCAGATCTGTTAGCGACCCTAGGGGTCTCATACTTCTTCTTGTTCTTGTGGTCAGTACTTCTCTCCACTGAACTTGGAGGTACTGACTTCTTGGCAGTTTTGGGTTCAGGAGCTTTCTTCTTCTGACTCTTAGTGCTCCTCCTGACCCGGAGCTCATAATAGTAGGAACCATATACTGTGCAGGAAGCACCAATTCTGGTTCACCACACTGCTCTGCCCACCTGACCTTCTTGGTTCCCCCTGAGTTTGATCGTGGTGTTTTAGGGCTAGAACCTTTGGTTCTGGTTTACTACACTGCTCTACCTACCTGAACTTCTTGGTTTCCCCTGAGTTTGATCGTAGTGTTCATCTCTTTATTGGTGAACATCTTCCCCAGCTCGTTGATCACATTGATCTGGTTTGTGAATCTGACCATAAGCTCGTTAATGGATTCATTGGGTTGCATGGCGAATGTCTCGAACTTTTGAAGCTCCAACTCGAGCTTGTTCTCTTTGATCTATGGGGTTCCTTAGCCCAGTACAGCCAGGGCATCCCAAAGTTTTTCATCGTCTTGCAATCTTGCACTCTATCGAGGTGTGAATCACTGAGCATTGTCAGGATTGCATTTCGCGCTAGTCGGTCCAGGTTGTGAACTTTCTTCTCTTCAGACGTGAAGGCGGCTTTATCTTTTGGAACCTTTAGCCCAATTTGTGCTCCTACACCTCCCATAGCAGCAAATTCGATGCTGTCGATCATGGGAATAATTGGTCGTATCTCGAGGATATCTGTCATGCTGTCGTGCTGCGTTGTAAGGTGCGCCTCCATTCTGACGCGCCATACCGTGTAGCTCTCTACAGAGAACATCGGTACCATCCGAATACTTGACATATTAGACATGTTGAAGCAGATAGCATAAGGATGAATGAAGATATGCTCGTGCGGTGAAAAAGTTTTTCAGAATCTATTCGAGTAGACTAGTAAGTTCTCAAAACGAAGATCAAAAGAGCATCGCTCTGATACTAATTGTTGGTCTAGAGACGAGTATCAGGTGTAGAGGCCACCTGAGTCCAAGTTTTTTATCAAACACGAAGGTCAGTCTATTACTGAGTTTTCTACTGAACGGGTTCAGTTGCCAGTTAAGCCTTCTGATCGTGGGGCAGAGTGATTCAACGACTGAATCCTTTCTACTGACTGAGGTCAGCACTGAGAAACTCAGTAGATGAATGAGTTCGGATATGTGTAGGCCCAATTTTAGTTCGTCTCTTTGAAAAATGTTTTTATGTGCGGATATGTTTTAGTTCGGATATGTGTAGGCCCAATTTTAGATGAATGAGTTCGGATATGTGTAGGCCCAAATCAGTTTTGGCTAGTGCACTTTTAAAGTTGTTATACTGAAAGTATGAGTTTGCAAGCATTTTACAACAGATGCAATAAAATAATAAATGAAACGAGCAGTTTTTAACGTGGTTCGGATACGCAAGATCCTACATCCACGGTCCTGCTGAACAGGAGGTCTTGTTGATTAATCTGAGAAAGCCTCAACAAGGTTTATGTGTATTGGACAGAACCTTCTAAGTTGTAGTCTTTAGAGAGTTTACAAAATCAAACTGAAGTTTGAAAGAGTTTTATTTCCAACTAGGAAGGAGTTCTTACAATAAGAACGTTTCACTAAAAGTGAACTCCTTCAAGTGTCTAAGCGTATGATCTAACAAGGTTAGCTCAGAAAAGAGATCGGGGAACAACTCTAAAGTGAAGAACTACTAGGATATCTCTGGGGTTTCTAGTTTTTCTCTTGATGTAACAGTGAGTTTGTTAGAGTGCTTGAGAATGTGTTCATGAGCTTTTTGCGTTTCTGTTCCCTTTGGTCTATTGTAGACTCTTGAATCTTCAAGATGATCTCTTTATATTTTTGTGACCCATGCATAGATACGTTGGAGAGACCATGCCACGTGTCACAATACTCCAAGAAAAATGACCATATAATTCGAATGTCGCCGCAGAGAGTTGTTGGCTTTATGTGCGTGAGATCAGCTTTTGTTTCAGAGCACGTAAGCTTCGCTTGCTTCTCATTGGTCGGGGGTATAGCGGTAGGTGAGACTTGTCCGACATCAGTCTTCTAGCTGAGTTGACTTTCTCTGAACCTCGGACACTAAGTATTCCTCTGCTGACATTCGACTGATAATGGTCAGGCTGTTGATTTTCCTTGTATGGACTGCAACTGAGTCGCAACTCCATTCAGTAGATAAAGGTTGATCATACTGAGTCAGCTGGAGAGTGATCTTCTACTGAGTGCTTCCAGCAACTGACTCGAAGACAAACGACTGAGCTCTTGCATCTAAGATGGCTGAAGCTGATCTTCTACTGAGTGCTTCCAGCTGATGAAAGAGCTCTACTGAACCAATGACAAACGTGGGGTTCTGGAACCTTAACTTCTCTACTGAAGTTCAGTCCAACAATTTACCCCTTACAGGACTTAGACAAAATAATCTAGAAAGATCAAACAGGTCTAGCCTATTACATTATGTCAGTTCATCACACACTCAGGGGTTTTGGGATCTTCAATTCCTCATTAAAATATACAACATTTAATCAACAGAGGTACTGAATCATCTCCCCCACAATTTCCCCCGTAACCACTGACTCATCAGTACATATCTCTACAATACAATATCCCTCTATAAGAATATGCAGAAACATCTACTGATTCATATCCTTAGATAAAATCTAACAATATCTCCCTAAGGAAGAACTATAAGTCATCTGCTGACTCATATCCCTACAAACAGTGTCATTTGTTGTGAACAAAAATGTCATTTGTTGAGTATCATTTGTTTTGAAATAAAAGTGTTATTTTCGTTTTCTACGCCATCTACCATCGTTGACAAAAGTTTCATTTATTATGCACAAAAGTGATATTTGTAGAGTATAATTTATGTTGATTAAAAGTGTCTTTTTTTTTAACAAAAGTATTATTTGTTGACTATCAATTGTTTTGAAAAATATTGTGATTTGTTTCGAAAAAGTGTTAGTTGTATAAGAAATAAGTATCAATTTTTTGAACAAAAGTATCATTTGTTTTGAACAAATATATTATTTATTGAGTATCAATTGATATGATACATACATATCAGTAATGATAGTAAAAGTTCAAAATTAAAATGACACTTTTATTCGAAACAAATAAATATTTACAATGGCAAATAAGATTGTTGTTTATAATAATTGACACGCTCTTCCTCAAAAGATAATATATAAAAAATAAAACAAAAGTTAAAAAGAATAAAAGTCAAAATATGGGGTGGGTTGGTCTCATATTGTAATGCAAACAATTGTGGCGTGGTGGACCAAAACAGAAGACTGAATTATGTTTGGCCTCGGCAAAACATCAAGAGCATCGTCAGCTTTACCCTTCCTTCCTCCCTTTTGCACGCCTCAACTCAAAGTCTTAATTGAGGCGAGGCTCTTTTTTCAAATTTCACCAAAACATAATAAATAGTTTATCGACACTTCAAATCCCAACAACGAAACACACTCTTTGCGCAAGATTCTGCGTTGCAGGTGTAGAAGAATTGCTATAAAATACTACGAAGAAGGAAGAGGAAATATAGTAGCAACGGGAAGAGCGCCACCAGCTGTTTGTCTTTATTATCTTTGCTCCACTCGCCGCTGACTGAAGTCAAATATATTCTTTCGTTTATAGATGTATGTGCATTCAGTTGTTTATAGGGAGCGGACAAATTGCTTCTTGGAGATGGTGGATGAGTAGTTGAAGAAGTCTGAGCTCGTTCAAAAGAACTTTTTCTCTATGGCGGAAGAAATATGCCTTTTCACAAAGGTTAGATTTTGATTGTTTATTTGTTTCTTTTTCCTTCTTCTTTGAGTTGAATTAGTGGGATTGTAATTTATAGATGAATTTGATCTTCTCCGTCCTTTTCTTGCTCATATTTCAAAAATTAAAGCTTTGATGGGTTTAAGGTGGATTCTGGAAATCCGTTTAGAATTTAATTTTTTCTCTAGGCTAGTTTTGATTTGATTCCATTCTTAGGGTTTATTTTCGTTTCTATCCGTTTCTTTGACTTAGCATGCATATGATTTTTGAATGATATGCTGACAGAGTGATTTCACTTGACCTTACGAATTTATTTGTTCAAATCACAGGATTCCATAATCATAAAATCTCCCAGGAAATCTCCAGCTTCATTGCGGATGCTAGTCTTAGTATTTGCTATCGCCTGTGGTATTTATATATGCTCAGTCTGTTTAAAACAAACTAACATTCATACAAGTAGAAAGTTCCTCAATGTAGAAGTTAGTCAGAGACATTGTCATGATAACGCCATTGATAGATCTCAAACTCCGTTCCTGCACTACCCAAACCCCACTTCATTTAGCAGGCATGTATTCAAAATTTATTGTAAATCAAGACTGGTACAGAATTTATAAGATTCGAATCTTCTCTTAATTGTTGCAGGGCAGAATGTGCTTGTAATCCGGTGCGGCTTTTTGCTATTCTATCAATGCAAAGATCTGGAAGCGGATGGTTCGAGACTCTGTTAAACAGCCACACTAATGTAAGCTCGAATGGAGAGATATTTTCCGTTAAAGAAAGGAGAAGCAATATATCCTCAATCTTGTCAACTCTGGATACAGTTTACAATTTGGATCTCTTTACTAGTGCTTCCAAGAATGAGTGCTCGGCTGCAGTAGGCTTCAAGTGGATGCTTAACCAGGTATGATATAAAATAACTCGCGAGTATCCTTTCATTTTCTGCTTCCAAATATTAATGAAAGGGTGTGTAATGAGAAGCTCAGTTCATATGATAAATGACAAATTCAACAACTCCGCTTGTCATGCTGCAATAGTCACCACCTATCTGGTGATAATATAATTGAGAAAGGAATTATCGTCATATGTTAGAGTTTGTCTTGCACAATTTTAGCCATTTTCAACGAGAATGAATTACATCATAGTTCAGCTCTTTGACAATTGGAATAGGTTAGTTGTGCATATCTTTTCTGAGTTCTTCAGGCTTCATTATGAGTAACCCATTTACCTTTTACACTACTGGTGATGCAGGGATTAATGGGGTATCGTAAAGAAATTTTAGATTATTTCAATGATAGAGGTGTTTCTGTAATATTTCTTTTCCGGAGAAATATGCTGAGGCGGATGGTTTCTGATCTTGCTAATTCTTATGATCGCTATGCTAAACTCCTAAATGGGACGCACAAGTCTCATGTGCATTCACCTGAAGAGGCTGCTGCTCTTTCCAGATATAAACCAGAAATCAATGCAACATCACTGATGAATGAGTTAAAGCTCATGGAGAAGACCGTCTTGGAGGGGCTCGAGTATTTCAGCACCACTAGGCACATCCTTCTATATTACGAGGATCTCATAAAAAATCCAACTGTAAGCTGCTTGTTTTTTTTCCTTCAATGCCACAACAGCTCCTCAAGTGCAAATGTCATGAAAATTCATAGTTCCCTTTTGCATTATCTGTCTGCTGCAGAAACTTAGGGATGTTCAAAGATTTCTCGGGCTGCCTGAAATCGAGTTAACCAGTCGCCAAGTCAAGATTCACCGAGGGTCACTCTCCGAGCATATCAAGAATTGGGATGCCGTTGACAAGATTCTGCGAGGAACAAGATATGAGAGATTCCTCCACGCTGACTACACTCACTAGCTAGAGGCCATTTGATGTGAATCAGTTTATATGGATGCAACGTTTATCTTTCTCCATCAGCTTCTGTTCTTCGCCAGATTTTACTTTTGATTTAACTTTCATACTTTTCAGATGCACGAAGAATGTAGGTATATAAGGTCGTAGTTTGTGTGTGGACATTCCAACAGTGATCAATCGATTACATACGTTGCATTTTATTTTAGATTCTTTAGAAGAATTTTGTAAACTACTCCCTCCTTCCCGTTATTAATGTCTCACTTCTTTTTGGAATGGAGACTAAGAAATTTTGTTTAGGTGTATATTTTATGAGTTTTAATTATATTAATAAATGAACAAAATTTTTGAGAAATAGTTGCTAGGAGGGATTAACTATTGAGAATTTATTCGAATTTATTAAGGCATAGTTGAGACAATTGATATTTTATTCAATTTTTTTGATTTTTTTATGTTATAATTAAAGAAATAATTTAAGGCTTCATAAATATTAAAAATCATAAATTTTTGAGTTTGGAGTGAAGCGAAATCGCGTGAAAAGGAGACTTTTTGAAGTGAGAATATAAAATTTTGGGGGTGGATAGTGAGTAATTTTAGGATAAAGAGTTAATTTTTGCCATTTAAAGAAAGAGAACATTAATAGCGGAATAATTCAAAAAGGAACAACGAATATTAAAAACAGGACAGAGAGAGTATTTAGTAATATTTTAATTTTATTAGTAGATCAAGATACTAATATCTTATTTACAAAAATCAGGAGTTTAAAGCTCCTGGTTTAATTTTGATGACCGTCTGACTCGATCATTTTATTGTTTATGAGATAAAGTATCAAAGTTGTGTAATCTACTTGGATTACTTGTGCATGGGATGAGGAACTATTGCTCCTGAAACGTTAACATTCACGTGTACGGAAGAGGGGGAATACAACTAATTAATTAAGTTCCTTTGTTTGAGCACAAAAGTAAACTTAGGGGCTCAATATGTAAAATAATTTTCCAGATCAATAGAAAGTGTATCGAGTATTGAAAGCCACTTACTGACTGATGTCACGTTTGTAAACTAAGGGAATAGTAATATGTAGTGCAGAATATGTCAGTCCAAGTTTTAATCACGTTACTGAAAAAACGATTGTTTAATGAAAACCTTTTAGCTGTATGCTAGTTAATGGTGTTTTATTAGATTAGTGAATCTAATATTCAGATCTTCGATTCTTTAATCGAGCATCAAGGTGAACATCTCAAACTTCTGTAGCTCTAACACTAACTTATTATCTTTGAACTTCTGAGTTCCCTTAATCAGAGCGGCTAGAGCATACCAGAGTTATTTTGTTGTCTTACAATCTATAACTCTAAGAATTACTAAGAGTAGTGAGTATAGCATTGTGTGCAACTCGATTAAGATTGTGCAGCTTCTTCTCTTCAAGGTGAAGACATCTTTGTTCTTTGGGAGTTTCTTCACAGTTGCAACTTCAACGTCTGTATCACTGTCCATGCTATCGATCATCGGGACAACGGGTCTTGTCTCCAGAACGTCAGTCATGCTGTCGGTGAGAGATGTTAGATGTGTTTTGATGAGTCATTTTCGTACTTCATTATTTCTACCCGAAATGTCACTTAACTGTGCAGGCGAAGCACTTTTGTTGGCAGTCTTGCAGGTTTTTAGGCGTATGTGGCACATGACGAGGATACGAGGTGGCGATGCATATTCCAGCAAGGAAGGACATGTTTTGATCGAAATTTGGCTAGAAATAGAAGGAGAAAAGAAGGAGGGTGGATAGAGGAAGAAAAAGGAAAGGATATGAAATTTCCTTATCTTGGAAATCTTTTCTTATCTGAAGATTTACCCTAGATCTAACTTGATCTAGGAGCAGCCCTATATAAGAAGAGGCGGCGCAAGAAAACACATCTTTTCATCCCGTTCAACATTGTTTTGAGTTCTTACGCCGTCGTTCCATTTTCGCTGAAGAGAAGATCGAAAATTCCATACCTTAGTTTTGTGCAAGTCGAGAGTGGAGAGGAAGAACAACACTAGTTTTATGTTTTATTGTTAATGTTCGAAGACACTTTCATTTCCGTTGATTTCAATTTTGTCGTTTGCGAGAGATCGAGGACGTGATTCAATGCTCTTGTTTTAAGGTTTCGTTCGTACTTAATTTCTGTTTGCGTTTCATTTTTCGTTCTTATTTCGTACTCTCTATTAAGTTCCTTTGTTTTTATACATGTTAGATTTAGGGTTGCAAATGAATTTTGTTCTGTTATGCTAGTGTCTTGCCTGCACATGCCATACGTTTTCATAAGTAGCTAAGTTTTTAGGGTCCGGCTGGATGTGAAACACACACAATGATAGTACGTGACGCTTCGGTGCTTATAATTAATTAAAAGAGTTTCGGTTTAGTTTTGGATAATTAAATCTGACTAATAATTTAGGCTTGAGAAACCTAGGTTGTACAATCTGTAGCCAACCTAGTATTTCTATCATTTCTCATAGAACAATGCCAGGAAAGTAGCAAGATTATTCGTAAAAGTAATTGGATTAAGCAAGTAGGAAACTATTAGATGCCCAACATACGAGTAGACTCTTAAACTAGGTTCCCATAGATCGATAAGGCTGTCTAGTTATTAAATCTTTTGATTGCCCAATAATAGTTTTGAGAACATGGGACCATCATGATTCTTGATATATTAGACATAGTGGAAATATGATGTATGAAGAAGAAATGATATGCAATGAAAACGTTTCTTAGATCAATCTGTTCAAGTAGACCACTAAATTTCAGAACGGTGATCAGAAGAATACGGCTCTGATACCAATTGTTGGTCCAGAGACGAGTTTTCAAGTGTAGGCGGTGAATATACCTAAGTCTAAGTTTCAACTCAAATGCGAAAGTAAAATTTTTGATGAGTTTCCTTCTTTCAGCGACTCCATTCTGCTCTGGGGTTCTTCATGCTTGATGTCATGAGCTTCCAAGAATTCACTGACATATAAGTTTGTAAATTCAATTCCTCTATCTGAGTGAATCTTTTTGATTTTGATGTTCTTTTTAGTTCTTACCTCATTCAGCGGCGCAGACAGCTTTCTCTTGAAATCATTCCTTTTCTGCATAAATACTACCCAGGTGTATCCAGGGAAATCATCGACCACTACTAGTATATTGCTAATTGGCATCACTAGGCCAAAGAGATCCATGTTTTGCAGTTCCAGTATTCCACTAGTTGAATGATTTAGCTTCTCTTTAGGCGTGGTTCTAGTCTGCTTTCATTTCATGCAGACTTTGAAGTCTTGATCCTTGTTGAATACTTCATTTGGCAGTCTAGTTGCAAGTGATACTCTGGCTAGTTTGTTCGGTGCCTTGAAGTTCAGATGATTCAGTCTTTTGTGTAAAAGTCAGCTGACATCTGAACTGCTTCTAACATTTAGATATATGTCAGGTTGTCAGCTCGACCGGTCTGCTACGTAAATGCCACGCTTTCTATAACCAGATAGCACCACATTACCTGTAGACTTATCTACCACAATTGATTGACTAATAAATAATAAGTTACAACTAAGATGTCTACATAAGAAACTTTTGGAACTGATACGGACCCAAAAAACAATGTACAATATTCTTTGGTCTGACCAAAGGTGTTATCACCAATGATAACTTGGGATCCGTATTTTGTCTATTAGTCTGTGACGATGCAATTCATGCATGTCATGTGTTATGAGCATCTACTGTCCATGTGCCCTGGGGTCTTTTTCATCATGTCTATTGCTTGTTAGCTTAGCTTCTGCACCTATAAATAAAATAGGTTCAGGTACCCTTTATGTTTTATTTAGGTCATAACTGGTTAGTTAGTTATTTCGAATCCAAATCTTTCTAACGACCCTGATGGTCTCAAGCGACCCAATCTTACGTCCCTTGATGTCAGTGTATGTTGTCTCCTCTAATGACTCTTTTTGGGATGATTTGTAGCATAATGA
The DNA here is from genome assembly GCA_028984105.1 of Lavandula angustifolia. NCBI lineage: Eukaryota > Viridiplantae > Streptophyta > Magnoliopsida > Lamiales > Lamiaceae > Lavandula > Lavandula angustifolia. The sequence goes on from CM054817.1 coordinate 15,895,972, forward strand.
TTCTGAACCTGAGTCCAAATTCTTAATTGTTTTGGACATGGGTTCTTCCTTCTTGATGTCTCAGCTTAATAGTTGTAGGGGATTCTCTGTCCTTGCTGAGCTTTTGGTTCAGGCTTGCTTGGTTTCGTAACTCCACTTGGACTCACTGTCTTGTATAACTTGAGCTCATGTTCCTTTCCTTTGCCTTTGTTAGTTTGTGTTGATTCTTGGAAAGTCCGCTCAGGTTGAGCTGTGGCTTGAAGAAATCTTACATTCAGATCAACAACTCGTGTGATCTTGGATCCATTTTGAGATCTGTCATATACTTCTCCACCAATCTCAACCTATTTCTGACCAGGGTACCTCTACTATCAAATCATATTATCAAATAGCTTTTGAGTGTCATCATATTACTCAGTTAGAGTCCTCCTGTACTAAATTGTCTTCAATAGTTTGTCGTGGTTGTGTCAGAAGTTTAGTCTACTTCAGCCTGAGTTCTCTCAACTCATGATCTTTCTTAGTTAGCTCATTAGCCAATACTGACAACTGAGCTTCTTGCTTCTTAAATTCCGACTTGAGAACCTTCAGTTCCTCGATCTGTCTATTGACAAGCTGAGCATAGTTAGTATTGGTCGGACCTGGATTTGGAAGATCCTTCAGTTTATCATACATCAACTCATTTTGCTTGCTAAGGATTGTGAACAATATTTCTAGGATTTTGTGACTTTCTAAGAGCTTATATACGGTATTTTTGAACAAGGTCCTAGATAACAAGCCTACACGTTTTTCTATTGATGATATCGATATTGATGATAGTGACGATATTGATGATAGTGACAATATTGATGCTAGTGAGGACATTAATGCTAGTGACAATAGCGATTGTGACCTTAATACCGAGCTGGAATGAACACCAACAACGAAAGCTCTCTGTTGGGCTGACACTGACACTGAGAGATGAAAGCTAGGGGACTGAATGGGATTAGATACCCCAGTATTTCTAGCCGTAAACGATGGATACTAGGCGCGGTGCGTATCGACCCATATGCAGCTTGAAGCTCAAAATCCTCTACAACTAAACTATATTGTTGCGTGTGCCGCGTAGAGAAATTAATAGAAGATCAAATAGAAGTTAGCTCAATTTGTTCATTGGCCATGAGGCAACGTTCAGGTTTTGATTCAGCTTTTAACTCAGGTTCGGTTTCAGCATGCATTGCGAGATAACCTTTATCAGCATTATAGTTGATGAACAGTGCCTCACTCTTCATTTCTTCCTCTTCTTCAAGTTTATCACTAGAGGATTAACTTGAATCGACATTCTCATCAATAAAGGCCTTTCGTTCCTTCAGGAACTTGTGGCGTTTTTCTCTATGCTAAGCTCTTTCCTCGGTGCTAAGTTATGCTCAGTCATACTGATGTGTCTAGTTTTCTGGTAGTTGTATCACGAGTTGGGGTCATCATCTTTCTTCTTGTAATTTTTTTGTATGATGATGATCCTTCAGGTTTTCCTTTCCTGAATTCTCTCTTTCGTCTATAATCTTTATCAGCATGGGAAATCTTGGAGTATCTTTTGGAATTCATTTTTTGTAGCTATTCCTTCTTTAATCACCGCTCTTTGAGTTGCCTACAAAAAAAATAAAAGCTTTTAAAAGTTCCTCATGAGGCCAATCCTCAGGGTTATTACTATTGTTGGCAACCCTTGAAGGCGATCATCTTTGAGTTGTCTTTCTTCTTCTTTGATATATCAGGCTGCTTAATCTCAATCCTAGCAGACTTCATGTTGGAGAATAAGGATTCTAGAGACTGTGCTTTTTGAACTCTTCAGTTATTTGGGTATTGTAGTTATGTGCTTCCATTCCTCCTCTAGGAGTCCCTGAATGATCTTGTCATTCATTTCCTTGTTTGGAAACACCTTCCCTAGATCGTTGATCTCTTTCATCAGGTTGATAAACCTAATGTGCATGTACTCGATCCGCTTGCCATCTACGTATAGCAGCTTTGAGCTTATTATCCTTAATCCTTAATCTTTTCATTTCTTTGCTTAACTTCTTGAGCAAATCCCATATCTCCTTCGTTGTATTACGCAACCTAACTCTCCCAATATATTCATCGTTCAACATCAACAAGATCTGGTTCTTGGTCTCCTTTTTCAGGTTGTTTATCTTTCTTTCTTCTACGTTCAGTTGAATTTTGGTTTAGGTTCATCATCTCCAGCAGTAGTAGTTCCAGTTGAGAGCTTTGTGATGCTTGGAACTATAATGACAAGGGGCCCATCAGTTATGATATCCCACACTGAGTAATGAATAGAGGATAAGTGGATTCCATCCTCAAGCTCTAGATGTTATATGTTGCAATAGAGAACATAGGCATCCCAAATTTCACAAGCTGATTAGACGTACTGATAAAGATAAGAACTTAAGGTGCAGAAAAGGTGTAATGCAACTGAAAATGTTTTCAGGATCTGATTAAGTCGACGTAGTAAGCAGATATGGTAGTCGATTTGACCACCGCTCTGATACCAATTGTTGGTCCTGGTAAGAACTCAGGTGCGTGGAGGGGGGGGGAATACACAAAATTCAATTTTAGTACAGAGTCAGTCACACGACTGAAAATGGACCTGAGTCCCACAAAAAAACTCTTCAATCCTTCAAATTTAGAGTGAGCTTGACTGAGTTTGAGTCAGTCAGTGCATGTAAAATGTGTAAGCCCTTTAGTTAGTCAGAAAAGCATTTTATATGTATTAGTTATTATTGAAGTGCTTTAGGTTGTATGCTTAGCCTGATTGATTCAGACTAGTAAAATAAATGTTGTTTGAAAGATAATTTTTGTAAATGAGAGTTAATAAGATTATAAATAACACAAGGAGTTTTAGTGGTTGGGATTCACAAGATCCTACGTCTACTCTCTCCCTTTGCAGACATTCAAAATCAAAACCTTGTAACTGTCAAGGCATAGATCTTACAGTCGAACAAACAACCTATCTATCAAACAAACTATCTGTCTTTGAGCTTAAGAACAATCATACAAGTAGTTATGGGGTTGTGGCGTTTTGTCCAACTTAACAAGAGTATGCAATACTCCGGATTCCAAGTTTTTGGTAAGAAAATGGACAAAGGATTTCTATGTAAGAACACTTGAGATAAACACTAGGACTTCGTTCTTGCTTTGAGAGTATGAGCGTCTTGAAATTCCATAATCTTTATGGTGTGAATCCCTCTGTATTTATTGGCGAGAAAGAAGAGATCAGTAGGCCGAAGATCCTCTTCGCATGGACTCCTGCCTAGCAATGATCATGAACATTAAGAGCATTGAGGACACGTCGCTTTATGTAGCTTTCTTTCTGCAAGTCAGCGAGGTACTGTTCTGCCCTTTAGAGATAAGGGCTTATGTGGTACTCTACAATTGGTAAATCTTGATTTGATAATTGGATGTCACTGTTGACCATCGCCTTTGAAATTTGCGCTTCTTGCCTTGTACATAAGTCTTCAAATCAAGACAAGTCCAGCCTGACTGAACTCCAGAGCATTTTCGCAACCTTGATTGAATCGAAAGTGAACTATATCAGTCTACCTATACAGACTCAGACTGAGTTCTAGTCTAGACATATATATATATATATATATATATATATATATATATATATATATATATATATATATATATATATACTGATTAATCCATCAATAAAGGGTATGAGGTCATTCAAACTTATTTTTTCCCAACATTGTAGATGTATAGAACTTCCATGAGTATAATTTGGTATAATTTCTAGAGAAAACGAAGTTACTAAGTACCTGTAACTATGCTGATTCTTATGTCAGTATAATTGTTCAGTTGTTCTATTTGAATATCAATGAAGATAGCTTGGATGAGGACCATGAGATGTATGGTTCTGAATTTGAGGTCAAAAATCTCTAAAGTCACTCATGTTATTTTTAATTATATGTTTAGATGTCTTGATGATATTAAGGAGTTCTTAAATGATTTTACGGAGATTATCTAGGAGATCACAGGGAAAACGTATACAATGTGGACAAAGTAGTTCCCTATTGCAAGACTAAACCAATTCTACTATGTGCTAGACAAGATTGCTACATCTAACTAGATGCCTTCATCCAATAGCTCTATACTGACGAGGGAGCAAGATGAGCTCATTTATAAGATAGGTGTTAGACTCCCTATGAACTATGGTGAGATGGTATTCAAGAAGATTGCAACAAATGCAATGAAATAGAGGACTAGTATACTTCCCTCCCCCTCCTTCATATTTAATTTTTCAAACGAAGCAATGTTTTGTAGCTTCACCAAGAGATCATTCATCAAGGATGGCCTAATTCTTCAAGTGGATCGCCAATAATCTAGTAGTCTCTAGGTTTCTTGATCTTTCTTGGGCAAGATCTGACCAGGTAGAGCCGGATGTTCCTCCAACTGAGCCTACATCGCAGATCACTCAGGATGTTTTGAGAGATCAACTAGCTCAACTAAGATTGCACTTATAGTGCTGGAGGAACAATAGCGGAGCATTGTCCGAATTCGACATAATGTACTACTTACCTTTTCTACACAAAAGGGGGAGTAGCTCATAAACTGCATTTCGAATGTGGTCAAGGGTTGAGGCCGGGAATTCTTGTGTTGATGGTGATGTCACTACTGAGGATGATGAGGAAGAGGAGGCTGTTGATGAACAAATTGGAGAAGAGATTGCTGATTAAAAGGTGTTGAGATGTGAGGTGAGATGGGACCACATCTTCAGGGGGGGTTCATGGTAGGTTTACAACATATTCTCTTATTTATTCTTTATGCATGTTACTTAAGTGGAGTTAGGTTCATTATCATGTTTGCATATACCTGTTTATATCTTTTTAGGTTGGATAAGCATTTACATGTTTTGTGATAAAAGGCAATTAGTAAGGGTGAGATTGTAAACGTTTATTCACAAATGAACATCCAATGTGCTTACATCTGTTCTTACATCTTATGTTGTTCTAGTTTCCTTTATTAAAAAATATGCCCAAAGGTCTTAGTTGTGTTGGATTTTTTAGGAAATGATGTAGATATTCGGAGAAATTAATACAAACATTTTTTGGAGGAATCTAGAGAAGGAAGGAACGTGGCAGTTGTGTAGGCTTCATGAAATGCTTGAGTGCCGGATTAAATACTGCCCCTACCACACTTGGAAAAACCGTCCACTGCATTATCTAAAAACTACTGGCATCACCCATGTCCAACTGACCATGTAACACGACCTTACAGACTCTATTAAAGACAGAGAAATGTTCACATGAACTTGCGCACCTCGAGATAGTTCTTATAAGATACGGGAGTCTATCCTTTGTATCGAGTGTTTACGCATCCATACTTACATGTGATATTATACACGGGAAGCATGTTCTTGGTTTAGGATTATTTCAGATGCCCCCCACTTAAGCCTACAAAAGCTTTTGTATAAGTGGGAGAAAATGTGATAGTTAGTTTCGTTATTTATTTTTTTGTTAGGTTCATTGTTAGCTAAAAGTTCGCTTTAGTATAAGTGGGAGAACTCTTGTTATTTTTTAAATGTGAAAAGAACTTTATGCTCGTATATAATTATACTTGTTTCTACTAGTTGTGTTGTCCTAGCTGATTATTATTTTTGCACTTGTTAAACTCATATTATCTCATACATAGTTAGATTATGTAGTGTTTTGTAGATCACAAAAGACTACATAATTGGTCCAACTAACAAGATATAAACAAGTATCACAATTGAGACAATTTTAGGATAAGTTGTCGGTTTCAGGTGTAGTCTAGATCATAAGTAACACATATTGGTTACTCTTTTGTTCTGATACATGTAACTGTATTAATAGATCACATTGAGACATGGTCTTCTGACTAAGCTATGTGATGAACCAACGCCTCAATGACTTAGGTGATCTTAAGCTCGATATGATTTCAGCTGAGTCCACTTAGATAAGTATCACTTTGACTTATTATGGGGAATGTGATGTTTGACCTTATCTACGTATCTTGGGTGATAGTAGATACTTGTAGCTCGGTCTGGTTATCTGTATCTTGCATCGTATCCCTTTGCGGAGGGTTGATAATTCCCTGAGTAGCTCGAAATGAATATCACACTAAATAATGTAGTTTGATTATGTTTAGGTGTGTTAATAAGATCGAGTGATACTGCTCATGGATAAGATTCTGATTAGTTAGGTTATTAGTGAGCTTAATTGTAACGCCCCAATTTTCAAAAACATTTAGAGGGGACGTCACTTCATTATGTTTTAAAAACTTGTAAAACACATTTTTTAATTTCAGCGAAAGACTTTAATACATTAATTGAAAAAAAACAAAAAAAATACAATATTTTTTCTCAAAACATGACAATGATTTTTATTAACAAATGCATTTATAGAACTCTTGAAATCCTTTTTTCCCCCTCCTTTTGACCATCACAACCACTACCTCTACGCATCGGTCGGGTCATTTCTTGAAAAATATTAAAATGATAGGGATGAGTACGATACTCAGTGGGGAAATGCATTTATCCAAACTATATAATATATCAATATATTATGAAAAATTAGAATATATAAGAATTACGTAGTCACACAGACCACCGAATCAACCTCGACTATAACATTTAAACGGATCAACTTCAATCCCGGTCAACTTCGACCATAAACCTTTGTACCGATCAACTTCTATCGTGGATAACCTTCGATCCTTCCTTTTCATGCATGACATTAACTCATAAATATCGAGCATAAAATATAATAAGGATAAATATAGTGTAATAATATTTTCTCACCTTAACCTTGACTTTGAATGAAAACTATGTATATCAAATGATTAAGTCTTGCGCGCCAATCCTAACATCAAAGTTTATTTTGATGACTTGTGCAAGGAATGTTATGTAAGCATCAATAATTCATATAAATCATAAATGAATATACATCAGAATAAACAAATAATTTATATTATACATCATCTACTATTAACATGCAATTTTAACGGTTTCACACAGTAATAAAACTAACTATAAAAACATAATCTTTATTCTATTGACAATTCATGGAACAAATTAATGAAATCATAAAACTTTTATCCTAAAAATTATAGATTACATATTCCATCATAATAAAAGTTATCATGATCAAGAATTCATTTAATTGTAACATGAAAACTTTTATTTTACAATATACATGCTCGTTAACAAAATATTTGGCACATGAAAGAACAAATTAACAAATAAATAGTAAACATAACCTAAAATTCCCATATTTTTAACATGAATGACATAACATATAGTAAATCCCATTAAAATTTATCATGATCGAAAAAAGCGTAAGAACACCACGAAAACAATTTATTTTACAGACTCATGTAAACGCTGACCAAAATTGGCAAGTTATTGGAAACAATTTTGAAAAATTACTTATCATAGTAGTAAAATTCTACAAAACTATTATTGTATACTAGACGTGCCTAGGAAGACTGTCCTAAAGTTTTACATTGATATGATTTCGGAATGATGTATAAATAATTCTCGGAACAATTTCTAGTTGTGCTGGGAGGTTTCGAAAAATTCTATGAGAGACAATATAATGATCAACTAAAGAGGTATTTATAGGCCTAGAAATGATTATCTACAGATCCCTAATCATAAAAGGTATCTGTAGGGACATGAGTCAGTGGTCTAGTAGATCATTGCTAGGGGGTACATAGAACATGACTCAGTAGATGTGTAGGGACATGAGTCAGTAATTTATGTAAACTACAGGGACGCTATTGTATAATGTTATGGGGGAAATTGTAGTGGTACTGAATTGTATTGCTATAGAATTGAAGATCCCAAAACCCCGTCTTGACCCCTGTGTGTGTTGAACCATTATGATGCAATATGCTAGACTTATCTTGATTCTCATAGATTTATTTTAGTCTATGTCCTGTAAGGGGTATATTGTTGTACTGAACTTCAGTAGAGAAGTTAAAGTCCCAGAAACCCAAGTCATCGGTTCAGTAGAGCTCGATAGTCTTCAGAGTCAGTAGCTGACAGCACTCAGCAGAAGATTCTCTTCAACAGACTTTGGAATAAGACTCAATATGATCCTTGATCTACTGATTTAATGAAGTGCTTCGCTGAATATCTTCGAGTCAGAAGCTGACTACATTCAGTAGAAGATCCTCTTCATTAGACTCAGAAAGAAGACTCAGTATGATCAGATTTGATCTACTGATAGGTTGCACTCATTTGTAGATCGTATAAGGAAAAACGACTGCCTATCCTTTATCAGACAAATGTCAGCAGAGAACACTCAGTATATGAGGTTCAGAGAGTCAACTCAGGTAGAGAACTGATGTCTAACAAGTCTCACCGACCGCCGCATACCTCGACCAATGAGAATCAAGCAAAGCTTACCTACTCTGACACAAAAGTTGATCTCATCTACAGAACGTCAACCACTCTGCGGTGATATTTCAAAAATATATGATCGTTTTCCTTGGAGTTTTGTGACACGTGGCATCATCCTCTCCAACGGATACATGCCTGGGTCCCAACTATAAATAGAGACGAGCTTCCAAGCAAACGCACGGAACATTGAGGGAATACAAGCTTTCAAGCAAACACTCTCCAACGAACTCAAAGCGATATACAACGAAGAACATGCTCTTTGAAGATCATTCTGTTTAGTTTTTCTCTCTAGAGAATCCATAGTTCCCCTTCTATATCTAAGCATTCATTGTAATATCTTTAGCTTAGAACCTTCGAAGGAGTTCACTTTTAGTGAATTATTCTTACTGTAAGAACTCCTTCATTGTTGGAGTCCATCCTTCGAACTCCAGTTTAAATTTGTAAGTCGCTAAGGACTATAACTTAGAAGGGTCTGTCCTGTGCATAGATTTATTACTGAGGCTTGCACAGATAAATCAACAAGACCTCTTGTTCAGCAGGCCCATAGATGTAGGATCTTGCGTATCCGAACCACGTTAAAAATTGTTTGTGTCATCTACTATTCTGTTGCATTATGCTCAAACTGTTTACAAAATCATACTTTCAATAAAACTTACTTGAAAAGTGCACCAGCCAAAAGGGTTTTGGTTTGCATAGAACGTTTTTAAAGAGACAAAGTTAAATCGGGCTCCACACTTATCCGCACAATATTCTGTGACTGAACTTCTCATACTGACCTCAGTCAGTAGAAGGAACTCAACTACTGAATCACTCTGCCCCGCGATCAGAAGGGTTATCTAGCATTGAACCCGTTCGGTAGCAAAACTCAGTATTTAGCTACCTTCGCATTTGAGGAAAAACTTGCAATCAGGTGTATTCCACCCCCCCTCTACACCTGATACTCGTCTCCGGACCAACAATTGGTATCAGAGCGGTGTTCTCTTGATTATCGTTTTTGAAAACCTATTGGTCTACTCGAACAGATCCGTATAAAAACATTTTCACTGCACAAGCATCTCTTCATTCATCCTTACACAACTTGTCTATAATGTCTGATATATCAGGTATTCGGATGGTACATATGTTCTCTATTGAGAACTATACAGTATGGTGCGTGAGAATGGAGGCGCACCTTACATCGCTGCATGACAGCATGACTGATGTCCTCGTGACAAGACCAATCATCCCATGATCGATAATGTAGAATTTGCTGTTGTGGGAGGTGTAGGAACACAAAATGGGGCGAAGCTTCCCAAAGATAAAGTTGTCTTCACGCCGGAAGAGAAGAAACTGCACAATCTTGACCATGTAGCGCGGAATGCAATCCTGACAACGCTCAGTGATTCTCACCTCGGGAGAGTGCAGGACTGCAGAACTGCAAAGAACTTTGGGATGCCTTGGCTTTACTGAACCAAGGAAAGAAAACAATCTCGAGCTAGAGCTTCAAAAGTTCAAAACACTTGCCATGGAGCCTAGTGAATCTATTGACGAGCTTAGCGTCAGATTCACAAACCAGATCAATGTGATCAATGGGCTGGGGAGGACGTTCACTAACAAAGAGATGAAGACCAAGATCTTGAGAGCACTGCCTCTACTGAAGTGGCTTCATTTTGCTACTTATTTACATCGCTCTGATCTTAATGCTTTAACTCCTGATGTTATATTTTCAGAACTGAAGATGGAGGAGTTCGAGCATAGTCTACCGCAACGGTACGCTAGCGCTCCAACTGACACCTCAATTGACCATGCCTTTAAAGCAACAATCAGCAACTCTGGAGCAAGCCCCGGTTCAGCAAGCAAGTCAGTTGCAGTATCAGTAGCTAAATCCAGTGAGACTCTTCTTGCTGAACGACACGTGCTTCTAGCTCTCAAATATCAAAGGGAGAAGGAAAGAGTCAGAAAGCTAAAGAAATACCATAGAGATTCTCCCTCAGGTAAGAAAGATAATCATAAAAGGGAAGAATCTAAACCTTCACCTGAATGCAGGAACATGGAGCCTGCTGCCAGTCCATCCAACGACACATCTCGAAAAAGTGGTAGAGTATCTGTGTGTTACAACTGCAAGAAAGGCGGACATTACCAGTACGATTGTTCGGAGCTCTCAACTGCCCAACGAGTTGAACCGCAGGCCAGAAGAGATAAATTTGCCCAGAAGAGGCAGGCCTATATAGCCGGAGACCTATCTGATGACTTAACAGAGGAAGATACAGTCATGTATTCTTCTAAAGATGAAGCTGCATTTGTAGCTGTTGAGGTCAGAGAATCAAGTCTTGACACATCAACTGAACATTGCTTAATGGCTGGAGAAGAGGTTGAGGTAAGCTCTAAACTGAATATAACCTCCTCTTCACAGAGTACACACGATACTTGCTAGAGGAGTAAATTCAGTTGAGCAGGGAGTTCAGTAGAGCTGTTCAGGAGTTGTAATAGGTAAAAGCTGAAAATTAGAGACTTTCTTTTGATTGTCAGGTCTTTACTGATTGAAAGAGTCTAATTGTGAGACAAAAGGGAGAAATTAAATCTCTCATGACTAAGTCTCAACACCAAGAAACTCAGATATCATTCTTAACTAAGGACAATTCTGAGAAAGATACTGAGATAGCTAGGCTAAGTATGAAACTCGCAGAAGTTGAAAAAGATTATGAGTCACTCAAGAAGAGTGATGAAGTATGGCGAGGGCTGATGACAGAGCAGTACCTAGGACCCAAGGAGAAGCGGAGAGTATGCTTAGAGCACAGAGGCTAATTTTCGTGAAGGAAGGACTTGGCTACAAACATGAAGCTTCAACCTCTACCTCAAAGGGCTCAGAAAAGCTGGCTGATCGGTTTGTCAGAGGGAAAGTTCAAATTGCTGAACCTGTCACTCCTCAGGCGAAAAACAAACTGTTGGTCCCAAGATAAACGTTCAGGTGTAGGAGGGGGGGGGGGAATACACCTGAAAACTTTCTCAACTTAAAACGCGAACAGTCCTATTCAGGAGAGTGCCTTGCTGAACAAGTACAGTAGACCAAATATGTTGTTCTGAATCACGTGGAAAGAGTGACTGACTATACTGAGGCCTGCTAGCTGACTGATGTCAGAATTTAGTACCGTTCAGTAAGAGTTCAGTAGAGTGCATAAATGTCTAGGCCAATTCAGTTGAGTTTGAAAACGTTTTTATTAAAACAGTTTCAATATATTAGTGCAATCTCTTAAGCTTTGCTGAAACTCAGTTTAATGATTTTGTAAGATAGTTTTCAGTATGAACAGAAATCAATGCAACAGTAAAAACAAAACCAACAATTTTAAAGTGGTTCGGATATCAAACAATCCTACGTCCACTGTCCCGAAAAGATCAGGAGGCTATTTTATTATACTAAGTTAGTCTCAGTTGGTTTGTGCACTAGACAAACACTGGTCTTGAGGATTATACTGAGCAAGTCTCAGTTTACAAGTATCAAACTAAAGTGTTTGACAAACTCTCCAACTATGAAGGAGTTCTTAACAATAAGAACAGTTCAGAGATGAACTCCTTCGATCTAACTATGGATATATTCAGTAGAGCTTAGGTTATAGGGAATGGAACAAGAAGGTGGCTTCTAGAGTGACGAACAGTGAGGAATAAGCTTTCTGGGTTCGTGTTCAATCACTTGGCTACAAGAGGCTATTGATTCTAATTCAGCTTGGTTCCCTTGAGCAAGTATGTCGCCTTTCACTTGAAGTGTTTCTCTGAAGTTCTTGCAAAAGCTTAAGTCGATAAGTGTTTTCTCATAATCTCTCGTGTGTTCTTGGTCTCGTGAGCTTCGATTTGATTTTCCCTCTATTTATAGAAGTGAGCCATGGAAAGATCCGTTGGAGACGTCGATCTATGTGTCACTCTCTTTTGGGTAGCTAACGACTCTTTCAAAGAATCTGGCAGAGTCTTTTCCCTCCATTTTTCGAAAGTGGTTGACTTGCAGTTTTAATCAGAACTTGGACAGCTGGCTGCTCGTCATTGGTCGAGGTGTAGAAAGCAGTTGAGACAAACAGACTTCTAGGCAGATCCGAAGCTGACTTGTTTGAATACCTCGTATGAGTCTACTGATTTAACATATAAGATAATCTGACAGTTAATGAGATTGTCAGGCCGTTGCTGAGTCTGACCTTGGTTCAATAGTATACTCCTACTGAGTGCAACTCTATTGAAGGTCAACTCTGAGTTCAATGAACTGCTCCTGCTGAGTCCAGTTCTACTGACTCCTTTCAGTATGTTGCTCTGTTGAGTCCAGCACTACTGAGTATGAACACCTCTCAGTATGCTGCTCCTACTGAGTCCAGCACTACTGAGTCTTCACTCCATGGTACTGAGGCGGATAGTCTACTGAAGGGTCACCAGAGAGAACTAAGTGCCTGAACCATGCTGAAGGGATGTCTACTAAGTCTGAAACTCTCGGAGACAAATGCATTACAATTACAACTCAATAGTTCACCAATAAAATTAGCGTTTGGGATCATTCAAATCTTCTAACAAATATGCTACTGAATCATCTCCCAACACAAACAGAAAATGATTGCACCTCAGCCCTGCAACAAGAAAATGAGCCATGGTTTGAGCCCCAAGACACCCAGATCCAACTCAGGAGGAACCAAAAAGGTCAGATGGGCAGAGCAGTATGGTTAACCAGTGTACGAACATCCGTAACAATATGGTTCTTACTACTATGAGCCAGGGTCAGGAGGAGCACAAAATATCATAAGAAGAAAGCTCCTGAACCCAAAACTGCAAATAAGTCAGTACCTCCATGTTTAGTGGAGAAAAGCACTGACAAGAAGGTTTAGAAGAAGAAAGAGTCTGAGACCTCCAAGGTAGCCAGATAGATTTGGGTTGCGAAACCACCGACTAACGCTTAAGGACCCAAACTGAACCAAAGGGTACCTTAAACTGTTTCTGTTTTGCAAGTGCCTAAGAACCCTTGGATCGTGGACATCGGCTGCTCGAGATATATGACTTATCAGAAGAGCCTGCTGACCAACTATATGCAAGAAGAAGGTCCCATAATAGAGTTCGGTGACAACTCAAAAGGCTACACAAGGGGATATGGAACGCTGAACATTGGGACTGCTTCACCTCCAAGAGTAACATTTATTGAATGACTTCAACATAATCTCCTTTCTATCAGTCAGTTATGTGATAAACTTAATAGAGTTACCTTTGACGCTGGTTTCTGTGATGTTCTTGATAAATCTACAGGGAAAATAGTGTTATCAGGTTCGCGGAAGAAGAATATTTACGTTGCAAACTGGAACACCGCCGAACCTGAAGCTTGCTTGCTTGCCCAGATAAAGTAAGGTGATAAAACATGATGGATGTGGTATAAAAGGCTTAGTTACTTGAATTTCAAGACAATAACAAGCTGGCAAAGGACTCAAAATTCAGAGGACTGCCTAACGAAGTTTTCTGTAAAGACAAAAATTGTGAAGCATGCATGAAGGGAAAGCAGACAAAGAACAACTATCCACCAATTATGTCACCTTCCACTAATGGAATCCTTCAACTGCTCCACATGGACCTTTTTGGGCCAGTCGCTCCAGTAACTATAAGAGGCAAGAAGTATGCCCGCGTCGTTGTTGATGATTATTCAAGATCTTCATAACCAACAAATCTGATGTCAAGACTGAGTTGCCAATACTGCTGAAGAAACTCATTGTGGAAAAATACATCAAGATTCAGAGAATACGCTCGGATCGAGGAACTGAATTTATCAATTCAATCATTAAGGAGTACTGCGATACTGAAGGGATTCAGCACGAGACATCAGCAACTCGAACACCTCAACAGAACGACCTTGCTAAGCGAAAGAATAGAACATTAAGAGAAGCAGCATGAATGCTCCTAGCAGACTCTGGACTACCCTTGAAGTTCTGGGCATATGCTATTGACACCACATGTTACACTCAGAACTGCTCACTACTGAAAAAGCTACACATGAAAACACTATATAAACTATGAAAAGGGAGAATTCCTTCTATATCTCATTTCCATATCTTCGGTTGTCCTAGCTCTATCCATAATAATAGAAATGATCAGTTGAAGGTCTTTGATAACAAATCTGATCAAGGAGTGTTTTTAGAATACTCCCGAGTCAGTAAAGCCTTCAGGGTCTTTAAATACTGGACCCTTTGTATGGAAGCCCCCTCATGTTATTTTTGATGAGTTTGTTACTAAGAATAGGAAATAGGATGAGACAAATACTGAAGATGTCGGCAGCAAGCTATTGGATCTCAAGTTAAATGATAAACTTGATAAGATCCAGCATTGTTGGGATGATGAGTTAGATGAAGAAGAAACTCAGACCCATCCCGTAGGCGATGTAGCTGACCTGGTTGATTAACAATGGTCGATGAGGAAGCCCCCGTGGTAACTAAGACCTCTACTGAGAAAAACAATTAAGGGTGAATGAATAATGTTCCAGAGTGAAATACCCCTGAACCTGGGAACTTAGTAGATCCTAACCTTCTTATTGAATTGCTTCAATCGCAAAACAACACTACTGAAATACCTAACACTCCTGTTTACTGTACATAAGTATTTTAGAAGAAGAGACCAAGCTCAGACAATCATGTCTAGATGCTCACTATTCTAATCTCATCAAAGGAGATCCATCAACAATTGTAAAGACAAGATCCAGACTTCGTCAAAGGGAAAGTGCTTTATACTCATGTTTCTTGTCGACTGAAGAACCTCAGTCGATAGAGGATGCATTAAACGATGTTGATTGGTTTATTGCCATACAAGATGAGCTGAACCAGTTCGTCAGAAACGAGGTTTGGGAGCTTGTTAACAGACCTAGACACCAACACCTGATAGGTACAAAGTGGGTCTTCAAGAACAAGCGTGATGAAAACAACGTCATAGTAAGAAACAAAGCTTGACTTGTTGCCAAGGGATACTATCAAGCAGAGGTGATAGATTTTGATGAAACACTAGCTCAAGTCGCCAGATTGGAAGCCATTCCTTGATTCCTAGCCTATGCAACGTATCAAGGATTTAAAGTAAATCAAATGGATGTAAAGTCAGTATTTTTGAACGACGTATTGAAGGAAGAAGACTACGTGGAACAACCGCCCGTCTTTCAGTAGGGACATCAGGTTTATAGACTCAGAAAAGGTCTGTATGGGTTAAAACAAGCACTCAATGCTTGGTAGGATACCCTGTCAGACTTTCTACTTCAGAAAGGTTTTCAGAAGGAGACAGTAGATCGCACCCTGTTCAGCATCAAATCAGAAGATGACATTCTACTGGTACAGGCTGCAGAAACGTGACTATATGTCAACAATTCAAGAAGATGATGAAGGAGAAATTTGAGATGTCAATGATGGGGGAGATGAACTACTTCCTTGGTTTTCAAGTAAAACAATCAAATAAGGTAATATTCATCAACCAAGCCAAGTACACTCGACACCTCCTGAAAAGATTTGGCTGTGAATCGAGCAAGCCAGTCTAGATCCCCATGAATACAAACTTTAATATTGATCTTGATAAAGAGGGAGCTTTTGTTAACTCAACTGAGTATAGAACTATAATTGGTTCTTTACTATATTTAACAACAAACAGACCTAACATAACTTATGTTGTAGGTGTATGCGCAAGATTTTAGGCGAATCCCAAGCGAAGTCATCTAGACTCAGCGAAGAAGATTCTACGATACCTGAAGGGAACACCTGACGCAGGGTTATAGTATCCTACAAATGATAATCTTGCTTTAATTGGATATTCTTACGCTGAATATACGAGATATAGGGTAGATCGAAAGTCAACTGCAAGAACGTGTCAGTTCCGAGGTAGTAAGCTCATATCATGATTTTCCAATAAACATCATTCAGTAGTGACGTCCACAACTGAAGCTGAATATATGGCTACTGGAAGTTGTTGTGCCCAGATTCTTTAGCTTCAACAAAAGGGTAGACTTCTTTGGATTCTTTGATTATGTTATCATTCAAGATGTGCCCATCTGTTGCGAATCCACCAGTGCTATTGCAATAACTCAAAACCCAGTTCTTCACACGAGATGCAAGCACGTGGACATCTGACACCACTTCATCCGAGACCATGTCGAGAAAAAGGATATCAGGATGGAGAAAATCCATACTGATAGACAAAGGGTAGACTTACTGACCAAGCCGCTGGCTGAGAACAGGTTCAGAGAACTCTCAGTTGAGCTAGGTTTACTTGATCCTACTGACCCGAGTCAGTAAAGATTTCAGTATGACAAGTCAGTAAGTCAAACTCAGTACTTGAGTCAGTAGGTGAATCATACAGTTCTTAGTAAGGGGGAACGTTAGACAAATACTGAATCCTTAGTATTACGTCAATTCTCCTGATTTGCAATTGGTACCAACTGACCACAAGGTTCAGTTGAAAAGGTTTGAATATTATGTGCAACAATTTACTTAGTGGCATGCTTGCATTTATATGATCAGTAGCATACATTCAGTGGCATGAAACGTATTTATTTCCCGCCATAAAATGTAACGCCCCAATTTTCAAAACTTAACTAGGGACGCTACTTCATACTCAACATGCATATTTCAACTCTTTCTAAACATTTTCATTTAAATGAATCATCGAAAAACTCAATTAATTTTCATGCTCAGCGGAAGTCTTAAATAAAAATAATTATGGCTATTAAATGCACAGAGTTTAATATAATAATGACTTTCGTAAATCCTTCCTCATGTGACCATCACCATCCACCACCTCTACGCATCGGCCGAGCCATTTTCTGAAATATGTTAAAATGATAGGGATGAGTACGACTACTCAGTGGGAGATGTACACATATATCCAAACTATATAAAATGTCAATAAACACGGATATGAAACATGTATAATAAATAACTTTGATCCTAGGGCCTCCTCTTGACCCTAAGGATCCATTTCATTTCACACGGTCTCCTCTTGACCGTAAAATTTCATAAGGGCCTCCTCTTGACCCCGGTCACAGGCCTCCTCTTGACCTTGACCTATTTTATTTCATAAGGGCCTCCTCTTGACCCCGGTCAAAGGCCTCCTCTTGACCTTGACCTATTTATTCTCATGCCTGTCATAAACACATGAATACTGTACACAATATATAATAAGGATAACGGTAACTTCCCCACCTTGACTTTGACTTGATGAAAAATAATGGATATCAATGTTAAAGTCCTGCGCGCCGGTCCTATATATGGAAATAACTCAAATCTTAATGACATATATGCATGAAACAATTTCATAACTCGTGCAGAAAACCAATTTTAAAAGTTTTCCACATAACATGAATTCATTCCAAAAATTCTAATCTTCTAAATACAGATTCTTAAATGAGTCTAAAACACACCGGAATTGGTTTCATACCAAAATCATAAGTACTCTAAAAGTTATAACCAAAACAAATCTACTGCATCAATTAAAACGGTTTCTGACATACCGTGCTTGATCTAAACGTTTGAGGTACTAAACATGCCTTAAAAATTCTAATATTTTACACACATCTAGACAACATACGTGGACGTATCATATAAAAATTTCAGACCATATGGATAAGATATGACTTCCGAAAATACAGAATACGTTTCCTTAAAATCCAAATACGAAAACTGTATCCTCCAACTGAACACCCAAACATTTATATTAAACTGCTTTTGTACGAATGCGTTAAAAATACACAATAAATATATTTACGAACCTCCACACGTATAGATTATTTAGGAAAACGAATAAAATCAAAAACATTTTTATGCAGTGAGATATAAATATTTTGCTAAGACCTATCCAGAAAGCATTATTTTTCGGCAGTATAAACGTAGTAATTCAGTAAAAATATAAGGACTTGTCCAAGAATCATGAAACCTTACAGAGACCTTAAAAACATACTAAAATTTATCTCTATAATTTTTATAGAAATTTTAAAGTAACAAAAGATCGATTAATTGGCTCTGGAAAGTCTCGGCAGAAAAGGTAAATGGCAGGACAGATTATACTCTCATGAAACTTAAATATTTTTAACAAATAAATAGTAAACGTATTCTAAAAATTATATATTCTTAAATTTAATGACCTAACATGTATTATATTCTATTAATGTTCTACATGGTCGAAAATAACTCAAAGAAGACATGAAAAACAAATTTCCTTTCAAGATCATAAACATGCTGACAGAAAGTGGCAGGTTACGAAGAACAATTTTAAACAAATATTTATAATGCTTGAAAAATTATACAAAAATAACTGAGTATACTATACATACCTAGGAAGTCGACCCTAAATTTTCACGATGATATGACGACGGAAAGTTGTGTAGATAAATCTTGAAACAATTCGTACGTGTGCTGACAGAATTCGAAAATCTAATATGAAACTAAATTATGTACGACTAAGTGTGTATTTATAGGCCTAGAAATCATTATCTAAAGATCTCTAATCCTATAAGATATCAAATATATTTTATCCATAATTATTTTCGTCCATATCTATTTTATATAGAATTTATTCTATCTCTTACCATGTAAGAGATTCAATCCTAGATAAATTAGGATAAGGATAAATACAACTAGTTTTTTTTCCTAAAACATCTATATCACACATAAAATATCTATTTTTATGATAAAACATAATATAAAATTATCTTCTAATAATTTAATATAATAATAAATATTATATCTTTTATGAATCCTAGTTGGTTTAGGAAATCCAAAACAAATAAATATTATTCTTCTCTCATAATTCTAACCTCATTTCTATCTCAACAATAAACAATATAATAATAATATGATATAAATAAAAACCTTCAAAGTTCAAAATAAATTTACATAATAAAAATGATTTAATTGACAAATAAGACAAATGCTTTAATTTCATTTTAATTTCTAAGGCGCGACTTACAGAACTAAAACACTTGATAACATGCATGAATAGATATGCAATGCATTTTATATTGAAAATTTCGGGGCGTTACATAAAATCTTAAGGATACGCTTAGTAAATCCTTTTTTATTTAAAGCGCGATATCCTAAGAACTGACTATAGCCCATTTAATGCATGTCATCTCACTTTACTTCAACTATGAAAATCTTACGTAGATCGAGATTATCGGTGGCTTAGTAATCATTTCTTTTATAATATTACATCATAACCGTCCGTGAAAAAGTGAGATTAAATCTTAACCCTTAGATTTGAAAAACCGCTTGGTATTTAATTCTATATATAATCGCTCGCTTATCTCGAACCTTTATCTTCGCCATTGCCGTGTTTAAGAGAGCTTTGGAGTGCATCTAATCTCTACTTCTCTCAAGCTCTCATACATTCGGTCTAGTCTGCAAACTAACTTACTCTACTTTCAAGTGCTAACATCCTTTTTACAGATTATAGTGAAAATGGTTGCCTTATCAAGCATCGTTCGGACGCCTGCAGACATCGATGATATCATTCAGAGCAGGGTTCAGTTCGAGCCGATCATGGAGTTCCATCTATCGGAACTGCCGTATCTGGAGAGATTTGCTCCGCTCTCCAGGCATGTGGCCTGAAGAGGCTTCTGACGAAGCAACCGCACACTTGTCTTCCGAGACAAGTTGTTGAATTTTTCTTCAACATGCGTCAGGTGGAGGGAACAGACGCAGAGGTTACCGTTGTGAGGCACAAGAAGGAACTTTCACCTCAGTCATGCGAGGAGAGCCACGCCGACATCAACATCCTCGAAGGGCTGAAGACAGTATTCAACCTTCCCAACTATGGCGTGCCCCCTATTGGATACAAGGAAGCAG
Source organism: Lavandula angustifolia (assembly GCA_028984105.1). NCBI lineage: Eukaryota > Viridiplantae > Streptophyta > Magnoliopsida > Lamiales > Lamiaceae > Lavandula > Lavandula angustifolia. The sequence goes on from CM054817.1 coordinate 15,916,150, forward strand.
AGCTCAAGGATTATATCAGGCATTTCTGCGGGAGGGACTATATATCCTTCAAAGCTGCATTTCTGAAGAGTCAGCTCTTGCCAGAATTTAGAGGCCTGGCGTACGTTGTTATCCATATCCTCAGTAACGCGGCTTGTTCATTTGACCAGCTGTCCAAACCTAGACTCCAGATGATGATGGCAATCATGGATAGAGCTAAGGTTAAATGGGCTCAGTTCTTTCTCTCTGAACTAAAGGCTCAGTCGCAGAAGTTTGTTGCTGGAGAAACAAGAGAGAGAAGACTAACTCCTGTTTGCAGACTTTTGTACGGGACTAAGGTTTCGATGCTGATAGAAGCATCAGTATTCTCGCATGCGTCATTCGGCGACATGAAATACTTCGACAAGAAACTGATAAATTTTAGATCGAGAAATTGCTGCCGAAAAGTCTATCGGTCGTGGAGCTGCACTGAACAGGCCTTTAACTGGACTGCCTCCACGTACCGAGCAATCCAAGAGAGAGAGGCTGACAAAGCCAAGAGCTTCTAAGGCTGTTTCTTCGCCTCCCCCACCGGTGGAAACCTTACTTGACTTGGACATAGGCATTGAGGGTGCCACTCTCAAAGATAAAGTCCAAAAAGTAAGTACTGAAGAAACTCAGTTGGAGTACGAAGCTGAACCCAACCACAATTCAGCTGACCAGACTCTGGGCTGAATCCGAAGTCGCTGAACAGATCCCTGAAATTGTCAACCTATTAGGATATGGTGGAGATAGCTGTCAAGGCAAGGACTCAGATACTATTGAGATTCCTAAATTGGGATAATCGCGTCGACTTAATTCAATACTATTATGTATCTTCACAATTGGCAGAGGAGCAACAACTGCAGTCTGAGATAGGGTTTGGAGAACCCTCAAACATGTTTGTTGGTCCCGAGATAAACGTTCAGGTGTAGAGGGGGGGGGGGTGAATACACCCGAAAACTTTATCAACTTAAAACGCGACAATCCTTTTCAGGAAGATGCCGTACTGAACAAGTTCAGTAGATCAGATAATCTGTTCTGAATCACGTGGTAAAGTGACTGACTTTACTGAGGCCAGCTAGCTGACTTAGGTCAGAATTTAGTACCATTCAGTAGAAGTCAGTAGAGTGCGGAAATGTGTGGGCCCAATTTAGTTGAGTTAGAAAACGTTTTTACGAAAACTGTTTCAGTATATTAGTTCAGTCTTTTAAGCTTTGCTGAAACACAATTGAATGATTTTAATAGATATTTTCAGTATGGACAGTAATCAATGCAATAGTAAAATAAAATGCACACAGAACACAATGATTTTTAAGGTGGTTCGGATCCAACAATCCTACGTCCACTGTCCCGAAAAGATCAGGAGGCTATTTTATTATACTGAGTTAGTCTCAGTCGGTTTGTGCACTGGACAAACACTAGTCTTGAGATTTATACTGAGCAAGTCTCAGTTTATAAGGTATCAAACTAAAGCATTTGACAAACTCTCCAACTTTGAAGGAATTCTTTACAATGTAGAACAGTTCAAGGATGAACTCCTTCGATCTAAGCTATAGATATGGTTTGCTGAGCTTAGGTTAGAAGGAAGGGAACGAGAAAGTGGCTTCTAGAGCGACGAACGGTAAAGTATAAACTCTGGGTTCGTATTCAGTCGCTTGGATACCAGAGGCTTAAAGTCTGATTTAGCTTGGTTCCCTTTGAGCAAGTATGTCGCCTTTCGCTTGGAATAGCTCTTTGAAGATCTTGCGAAAAGCTTTAAGTCAATTCTGAGTTGCTCGTAATTGCTTGTGTGTTCTTGATATGTGTCGTCAGCTTCGATTTGAAATCTTCCCTCTATTTATAGATGAGAGGCATGGAAAGATCCGTTGGAGACGATGATCCATATGTCTCTCTCTTTTGGGTAGCTAACGACTCTTTCATAGTATGGTGACTGAGTCTTTTCCCACCATTTCCGGAAAAGTGTTGACTTGCAGCTTTAATAAAAAAGTAGACAGCTGACTGCTCGTCATTGGTCGAGGCTGAAGAAAGTAGGTGAGATAAACAGACTTCAAGACAGATCTGAAGTTGACTTCTCTGTACCTTGTATGACTCTGCTGATTTGACTTATAAGATTACTAGCAATCAGAAGACTGTTTGGCCATTGCTGAGTCTGATCTATGTTCAGTAGCATACTCCTGCTAAGTCTGGCTCTACAGAAGATCAACTCTGAGTTCAGTGAACTACTCCTGCTGAGTCCAGTTCCACTGACTCCGTTCAGTATGCTGCTCCTGCTGAGTCCAACACTACTGAGTCTTCTTTTCATGGTACTGAGGATGATAGTCGACTGGAGAATCAGCAGACAGAATAAAACGCCTGAACCATGTAGGAGGGATGTCTACTGAGTTCGAAACTCTCAGAGACAGATATAAAACAAATACAACTCAATGGTTCATCAATCAAAGTAGGGTTTTGGGATATTCAAATCTATGAGCACTGAGCTACTGAATCATCTCCCAACAATGTCATCCTTCGAAGACTTGAGATCAGCAATGTTACATCTCTTAAAGATGAAGTCTTCCTCCGCTCATGCCAGAGACCCTTCGCCGTTTGACTACCCAGCTGAAGGTGATGATTCAGCACCCAAGGATGCAGAGCGGGGAGACTCTGCTGAGGGCCGGACTCACAACGAGAAGGGGGATTCACCACCACCATCTCCTGCATCTAGTGTAACCCCTATTGTGTCTTGCTCAAGACAACAACTCGCCGCCTCTGAGCACAAGATCGGTACATCTTCATATCAGATCAAACCAATCGGTACCGTATCCTCGAGGAAAGTCAATCGAGCTATCCGAAAGCAACGAGACAAAAATTGTCTCCTGGCTATGGTTGTGCACCTGAAATGGTCACAATATACAAAAGCTCAAACTGAGCGCGTTGACGTCCTCACCGGAGAAGTCAAGAAGATCTTTGAAATTCCAACGCCAAACTTTTAGGAGATCATGAGACTGCTCTGGCTGGTAAGAAGCTGGACTTGGCCTATTAATTCCAGCAGTTGCTAGAAGCTCAATCGAAGATATTCTCGGAGCAACTGGCTGCGACAATGGCTGACTTCTAGAAAATAGTGGATGAAAGGAACAGAGCTGCTTCTTCTAGCGCAGCTAAAGCTCTTGAAACTCAAGTTACAACTCTGAACTTCATGCGGTCTGACTTCAAGGAGTCACTCAAAGCATCCCTTCTGCAGCACAGAGCTCAAACTGAATCCCAGATCAAGCAAATTCAACAAGATCAAGAGACTGAATGGGAACATTACTGCGATGCTGTCGGGGACTTTAACTCCACTTCTGCCCAGATCAAAGCTTCTATCTATTAGCTTGAAGGAGAAGTAGTTGCTCTTAAGACTTTACTGACCTCGGCTGATGATGCCAAAAAGGGGGAAAATAAAGGGAAAGAAGTTAAAGGTGAAGATATGTTACTAGCCAAGGACGGGGAACAAGATAAGGGGGATGACACAATAGATATTGAGGAGTTCATTGCTCTTCCCCTTCCCTCAGTCCACGAAGAAAAGGCTAAGGAAAAAGCCTCAGCTGAAAGCCATGCAGAGCCTCTGCAGATAATTACGCAGCTGACAGTGCAGGCTGGTGGATCAGGAGAAGGATCCTCAGCCCAGGCACACATTGATGAAGTAGCTGACTTCGTCGAGGGAACATAGGACATTGAGCCTCTGCCACTGAAGAGGCATGGCAAGGATATTGCTACTAAAAGCTCTCCCCCTCCATCGCCTAAGTTCAAGTCCAAGAAGGAACAAGAGGCGCATGACGAACGAGTAGCTCAGTAGCTGCAGGCTCAGCTCGAACATGAAGCCCGACTCTAAGAAGAGGCCAAATTAAAGAAAAAGCCAAAAGTCCCAGTGCCTAGGTCATCAAGGAGTTAGGCTCAGTGAACGAGAATTTAGAAGAAGAAGCCAACACCTCATAAAAAGACTCAGCAGAAGCAGAAACCGACTGAAAAATCAGCTTCTGAGTCTACTGAAGACTCCGACACTGGCAAACTACCACTCTCTGAAAAGCTAAAGAAGAAGACTCCCAAACATACAGCAGAACAAATTGCGAAGGAGAAAGCCTTATGGGACGCAGTGGAGATGGGCCTCAAATTCAGAGCCAGAGAGAGGTTTACAGCTGAAATGAGAGAGAGACTGAGAAAAGGTGAACTAGCAGAGCATATCGCTCGTACTGAAAAAGCAGCCAGGGAAACATTTTCGGTCAAAAGCAGAGATATCCCAAGGACTTTAAAATTCTACAGACGCGGTGGGCAGAATCCAGCTCTCAGGAAAACTCCATTCTACCGTGTAGACAAATGGATCCCATGGAACCTAAATGAGGAATAGGAAGGTCTGAAAAAAGATTTCATCAAGGCTTACTATGTATGGCAATGCTACTCAAGCGAAGTTCCGGCGGTCAAATATTTCGATTAACTTAGAGCACAAATCAAATTGCTCTTTTACAAGGAGAAATTACCTTTTACTACGCCTGCATATCATTAGCTGACCCTCCCAAGACTCTTCAAGGAGCCATCTGCACTAAGGAGATAGAAGACGAGGTGGAGATATCCATGCGACGCAACAATCTTTCCTCCCAGTCGCAACAAGATCTTCCAGATATCAAACGACTGAGGGAAGCTATCTACAGAGCATATGGGCTTGATCCTCCTGAGGCAAAATCTACTGACTTCAAATCTAAGATTCAGAAGTTCAGATCTCAGAAGTAGCTGACTTAGCCTTCTTTGTGTCTTTGCCTCTCTTCTCTCCTTTCTCTCTTAGTGTAGTACTGATTGTACTGTAATCTCTTTACATCTATAAAATTAGTATTTCACTTGGCCAGACAACCACTCATTGTCTTATGGCTGTGTTATTTAATATTAACACTGACTAATCACTGAAATGATCAACACACACTCACTGTCCTAATTCCTTATTATGTGCCTATCTTAGTAATCTGTTAACCTGTGCTCAATTCTTTTTGTTGTTATTAACTGAGCTTTAGGTTTGTAGTTTAGTGCTTAGTGGTTTTGACATCATCAATTAGGGGAAAATTGTAGGGATATGAGTAAGTGGTCTAGTAGATCATTGCAAAGGGGTACATAACACTAGACTCAATAGATGTGTAGGGATATGAGTTAGTAATTTATGTAAACTATAGGGACGCTATTGTACAATGTTATGGGGAAAATTGTAGTGATACTGAATTGTATTGCTATAGAATTGAAGATCCCAAAACCTCATCTTGACTAATGTGTGTGGAACCTGTCTTGATTCTCATAGATTTATTTTAGTCTAAGTCCTGTAAGGGGTATATTGTTGGACTGAACTTTAGTAGAGAAGTTAAAGTTCTAGAACCCGAAGTCAACGGATCAGTAGAGGTCAATATTCTTCAGAGTCTGTAGCTAACAGTACTCAGCAGAAGATTCTCTTCAGCAGACTTTGGAAGAAGACTCAGTATGATCCTTGATCTACTGATTGAGTTAAGAGCTCCGTTGATTGTCGTCGAGTGAGAAGCTAAATACATTCAGTAGAAGATCCTCTTCAGTAAGAAAATTGAATTTGAAAATTAACCAAGGAAACCTTTTGTATTTTATTCTTCACGTCCGAGATTACGCCCTGGATCATTAGATAGGAATCCAAACATAATCAGACTCAGAAAGAAGACTCAGTATGATCAGATATGATCTACTGATACGCTGCACTCAGTTGCAGACCATACAAGGAAAATCGACTGGCTATCCTTTATTTGTCGAATGTCAGCAGAGAACACTCAGTATCTAAGGTTCAGAGAGTCAAATCAAGTAGAAGACTGATGTCTGACAAGTCTCACATACCGCCGCATACATCGACCAATGAAAAGCAAGCAAAGCTTACCCACTTTGATTCAAAAGCTGCTCTCATGTACAGAACACCAACCTCTCTGTGGTGACATTTCGAAAATATATAGCCATTTTCCTTGGAGTTTTGTGACACGTGGCATCGTCCTCTCCAACGGATACATGCCTGGGTCACAACTATAAAAAGAGAAGAGCTTCCAAGCAAATCCACAGAATATTGAGGGAACACAAGCTTTCAAGCAAACACTCTCTAGTGAACTCAAAGCCATATACAACGAAGAACTTGCTCTTTGAAGACCATTCTGTTTAGTTCTTCTCTCTAGAGAATCCTTAGTTCCCCTTCTCTATCTAAGCATTCATTGTAATATCTTTGGCTTAGAACCTTCGAATGAGTTCACTTTTAGTGAATTATTCTTACTGTAAGAACTCCTTCATTGTTGGAGACCGTCCTTCAAACTTCGGTTTGAATTTGTAAAGTTGCTTAGGCCTATAACTTAGAAGAATCTGTCGAGTACACAGATTCCTTGCTAAGGCTTGCTTAGATAAATCAACAAGACCTCCTGTTCAACACAATCGAGCGTGCACTGGATAGGACCTGTGCCCTCCAATGTCCCCTCCAAGGAGCAAGAGCTTGAGATGAAGGAGATATGGGACACAGTCGAGCGTGTACTGGACAGGACTGAGGCCAGGCAGATTAGAGAATCTAGGGAAATGATTTGTCTAGCTGATCTAGATGCCCTTAAGCTGCGGACTGAGAAAGAAGCAAGGGAGAGGGTCCCCGTGAAGGACATAAGTATACCTACTTCTTCTAGGTACTTTAGGAGAAGGGAACTAGTCATTGAAGTGAAGAGGATCGTTTTTAAAAGGACTGATGACTAGGTACCTCTCAAACTGAATTAGAAATGGGAACAACTGAAAATGGACTTCATTAAAAGATTCTATATCTGGATAGTTGGCAATGAAGATTCTACTGATGCTGACACGTTCTTCAAAGACTTTCTGACAGCTGCAAACCAATCCCTCCTTGCTGAGATTCAGACACTACTTGATCAATCCGGCAAATCGCTTAAGGCACCTCCGTTCAAGATCCTTCCTCCTCCGCTCATTCATCATGGACAAAGATGACACAGAAGACTTGATGGAGATTAAGTTCCCGAGAAGCAGAGTATATTCGGCCTTAAACTTCCGGAGAAGAAGTCTGTTGACTTCCGTGCTCGCATGCAACAATTCAAGAATAAGCCGAGCTGACCTCTCTTTCTCCAAGTCTAGTTTCGAGTGATAGTATGTCTTGTAATGTAAACTCTTCTCTCATTTATGACATATATCACTTTGAGCCTTGGCAACTACTCATTATCTTTACGGCTGTTGTTTTTCTTTCAATACTACTGATCACTTCAGAGATCAGATATCACACTCTCACATACTATCTGACCCTATGTGATTTATATGCTTATCTGCCTTAGGATCTTTCCTGCTGATTATTTGTTTTTGCTCTAATCTTCTCTGGTACCTTGCTAGTACTTAGGGGGAAAGGGCTCTTATATATGAATATGGGAAAATTGTTTCTTTAGAGGAACTTGCTTTATAGGGATACTTGCTGTATCGGCCCTGTTATCTCTTTAATAAGTTAACTTGTTATTTAGATCTGATACTTTTTAGTAGAATCTCTGATATCTTCAGTATGCTATAACTATGTCTACAATATTAAGTTCTATAAGTTCTGATACATTCAGTAGTCTATAACTGTGTTAATTTGATGTGGCCCTGATATACTGCTTGATAGCATAAGATTGCTATGATATCTTCTTACTTGTGATTGCTCTGTTTCTTTCTTTTCATTATTTAGTCAGCTTTGATATGTTTGCTGGAGCATTCCTCGTAATAGATCTTTACTCAGTAGCAGTAGCTCTTAACCTTATCATATTTCTTTGATAGAAAATGTAAAAGGTTTTGGCATCATCAAATAGGGAAAAATTGTTGGGATGAAGATTCAGTAGACCATATTTATAGATTTGAAGATCCCAAAACCCCTAGCTGAATGATGAACCTTCGACTTTGTAATAGCTTAGTTTGAGTTTAGCATGTTAGGAACTCAGTAGGCTAGAGTTCAGTAGCTGCAAAGTTCATTAGAAGACCTTCCACTCAGCTGATGGACTCGGGATCGAAGAAGTCAGTTGGTCAGCCGACCACCAACTGAATCTGCATAAGAATTTGTGCCCATGCACTGAATACTCAGAAGAACGTCAGTAGGAAGTCACTTCAGTTGAAGGTCCGAGGATTCAGAGGAAGTCAACCTTGATGTTTGACAAGTCTCACCTACCAATTTACCTCGACCATTAGGGAGCCGGCAACGCTTTATCTATTCTGACAAAAGCTGTTCCAAGACTGAAAAAGAGACGTACCACTATAGTGCACCTACTTATCAATGTTCAAATTTGAAGGAGCCGGTTTCCTAGTCGTTTTCACACGTGGCTAGACCCCTCTCCAACGGATCTATTCACAATCGACGACTATAAATAGAGGAGAGTCTTCATGTAAAAAGACACCGGGAACCCAAAGCTTTCAACGCACAACAATCTCTAGCAAATTTATTGCATAACCAGCGAAGAACTTGGACATAGATTAGATTTCATTTAGTTCTTCTCTCTAGAGAATATATGTTCCCCTTCTCTTATCTAAGCAAGCTACATTGTAATACTCATAGCTTAGAACCTCGAGGGAGTTCACATTCTTGTGAAAACGTTCTTATTGTAAGAACTTCCTCATAGTTGGAGAAGCCTCAAACTTATTAAGTTTGAAACCCTTGTAAAGTCACTACGACTAAAAGTAGGGAATCTGTCTTGTGAACAGATCAGTGAGAACTTGCTCACTATAAGCATCAAGTTTGTATCTGTCTTGAGAACAAATCATTGAGACTTACTCAATATAAATATAACAAGTATCCTGCTTTGGCAAGGACAGTGTACGTAGAACCCAGTGTGTCCGAACCACTTTAAAAATCTGTTGTGTTGATGTACTGCTTTCCTTAACTGATCATCAAACTCAGCATAAAATCGGTTTTCCAACAGAGACGTGTAATAGGGCCTACACTTCTGCACACAACTCTGATACTGAACGACTGTTCGACTGACTCAAGTCAGTAGAGCTGAACTCACTAGAAGAAATCTTTGCCCACGCGATCTTAAAGCGTATATGGCTATCTGACTCAGTTCAGTAGCAAACTCAGCTAGAGATGACTTTCGTGTTTGAAAAAATAATTTGTATTCAAGTGTTGAGAACTTGCATTAAAACTGTATTTCATCAAACTCAGAATAAAACCAATTTTCCAACCGAGACGTTTAATAGGGCCTACACTTCCGCACACAACTCTGATACTGAACGACTGTTCGACTGACTCAAGTCAGTAGAGCTAAACTCAGTAGAAGAAATCTTTGCCCACGCGATCTTCAAGCATATCTGGCTATCTGACTCAGTTCAGTAGCAAACTCAGCTAGAGGTGACTTTCGCGTTTGAGAAAAGAATTAGTATTCAAGTGTATTCACCCCCCAACCCCCCTCCCCCCACTACACCTGAAGCACGTCTCAGGACCAGTGATATTTTTAGATAGAAGAACTATTGGAATATCTATCTGGACACTAAGTTCTTCATTAAACGAGCTTTAAGGTCACTAGAGCTTTGGATGCTTGAACTCTTTGAGTTCCCGGTGTCTTTATCTCTTGAAGATCAATCTCTATTTATAGTTTTGACTCATGGAAAGATCCATTGGAGGAGACCTAGCCACGTGTCAAAAACGACAAGGAAAAGACCATCTTTGAATCTGAACGTTACTGTAGAGATTCTCTCTTTTTCAATCTTGAGGGCATCTTCGTGTCAGAGCAAGTATAGTGCGGGCAACTCCTCATTGGTCGAGGTTGAATGAAAGGTAAGGCTTATTCAAACTCCAAAGTAGATGTTGTGTTGACTTCCTCTGATACCTTAGACACTTAAAACTAAGTTGTCCTCTACTGACATTCTTCTAAGATGTTCAGCTCACAGGCAGATTCCTTCAAATATTCAGTAGGTTCTAAGCATCCTTACTGAGCCTTCAGTGCTGAGTCTGTTTGGCTGAAAAAGCTACGCTATTGAGCCTATCAGCTACTGAACTCTAGCTAGTCTACTGAGTTCCTAACATGCTGAACTCAACTAAGCTATTACGTTATAAGGTTTCATCATTTAGCTAGGGTTTTTGGATCTTCAAATCTTATCATACTGAATGACATTCCCAACAAGTTTTATTCCACACCTATGAGGAATGAAGTGGCTTTATAAATAAGTTATAAGGGCCCAAATCAGTCATTCCTAACACAATAAATTTTTTGAAATTCATAAGTAAAGAGAGAGGGTCAAAAATGTTAAAGGCTCCGAGAAGCTATCCTTCCGGCATGGAATCTCGTGCAAGGAACACAATTCAGAAGCCTTAAATTAGGAGTCTGCAGATCACCAACATAAACGGTCAGAAGGTACAACCATTCTATCCTTAAGAGCAATGATGTTAATAAGATTTCATTTGGACAGTTATATGGCAAATTTGAATATTTATAATAGAAATAAATAAAATAAAATAAAATATTTTGTTCACATGACGTATAATATGACGAACTAAACTCTTCATCTAATATCAAATGTGAGAAACTAAACTCATCATATATCTAAATTATCACATGAAAGCTAATGTCAGGAACTAAACTCATCACATAAAGCCTAATGTGAGGAACTAAAATATCATATGATAGCTAAGGAACTAAAATATCAAATGATAGCTAATGTGATGATCTAAATTCACCACATATTGCCTAATTTAAGGAACTAAATAAATTAGATATTGCCTAATGTGAGGAATTTTTTGTCACACGTGTTATCGTTTATTGCGAAATGTACTTTTCTCACAGTACACCTAAAAAGACAGGGCTATTGTGACGGACGTGTGACAAAAAAAAATCGTTATAATAACTTATTGTAGTGAAAATATAGCTTTTTGCAATAAATAATTTTGTTGCAAAAGGTCATTTTTCGTTGTGAACTCTACATAGTGATACTTTCGGGACTGAAGAAAAATTTTAGTATACAGATGTTATTATTATTCAGACGTTTATTGTAGCAAAAATATAGTTTTTTCTTTTACTACTTTACCCTTTTAGTTGTCATATCAATTAAAAAATCATTCTTTTGTAACTAAAATAACTTTTGATCTTGGCCATCAATCTAGCACAATGAAAGGTAAGATATTATTCTTGTTTCTTTTACTAAGGAATGTTCTCTATAGAATCATCCCCTATGTGATATGCTCATATTGGGATATAAATCTTACTAATAAATGAATGTGATTAATGTTGAACACAGTAGAATAACACGAGTCACTTTTATGCGGTAATGTAATAGGTTGTCTCTTTTCCTTAGTGTGCACATAAATTGATTTTTTCGTCCAAGAAAATATATTTAATAGAGTAAATTTTTACATTGTTGTTTCTTACATAGTAACTTCCATATTATGATGATTGAATTATTACATAAAAAATAGGCTAAAATTGTAGAAAGTACAAGAAAATGCTCGAAAAACTTAACGATCTATGGAAGCACTGGAAATAAAAAGCATGTCGTCATCAAGAAATGAAATCCATACCTAAAAATAAAATTAAATTGGAAATGTAATTTGTGAATAGTGAAATTCTTCACTTCATCAGCTTTGTTTTTCCTCTACTTTTTCCAACTCCTCAATTCTCAATCACTTAGAATGTGACTTCTCAACACAACTCAACATTTTTTCTCTCTCTAAGAGAGTTGTCACTTCCCAACGTCTATGGCATTTCCCCACCTTGTGCGGGTTTTGTTTTTCCTCCTCTGCTTTTTACCGTCTAACCGTATTGGGTATGAAATCCAGTGATGGAAAAGAGTTGAAGATCCCAAACCCCCTTAGATGAATGATGAACCTTGATAATGTAATAGCTTAATTTAGTTCAGTATGTTAGGAACTTAGTAGGCTAGCTACAGTTCAGTAGTTATTAGGTTCAGTAGAACATATCTTATCTGGATGATGAACTCAGCGCTAGAGACTCAGTTGGGCAACTCAGAACCTACAGAATCAATAAAGAAATTAGAGCCAAGTACTGAATATCTCAGAAGAATGTTAATGGAAGACAACTCAGTACAAGCGTCCGAGGAATCAGAGGAAGTGAACTCAGTAGCTTCTTTAGATTTTGAACAAGCCTCACCAAGTTTTCAACCTCGACCAATGAGGATCGACAACATTGCACTTGCAATGACAGAAAGTTGCTCCCTATACCGAAAAAGATAGAATCTTCTATAGTAGGATTCAAATTTGAGATAGCCGTTTTTCTTTGCGTATTAGACACGTATCTAGACCCTCTCCAACGGATCTATTCATGAGTCAAAACTATAAATAGAGAACAGTCTTCATGCGAAGAAGATAACTCAGGAACCAAAAGCATTCAAGCATTGAAAAGCTCTAGCAATCAAACAGTTTATCCAGCAAAGAACTTACTAAAAAAGATAACTCTTAGCTCTTCACTTTAGAGATCTATAGTTTCCATTCTCTATTCTAACTACTCAGTGTAAGATCTTAAGCTTAGAAAACCGAAGCAGTTCAATTTATTGAGCTATTCTTATTGTAAGAACTCCATCTTAGTTGGAGAAAATCAAACCCTTGTGTTTGAACTTGTAAAGTCACTACGACTATAAGTAGAGTATCTGTCCAGCGTACAGATAAAGTCAATACGACTATAAGTAGAGTATCTGTCTTGCAAACAGATCAACTGAGACTTGCTTAGTATAAATTAATTCAAGAACTCCTGCTTTGTTCAAGACAGTGGACGTTGGATCCTGTGTATTCGAACCACTTTTAAAACTTGTGTTATTTTTACTGTTTCATTTTCTTACTGTTAATACTGCATACAACTGAACTTTGCAAACTGCACTCATCATAAAACGCGTTTTCTTCATCGAGACGAAACTTATTTTTGAGCCTACACTTCCGCACATCATCTCATACTGAACTTACTGTACACTGACTGAAGTTAGTATACAGTGACTCAGTTGACAGATTCTCTGCCACGCGATCAAGAAAGTTTATTTGGCAGTCTGACTTGTTCTGTAGCATTTTTCAGTAACTACTGGCTTTCGCGTTTAAGTTGAAATTTGCATTCAAATGTATTCATCCCCCCACCCCTCTACACCTGAAGGCTCATTGGACCAACAAGAAATATGTGTCTTTGGAATGTTCTACTGGACCTGTCTCTTTACTATGTAGTTAACACGTTTTTATTTCAGTTCAGTTCTTACAATTCTTAGTTTAGAAAAAACTCAAAACTTGTGTGGTTGCTAACCAAAATACCCAAAATATGAGTATGAAAATGGTAACTAGTCTTCGTTCCCTGTGTTTGATACCTTGTTTACTATACTAAATATAAATCTCAGATTTGCAGTATTTATTTGGTACAATACAGCGATCACCATAGATCCAGAGATATCTCCATAGGCAAAAACCTCAAGCGCCTCATTGAAGCGTCGTGTCTTCCTCATTGGTCTTCCTCCGATCCCAGGAGCCATTCATTGAACATGTCGGGAACCGCACGTCGACATTCTTTATGAAGCAGTTAACCAAGAAGTCGCCAACTCGCTCAGAGATTTAGATTCATGAGCTTCTCAACCCAGATCAGTAGTATGTGCCCTCTCATGCATCAGATCAAGATGTAGGAGGCTGGGTGGAGGATTTTCACGACCGCAACTACAACAATAATTCTTCATTGTGGATGAATGACGAAGGGGATATGGCTTCGTGCGCGGGAAGAAGGAGAGAGAGAGAGGCGACATGGAGATGTAAGGAGTGGGAGAGAGACAATATGAAACCTTAATGTAATTTAGAGATAGGCTTATGACCAATTTGCCCTTACTTAGTGGCTAATGACTTTCAATATTTCGAGCATGACAAAACTAATGGGACATACCGAAATGGAATTCGGGACAAAATAATGAGACTGAGGGAGTATAACATATTTATGAAACCTGTTTTAGGATTTAGGTTGGTTTTCTTATGATTTATTTTGGAAAACCTTGTCCAATCAATTGTTGGATATTGCTTTATACTACCTCCGTCCCACTATTTCTGAGGAGTTTGATCTTCCACACACTCCATGTGCTACGTTCAGCAACAAGGAAATAAACTAGGCCCAATTGGTACTCCTTTGCTACGTGTTTACGAAGATCTGACTTAAGCATTGCCACTTCTAATTATATATTTTCAGAATTAAAAGCTGAGGAGTTTGAATTCAATCTTCCACACACTCCCTCTGCTGACACTGATATGTCAATGGATCATGCTTATAATGTAACAGTCAGCACACCTGGAGCCAGTCCCTCAGTCACAAGTCAATCTGCAGAAGCTCACAGACGATCCTAACTACTAACAATCTATGTGAGAAGTATGCTCTCCTTGTAGTAAAGTATCAGAAAGAAAAGGAGAAGTTCAGGAAGATGAAGAAAGCAAGAAGTCAGAAAGGTAAGAGAGAAAACAATCACTCGAAAAATGAATCTAACTCTCTACCTGAATGCAGGAACTCTAAAACTACTGCCACTAGAAATAATGACACATCCAGAAAATAAGGCAAGATCTAAACATGTTATAACCATAAAAAGACCGGACACTACCAGTATGAATATCCTAAGCTATCGACTACTGAAAGAGACGAAAGGCAAGCCAAAAGGAACAAGTTCATCCGAAAAAGGCAAGCCAATATAGCCAGATAAATCTAAGATTGCACTAGCGATGAAGAACTTTTCATAAAATCATCAGACCATGACGTCGCATTCGTGGAAATCAAAGTTGAGGAAGAGACTGAATTTTGTCTCATGGCCGGAGAAGAGGCTGAGGTAAATTCCAATCATGATTTATGCTCTTCTCCACCTCGCACACATGACACACATTCTGCTGCAGGAGAACCCTTAGATGTGGTTCTATCCTACGAAGATCTTCTTGAAGAGTAGATACTGACAATCTAAGAGCTGGAACTCTTGAGAACTTAAAATTATAGACTTTTAATCAGTAGTCGGGTCTCTACTGAGTCAGAAAGACTTTTCTTGAGACAGACGGAAGAGATAAATTCTCTAAGGACTAAGTCTCAACTACAAGAATCTCAGATCTCAGTATTGACCAAAGACAACTCTGAGAAAGATATTGAAATCACTAGTCTAAAAGAAAACATTGCACAGTCGAGAGTTGAGTATGAAGCTCTGTGGAAAAGTGATAAGGTTTGGAGGACCTTAATGATAGAGCAGTATCAGGGAGCTAAAGAAAAACTTGAAGGAATGCTAGGATCACAAAACCATCCTTCATAAAGGAAGGACTTGGATACACTTATGAGGCATCAAGTTCACAACAAAAAGGCTCAAGAAAGCTAGTTCACATATTCTTTTAGGGGGAAACTCAGTTTACCGAACCTTTAACCCCATCAGGCGAAAAATAAATAGAAAATGAGAGCACCTCAGCTCAGCTATCAAAAGATGACCGAAGGTTCAGAACCCAGAACACCAGGATCAAACTCAGGGGGACCTAAAAAGGTCAGATGGACCGAACAGTATGGCCACCCTCAGTGGACTCATCCAGTACAATAATGATCATAATATTACGAGCCAAGAGTTAAGAAGATACCTAAGGTTCAAAAGAAGAAATTACATGAACCTCAAACTGCAAGAAAGTCAGCATCTCCCAAGTCAGTAGTGAGATTTGCCAACAGCAAGGGCAAGAAATTATCTGAGACCGCCAAAGTTGTCAGACAAATATAGGTTCCAAAATCTACTAACATCTATGTACCCAACCTGAACCCAAAGGGTACCTGAATTTATTTCTATATTGTAGGTGCATAGGGACCCTTGTATCGTAGATAGTGGATGCTCAAGGCACATGATGCATCAAAAGAATCTACCAATCGATTATGTTCAGTAAGAAGGAAACATAATTGGATTTGGTGACAACTCTAAAGGATATACAAGAGGATATGGAACACTGAAGATCGGAACTGCCATAGTTCCCAAAGTATCATATGTTGAAGACTTCAACATAATCTTATTTCAATCAGTCAATTCTCTGATAACTCCAATAAAGTGACTTTTGACGCATGTTACTATGATGTTCTTAAGAAAAATACAGGAAAAATCGTGTTATCAGGCTCGCGGAGAAGAAACACCTGCTATGCTAAATGGAAAATCACCGAACCGAAGATTGCTTACTAGTACAAGTGAAGTCAGATGATAGAACAACATGGCGGTAGCACAGAAGACTAAGTCATCTGAACTTCAAGACAGTGAACAAGCTAGCAAGGAATGCTAAAGTCAAAGGACTGCCCAATGAAATCTTCATAAGACACAAGAACTGTGAAGCGTACATGAAGGGAAAGCAGACAAAATCCAGTAATCCACCAATTCTGTCACCATCTACTAATGGAATCCTTCAGCTGTTCCACATGGATTTATTCGGGCCAGTTTCTCCAGTGACAATCAGAGTAAAGAAATATGCTCTCGTGGTCAGATATGACTACTCGAGATATACTTGGGTAATCTTCATTTCCAACAAGTCTGGCGTCAAAACTGAACTGCCTAAACTAGTGAAAAGACTAAGTGTTGAGAAGTATATCAAGATTCAGAGGATATGATCAGATCGAGGAACCGAATTTCTGAATTCAATGATGAGAGAGTATTGCGAAGCTGAAGGAATTCAACATGAAATCTTAGCGGCACGCACCCCTTAGCAGAACGGACTTGCTAAAAGAAAGAACACAACACTTAAAAAAGCAAGAACGTTACTCGCAGACTCGGGATTACCTTCAATATTTTGGGCAGAAGCTACTGACACAACCTACTACACTCAGAATCCCTTATTATTGACACAACAATACATGAAGACACCTTATGAATTATAGAAAGGGAGAACACCATCTGTTTCCCATTTCAATATTTTTAGTTGTCCATGTTTTATCCACAATAATGGAAATGATCAGTTAAGGGTCTTTGATAGCAAGTCAGACCAAGAAGTTTTCTTAGGATACTCTAGGGTTAGCTACACTTTCAGGGTCTTTACCTACCGCACACTTTGTGTGGATGAAAGTCCTCATGTCGTATTTAATGAATTTACTACTGAGAATAGATAAAAAAGCACTCAACATGATGATGAAAGGGTCAGCAGCCAGCTACAGGATCTAAACTTGGATCATGACATAAAAAAGATCAGCATTATTGGGATGATGATGATTCAGATGATGAAGAAGAACATAATCATCGAACTAATACTGTAGCTGAACGGATTGATTCTCCTGAAAAGAATCAATCCAGGTAAATCAGGTCGATGAAGAAACCCCAGTGGTAACTAACACCTCTACTGAGTATAACAACTCTGGGGGAGCTACTAATGTTCATGACCTGAATGCCCCTGAACTTGGCGACTCAGTAGATCCTAATCTTGTTACTGAGTTACTTCAATCACAAAATAACATTACTGAAATTCCAAACAACCCTACTATTGGTGCAGAAGTAACTTCAGAAGAAGAAATAAGAAGACTTCGCTCATGGTTAGATGCTCATACTTTAGATGTTATTATCGGAGATTTATAAGCATGTGTTAAGACAAGATCCAGATTCTGCCAAGGAGAAAACGCTCTGTACTCCAGTTTCTTGTCCACTGAATAACCTCATTGAGGATGCGACAAATGACGCTAACTGGATCACTACCATCCAAGAAGAGCTTAATCAATTTCTTAGAAATGACCTATGGGAACTTGTAGACAGACACAAGCATAAACATGTGATCGGAACCAAATGGGTCTTCAAGAACAAGCGAGATAAAAACGTCATCGTCATGAATAAAACTCGATTAGTTGCTAAAGGGTATTGTCAAGCTGAAGGAATAGATTTTGATGAAACGCTCGCTCCAGTTTCAAGATTGCAAGCCATTCGTCTATTCAACTTATCGACACTTTATTGTCTACCAGATGGACGTAAAATCAACTTTCCTGAATGGCGTACTAAAGGACGAAGTCTATGTAGAACAACCTCCAAGCTTTCAGCTAGGACATCAAGTATAGAGACTTAAGTTGTAACACCCCGAAATTTTCAATATAAAATGCACTGCATATCTATTCATGCATGTTATGAAGTATTTTAGTTCTGTAAGTCGTGCCCTAGAAATTTAAATGAAAATTAAAGCATCTATCATATTTGTCATTAAATCATTTTTGTTATGTAAATTTATTTTGAACTTTGAATGTGTTTATTTATATCATATTATGATTATATTGTTTATTGTTGGGATATAAATAATGTTAGAATTATGAGACAAGAATAATATTTACTTATTTTGGATTTTCTAAACCTATTAGGATTCATAAAAGGATATAATATTTATTATTGTATTAAGTTATTAGGAGAAAATTTTATATTATGTTTTATGATTAAAATAGATATTTTATGTGTGATATTCACGTTTTAGGATCAATTTTAATTGTGTCAATATCGTAATTCAACTATGATTGATTCTCTTAAGTAGTAAGTGATAAAATAAATTCTATATAAAAGATAAAAGGACGAAAATAATTATGGATAAAATATATGTGATACCTTTTATGATTAGGGATCTTTAGATAATTTATTCTAAGCCTATAAACACACCCTTTTTACGTCCTTAATATAGTTTTGCATGAGATTTTCATTAATTTATTTCATGAAATGCCGAATTACTCGATGTACGAATGAATTGTCAGTAGAAATAAAATTGTGTTTAATATACTTAAGATTATTACTACGTGAAATCGTTAAAAATGTATGTTAATTATTAGATTATCTATAATATGCATTGTTTGATTATTATGATCTATTTATATTTATGAATTATTGAAATTGTTGGTGCATGCATGACATTCTATATAGAGTCATTAAGATAATTTTTCATGTATAGGATTGGCGCGAATGACTTAAACATTGATATCCATTATTTTTCATTCACTCAAAAGGTTAAAGTGGGATTTTTCTTTTATCCCTATTATACACTATACAGTTTTTCTCATGCGTTATTCAGTACATGCAGAGCCTTCGGGATATTCACGCAGTAAAACCTTCGAGTTAGCCCTCGAGCATTCACGCAGTAAAACCTTCGGGTTAAGCCTCCGGGCTAGCTTGTCTAATTTCTCATGTTAAATTCTTTATAGTTTATAATTTGGATAATGTTTGATCCCACTGAGTAGTTGTACTCACCCCCCCCCATATTTTTTAATTTTCAGATCATGGTCCGACAGATGCTTGAGGTGGCTGATGGTGATGGTCACACATGAAAGGATTCGAAAACTATTTTATTGCATTAAATTAAGTATTGTTATGAACTTTGCATTTTTCATCATTTTTTTTAAATTCGTGAAACTAATAGACGTACATGTTTTATTATTTTAAAACTTCAGCTGTTTATGATATTTATGAATGAAAACCTCTTTTAATGAAAATTGTTCCCTCTTAAAATCTATTTTACTTGAAAGTCATGTAAGAAGTGACGTCCCCTTGTAAAGTATATGAAAAATTGGGGCGTTACAGATTGGTATCAGAGAAGATTTACTTTCCTGTAGACTTGCTTCATGTTACACAAGAAATTAACCATCATCATTGCCACAACATCGTGCCGGCGAGGTAAGCAAGATTTTCTAAGTTGATTTTGATGCACAATATTGAAAGCATGTTTTTCTAGCATGACATGAGCATGATTTATATGAAAGTAAATTATATAAAACATTTAAAATCCTCGAAGATGTTGCCTTAGGGGTAAGAACCTAGAGGCCTTATATAGTTGAATTTTATATGAACAATAAGAAGATGCCTCCACGAAGACAACCCGGTAACAATGGTAGCGGGGGGACATGAAATAACCCTCCAGAGAACCTTAGCAATGCACAACTGCTGGAGGCTATGAGGGAAATGTTCCCGCAACGCCAAGGAGGAGATTCAATTGTGAATGATTTTAGGACGATGTCACCCCCTACTCTTAAGGGGAATGAAGGACCTATTTTTGTGGAGGAGTGGAAGGGTGCACTGACGCACAAAAAGTGACATGCGCAAAGTATCAACTGGCCCAAGACGCGCGACAATGGTGGAATTCTCGGCTTCGGACTATGGCGCCAGAGCAGCAGCAGAACATGACTCGAAATTTCTTCAAGACACAACTCTTGAATAATTTTTTCCCGGAGATGAGTATCAGGTGTAGAGGGGATAATGTTTGATCCCACTGAGTAGTTGGAATTAGACATTATCCAAACCTTCGAGAAGGTGGAATTGATGACTATAAAATAAGGGAATAGATATGTTGGTCCGGAGATGAGTATCAGGTGTACGGGGGGGGGTGAATATACCTGAGTACAAGTTTTTCCTCAAACACGAAGGACAACTGAGTTGTAGAGTGCGACTGATGAACAGTGCCAAATAGTAACCTTCTGATCGCGGGTTAGAGTGTCTCAACTACTAAGTACGTCCTAGTGACTTTGGTCAGTATTAGGTTCTCATTCCGAGAGTGTAGTGCGGATAAGTGTGGGGCCCGAGAGACTTCGTCTCTATTTGAAAATGTGTTTTCACAAACCAAACTTGTTTTGGCTGGTGCACTTTAAAATACATTTTATGCACGTTATGAGTTAGAAAATCGGTTTAAGAATGATGCAATAAAACAGAAAATAACACAAGCAATTTTTAACGTTGTTCGGATACGCAAAATCCTATGTCCACGGTCCTGCTGAACATGAGTTCTTATTGATTAATCTGAGCAAGCATCAGCATGGAATCTGTGCGCTGGACAGACCTTTATAAGTTATAGTCCTTAGCGACTTTACAAATCAAACCGAAATTTGAAGGGGAGGGGATTTTCTCCAACAATGAAGGAGTTCTTACAATAAGAACGATTCACATAAAGTGAAATCCTTCGAAGGTTCTAAGCTATGGATGTAACAGTTGAGCTTAGATAGAGAAGAGGGAACTAAAGAAACTTTAGAGAGAAGAACTATAAATATTCAGCTAAGCAAGTTCTTTGCTGGATCGACGTGAATGCGCTAGAGAGTTCGAATGTTGTGAGCGTGTATTCCCTTTGATGTCCCGTGCGTTGAGCTCGGAAATGCTTCTGTATTTATAGTCGTGACCCAAGCATTTTTCCGTTGGAGAAGATGATGCCACGTGTCACAAACTTCCAAGGAAAACGGCCATAAGTTTTCAAAGTAGCGCCGCAGAGTGGTTGGTTCTATACATAGAGCAGCTTTAGTGTCAGAGCAGGTAAGGCTTAGGTTGCTTCTCATTGGTCGAGGTTTGTGGTAGTTGAGACTTGTCAGACATCGGTCTTCATCTGAGTTGACACTCACTTATCCTCGTATGATACACTGCTGACTTTCGAATGACAGTAATAGTCGGGCAGTTGTTTCCTGTCAAATTCAGTAGATCTGGATCGATCATACTGACCTCTTCATCTGAGTCAGCTGATGGAAGTCTTCAACTGAGAATGGTCAGCTGGTGACTCTGAAGGTACTGAGCTCTTCAAACTGTGTCTTCAACGGAGGTCAACTGATGGGAATCTTCTACTGAGGACAGTCAGCTGGAGACCCTGAAGGACACGAGCTCTTACAAACTGATGACATGGGGTTCTGGAATTTAACATCCTACTGAAGTTCAGACCAACAAATACCCCTTACAGGACTTAGACAAAACAGATAACGAAAATAAGAACAGTCTAGCCTATTACATCATCAAGTCTGAAAAACACACTATGGTTACAGGACAGGTTTTGAGAACTTCAATTCTATAGCGATAAATCACTACAATTTTCCCATTATCGAAATACAGCAATAAGACCTAAGTACAAGAACTACGGATGACAGTTCAAAGTACCCCCTTAGCAATGATCTAAACGATCACTGACGTATAACCCAACAATTTCCCCCTAATTGATGATGCCAAAACCACTAGGTACTAAACTACTGATCCAAGAGAATTCAGTAAATACTAAACAATGATAGCAAGGTTATCAGCAGATAAAAGATTGGCCTATCAGAAAAAAGACTGGTTATGTGAGTGTGTGTCGGGTCACTCTAGTGATCAGTGAGTGATAAACAATAAACACAGCCTCAAGACAATGAGTAGTTGTCTGGCCAAGCAAAAACTGATATTATAGATAAGGTCGTGAATACATCAGTCTATGCTATACATCAGAAGATATAAAAGAAAAAGTACTAGCGTCTGAACTTCTTGATCTTTGCTTTGAAATCAGCAGAGTTAGTAGCAGGAGCCTCCAATCCGTAGGATTTGTAGATTCTATCTCTGAATTCTTGGATGGGGATGAGATCTTCTATCATAAAAAGATCCATATTATTGCAAGGAGAAGCTGTCTCCACTTCCTCTTCAATCTCCTTGGTGCATATAATGCCTTGGGTGGTCATGGGAGGATTCAGCAGACGGTAGGCAGGAGCAGTAAATGGCAGGTTCTCCTTTAATAATAAGAGTTTAATCTGAGCTCTGAAGTTCGGGTCGTAGTGAAATAGGAACTGATCAAATAGTTCGACCGCCAAAACTTCAGAAGGATAGCATTGCCACACATAGAAGGCTTTGATGAAGTCGACCTTCAGCTCCTCCCACTCTTCGTTCAGATTCCACGAAATCCATTTGTCTGCACGGCGGTGCGGAGTCATCTTTAGATGAGGTTTTTGAGCACCACGCCGGAAGAACTTGGAAGTCCTAGGAATCTGTTTGCTGCAATCGAGGATAGGCTCTGTGGCTGCTTGTTCAGTAAGTTCAATGATCTTGGCCAGATCCGCCTACCTCTTCTTCTCTCTCAGCTCTACAGCGCGTTTGTCCCTCGTCCTGAGGTTCAGCCCTTGCTGCACAGCATCCCAAGTCGCCTTGTCCTCTGCTTCCTGCTCAGGTGTTTTGGAAGGTTCTTCATCCGCTGAGCAAGGGGCAGTGTGTCCGTGTCAGAGTCTTCAGTAGGCTCCGGAGCAGCAGATTGTTGTGCTTTCTTCCGCTGAGCCATGATCAATTCAGCCTGACTCTTGGACGTCCTGGACATTGGGATCCTCTTCTTCTGAGTTTCTTCCTCCATCCTTATCTCATAGTCCATCTGATCCTAAAGCTGCTGAGCCACCCTCTTGTCATGTTCCTCCTGCTCTTCTCTGGATTTGAATTTGGGCAACGAGGAAGGAGGAGGAGTGCTTTCAATAGCTTTCTCCTTCTTGGGCCTTTGAGTTGGCAGGGGCTCATCTTCATGATCTGAGCTTTCGACGAATTTGGCTACCTCTTCGATATGCTATGCCTGAGCCGAGGATCCTTCACCCGATCCTCCGGCCTGCGCAACCAGTTGAGGTTCAGAGGGCTGAGCCTCTGATGAAATTTGGACAGAAGGGATTTGGACCGAGGGAGTGGGGACCGAGCTCGTTCTAGCCTGTGTTGAGCTTTCCCCCTTGATTGACTCCCTCATAGTTGGCTCTGTCACCACCTCCTTAGCTCTTCCTTCCCCCTTTTTGGCATCATCTGCTGAGGACATGAGAGTTTTGATTGCTGCTACCTCCAGTCGGAGTGCATAGACAACTAATTTGATTGCGTCTGTGGTGGTGTTGAAATCCTTGACTGCATCACAGTAGTGGACCCAGTCCTCCTCCTGATCCTTGCGGATTTGGCGGATTTGGGCCTCTGCCTGATTTCGCTGTTTGAGAAGCGATGCATCGAGGGAGTCTATCATCTCCTTCTGAATGAGCTTCAGGGCTGCCGCCTGAGTTTCTATGGCTATTTGGACTCTGGAGGTGGCCAGCCTATTTCGCTCATCCATGGTTTTCTGGACTGTGGCCAAGCTCGCAGTCAGTTGCTCTGAGAATTTCTTCTGCTGAGCTTCGAGGAACTGCTGGCATTGGGTGGCCATGTCCGCCTTCTGAGCTGCTAGCGTAGTCTCGACTATCTCCTGAATATTTAGAGTTGGAGCATCTGAGACTTTATTGACTGCACCAGTCAGTTCGTCAACCTTCTCGGTCTGAGCCTTCATATATTGTGCCCACTTGAGATGGACATCTTTGATCAGAAGACGATTCTTGTCTCCCTGCTTTCTTATGACTCGGTTGACGGACTTAGAGGAAACGGTACCTATTGGCTTTATCTGATAGGAATAGGTACCGATGGGAGAAATCCCACTGTCAGGAAGTTCAAATATGGGACTTCAACGCCTCAAGAACATTGAGGTCGGCGTGGCTTGCTTCCCACTTCTAAGGGGCAACCTCCCTCATATAACCAATGACGGTTCCTTCTGTGTCCATATCCTCCACGGAACGCAGATTGTAGTAAAACTCGACCACTTGCCTAGGAAGGTACGCCTTTGGGTGCTTCGACAGAAGAAGCTTCAGTCCCGATGCTTCGAGGCCAGAGAAGATCGGCTCCATGAATGACAGCTTTGCTTGGTGAAAAGCCATCGTGGGTTCAAACTGAACCGTGGAAGTTCAACTGTATCCGATGGGAGAAATCCCACTGTCAGGAAGTTCAAATATGGACTTCAACGCCTCAAGAACATTGAGGTCGGCGTGGCTTGCTTCCCACTTCTAAGGGGCAACCTCCCTCATATAACCAATGACGGTTCCTTCTGTGTCCATATCCTCCACGGAACGCAGATTGTAGTAAAACTCAGCCACTTGCCTAGGAAGGTACGCCTTTGGGTGCTTCGACAGAAGAAGCTTCAGTCCTGATGCTTCGAGGCCAGAGAAGATCGGCTCCATGAATGGCAGCTCTGCTTGGTGAAAAGCCATCGTGGGTTCAAACTGAACCGTGGAGAGAATGATCTCCTCGATATTTTAAGGGGTCAATACAGGCGCCATTAAATCAGAAATCTGCAAAAAGTGTGTCAGCACTCGAAAATAGAGTAAGTTAGATACGAGATTTTAGATAGATAGATAAGAAATTTACCGTAATCGAAGAGCTTTAGAGAGATATAAGCAGTCAATAGTCGAAAATGGCGTAAAGTGTGGTTAGAGAGAAATGACGGTTTAAATTTTATTTTATAAAAGGAATGATTACTTAGCCGCCTCTAAACTAGACCCACATAAGATATGTGCATTTAGAGTAAGGTGAGAAGACATGCATTAAAAGCATTGCAGGCAGCTTTAAAGGATAAAGCATTTTAAATGAAAACGGTTTCTAATGACTTCATCCTTAAAACTTACTGTGGGAAATAAATGTAAGTCATGCCACTGAATGCAAACGACTGAGTTATTAAATGCGAGCATGCTTCTGAGAATATTAAATAATCTAATATGCAAAACTCTTCAGCTGAACTTTTACGATCAACTATTTACCGAATCGACTCAGGAGAATCTTCGTGGTACTGAAGGTACCATGTTCCCCCTTACTATGTACTGTATGATTCACCCTACTTAATCAAGTACTGAGTCTGACTTCTGACCTGTCGTACTGAATTTTCTTACTGATTCGAGTCAGTAGGATCCAGTAGACCTAGCTCTACTGATAGTTCTCTGAATTTATTTTCAGCTAGCGATTTGGTCAATATGTCGGCCCTTTGCTTATCAGTATGATTTTCTCCATCCTGATATCCTTCTTCTCGACATGATCTCGATTGAAGTAGTATCGAATGTCCACTTGCTTGAATCTCGTATGGAGAACTGGTTCTGAGTTATTACAATTGCACTGGTGGAATAACAGTAGATGGACACTTCATCTTGAGTAATACTACAATCTCGTAGTTTTTGTCGAAGCCAAAGGATTTGGGCACATAAACTTCCAGTAGCCATATACTCAGTTTCAGTAGTGGACGTCGCCACTGAATGCCGTTTCTTAGAAAACCATGATGTCAGCTTGCTGCCTAGGAACTGACATGTTCCAGAAGTTGACTTTCGATCTATCCTGCATCCTGCATAATCAGCATCAAAATAAGATGTTAGAATCAGATTATCATCAGCATGATACTATAGCCTTGCGTCGGGTGTTCCCTTCATGTATCGTATAATCTTCTTTGCTGAGTCTAGATGACTTCGCTTAGAATTCGCCTGAAATCTTGCGCATACACCTACAACCTAAGTTATATCAGGTATGCTTCTTGTTAAAAATAATAAAGAACCAATAATAGCTATATAATCAGTAGAGTTAACAGAAGGTCCCTCTTTGTCTAGATCGATTTTAAAATACGTATTTCTGGGGAACTTGACTGGCTTGCTTGAGTCGCAGCCGAATCTTTTCAGGAGGTCTCGAGTTTACTTGGCTTGGTTGATGAATATTCCTTCAGGTGATTGCTTCACTTGAAATCCAAGGAAGTAGTTCATCTCCCCCATCATGGACATCTCGAACTTCTCCTTCATCATTTTCTCAAATTATTGACATATAGTCACGTTCCTGCATCTAAAAATGATGTTATACACGTAGATATGCACTAGTAGCATGTCATCGCCTGACTTAATGCTGAACAGGGTGCGAACTACTGTCCCTTTCTGAAAACCTTTCTGAAGAAGAAAGTCTGATAGGGTATCGTACAAAGCCCTAGGTCTTGTTTTAACCCATACAGGGCTTTCCAAAGTCTATACACCTGATGTCCCTGCAGAAAGCCGGGCGGTTGTTCCACGTAGACTTCTTTCTTCAGTAAGCCATTCAGAAACGCTGACTTAACATCCATTTGATATACTTTGAATCTTTGATGCATTACATAGGCTAGGAACATACGAATGGCTTCCAATCTGGCGACTGGTGCGAACGTTTAGTCAAAGTCTATTCCCTCTGCATGACAGTATCCTTTGGCTACAAGTCGAGCCTTGTTTCTTACTATGACGTTGTTTTCGTCTCGCTTGTTCTTGATGACCTACTTAGTACCCACTACGTGTTGATGTCTAGGTTTGTCAACAAGCTCCCAAACTTCGTTTTGGACAAACTAGTTCAGCTCCTCTTGCATGGCAATGATCCAGTCAGCATCGTTGAGAGCATCCTCTATCGTCTGAGGTTCTTCAGTAGACAAGAAGCAGGAGTAGAGAGCGCTTTCTCCTTGACTTAGTCTGGATCTTGTCCTTACTGCTGCTGATGGATCTCCAATGATTAGATTAGAAGAGCGAGCATCTAGCCACGAACGTCTGAGTTTGACTTCTTCTTCTGAGATTACTTCTATACAATCAATAGGAGTGTTAGGCATTTCAGTGGTGTTGTTCTGTGACTGAAGCAATTCAGTAAGAAGGTTAGGATCTACTGAGTTTCTATGTTCAGGGGCATTTAGCTCAGGAACATTAGTCATTCCCCCTGAGTTTATATTCTTAGTAGAGGTCTCAGTTACCACTGGGCCTTCCTCATCGACCATTGATACCTGATGTTGATTCTGTTCAGTAGAATCAACCAGGTTAGCTACAGTGCTTGCGGGATGGGTCTGGATTTCTTCTTCGTCTGACTCATCATCCCAACAATGATGGATCTTCTCAGCTTTGTCATTTAAAGTTAGATCCTGTAGCTTGCTGCTGACATCTTCAGAATTTGTCTTCCTAGGTTTCCTGTCCTCAGTAACAAACTCATCAGAAATAACACGAGGGCTTTCCTCCACGTAAAGGGTCCGGTAGTTAAAGACCTGAAGGCTTTACTGACTCGAGAGTATCCTAAGAGAACTCCTTGATCAGATTTGCTATAAAAGACCTTTAACTGATCCTTCCCGTTATTGTGGGTAAAGCAAGGACAGCCAAAGATATGAAAATGAGACATAGAAGGAATTCTCCCTTTCCACAGTTCGTATGGTGTCTTCAAGTGTTGCTTTGTAAGTAGTGAGCAGTTTTGAATGTAGTAGGCGGTGTCAGTAGCATCAACCAGAACTTTGAGGGTAGTCCAGAGTCTGCTAGGAGCGTTCTTGCTGCTTCTTTTAGTGTTATGTTCTTCCATTCAGCAAGACCGTTCTGCTGAGGGGTGCAAGCTGCTGAAGTCTCGTGCTGAATCCCCTCCTTATCACATTACTCTTTAATGACTGAGTTGAGGAATTATGTCCCTCTATCTGAGTGAATTCTTTGAATCTTGATGTCCTTTTCCACACTGAGTTTCTTCAGCAGTATTGGCAGCTCAGTCTTGACATCAGATTTTTTGGCTTTGAAGATGACCCACGTATATCTCGAATAATCATCAATAATGACGAGGGCATACTTCTTGCCTCTTATGGCCACTGAAGAAACTGGTCCGAACAAGTCCATGTGGAGCAGTTGAAGGATTCCATCAGTGGAAGGCGACGAAATTGGTATATTGCTTTTCTTTGTCTACTTTCCCTTCAAAGACGCTTCACAGTTTTTGTCTTTGATGAAAGCTTCATTGGGAAGTCCTCTGACTCTAGAGTTCTTGGCTAGCTTGTTCATTGCCTTAAAATTCAGGTGACTGAGCCTTTTGTGCTACAACCATCCTGTTTTATCACTAGATTTCGTCTGAGCAAGTAAGCATGCCTCAGGTTCAGCGGTGTTCCAGTTAGATACGTAGATGTTCTTCTTCCGTGAACCTGATAACACTGTTTTCCCTGTAGATTTGTCAACAACATCACAGAAACTTGCGTCAAAGATAACTCTATTCAGATTATCACAGAATTGACGGACAGAAAGGAGATTATGTTGAAGTCCTACAATATATGTTACTCTTGGAACTGAAGCAGTCCCAATCTTCAGTGTTCCATATCCCCTTGTATAGCCTTTCGAGTTGTCACCAAACTCAATTCTCGGACCATCTTCTTGCACGTAATTGGTCAGTAGGCTCTTTTGATAAGTCATATGTCGTGAGCAGCCGCTGTCCACGATCCAAGGGACCTTATGCACCAGAAAAACAGAAACATTTTTAGGTACCCTTTGGTTCTGTTTGGGTGCTTAAGCGTTAGTCGGTGGTTTCGCGACCCAAATCTGTCTTGTGACCTTTGGAGTCTTAGACATCTTTTTCTGAACCTTGTCAGTCTTTTTCTCCACTGGACCTGGAGATACTGACTTCCTGGCAGTTTGGGTTCATGAGCTTTCTTCTTCTGAGGCTTTGTGCTCCTCCTGACCCTGGGCTCATAATAGTACGAACCAAACTGTGCTGGATGCTCATACAGTGGCTCGCCATACTGCTCTGCCACCTGACCTTCTTAGTTCCCCCTGAATTTGATCGTGGTGTTCTGGGGCAAGAACTTTTGGTGAGTTGCTTCTTGTTGCTCGGCTGAGGTGCGATCATCTTCGGTTTGTTTTTCGCTTGAGTTGTAGGTTCAGTGAACTGAACTTTTCTTCTGACGAACCTATCAGACAATATTTTTGAGCCTTTTGAAGTTGAGGTGGAAGCTTCGTGAGTATAGCGAAGTCCTTCTTTCATGACTGGTGGCTTTTGGGTTCTAAGCATGCTTTCCAACTTCTATTTGGCTCCCAGGTACTATTCAGTCATTAGTACTTGCCAAACTTCGTCACTTTTCCGAAGTGATTCGTAGTCCTTTTCAACCTCTGTGAGCTTCTGACTGAGTCTGGCTATCTCAGTATCTTTCTCAGAATTTTCCTTAGTCAGAACTGATATCTGAGTTTCTTAAAGCTGATACATAGTCATAAGAGATTCAATCTCTTCCTTCAGTCTCGCAATGAGATTCTCTGAATAAGTAGAGACCTGACGATCAGAAGAAAGTCTCTGATTTTCAGCTTTTACCTGTTCTAGTTCGTGAACAGTTCTACTGAACTCTCTGCTTAACTGAATATGCTCCTATAGTAGATTGTCGTATGCTTACGTTACGTCTAGAGGTTCATCTGTAGCTGAGCATGTGTCGTGAATGCTCCATGAAGAGGAGGTTATAATAAGTTTCGAATTTACCTCATCCTCTTTTCCGGCCATCAGACAGTATTCAGTCGATATTTCTGGATTTGTTTCTCTGACCTCAATGACAATAAATGCAGCTTCATCTTCAGAAGAATACATGAAATTATCATCCTCGATTGAGTCGTCGGATAGCTCTCCGACAATGTAGGCCCGCCTTCTTCAGGCAAATTTTTCACGTGTGGCCTGCCGTTCTGCTCGCTGGGCAGCTGAGAGCTCAGGATATTCGTAATGGAAATGTCCTTCTTTCTTGCCGTTGTAGCACACAGTTACTCTGCCACATTTTCCAGTTGAGCTGTTGGATGGACTAGCAGCAGGTTCTGTGTTCCTGCAATCAAGAGAAGGTTTAGATTCTTCCCTTTTAGATGGTATTTCTTTAGCTTTCTGACGCTCTCCTTCTCCCTTTGATATTTGAGAGCCATAAATGCAAGACGATCAGTAGCGGGAGTCTTCGAAGACTTTGTATTTAAAGCAGCTATTGTCTTGCTGATAGAAACGGGGTTAGCTCCTGGTGTGCTGACTGTTTCTTTGAAAGCGTGGTCTATTTGAGTGTCAGCTGGAGCACTAGCGCATCTTTGGGGTAGGCTATGCTCGAACTCCTCCGTCTTCAGTTATGAAAAGATAACATCAGGAGTTAAAGCATTAAGATCTGAGCGACGTAAATAGGTAGTAAATGGAAGCCACTTCAGTCGAGGCAGCGCTCTCAAGATATTGGTGTTCATCCCTTTATTTGTGAACGTTCGCCCCATCCGGCTGATCACATTGATCTGATTGGTGAATCTGACGCTAAGCTCGTCAATGGTTTCGTTGGGCTCCATGGCAAAGTTGTCAAACTTTTGAAGCTCTAGATCGAGATTATTTTCTTTGATCTGCAGGGTTCCTTGGCTCAGTACCGCCAGGGCATCCCAAAGCACTTTTGCCGTTTTGCAGACTTGCACCCTCCCGATGTGTGAATTGCTGAGTGTTTTCAGGATTGTATTCCGCGCTACTCGGCCGAGGTTGTGCAACTTCTTCTCTTTTGGCGTGAAGACAGATTTGTCTTTGGCAACCTTAGCACCTGTTTGTGCTCCTATACCTCCCACAGCGGCATATTGAACGTTGTCAATCATGGGAATGATGGGTCCTGTTTCAAGGACATCTGTCATGCTGTCATGCAGTGATGTAAGGTGCGCCTCTATTCTCACGCACCATACCATGTAGTTCTCTACCGAGAACATCGACACTATCCGTATACCTGAAATATCAGATATTATAGATTAGAGTATAAGGATGTATGAAGAGATGCTTGTGTTGTGAAAACGTTTTCAGGATCTGTTCGAGTAGACCAGTAGTTTTCAGAAACGATGATCAGGAAAACACCGCGCTCTGATACCAATTGTTGGTCCGGAGACGAGTATGAGGTGTACGGGGGGGGGGGTAAATACACCTGAGTACAAGTTTTTCCTCAAACTCGAAGGACAGTTGAGTTGTAGAGTGCGACTGATTAACAATGCCTAATTGTAACCTTCCGATCGCGGGTCAGAGTGTCTCAAGTACTGAGTCCATCCTACTAACTTTTGTCAGTATTAGGTTCTCAGTCGGAGAGTGTAGTGCGGATAAGAGTGGGGCCTGAGAGACTTTGTCTCTATTTGAAAAAGAGTTTTCGCAAACCAAACTTGTTTTGGCTGGTGCACTTTAAAATTGTTTTATGCAAGTTATGAGTTCGAAAATCGGTTTGAGAATGATGCTATAAAACTGTAAATAACACAAACAATTTTAATGTGGTTCGGATATGCAAGATCCTACGTCCATGGTCCTGTTGAATAAGAGTTCTTGTTGATTAATCTGAGAAAGCCTCAGCAAGGAATCTGTGCGCTGGACAGACCCTTCTAAGTTATAGTCCTTAGCGACTTTACAACTCAAACCGAAGTGTGAAGGGGAGGGGATTTTTTCCAACAATGAAGGAGTTCTTACAATAAGAATGATTCACAAAAAATGAACTCCTTCGAAGGTTCTAAGCTATGGATGTAACAGTTGAGCTTAGATAGAGAAGAGGGAACTAAAGAAACTCTAGAGAGAACAACTACAGTTATTCAACTAAGAAAGTTCTTCGCTGGATCGACGTGAATGCGCTAGTGAGTTTGAATTTTGTGAGCGTATATTCCCTTTGATGTCCCGTGCGTTGAGTTTAGAAATGCTTCTCTATTTATAGTCGTGACCCGGGCATTTTTCCGTTGGAGAAGACGATGCCACGTGTCACAAACTTCCAAGGAAAATGGCCATAAGTTTTCGAAGTAGCGCCGCAGAGTGGTTAGTTCTCTACATGAGAGCAGCTTTACTGTCAGAGCAGTTAAGGCTTAGGTTTCTTCTCATTGGTCGAGGTTTGTGGTAGGTGAGACTTGTCAGACACCAGTCTTCATCTGAGTTGACTATAACTTATTCTCGTATGATACTCTGCTGACTTTCGAATGACAAAAATAGTCGGGCTGTCGTTTCCTATCAAATTCAGTAGATCTGGATCGATCGTACTGACTTCTTCATTTGAGTCAGCTGATGGAAGTCTTCTACTGAGAACGGTTAGCTGGTGACTCTGAAGGTAATGAGCTCTTCAAACTGTGTCTTCAACGGAGGTCACCTGATCTTCTACTGAGAACAGTCAGCTGGAGACCCTGAAGGACACGAGCTCTTATAAATTGATGACATGGGGTTCTGAAATTTAACTTCCTACTGAAGTTCAGACCAACAAATACCCCTTACAGGACTTAGACAAAACAGATAATGAAAATAAGAACTGTCTAGCCTATTACATCATCAAGTCCGAAAAACACACTATGGGTACAAGACAGGTTTTGGGATCTTCAATTCTATAGCGACAAATCACAAAAATTTCCCATTACCAAAATACAGCAATAAGTCTTAAGTACATGAACTAATGATGACAGTTCA
Source organism: Lavandula angustifolia (assembly GCA_028984105.1). Classification (NCBI taxonomy): domain Eukaryota; kingdom Viridiplantae; phylum Streptophyta; class Magnoliopsida; order Lamiales; family Lamiaceae; genus Lavandula; species Lavandula angustifolia. The sequence continues at coordinate 15,948,787 of CM054817.1, forward strand.
AAGTACCCCCTTAGCAATGATCTAAACAATCACCGACTCATAATCCAACAATATCAATCGTGGACTACGAACGTGATTTCACTCAGCTCTCTCAGTTTGCGCCTGACTCGGTAGATACCGAACATAAGAAGATGGATATTTTTCAGAGTGGGTTGCATGATGATATAGGTGGCATATTAGTTGGTCATGAGATTACGACATTTGATGTGTTGGTGCAGAAAGCTCAAGCAATCGCCAAACGCAAGAAGCTTGATGGACTGGCATCTAGATCGTAGAAGTAAAAGCTTGATGGGAGGATAATAGGAATTAAGGTTCCAAAAAGAAGTGGAAGCAAGTTGTTCCTAACAATTCCAAATCCTCGACTGAAAAACCAAAAGGGCTACATGTGGTAGGAATCACTATGGGGAATGCTTGCAAGGAAAGTTTATCTGCTACCGTTGCCGCCAGGAGGGACATGTGGCACAAAATTGCCCTTGGAACAACACTAAGGCCCCAAACAACAATGAGAAGCGGGGAAAAGGAAGAGTTTACTCCATGGTTGAAGTGGATGAGGATGATGAGCCACAGATGGTGTCAGGTATCACTTATTTTTCAACTATGTTATAGTTTTATTATGTGAATCAACTGCATCCAATTATAGTTAATAAACTTAACTACCTCAGGAAACATTTTAGTACTTAATCAATTAGTCGTAGTTCTTTTTATTCTGGAGCATCGGATTCCTTCGTATCAAAAATATTTTAAGATAAAATAGCCGAAAAATGCAAAGTAGAGATTGCAGCATGCAAGGTCGAGTTTCTAGTAGGCAAGGCAAAGGAAACAAATCATCGAATAAAAGGCGCAAGGTTGAAGATCGATGGCGTGACTTTGAAAGCAGATTTGTATATCCTGAAGATTAGGGGTGTAACGGTTTGGTTCGGTTCGGTTTCTTATGCATTTTAGGAACCGAACCAAACACATAGAAATGGTTCGGTTCGGTTCGATATTTTTTAAATATCGGAATCGAACCGAACCGAACCGCTTATAAATAGTTTGGTTCGGTTCGGTTTACGGGTTCACCTTTTTATTTTTTATTTATTTTTTAAATCCTAAATAATGCAAGAATAATAGTTTATAGGATGTCACTCGTTCCAAACTCATAAGTATAGAGTTGTTACTCGCTTCTCTTCCTTTGTATAGATTAGAATTGATATTAACTTAAATCTAATATCTAAATCCAATAACTTTCTCATATAATAAAGATAAATATTAAATAAAAAAATAAAAAATAAGATATTGGTTTAGTTCGGTTCGAACCGTTCAAAAATTATTAAAACAGCGAACCGAACCGAATGTAAACGATTCCTAAAAAATAAACCGAACCAAACCGCGAAGCCAAACCGAACCACATTTTTCGGTTTGGTTCGGTTCGGTTTGATCGGTTTCGTGGTTCGGAGCGGAACCACTTACACCCCTACTGGAGATGAAGGCTTCGACATCATATTGGAATTGGATTAGCTCAGCAAGCACGATGCGGTTATCAGATGCAAGGACCGTGAGGTCGTTTTCCCAACACCTGCGTGTTTTTGGTATTTCTGTAGTGTAATTTTGTTCTCGAAAGCACGAAAATGGAGGTGGAAGGCTTGCGAGTGATCATGAAGATGCCCTATCACCACCTCCATCAAGTGTCGTCACTATTGCTACAACTTCTGAACCATCACATCAAATCATGTCGACTGAGCAAAGTCTTGTGTGTTTGCTCTATCAGGCAAAGACGATCACAGAACTCTGTGCAAAGAGTTTCAATAAAGTCTTTGATAAGCAAGGTGAGAAGAATCGGTTACTAGCTAAGGACATTCATATTAAGTGGACGAAGTATACTAACACTCAGACAAAGAGGTTAGAAGCTCTCACTACTGAACTCAATAGGATTCACGAGACTTCCTCTCCTGATATAGAGTCAATCCTAAAGACAGCCTAAGCAACTAAGAAAAGAGACCTCACAACATAGTTTCAGCATACTCTCGAGACTCATGCTCAATCATTCTCGAAAAAACTATTTGAAGCCGTTCAGGCTATGCTGAAGATTGCTGAGGACATGAACAAGTTTGTTGTGCAATGTATTTTCTCAACTAATCAACACACAAGCGTCAGCACTAAATACGAACAGACAAGGTTCCTCTAAGTCTTTTCACTGAATCTCTTCAGAAGCACAAGAACGACATAGATATGCTCCTACAAGTCATCCGACAGGATGGGGAACACGAATGGAATCTTACTCAGGGACTGTATACAACATTGAAGCTGGTTTTGATACAGCCAAGCTTTAGTTAGATGCCGTTAACCGCAAGGTCACGACCCTCATCTCTCTCACGCGCAAATATGATAATGCCAAAAACGGGGAAGGGGAAGTGAAAAAAGAAGACCTAACCTTGATTGCATATCCCTTAGGGAGAGAAAGAAAAGGGGAAGCACAGGGAAAGTCAGGTGATACTGATATAACAATAAGAGAAGGGGAAGTTTCAGCAGATCCTAAAGCTGCTGGAGGATGAAGAGGAGAAGGACCCTCAATACAAGCTGCACTAGAGGATATTGCTCAATTAGTCAATGAGGATGAGTCTATTGTACCACGTTCAGATACTAAAGGGAAAGCATCAGCCATCAGCAGAAGCTCTCCTAACTTACCTCCTCTATTTCCTGAGAAAATAATTTGCCATTGAGGAAGCACAATTGAAATTGGATCAAGAAATTGCTTAGTAGCTGCAAGACGAGCTGAATTATGAAGTCAACCTCAAAGCTCATAAAAGAAAGGGACTATGATCATAATGATAGTCCCTTAGTGGGCTAAACAAAATAGAGTAGCAACAGTTAAATCTCAGGAAACCAAAACTGCTGAAGTCTCTAAGCCTACTGAATCGTCAGCTTAGAGCTCAGAAGATGAAGCCAAACAAACTCTTTCGGATCAAAAAATTCCTACAAAGAAGATGAAGGAACATGTAGAAGAAAGAGAGTTGTGGGGAAACTATAAAAGAGGCCTATGTATCGCAAGTGAGGCGAGATAGATATGAGAGGTTAGAGACACACTGAAAAAAGCAAAGATTGATGCCCAAAAATCAAAAACTCAGAGAGAGGGCTAGAGAAGAGCCCAAAGATCCCTACCATATGGAAATTCTATAGACGAGGAGCTCAAAAGTATGACTTGAAGAAGCTCATTGATGAACAAATTATAATTCTCGTAAGTACACGAAAAGCTATAGTACCTAGTATAGCAACTCTCGAGGTCGATCTCATAAGGACTCAATTTGGTTCTAATTATCCTAATTATTTCAGTATTGTTGGCCAGATCAGCCTGTCTCTTCTTCTCTCCCAGTTCAGCAGCACGTCTATCTCTAGATCTGAGGTTGAGGCCTTTCTGCACAGCATCCCATGTGGCTTTATCCTCTGCTTCCTGCTCTGCTGTATGTTTTGGAAGATTTCTTAGCCTTTGAGCGAGAGGAAGTTCTCGGTATCAAAAAGTAGGCTCAGGAGAAGCTTTCTTTGCATCTTTCTTCTTCTGCTGAGCCATAATCAACTGAGCTTGCTTCTTCGACACCCTAGTCTTAGGAACTTTTGGCTTTCTCTTCAGCTTTTCCTCTTCCTCCATCATGACTTCATAGTCAAGAGTATCCTTCAGCTGTTGTGCCACTCGTTTGTCATGCTCTTCCTGCTCTTCTCTGCTTTTGAACTTAGGCGACGCAGATGGAGGAGGGGTGCTCTTAGTAGCAATCTCCTTTCCGGGCCTTTTGGGTGGCAGGGGCTCCTCATCCTCTTCGGAGCCTTCGATAAATTGGGCTACATCATCTATGTTTGCCTGGGCTAAGGATCCTTCTCCCAATCCTCCAGCCTGCACAGTCTGCTGCTGCTGAGGCTCAGATGACCCTACTGCTGGAGAAACGGACTGAGCCTGAGGCTCTGATGGCCCTAAAGCTGGAGCTGTGATTTGATCCTCTCCTTGGACAGAGGGTAGGGGGAGAGAGCTGGTTCTAATTTGTACTGAACCTTCCCCCTTGAGTTGTACCTTCTCTGCTGACTCCTTGAACACTTCCTTCCCTTTTCCTTCGCCCTTTTTGGCATCATCTGCTGAGGTTAGGAAAGATTTAATTGCTGCTACTTCCTGCTGGAGGGTGTAGACAGACGTCTTGATCTGTGTGGAAGTTGTGTTGAAGTTCCCGACCGCATCGCAGTAATGTACCCAATCATCCTCCTGATCCTTCCTGATCTGTCGGATTTGGGCATCTGTCTTTTTACGCTGCTGCAAAAGCGATGGGTCGAGGGAGTCTTTCATCTCCTTCTTAATGAGCGTCAGGGCTGCCGCCTGAGTTTCAAGTGCTGAGGAGACACTTGAACTGACAAACCTATTTCTCTCATCCATTACAGTCTGGACATTGGCTAGTGCTGCAGACAGTTGCTCTGAGAAAATTCTTCTGCTGAGCTTCCAGCAACTGCTGACACTGTGCGGCCAGATCCGCCTTCTGAGAAGCTAGCGCAGTCTCGGCGATCTATTGGAAATTTGGAGGAGTAGCTTCCGAGATCTTCTTGACTTCGCCAGTAAGGGTGTCAACCAGCTTTGTTTGAGCCTTCGTATACTGTGCCCATTTCAGGTGCACATCCTTAGCCTGGAGATGATTCTTATCTCCTTGCTTCCTGATAGCTCGGTTGACAGACTTTGAGGATACGGTACCTATCGGTTTGATCTGATAGGAAGAGGTATCGATCCTCTACTCAGAGGCAGCGAGCTGTTGTTGTCTTGAAGATGATGCAATAGGGGCAGCACCAGATTCCGGAGGAGGAGGTGGTGAATCGCCCTTCTCGCTGGGAGTCTTGCCCTCAGCAGAGTCTCCCTTCTTTGCATCCTTGGGAAAAGTATCATCATCATCACCATCCTACTGATCTGGCGGCAAAGGACCTCTGGCAGGCGAGGAGGATGACCTGAGCTCTAACAGGTAGAGCATGGATGAACGCAGGTCCTCGAAGGAGGCAATATCAGCGGGTCCCCAAACCCGATCACCGCCTGAATATGTTGCTCCTCTGCCAAGAGGGAATCTACAGCATGTTGCTGAACGAGGTCAGTGAGGATATCCCAGTTCAGGAACCTCAGCAGCATATGGGTCCTTGTACGAACGGCTACGTCTACCAGATCCTAATGTTGAAAGATTTCAGGAATCTATTCAGAGACCTCTCATGCTGCTCGGAGTCGGGTTAGCTGAACTGTAGACGATTGCTCAGAAGAAACTTCAGTTGCTGTCTCATCTTCTTCTTCAAGCTGAGTTTCCTTTGTACTTACGCGCTGAACTTTGTCCTCCAACGTGGCACCTTCAATGCCAGTGTCAGCTTCCTGCAAGTCTTCCACCTGAGGGGGCGATGGGGAGACAGCCTTAGAAGCTTCTGTCCTGGTTAGCTTCTTCTTCTTGGGATGTTCGGTGCGTGGAGGCAGATCAGTAGATGATCTTTTTAGCTCGGCTCCATGACCGATGGACTTCTCAGCTGCTGATTTTGTCTTGAATTTTATCAGCTTCTCATCAAAATACTTCATGTTGCCAAAAGACGCATGACTCTTTACTGAGTCTTCTATCAGCAGTGAGACCTTCGTCCCATTTAAAAGCTTGCCCACACTAATCAGTCTTCTCTCTCTTGCTGCGGTGGCAACAAACTTCTGAGCTTGAGCTTTCAGCTCGGACATAAAAAACTGAGCTCAATTTACCCTTACTCCATCTAGTATAGCCATCATTATTTGGAGTCTGGGCTTGGACAGCTGGTCGAACGAACCAACAACGCTCGTGAGGATGTGGATCATGATGTACGCTAAGCCTCTGTACTACGACAGAAGCTGGTTCTTGGGGAATGCGACTCTGAAGGAGATGTCTTTCCTTCCGCAGAAATGATGTATGTAATCGTTGAGTTCTGCCTCTTATAGCCTATGGGGGAGATGCCGCTGTCAGGGAGCTCGAATATTGACTTCAGCCATTCCAGGACAGTGATGTCAGCATGGCTCTCCTCCCATTTCTGAGGGGGAACCTCCCTCATATACCGAATGATAATCACCTCTGCGTCCGTGTCCTCAACGAGACGCTAGTTGAAGAAGAACTCCACCACCTGACGAGGCAAGTAAGCATTGGGATACTTCGTGAGAAGCGTCTTCAACCCAGAGGCTTCCAGAGTGGAGAAGATAGGCTCCATGAAAGGCAGCTCCGCAAGGTGGAATTCCATAGTGGGTTCGAACTGAACCCTATTCAAATTGATCTCTTCGATGTTGGATGGGGTCGGAACAAGAGATGCCTTTATAATGAGAAATCTACAAAAAAATGTCAACACTCGAAAATAGAGTAAGTGAGATATAGATTTAAGAGGAAAATAAGTTACCGAGATTAAGAAAGCTCGAGGAGAAAAAGATGCAGTTCAAACGTAAATCACAGAGCTCTCTTAAGCGGTAATGGTGTAAAGTACATTTAGATTGAAAGAGAAGAGATTTTATAAGATTTGAATATCAAAAATCTTAATATCAGACGGTCAGGATAAAATTTCGCTTATTCTGGACGGTTAGGATTTAATATTAAAAAAGGAATGATTACTAAGCCGCCTCTAAACTAGACCCACACAAGGTTTGCACTGATAGATTAAGGTGAGAAGACATGCATTAAATGCGTTGTAGGCAGTTCTAAGGATAATGCATTTTAAATGAAAATGGTTTCTGCTGAATTTATCTTAAGAATTTATGGCGGGAAATAAATGCAGTTCATGCCACTGAATGCAAGCTACTGAAATGATATATGCAAGCATGCTTCTGAATGAAATACAGTATAATACACAAACCTCTTCAGCTGAACCTGATGGTCAACTGTTTACCAAATCAAATAAGGAGAATCTTCGTGATACTGAAGTTATCACGCTCCCCCTTACTATGTACTTGTATGATTCACCCTACTGAATCAAGTACTGAACTTAACTTTCTGACTTGTCGTGCATAATTCTTACTGATTCGATTTAGTAGGATCCAGTAGATCTAGCTCGACAGAGAGTTCTCTGAACCTGTTCTCAGCCAGCGGCTTGGTCAGTGTGTCTACCCTTTGCTTATCAGTATGGATTTTCTCCATCCTGATATCCTTCTTTTCGACATGGTCTCAGATGAAGTGGTGTCGGATGTCCATGTGCTTGCATCTCGTATGACGAACTGGGTTTTGAGTTATTGCAATTGCACTGGTGGAGTCACAGTAGATGGGTACTTCATCTTGAGTGATACCCTAATCTCACAGTTGTTGTCGAAGCCAGAGGATTCAGGCACAACAACTTCCGGCAACCATATACTCAGCTTCAGTAGTGGACATTGCTACTGAATGATGCTTCTTTGAAAACCATGATATCAGCTTACCGCCTAGGAACTGACACGTTCCGAAAGTTGACTTTCGATCTATCCTGCATTCTGCATAATCAGCATCAGAATTACCAGTTAGAACAAGATTATCATCAGCATGATACCATAACCCAGCATCAGGTGTTCCCTTTAGGTATCGCAGAATCTTCTTTACTGAATCTAGATGACTTCGCTTGGGATTCGCCTGAAATCTTACACATACACCTGCAACATAAGTTATGTCAGATCTGCTTGCTGTTAAATATAATAAAGAACCAATAATAGCTCTATAATCAGTAGAGTTAACAACAACTCCCTCTTTGTCTAGATCGATTTTTAAATTCGTGTTCATGGGGATCTAAACTGGCTTTCTTGAGTCGCAGCCAAATTTCTTCAGGAGATCTCGCATGTACTCGGCTTGGTTGAAGAATATTCCTTCAGGTGATTGCTTCACTTGAAAACCGAGGAAGTAGTTCATCTCATATCATGGACATCTCGAACTTCTCCTTCATCATTTTCTCGAATTGTTGACATATAGTCACATTCCTGCACCTGAAAATGATATCGTCCACGTTGATCTGCACTAGTATAATGTTATTGCCTGACTTAATGTTGAACAGAGTGCAATCTACTGTCCCCTTCTGAAAATCTTTATGAAGAAGAAACTCTGATAGGTTATCATACCAAGCTCTGTGTGCTTGTTTTAACCCAAGCAGAGCTTTTTGGAGTCTATAAACTTGATGTCCCTGCTGAAAGCCGGGTGGTTGTTCCACATAGACTTTTTCCTTCAGTACGCCGTTCAAAAACGCTGACTTAACATCCATCTGATATACTTTGAATCTTTAATGTGTTGCATAGGCCTGGAATAGACGAATGGCTTCCAATCTGGCGCTGACAGTATCTGGAGCGAATGTGTTCCAATCTGGAGCGAACGTTTCATCAAAATCTATTCCCTCTGCTTGACAGTATCCCTTGGCACTGAGTCAAGCTTTGTTTCTTACTATGAAGTTGTTTTCATCTCGCTTGTTCTTGAAGACCTACTTGGTACCTATTACGTGTGGGTGTCTAGGTCTATCAACAAGCTCCCAAACTTCATTTCTGACAAACTGGTTCAGCTCCTCTTGCATGACAATAATCCAGTCAGCATCTTTGAGTGCATCCTCTATTGACTGAGGTTCTTCAGTGGACAAGAAGCAGGAGTATAGTGCACTTTCTCCTTGACGTAATCTGGATCTTGTCCTTACTGTTGCTGATTCGATCTCCAATGATGAGATCAGAAGAGTGAGCATCTAGTCATGAACATCTGAGTTTGGCTTCTTCTTCTGAGATTACTTCTGTACTGTTAACGAGAGTGTTAGGCATTTTAGTAGTGCTATTCTGTGACTGAAGTAATTCAGTAAGAAGGTTAGGGTCTACTGAGTTTCTAGGTTCAGGGGCATTTAGCTCAGGAATATCATTCGTTCCCCCGGAGTTAATATTCTAAGTAGAGGTCTCAGTTACCACTGGGGTTTCCTTATCGACCATTGTTACCTGATGTAGATTATGTTCAGTAGAATCAACCAGGTCAACTACATTGCTTGCGGGTTGTGTCTGAGTTTCATCTTCATGTGACTCATCATCCCAACAATGCTGAATCTTTTCAGTTTTGTCATTCAGCGTGAGATCCTATAGCTTGCTGCTGACATCTTCAATATTTTTCTTTTTAGGTTTTCTGTCCTCAGTAACAAACTCATCAAAAATAACATGAGGGTTTTCTTCCAAGCAAAGAGTCCGGTAGTTAAAGACCCTGAAGGCTTTACTCACTCGAGAGTATCCTAAGAACACTCCTTGATCAGATTTGCTATCAAAGACCTTTAACTGATCTTTTCTGTTATTGTGGATAAAGCAAGGACAACCAAAAATATGAAAATGAGAAATAGAAGGAATTCTCCCATAGTTCGTATGGTGTCTTCATGTGTTGCTTTATAAGTAGCGAGCGGTTCTGAGTGTAACAGGTGGTGTCAGTAGCATCAGCCCATAACTTTGAGGGTAGTCCAGAGTCTGCTAGGAGCGTTCTTGCTGCTTCTTTCAATGTTTTGTTCTTCCATTCAGTAAGACCGTCTTGTTGGAGAGTGGGAGCTGCTGAAGTCTCGTGCTGAGAAAATCTCCTCGGTGTTGCAGTACTCTTTTATGATTGAGTTGAGAAATTATGTCCCTCTATCTGAGCGAATTCTCTGAATCTTGATGTCTTTTTCCACACTAAGTTTCTTCAGCAGTAACGGCGACTCATTCTTGACATCAGATTTGTTGGCTATGAAGATGACCCATGTATATCTTGAATAATCGTCAATAACAACGAGGGCATACTTCTTGCCTCTTATCATCACTGGAGACACTGGCCCATACAAGTCCATGTGGAGCAGTTGAAGGACTCCATCAATGGAAGCTGACGGAATTGGTGGATTGCTTTTCTTTGTCTGCTTTCCCTTCAAGAAAACTTCACTGTTTTTGTCTTTGATGAAAGATTCAATGGGCAGTCCACTGACTCTTGAGTCCTTAGCCAGCTTGTTCATTGCCTTGAAGTTCAGGTGATTGAGCCTCTTATGCCACAAGCATCCTGTTTTATCACTTGATTTCGTCTGGCAAGCAAGCAAGCCTCAGGTTCGGCGGTGTTCCAGTTTGCAACATAGATGTTCTTCCTCCGCGAACCTGATAACACTATTTTCCCTGTAGATTATCAATAACATCACAGAAACCAGCGTCAAAGGCAACTCTGTTAAGATTATCACAGAATTGACTGACAGAAAGGAGATTATGTTAAAGTCCTTCAACATATGTTACTCTTGGAACTGAAGCAGTCCCAATGTTCAGTGTTCCATATCCTCTTGTATAGCCTTTCGAGTTGTCACCAAATTCCATTCTGGGACCATATTCTTGTACGTAATTAGTTAGCAAGCTCTTTTGATAGGTCATATGTCTCGAGCAGCCGCTATCCATGATCCAAGGGTCCTTATACACCTGCAAAATAGAAATAATTTTAGGTACCCTTTGGTTCATTTTGGGTCCTTAAGCGTTAGTCGATGGTTTCGCGACCCAAATCTGTCTAGCAACCTTAGGGGTCTCAGACACTTTCTTCTTCTGAACCTTGTCAGTGTTCTTCTCTACTGAACTCAGAGATACTGACTTTCTGGCAACTTTGGGTTCAGAAGCTTTCTTCTTCTGAGGTTTTGTTCTCTTCCTGACCCTAGGCTCATAATAGTACCAACCGTATTGTGCTGGATGCTCATACAGTGGCTCGCCATACTGCTCTGCTCATTTGACCTTCTTAGTTCCCCCTGAATTTGATCGTGGTGTTCTGGGGATACAACTCTTGGTCAGTTGTTTATTGCTCGGCTGAGGTGCAATAATCTTCTGTTTCTTTTTCGCCTGAGTTATGGGTTCAGTTATTTGAAGTTTTCCTCTGACGAACCTATCAGCCAACATTTCTGAGCCTTTAGAGGTAGATGTTGAAGCTTCATGAGTATAGTCGAGTCTGTCCTTCATGACGACTGGCCTTTGTGCTCTAAGCATGCTTTCCAACTTCTCCATGGCTCCCAGGTATTGTTTAGTCATCATTCCTCGCCAAACTTCATCGCTTTTCCAGAGTGATTCATAATCCTTTTCAACTTCTGCGAGCTTCTGACTAAGTCTGGCTATCTCAGTATCTCTCTCAGAATTGTCCTTATTCAGATCTAATATCTGAGTTTTTTGAAGCTGAGACTTAGTCATAAGAGATTCAATCTCTTCCTTCAGTCTCGCCACAAGATTCTCTGAATCAGTAGAGACCTAACAATCAGAGGAAAGTCTCTGATTTTCAGCCTTTACCTATTCCAGTTCCTGAACTGTTCTACTGAACTCTCTACTCAACTGAATCTGCTCCTCTAGTAGGTCATCATATGCTTGAATCATATCTAGAGGTTCACCTGTAGCTGAGCAAGTGTCGTGTGTGCTCTTTGAATAGGAGGTTATAATTAGTTTAGAATTTACCTCAGCCTCTTCTCCACCCATTAGGCAGTGTTCAGTCGATGTTTCAGGGTCTGATTCTTCGATCTCAACAGCAACAAATGCAGCTTCATCTTCAGAAGAATACATGAAGGTATCTTCCTCTATTGAGTCATCGGATAGCTCTCCGGCAATGTAGGCCTGCCTCCTTCTGGCAAATTTTTCTCTTCTAGCCTGCCGTTCCGCTCGCTGTGTAGCTGAGAGCTTAGGACATTCGTATTGGAAATGTCTTTCCTTTATGCAGTTGTAGCACACAGTAACTCTGCCACCTTTTCCAGTTGAGCCGTTGGATGGACTAGCAGCAGGTTCTGTGTTCCTGCAATCATGAGAAGGTTTAGATTCTTCCCTTTTATGATTATCGTTCCTACATGAGGGAGAATCTCTATGATATTTCTTTAGCTTTCTGACTCTCTCCTTCTCCCTTTGATATTTGAGAGCCATAAGCGCAAGACGCTCAATAGCAGGGGTCTCTGTGGATTTTGCTTCTGATGCAGCTACTGTCTTGCTAGCAGAACCGGGGTTGGCTCCTGAAGTGCTGACTGTAGCTTTGAACGCATGGTCAATTTGAGTGTCAGCTGGAGCGCTAACGCACCGTTGGGGTAGACTATACTCAAACACCTCACGTTTTAGTTCTAAAAAGATAACATCAGGAGTTAAAGCATTAAGATCAAATCGTCGTAAATAAGTAGCAAAAGGAAGCCACTTCAGTCGAGGTAACGCTCTTAAGCCGGTCAATGGATTTACTGGGCTCCATAGCAAAGTTGTCGAACTTTTGAAGCTCTAGCTCGAGCTTGTTTTCCTTGATCTGCGGGGTTCCTTGGCTCAGTACAACTAGGGCGACCCAAAGTTCCTTTGCTGTCTTAGAGTCTTGCACTCTCCCGAGGTGAGAATCACTAAGCGTTGTCAGGATTACGTTCCGCGCTACTCGGTTAAGATTGTGCAGTTTCTTCTCTTCAGGCGTGAAGGAAGATTTGTCTTTGGCAACCTTTGCACCAGTTTGTGCTCCTACACCTCCCACAGCGGCATATTGTACACTGTCAATCATGGGAATGATAGGTCCTGTCTCAAGGACGTCTGTCATGCTGTCGTGCAGCGATGTAAGGTGCGCCTCCATTCTCACGTACTATACCGCATAGTTATCCACCGAGAACATAGGTACCATCCGAATACCTAACATATCAGACATTTTGGGTAAGAGTATAAGGATATATGAAGAGATTCTTGTGCAGTGAGAACATTTTCTGGATCTATTGAATAGACTAGTAGGTTTTTTAAAAATCGATGATCAGGAGAACACTGCACTGATACCAATTGTTGGTCCGGAGATGAGTATCATGTGTGTGTGTGGGGGGGGGGGTTGAATACACCTGATTACAAGTTTTGCCTCAAACACGATGGTCAGTTGAGCTGAGAAATGCGGCTGAATGAATAGTGCCAAATAAGAACATTCAAATTGCGGGTCAGAGTGTATCAACTACTGAGTCTGTTCTACTGACATCTGTCAGTATAGAGAGGTAAGTTGCTGAATATAGTGCGGATAAGTGTGGGGCCCGTAGGACTTCGCCTCTTTCGAAAATGTGTTTTCACAAACCAAAGTTGTTATGGCTGGTGCACTTTTAATACGTTTTATACAAAGTATGAGTTTGTAAATTAGTTTTAGCACAATGCAATAAAATAGTAAACAACATAAACAGTTTTTAACGTGGTTCGGATACGTAAGATCCTACGTGTTGGTCCCGAGAGCACGTTCAGGTGTAGAGGGGGGGGTGAATACACCTAAAAACCGATTTTCTCAACTTAAACACGAACAATCCTTTTCAGGATGATGTCGTACTGAACAAGTTCAACAGACCAGATAAGTTGTTCTGAATCGTGTTGGCAGAGTGACTGACTCTACTGAGACCTGCTAGCTAACTAAGAGTTAGAATTCAGTATCATGCAGATAGAGTTCAGTGGTGCGGAATAGTGTAGGCCCAATTTAGTTGAGTTAGGAAAACGTTTTTATTAAAACAGTTTCAGTTGATTAGTGCAGTCTGTTAAGTTTGCTGAAACTCAGTTGAATGATTTAAAGAAGGTTGTCAGTATGAACAGTAAATCAATGCAACGGTTAAAAACCATCAGAAGTCCACTGTCCCGAAACAATCAGAAGTCCAGAACACAAGACACAGAGATTTTTAAAGTGGTTCGGACACAAAAATCCTACGTCCACTGTCCCGAAAGATCAGGAAGCTATTTATTATACTGAGATAGTCTCAGTCGGTTTGTAGGCTGGACAAACACTGGTCTTGAGATTTGTACTGAGCAAATCTCAGTTTACACGGTTATCAAACTGAGTGTTTGAAAAACTCTCCAACTGTGAAGGAGTCCTTTACAATAAGGATTAGTTCAAAGGTGAACTCCTTCGTCTAAGCTATGGATATATTCTATTGAGCTTAGGTTAGAGAGATAGGGAACAAGGAAGAGGCTTCTAGAACGACGAACAACTGAATATAGCTTTGGGTTCGTGTATCGTCGTTCGGATACTAGAGGCTGTATGAAACAGTTAAGCTTGGTTCCCTATGAGCTGGAATGTAGTCTTTCACCGGAGATATATTCTTCGAACTTCTTGCGGAAGACTTAGGTTTTTTGAATTAGCTCGTTTGAATGCTCTGTGTGTTCTTTCATGTACTTCCCGTGAGCTTCAAATTTCGATTTATCCCTCTATTTATAGAGAAGAGATTCGGATAGATCCGTTGGAGATGACGATCCTTTGTCTCTCTCTTTTGGGTAGCTAACGGCTCTTTTGAAGTTTGGTGGCAGTGTCCTTTCCCTCCTTTTCTGAAAAGTTGTTGACTTACAACTTTAGTAGATATAGGATACGTGGCTGCTTGTCATTGGCCGAGGTTCAGAAAGTGGTTGAGACAGATCAAACTTCAAGGAGATCTGAAGCTGACTTCTCTCTTCCTCGTATTTGACTCTGCTGAAAAGTGACTTCAACGATTCTGACAGTCAGAGGACTGTCTGGCCGTTGCTGAGTCTGATCTCTGATTCAGTAGCATGCTCCTGCTGAGTTAGCTCTACTGAAGAACAGCTCTGAGTACAGTGAACTACTCCTGCTGAGTTCAGTTCCACTGACTTCTTTTAGTATACTGCTCCTGCTGAGTCCAGTATTACTAAGTCTTCTACTTCTGGTGCTGAGGCGGATAATCTACTGAGTGTCTGAACCAGAGCAGAGGGTCTGTTGAGTCTGAAATCTCAGAGACAAAACAACTTACAACGTAATGGTTCACCAATCAGAATAGGGTTTTGGGATCTTCAAATCTTCACAAATTCATTCAGAGCACAAGGCTACTGAGTCGTATGTTACCACAGAAGACTAAGTCATTTCCCACTATTTACCAACACTGCTGAGGATTGAATCATCACCCAACACTACGTCCACGGTCCTACAGAACAAGAGTTCTTGTTGATTAATCTGAGCAAGCCTCAGCAAGGAATCTGTACGTTGGACAGACCCTTCTAAGTTATAGTCCTTAGCGAGTTTACAAATCAAACCGACGTTTGAAGTGGATGGGATTTTCTCCAACAATGAAGGAGATCTTACAATAAGAACAATTCATACAAAAGTAAACTCCTTCGAATGTTCTAAGCTATAGATATAACAGTAGAGCTCCTTAAAAAATTACAAAATTATCAGAAACAAAGCTCCTTACAAAATTACAAGTAGAATCAGTGGAGTCGTTCTTCAAGTCCTAGACTACTGAGGGGACCAGGGCAGAAAGTCAGAATAAATACAGAGTCTGAACAACAATTTCCCCCTATCTTAACAACATTTTCCCCTTTTTGCTATCAAGTCAATCAGAATCTAAGTAACAACTGGCAACAAATAATCAGACAGTGAGTGTGTGAGTCAGTAATCACTTCAGTGATTCTGAGTGTTAAGCATAAACAAACACGGCTATTCAGACAATAAGATATTATCAAAGCCAAACAGAGATATTATATATGTAAAGAGGTTCAGTACAATTACATCTCTGCTAGACTAGGAAAAAAAAGAGATACAAAGAGAACACAGAAGCCAGAAGTCATTTGAACTGCCTAATCCTGTCTTTGAAATCTTGGGATTGAGATTCAGGAAGAGGTACTCCATACATGCGATAAGTGACCTTTCTCAGCTTCAGTATCTCAGCAAAGTCCGCTGGATCTTCTTCATCAAGAAATTTGGCTTCAGCAGCGTCCTTCACTTCTTTCTCTATTACTCCATAGTGAATGGATCCGTCAAGTCTCTGTGGGGGAGGCAGGATTCTAGGATATGGAACTCTGACTTCAACATGTTCGTTGATAGCTTTCTACAATCTGGCATACATGTCTAAGTCTGCTCTCATTATCCATTCAGTATAAGCCACAGCTTTGCGCTTCTCAGACCAGAATCTCCAGAAATAGTTTCTTTTAATGAACTCGATTTTCAGCGCTTCCCACCTCTGCGTGAATTCCACTGGCATCCATTCATCTGTTCTAGGACATCTATGAGTCTTCAGATCCGTAGGCTTTCTGAATCTCCTGTATCTGTAAGGGATGTCAGCCTTTGAGGGGATCCTCTGACTAGCTTCCTTTTCCGTTCTCAGCTTGAGAGCTTTAAGATCTGCTATATGTAATCTCTCTCTGGCTGCTTCAATTTACCTAGCCTCTTCACCTCTATATAAGTATCTGTCTAATTGAGCCCAGATCTCTTCCATTTCTTGTTCCTGTGCCTTAGAGGCAGTGTAGGAGGGCTTGTGAGGTGGCTCTTCTCCTGAGTCAGTGGGAGTTGATGATTTTTCTTTGGAGGTGCCCTGCTGCTCAGTAGATTGTTGTTGCTGTGTCTCCTTCTCCTTGTCAGCTTCGTCGCTGAGTTTAAGCATTTTGGGAGGCAGCCTTGAACTTGTTCTCTTGCCTCCAGCTGGAGCCTTAGATTTGCCTTTGACAGGCTTCGGTTTGGGTTTGATCGCTGCTTCAGCTTCGGCTATCTCCCTAGCCAGCTTCTCGTCTGTGGCTATCTGAGCCTCCTCCTCCGGGTTAATGAACCTCTTGGGTCCTTTCTTCTTGGAGGGAGGGGTTGGGAGTTTAAGAACTTTCTTGCCTTTGCCGGCAATAGGAGGAGGAAGAGGAGCTTCTTCATCTTCTGAGTCCTCCTCGTCAGCATACTCAGCAACTTCCTTAATAATGTCAAGGGGAGTCTGCGTTGCCTGAGTAGCGACTTCTCTGGCTCCTGAGCCACTTGGGCCAGTCTCAGTTGATGCTGCAGCTGCAGCTGAGACACGCTGGGCCTCGGCGATTTCAGTAGGTACAGTAGGGGCGGAGGACTGAGTTGAGGTTGCCCCTGCTACTGACCTTGCTCTCTTCGGAGCCTTCAGTATCAGCTCCTTGGAAGCTTCCCCCTTAGTTGATTCCTCTATTACACTTTCCCTTTTCTTTGCCAAACTTTCCCCCTTTTTGGCATCAGGAAGTAGGGAGCAGATACCTTTTTGTTCAGGATTTTGTAGGAGGCTGACAGATCGTCTAATCTTGTATGAATCTTGGTCAGTGCCTCATGCAGCTCATTTCTCTCGTTGGTCAGCTGATCGCTGTATTCTTTGTGTGAGAGATCTGCTGCAGCCTTGAACTCTTTCAGCTGCTGCTCAACCTTCTCTTCAAGATCCTTCAGAGTAGTTTGGATTCTGAGTTCGTTGGCTTGAGAGATGGCTGTGACTGATTCAGTGTGAGCGGTTTGAGCGACCTTGTATTGATTCATCAGTTTATCCTGGCCTTCCTGAATCGTCTTGAGCTGAGCCTCAAAATCAGCTCTCTATGCAGCTAAGGCATTCGTCAGAATGTTGGAGAAGTCAGGAACTTGGGATGAAGAAATGGCAGATCTGAGTCCCTACAGCTCTGCACTCTGTGCCTCAGTGGTTTGCCGCCAAGTTTTGTGGACAGTACGGGCAAGAAGGCGACTATGGGTACCTTGATTCTTCAGTGCCCTGGCCACTGTTTTCGAACGACGGCTCTTTAGGCTGGGCGCTACTTCGAAAGCAGATTGGAGAAGAAGCTGAGTAGGATCAGCTGCCTTTGAAGTACCAGCCACCGTCTGCCCAGGACCAAGGATACTGAGTGGAGGGTCAGCACTAGATGCAGTGGCATCCTTGTCCTATTGAGATCCCTCATAAGGCTTCTCAGGGCCTGAATCATGGTGTGGGTCCTGACCATCGGGGTCAGATCCATCTGAGGGCGCGGGTGCTGAGACTGGTTGTCTCTCATTCAGCAAGGCGAGCATGGCCGCCCTCAGATCCTCGAGAGTGCCGAGGTCAGATGGCTCTGAGTAGCCAATCTTCCCTCTTATCAGCAGCTCTTCACAGGAATGGTGTATGATCAGTCGCTTCAGATTGTGCCATTCCTGGAACCTGATTAGCATATAGAGTCTCGCCTGCCTAGCTAATAGGACAAGATCTGAGTGGCTGGCGATCTCCGAAATTACTTCAGAAATATCTCGGGAGGCTCTGGATTTGAGCGCTGAGGCCTCCATCCCAACAGATTCTGACACCGAGGCTGTCTCCGAGCTCTCGACTTCGATAGGAGATGCCTGTTTCTCAGCAGATGGGATGTTGCTGAGTGGAGGTACGTCCAAGGGGCTCTCCAGTATCTAGAATTCTTCAGTCTGGACTTCTGATTGGATCTCTTCAGCTTGGACCCCTTGGTCCATTGTCTTTCCACGTTCAGTGGAAACGATTTTCTCCACTGATTGAGTCTTCTCAGAAGACTCAGGCTCGTCTCTCAGCTGTAGTGGTGGCTGAGTAATGACGGCCTCTGTTTCCACCGCTGTTTCAGTGGGCACAACCTCGTTGAACTTCTTCAGCTTTTTGGTTGGTGTCTTTGCTGTGGATTTTGGTGGGGACCTCTTCTTCTTCGACGTTGAGGTCTGCTGAGTCCCACTCATAGGTGCAGCTGGCCCTGAGCCAATCTGTTGAAGGGATGTCGACCTATTCTGGAATCTGACTTTCTTCACGTTGAAGTATTATTTGTCAGCAAAGGTGACCTTGTCAGATGCGCATAAATCCTCTATCATCACTGAGAGTTTAAGTCCGTATAGGAGCTTTCCTTTGGCGCTCAGCCTGTTAGATGCCTTATCAAATTTGGTTGACTGAATCATAAACTTTATGAGGAAAAATTCTGTCCAGTTGATCTTGGCCCGATCATATATGGCCATCATCAGTTGCAGTTTGGGTCTGGACACTTGGTCAAACGAGCCTGCTTGACTCGTCAGCAACTGAGTCAATATATATGCTAGTGCTCTGTACTGAGGGAGCATAGCATTCTTGGGAAAAGCGGCCCTTAACACTGTTGGCTTTCCACAGAACTTGGTGAGGTACTCATCCATCAAATCATCTTTGTAAGCGACGGTGTTGAATCCTGAGTTGGGGAGGTTGAGGCTTTTCTGAAGAGCTTCGCGGATGGACATCTGCTTCACTTCAATCATGGAGCGGGAGGGATCGCCTACTGTGTGGACGACGAATCTCCCTCTGATATCTCCATCTAGTGAATCAGAGTTCTAGTAGATCTCTACAACTTGGCGCGGGAGGAAGAAAGTCGGCCTTCTCGTCAGAAATCCTTCCAGACCGATTTCTCTGAGAGCATAGAAAATCTCCTCCATAAAGTTCAGGTCGCACTCATCAAATTTCATGACAGGCTCGCACCAGACTCGATCCTTTTCGAGGATCTCTTGCATATCTGCCGGAGCACCTACTTGAGTTCCTATCATTTTGGTAATCTGCATACACTGTATAAGTCAGTATCGATTAAGAATATAAAAGAGATAGAGACACACGATGCTTAAAGATCATTTAAAAATTACCAAAAGATTTTCGGAAGATTTTGAATAGAGTTTAGATAGAAGGTAAAAAGGTATTTCAGAAAATCTCGGGTACTTAAGATATTTGCAGATATGGAATAGCGGTTTCAAAGATTTGAACGCATATATATCTTAGAGAAGATAAACAGTTAAAGATCAATGGTTCAGTTTGAACGCGCTTTTTGGATGGACGACTGGGATTAAGTTTTATAAAATAGGCAATGATCAAATTAGCCGCCTAAGTCGAAAGTCAGTTGAAGATAGCCTAAGTAGTAACTTGATACAACATGTATTTAATGCGTGGCAGAGTTCAGCATGCTTGTACATAGAATGTCGTGTATGAAATATGATCCGTTAAAATTAAATGACATTTCCTAAGGCATTGAATATGATGCTGAATCTGATCAGAAATGCACAGAATTTATATATAGGCTACTGAGTAGAGATACACAAACCTGTCAGCTGAACATCGTAGTCAGTTGATACCTCGTGTAGATGGTTGCTGAGTCTCTACTTACTGATTTTACTCAGTACTGAGAGTGAACATTCCCCTTTACTGAATGCTCCTCTCCTGAATCCTCTTACTGACTGGAGTCAGTGGGGTCCAACAGACCTAGCTCTACTGAAAGTTCTCTGAATCTGGCTTCAGCTAGAGGCTTGGTCAGTAAATCAGCCCTTTGATGATCAGTATGGATCTTTTCCATCCTGTTATCCTTCTTTTCGATATGGTCATGAATGAAGTGGTGTCTGATGTCCACGTGCTTGCATCTCGTATGAAGTACAGGATTCTGAGTGATTGCAATGGCACTGGTACTGTCGCAGAAGATCGGCACTTCATTCTGAATGACATCGTAGTCGCGTAGCTGCTGTCTCAGCCAAAGGATTTTGGCGCAACAACTTCCGACAGCCATGTATTCAACTTCAGTAGTTGACGTCGCTGCTGAATGTTATTTCTTTGAGAACCATGAGATCAGCTTACTGCCGAGGAACTGACACGTTCCAGAAGTTGTCTTTCGGTCGATTCTACATCCTGCATAGTCAGCATCAGAATAACCAGTTAGTTCTATATTATCATCAGCTGGATACCATAAACCCATGTTAGGTGTTCCTCTGAGATAGTGGAGAATCTTCTTTGCTGAGTCCATGTGACTCTACTTCGGATTCGCCTAAAATCGAGCGCAGACACCTACAGCATAAGTTATGTCAGGACGAGTAGCTGTTAAGTATAATAGAGAACCAATTATAGCATGAAATTCAGTTTGGTCTACTGATACTCCCTCTTTATCAAGATCGATCTTCATATTCGTGTTCATCGAGATCTTGATTGGTTTGCCGGATGTGCAACCGAATCTCTTGATGAGGTCTCGAGTGTATTAGCCTTGATTGATGAACGTCCCCTTCTCAGATTATTTGACTTGAAAGCCGAGGAAATAGTTCATCTCTCCCATCATTGACATCTCAAACTTATCCTTCATCATTCTTTCGAACTGCTGACACATGATGACATTCTTCGAGCCGAAGATGATGTCATCTACGTAGATCTGCACAAGTAATAGGTCATCTTCTAGTCGAAGGCTAAATAATGTGCGGTCTACTGTGCCCTTCTGAAAACCTTTCTGAAGAAGAAACTCAGATAGGGTATCGTACCAAGCCCTGGGTGCCTGTTTTAACCCATACAGAGCCTTTCTGAGTCTATATACCTGATGTCCCTACTGAAAGCCGGGAGGCTGTTCTACATAGACTTCTTGTTTCAGCACGCCGTTCAGGAAAGCAGACTTCACATCCATTTGATATACTCTGAATCTTTGATGTGTTGCGTAGGCTAGGAATAGTCTGATTGCCTCCGATCTTGCAACTGGAGCGAAAGTTTCATCGAAATCTATCCCTTCAGCTTGACAGTAGCCTTTTGTCATGAGTCTTGCTTTATTCCTTACTATGACGTTGTTTTCATCTCGCTTGTTCTTGAAGACCCATTTAGTTCCGATCACATGTTGATGTCGGGGTCTGTCAACAAGCTCCCAAACTTCGTTTCTCGTGAACTGATTCAGCTCCTCCTGCATGGCTATGATCCAGTCAACATCTTTCATGCGTCCTCAACTGACTGAGGTTCTTCAGTAAACAAGAAGCAAGAATATAAGACGCTTTCTCCCTGACAGAATCTGGATCTTGTCTTTACGCTTGCTGAAGGATCTCCTATAGTTAAGTCAGAAGTGTGAGCATCCAGCCACGATCTACAATGTTTCAATTCTTAATCTGAAATTTGTTCAACACAGATAGTAGGTGAATTAGGCATTTCAATTGTACTATTCTGAGTTCAGTTACAAAAGTGTGATCTACTGAGTCACTAGGTTCAGGGGCATTTAGCTCAGGAACATCATTAGTTCCCCCTGAATTATTATTCTCAGTAGAGGTCTCAGTTACCACTGGGTTTCTTCATCGACCTGAGTTACCTGGGATTGACTCTGTTCTGGAGAGTCAATCTGTTCAGCTACTTTTGCTGCTGGTTGAGATTCAGTAGACTTGTCTTAGGTTTCCTCATTTGAATCATCATCCCAACATAACTGGATCTTTTCGACTTTATCTTTTAAGCTCAGATCCTGTAGCTGCTTACTGATGTCCTCAGATTCAGGTTCAGAGTTTCTGCTCCTGTCTTCAGTAGCAAACTCATTAAAAACAACATGAGGGCTTTCCTCCATGCAAAGAGTCCGATAGATAAAGACTCTGAAAGCTTTGCTGACCCGGGAGTATCCTAAGAGCACTCCCTGATCTAACTTGCTATCAAAAGTCTTCAGCTGATCTTTCCCATTGTTGTGAATAAAGCACGAACACCCAAAAATATGGAAATAAGATAGAGAAGGCTTCCTGCCGTTCCATAGTTCATATGGTGTCTTCTTATGCTGCTTTTTCAGTAGAGATCGATTCTGAGTGTAACATGCAGTGCCAGTAGCTTCTGCCCAGAATTTGGTTGGGAGTCCTGAGTCCGCGAGCAGGGTTCTTGCTGCTTCTTTGAGTGTGCGATTCTTCCTCTCAACAACCCTATTTTGTTGAGGCGTGCGCGCGGAAGACGTCTCATGCTCTATGCCTTCTACTTTGCAGAACACTTCTACCATGAAATTCAGGAACTCAGTTCCTCTGTCTGAACGTATTTTGATAATCTTGGTGTTCTTCTCGACACTGAGCCTTTTAAGAAGCCTTGGTAAGTCTGTTTTTACGTCAGACTTGTTGGCAATAAATATGACCCATGTGTAGCGTGAGTAGTCATCAATGACCACTAATGCATACTTTTTGCCTCTGATCGTCACCGGAGAGACTGGACCGAACAAATCCATATGTAGCAGCTGAAGGATTCCATCAGTGGAAGGAGATGGAACTGGCGGATTTTGTTTCCTTGTTTACTTTCCCTTCAGGCATGCTTCACATTGAGTGTCTTTGCTGAATACTTCATTCGGCAGTCCTCTCGCTAGAGTGTTTCTAGCCAATTTGTTGAGTGTTTTGAAGTTGAGATGGCTGAGTCTTCTGTGCCAAAGCCACCCTGTTCTATTGTCATTCTTCGCCAACAAACAAGCTTCAGGTTCAGCTGAGTTCCAGTCAGCTACATAGATATTCTTCTTGCGCGAACCTGATAACACTGTTTTCCCTGTGGATTTATCAATAACATCACAGAAACCAGCGTCAAAAATCACTCTATTCGAGTTATCACAAAATTGACTAACAGAGAGAAGGTTATGCTGAAGTCCTTCAACATATGATACTCTTGGAACTGTTGCAGTTCCAATGCTGAGTGTTCCATAGCCTCTGGTGTAGCATTTAGCATTGTCTCCAAACTCGATTTGGGGTCCTTCTTCAGTAGTATAATTTTCAGCAAGTCCTTTTGGTACATCATATGTCTTAAGCATTTGCTGTCCACATACCAAGGGTCCTTGTGCACCTGCAAAACAGAATTATATTTAGGTACCCTTTATTTTTGATTTTGGGTCCTTAGATGTTAGTTTTGGTAACCCATATCTGTCTTACGACCCTGGTGATCTCAGATAGTTTCTTTCCACTTGTGTCAACATATTTGACCACTGGATTGGTCACTGCTGACTTCTGAGGCTTTTCATGTTCAGGAGTCCTGATCTTCTGAGTGGGTGGACTGCTGACCTTTGCCTTCTGCACGGCTTTCTTCTTCTTTTTCTGACTTTTGGATCCTCTCCTGACTATTGGATCATAGTAATATAACCCATACGAGCTGGATGTGTCAGCTGAGGAGGTCCACACTGATCAGCCCACTTTGCTTTGCTGGTTCCCCCTTGACTGAACTGGGGTGATTTGGTGCTGATCTTCTTGTCAGAGTGCTGATGACTAGGATGAGGTGCCTTCATCTTCTGTTTGTTTTTGGCTAGGGGGTTCAGTATGTCTTCATTGATGGTCTCCCCTCGAGCAAACCTATCAGCTAGCCGGTTCTCTGAGTATACGGGGGCAGATGAGGAGGCTCCCTGGCTGAATCCAAGTCCCTCCTTGCAATGCTTGGACTTATTGCTTGCTAGCATAGCCCCCAACTTCTTTTCAGCGCCCATGTATCGCTCTGTCATCAGGTTCCTCCAGACATCATCACTTTTCTTCAGCATTTCATGCTCGGTCTAAAGTCCTGACAACTCTTGCTTCAGTAGACTCAGTTTAGTATCTTTCTGAGTCAAGTCTTTGGTCAAGACTGAGATCTCATCTTCTTGATGCTGAGACTTGGCCATCAGAGAGTTTATCTCCTCCCTGAATCTCAACACAAGTCCTTCTGACTTAGTAACGACCAGACTTTCCTGAGAAAGTCTCTGATTTTCCATTTTTAGGTTATCCAATTCCTGAAGAGTCTTACTAAGCTACAAACTCATCTGAATCTGCTCGTCGAGTAGTTCTTCGTATGCGATTGCGATGTCCAGATTCTCGTCTGCACCTGAAAGAGTATCGTGTGTGCAGTGTGAAGAGGAATTAAATGGTTCATGAGAGTTTACCTCATCCTCTTCTCCTGCCATGAGACACTTTTCAGCATCTTCTTCAGCTTCAAGCTCTAAGGCCATGAAAGCTGCTTCATCGTCAGATGAATCCATGAAGGATTCGACTTCATCTGAGTCGTCTGAGAGTTCACCAGCAATGTATGCTTGTCTCTTCTTGATGAACTTCTCCGTTCTTGCTTTACGTGCTGCTCGTTCAGCAGTACTGAGCTCAAGACAGTCATACTGATAGTTTCCTAGCTTCTTGCAGTTATAGCAGTTGGTGACTCTTTCTTCCTTGCTTTCACTGTCTTTCGACTGTGCGAAGTCATCCTTTTTCCTGCATTCAGAAGTAAATGAGTCAGGAGTGCGCTTAGGCGTGTATTTAGACTTACCTTTGGATTCTCTGAGGGCTTTAGTCACTTTTCTGCGCCTCTCCTTCTCCTTCTGATACTTTACGGCAAGCAGAGCGTACTTCTTGGCTAGATTTCCTTCTTGTATGTCAGTGAGTGAAAGTTCAGCCTTGCTAGACGCTGGAGCTGCTGTGCTGACTGATGCTTTGAAGGCATGGTCGATTTTAGTGTCAGCTTCAGCTCGCTGCTTCCTTTGAGGTAAGCCAAACTTGAATTCCTTTGCTTTAAGTTTTGAAAAGAAATGGTCATGAGTAACAATATCTAAATCAGAATGACGCAATAAAGTAGCAAAGGGAGTCCAATGACCGTCTGGCAGTGCCCTTAAAAATTTGAGATTCATCTCTCGGTTGGAGAATGTCTTTCCCAGCCCGTTGATAGAGTTCATCAGATCCATAAATCTGACGTTGAGATCTACAATGGATTCACCAGGCATGAGGGACAATCTCTCCAGCTTTTGGTGTTCCAGCGCAAGTTTATTTGCTTTGATCTTCTGAGTCCCCCGACTCAGTAGCGCTAGAGCATCCCAGAGTTCCTTGGCGGACTTCCAGTCCTGAACTCTCCCGAGATATGAATCA
Source organism: Lavandula angustifolia (assembly GCA_028984105.1). Classification (NCBI taxonomy): domain Eukaryota; kingdom Viridiplantae; phylum Streptophyta; class Magnoliopsida; order Lamiales; family Lamiaceae; genus Lavandula; species Lavandula angustifolia. Next base: position 15,973,968 of record CM054817.1, read on the forward strand.
TTCAGGGTGGTTAGTATGGCATTTCTGGCGACGCGGTCTAAGTTGTGAAGCTTCTTCTCCTCTGGGGTGAAGAGACTTCTGTCCTTGGGAATCTTCTTCCCGGTCACCATTCCACCTCCATCTGCTGGATCCTGCGCTACGACGCTATCGATCATGGTGTCGTGGAGAGAGGTCAGATCTGACCCGCCATACACCATAGCTCTCTACTGAGAACATGGGAACCATCCTAATCCCTGACATATCAGACATGATGAATAATGATACGAATGAAGAATGATATGCAGTGAAAACATTTTCCGGATCCGTTCAAGTAGACCAGTTTCAGAATAACAAGAGTCTTATAGAACTCCTGCTCTGATACCAATTGTTGGTCCCGAGAGCACGTTCAGGTGTAGAAGGGGGGTGAATACACCTAAAAACCGATTTTCTCAACTTAAACACGAATAATCCTTTTCAGGATGATGTCGTACTGAACAAGTTCAGCAGACCACATAAGCTGTTCTGAATCGTGTTGGCAGAGTGACTGACTCTACTGAGACCTGCTAGCTGACTAAGAGGAAGAATTCAGTATCATGAAGATAGAGTTCAGTGGTGTGGAATAGTGTAGGCCCAATTTAGTTGAGTTAGGAAAACGTTTTTATTAAAACAATTTCAGTTGATTAGTGCAGTCTATTAACTTTGCTGAAACTCAGTTGAACGATTTAAAGAAGGTTTTCAGTATGAACAGAAAATCAATGCAACGGTTAAAAACAATCAGAAGTCCACTGTCCCGAAACAATCAGAAGTCCAGAACACAAGACACAGAGATTTTTAAAGTGGTTCGGACACAAAAATCCTACGTCCACTGTCCCGAAAGATCAAGAAGCTATTTACTATACTGAGATAGTGTCGGTTTGTACGCTGGACAAACACTGGTCCAGAGATTTATACTGAGCATGTCTCAGTTTACACAGTTATCAATCTGAGTGTTTGAAAAACTCTCCAACTGTGAAGGAGTTCTTTACAATAAGGATTACTTCAAAGGTGAACTCCTTCGTCTAAGCTATGGATATATTCTATTGAGCTTAGGTTAGAGGGATAGGGAACAAGGAAGAGGCTTCTAGAACGACGAACGGCTGAATATAGCTTTGGGTTCGTGTATCGTCGTTTGGATACTAGAGGCTGTATGAAACAGTTAAGCTTGGTTCCCTATGAGCTGGAATGTAGTCTTTCGCCGGAGATAGATTCTTCGAACTTCTTGCGGAAGACTTAGGTATTTCAAATTATCTCATTTGAATGCTCTGTGAGTTCTTTCGTGTTCTTCCTGTGAGCTTCAAATTTCGATTTATCCCTCTATTTGTAGAGAAGAGATTAGGATAGATCGGTTGGAGATGAAGATGCTTTGTCTCTCTCTTTTGGGTAGCTAACGGCTCTTTTGAAGTTTGGTGGAAAGTTGTTGACTTGCATCTTTAGTACATATAGGATACGTGGCTGCTTGTCATTGGCTGAGGTTCAGAAAGTGGTTGAGACAGAACAGACTTCAAGGAGATCTGAAGCTGACTTCTCTCTTCCTCGTATTTGACTCTGCTGAAAAGTGACTTCAAAGATTCTGACAGTCAGAAGACTGTCTGGCCGTTGCTGAGTCTGATCTCTGATTCAGTAGCATGCTCCTGCTGAGTCGGCTCTACTGAAGATCAGCTCTGAGTACAATGAACTACTCCTGCTGAGTTCAGTTCCACTGACTTCTTTTAGTATACTGCTCCTGCTGAGTCCAGTATTACTGAGTGTTCTACTTCTGGCGCTAAGGCTGATAATCTACTGAGTGCCTGAACCAGAGCAGAGGGCCTGCTGAGTCTGAAATCTCATAGACAAAACAACTTACAACGTAATGGTTCACCAATCAGAATAGGGTTTTGGGATCTTAAAATCTTCACAAATTCATTCAGAGCACAAGGCTACTGAGTCGTATGTTACCACAGAAGATTGAGTCATTTCCCACTATTTATCAACACTGCTGAGGATAGAATCATCACCCAACACTACGTCCACGGTCCTGTAGAACAAGAGTTCTATTTGATTAATCTGAGCAAGCCTCAGCAAGGAATCTGTACGCTGGACATACCCTTCTGAGTTATAGTCCTTAGCGACTTTACAAATCGAACCGACGTTTGAAGGGGATGGGATTTTCTCCAACAATGAAGGAGTTCTTACAGTAAGAACAATTCACAGAAAAGTAAACTCCTTCGAAGGTTCTAAGCTATAGTTATAACAGTAGAGCTTAGATAGAGAAGAGGGAACTAAAGAATCTCTAGAGAGAAGAACTAAGGATATTCAACTAAGCAAGTTTTTCGTTGGATCGGCTTTAATGTGCTAGAGAGTTGTATGCAATGTGCTTGTATTCCCGTGACGTCCCGTGCGTTGAGCTTGGAGACTCTTCTCTATTTATAGTCGTGACGCATGCATGTATCTGTTGGAGAGGATGATGCCACGTGTCACAAACTTCCAAAGAAAACGACCATAAGTTTTCGAAAGAGCGCCACAGATTGGTTGGCTACTGTATATGAGAGCAACTTTAACATCAGAGCAAGTAAGGCTTTGAGTGCTTCTCATTAGCCGAGGTTTGTGGTAGGTGAGACTTCAGTCTTCATCTGAGTTGACTCTCTCTGAACCTCGTATTGAATAAACACTACTGACTCTCTCTGAACCTCGGATCTGCAACTGAGTTTCATGCGCTCAGTAGATCTGGATCGATCATACTGACTTCCTCATCTGAGTCTACTGATAAGGATCTTCTACTGAGGATAGACACCTGGTGACTCTGAAGATGCTGAGCTCTTCACAAATTCAGTAGATAAATAATAGTACTGAGTCTTCAATTGGGGTCTGCTGAAAGAATCTTCTACTGAGGACAGTCAGCGGGAGGACCTGAAGACGAGCTCTACAAACAGATGACATGGGATTCTGGAATTTAACTTCTCTACTGAAGTTCACACCAACAACACCCCTTACAGGACTTAGACAAAATAATCAATAATGATAAGAACAAGTCTAGCCTATTATATCATCATGTTCAAAACACACATCGGGTTCAGGACAGGTTTTGGGATCTTCAATTCTATAGCGATGAAATTCACTACAATTTCCTCCAAAAACTAATATTACAATATGTCCTAAGTACCCCCTAGCAATGATCTAAATGACCATTGACTCATAACCCAACAACTATCTACTTGGTCCTAAATTGGATTTAATTTATTTAAAACTACGGAATTAAAATAGCAAGAAAGTAAAAACATGTAAAAGAAAGGTAAATTGGATTAATGGGTCTGGTTCCTAGATTGATGAATAGTGCAGTGGTGTAACAATCACTATGCCTAACACGATCGATTCATTCTTTTTCTCTATCTAGCATTTAAGAATTTCTTTTGTTGGTTCATCCACTAAGGCTTTAGGGATTTCGTATGATGGCGGGAGATCTCCAATATATTTTAATAGATAGATTTTGTCGGTCCCGAGATAAACGTTCAGGTGTAGAGGGGGGGGTGAATACACCTAAAAACACTTTCTCAACTTAAAACGCGAACAGTCCCTTTCGGAGAAGATATCGCATCGAACGAGGTTCGAGAGACCGGATAAGTCGTTTCCGAATCGCGTGGCAGAGTGACTGACTTCACTGAGGCCTGCTAGCTGACTTAGGTAAGAATTCAGTACCGTTCAGTTGAAGTTCAGTAGAGTGCGGAAATGTTTCAGTATATTAGTACAATGTGGTCTTTTCAGTATGCGTTAGAAAACATTTTTAGGAAAACTGTTTCAGTATATTAGTGCAATGTTTTACACTTTGCTAAAACAAAGTTGAATGATTTGAAAGATATTTTCAGTATGGGCAGTAATCAATGCAACAGTAAAAACAGAGCACACAGAACACAGAGATTCTTAAAGTGGTTCGGATCCAACAATCCTACGTCCACTGTCCCGAAAAGATTCGGAGGCTATTTTATTATACAGAGTTAGTCTTTGTCGGTTTGTGCACTAGACAAACACTGGTCTTGAGATTTATACTAAGCAAGTCTCAGTTTACAAGGTATAAAACTTAAGTGTTTGACAAACTCTCCAACTATGAAGGAGTTCTTTACAATAAAGAACAGTTTAAGGATGATCTCCTTTGATCTAACCTATAGATATGGTCTGCTGAGCTTAGGTTAGAGGGAAGGGAACGAGAAAGTGGCTTCCAGAGCGACGAACGGTTAAGTATAAACTCTGGGTTTGTATTCAGTCGCTTGGATACTAGAGGCTTATGATCTGATTCAGCTTGGTTCCCTTTGAGCAGGTATGTCGCCTTTCGCTTGGAATAACTCTTTGAAGTTCTTGCGGAAAGCTTTAAGTTGATTCTGAGTTGCTCGTAAATGCTCGTATGTTCTTCGTTTCTAGGTGAGCTTCGATTTGAAATCTTCCCTCTGTTTATAGATGAGAGACATGGAAAGATCCGTTGGAGATGACGATCCATGTGTCTCTCTCTTTTGGGTAGCTAACGGCTCTTTCAAAGTATGGTGACAGAGTCCTTTCCCTCCATTTTCGGAAAGACGTTGACTTGCAGCTTTAATCAGAAAGTAGACAGTTGGCTGCTTGTTATTGGTCGAGGCTGAAGAAAGTAGGTGAGACAAACAAACTTCAAGGTAGATCTGAAGCTCACTTCTCTATACCTCGTATGACTCTACTGATTTTACTTAGAAGATCTCTAACAGTCAAAAGACTGTCTGGCCGTTGCTGAGTCTGGTCTATGTTCAGTAGCATACTGTTGGGTGATGATTCAGTCCTCAGCACGGTTTACATAGTGGGAAATGATTCTATCTTCCGTACTGAAATGCACTCAGTAGGCTTATACCCTGAGTGATCCCATGAAGATTTGAAGATCCCAAAACCCTATCTGATTGGTGAACCATTCCTTTGTAATTTTTTGTGTCTTAGGATTCAGACTCAGTAGACACTCTGCACTGGTTCAGGCGGTCAGTAGATTATCAGCCTCAGCACCGGATGTAGAAAACTCAGTATGTACTAGACTCAGCAGGAGTAGTATACTGAAAGACTCAATAAAACTCAACTTAGCAGGAGTAGTTCACTGAACTAAGAGCTGACCTTCAGTAGAGTAAATTCAGTACTCTCTACGGAGATCGGACTTCGTAGATAAGAGACGATCTTCCGAACCGTCGAGATCTTTTGAACAATAATTAGCATAGTCAAATACGAGGAAGAGAGAAGTCAGCTTCATTATGCCTCGAAGTCTGTTCTGTCTCAGCTACTCTGCAAAACCTCGGCAAATGACAAGCCAACACCTGTCCTTACCTGCTAAAGCTGCAAGTCAACAACTTTCCGGAAAAGGAGGGAAAGGACACTGTCACCTTTTTCAAAAGAGCCGTTTGCTACCAAAAGAGTGAGATAAAGGGATCATCGTCTCCAACGGATCTTTCCTAATCTCTTCTCTATAAATAGAGGGATGATTCAAGTTTTTTCATGCATGCAGAGAGCCAAAAAGCAACGAACGAGCCAACACACTCTCGAGCAAGAAAACGGAAAAACGAGCAAAAACAGAATATCGCATAAGTCTTCCGCAAGAACTTAAAGAACATTCTCCGGCGAAAGACTACCTTCTAGCTCTTAGGGAACCAAGCTAAACAGATATAAAAGCCTCTAGTATCCAAATCGACGGTACACGAACTCAAAGCTACAACTCAGCTGTTCGTCGATCTAGAAGCCACTTTCTCGTTCCCTATCCCTCTAACCCTAAGCTCAATATAATTTATCCATAGCTTAGACGAAGGGGTTCACCTTTGAACCTTATCCTTATTGTAAAAGGACCCCTTCATAGTTGGAGAAGTTTGTCAAACACTTTAGTTTGATACCCATTGTAAACTGAGACTTGCTCAGTATAAATTCCAAGACACGGCTTTGTCCTGTGTACAAGCTGACTGAGCTAACTCAGGATAATAAATAGCCTCCTGACCTTTCGGGACAGTGGATGTAGGATCCTGTGCATCCGAACCACTTTAAAAATCTCTGTGTCTCTTATTTACTGTTGCATTGATTTTAACTGTTCATACTGAATATCATATCTTTAAAATCATTCAACTAAGTTTCAGCATACTTATCTGATTCACTCTTCTGAACTAAAACTGTTTTTAAGAAAACGTTTTTCCACTCAACTGATTTGGGCCTACACATTTCCGCACCACTGAACTCCATCTGAAGATACTGAATTCTGACTTAGTCAGCTAGTAGATCTCAAAAGAGTCAGTACCTCTTTGCCTTAACACGATTCAGAACAGCTATTTGGTCTGCTGAACTCTTTCAGTACGACACACTCCTGAACGGGACTGTTCGTGTTACAAGTTGAGAAATAGGTTTTAGGTGTATTCACCCCCCCCTCTACACCTAAACGTGCTCTCGGGACCAACAATTGGTATCAGAGCAGGAGTTCTATAAGACTCTTGTTATCTTGAAACTGGTCTACTTGAACGGATCCGGAAAATCGTTTTCACTGCATATCACTCTTCATTCATATCATTATTTAACATGTCTGATATGTCAGGAATAAGAATGGTACCTATGTTCTCAGTAGAGAACTATGGTGTATGGCGAGTCAGAATGGAGGCTCATCTGACTTCCCTCCACGACAGCATGGCCGAAGTATTTGAGGAAGGACCTATCGTTCCTATGATCGATAGTATCGTGACTCAGGATCCAACAGCTGGAGGAGGAATGGTGACCGGGAAGAAGATTCCCAAGGACAGAAGTCTCTTCACTCCTGAGGAGAAGAAACTCCACAATTTAGACCGAGTTGCCAGGAATGACATACTAACCACTCTTAGTGATTCTTATCTCGGCAGGGTTCAGGAATGCAAGACAGCAAAAGAGCTCTGGGATGCTCTAGCGCTACTAAGTCGGGGGACTCAGAAGATCAAAGCTAACAAACTTGCGATGGAACTCCAAAAACTGGAGAGTTTGTCTCTCATGCCTGGTGACAAAATAGAAGATCTAAATGTCAGATTTACGAATCTGATGAACTCATCAACGGGCTGGGAAATATATTCTCCAACCGAGAAATAAATCTCAAGATATTGAGGGCACTGCCAGATGGACATTGGACTCCTTTTGCCACCTTATTACGCCATTCTGATCTAGATATTGCTACTCCTGACCATATCTTTTCAGAACTTCAGGCAGAGGAATTCGAGTTCGATAGACCACAACGGAAGCAGCGAGCTGAAGCTGACACTAAAATTGACCATGCTTTCAAAGCATCAGTCAACACAGCATCTCCCGCGTCAAGCAAAATTGAACCTTCACTAACTGACATACAAGAAGGAAGTTTAGCTCAGAAGTACGCGCTGCTCGATGTAAAATATTAGAAGGAGAAGGAGAGGCGCAGAAAAGTGACTAAAGCCTATCGAGAAACAAAAGGTAAGTCCGAATATACACTAAAACACGCTCCTGACTCGAACACTTCTGAATACAGGAAAAGAGATGACTTAGCACCTTCAAAAGAAAGCGAAAACAAAGAAGAAAGAGTCATCGCTTGCTACAACTGTAAGAAGCCAGTACACTATCAGTATGATTGTCCTGAGCTCAGTAGTGCTGAACGGGCAGCACGCAAAGCAAGGAGAGAGAAGTTTGCCAAGAAGAGACAAGCTTACATTGCTGGCGAACTCTAAGACGACTCAGAAGAAGTCGACTCCTTCATGGATTCCTCAGATGATGAAACTGCTTTCATGGCTTTGAAGCTTGAAGCTGAAGGAAGTACTGAAAAGTGTCTGATGGCAGGAGAAGAAGATGAGGTAAACTCTCATGCATCTTTTAACTCTCCTTCACACTGCACACACGACACTATTTCAGGTGCAGATGAGAATCTGGACGTCAGCTCAGCATATGAAGAACTATTAGACGAACAGATTCAGATGAGTCTGCAGCTCAGTAAGACTCTTCAGGAATTGGATACCCTGAAAGTGGAGAATCAGAGACTTTCTCAGGAGAGTCAGGTCTCTAGTGAGTCTGAAGGACTTGTGTTGAGACTCAGGGAGGAAATAAACTCTCTGTTGGCCAAGTCTCAGCATCAAGAAGATCAGATCTCAGTTCTGACCAAGGACTTAACTCAGAAAGATACTGAACTGAGTCTACTGAAGCAACAACTATCAGGACTTCAGACCGAGCACGACACACTGAAGAAAAGTGATGATGTCTGGAGGAACCTGATGACTGGGAGGTACATGGGCGATGAAAAGAAGCTGGAGGCTATGCTAGCAAGCAACAAGCCCAAGCACTGCAAGGAAAGTCTTGGTTTCAGCCAGGGTGCTTCCTCATCTGCCCCCGTACACTCAGAAGTGCGACTTGCTGATAGGTATGCTCGAGGGGAAACAATCAATGCTGAAATACTGAATCCCCTAGCCAAAAACAAACAAAAGATGAAGGCACCTCATCCTACATATCAGCATTCTGACAAGAAGATCAGTACCAAAATACCCCAGTTCAGTCAACGGGGAACTAGCAAATCCAAATGGGCTGATCAGTATGGACCACCTCAACTGACACATCCTGCTCAGTATGGGTCATATTATTATGATCCTATAGTCAGAAGAGGACCCAAGAGTCAGAAGAAAAAGAAGAAAATCGCACAAAAGGCAAAGGTCAGCAGTCCACCAGCTCAGAAGACTCGGACTCCTGAACCCGAAAAGCCAAAGAAGTCAGCTTCGACCAGTCCAGTGGTCAAGTACGTTGACTCCAGTGGAAAGAAGATGTCTGAGACCACCAGGGTCATAAGACAAATTTGGGTTACCAAAACTAACATCTAAGGACCCAAAATAAAAAATAAAGAGTACCTGAATATAATTCTGTTTTGCAGGTGCACAAAGACCCATGGTACGTGGATAGCGGATGTTCAAGACACATGACGTACCAAAAGAGTCTACTAAAGAATTATATCCCTGAAGAAGGACCCAGAATCGAGTTTGGAGACAACGCTAAAGGCTACACAAGAGGATTTGGAACACTCAGCATTGGAACTACCACAGTCCCTAGAGTATCATATGTTGAAGGACTTCAGCATAATCTTCTCTCTGTTAGTCAATTTTGTGATAACTCGAATAGAGTGATATTTAACGCTGGTTTCTGTGATGTTATTGATAAATCCACAGGGAAAACAGTGTTATCAGGTTCGCGCAAGAAGAACATATATGTACCTGACTGGAACTCAGCTGAACCTAAAGCTTGTTTGTTAGCGAAAAACGACAACCGAACGGGGTGACTCTTGCACAGGAGACTCAGTCATCTCAACTTTAAGATGTTCAACAAACTTGCAAGAGACACTCTAGCAAGAGGACTGCCAAATGAAGTATTCAGCAAAGACACTCAGTGTGAAGCATGCTTGAAGGGAAAGCAAACAAGGAATCAAAATCCTCCTGTTCCATCTCCTTCCACTGATGGAATCCTTCAGCTGCTACATATGGATTTGTTCGGTCCAGTCTCTCCAGTGATGATCAGAGGCAAGAAATATGCTTTAGTAGTCATCGATGACTACTCGGGCTATACTTGGGTCATATTCATTGCCAATAAGTCTGACGTCAAAACAGAGTTACCAAGGCTTCTAAAAAGGCTCAGTGTCGAGAAGAACACCAAGATTATCAAAATTCGTTCTGACAGAGGAACTGAGTTCCTCAATTTTATGGTGGAGGAGTTCTGCAAAACTGAAGGAATAAAGCATGAGACTTTAGCTGCACGCACACCTCAGCAAAATGGAGTTGCTGAACGAAAGAACAAAACTCTAAAAGAGGCAGCCAGAACTCTACTCATAGACTCAGGACTCCCAACCAAATTCTGGGTAGAAGCTACTGACACTGCATGTTACACTCAGAACCGATCTCTACTGACAAAGCAACAGAAGAAGACACCATATGAACTATGGAACGACAGGAAACCTTCTCTATCCTATTTCCATATTTTTGGTTGTTCGTGCTTTATCCACAATAATGGGAAAGATCAGCTGAAAACCTTTGATGGCAAGTCAGATCAGGGAGTGTTCTTAGGATACTCCCGGGTCAGCAAAGCTTTCAGGGTATTCAACTATCGAACCCTTTGCGTGGAGGAAAGCCCTCATGTTGTTTTTAATGAGTTTGCTATAGAAGACAGGAGCAATAACTCTAATTCTGAATCTGAGGACATCGGTAGAGACGCCTACGGGATCTAAGCCTAAAAGATAAAGTCGAAAAGATCCGACTTTGTTGGGATGATGATTCGGATGAGGAAACCGAAGACAAGTTTACCGAATCTCAACCGGCAGAAAACGTAGGCTGAACAGTTGACTCTCCCGAACGAGTCAATCCCGGTGTAACTCGGGTCGATGAAGAAACCCTGAGAGGTAATCGAGACCACTACCGAGAATAACGACTCAGGGGGAACATCTAGTAATGTTCCTGAGTTGAATGCCCCTGAACCTGGTGGCTCAGTAGATCATGCTCTCACTACTGAATTGCTTCAATTTTAGAATAGTACAACTGAAATGCCTAACTCACCTACTATCTGTGTTGAACAAATTTCAGATGAAGAGCTGAAACATCGTAGATCGTGGCTAGACGCTCACACTGCTGATCTAATTATTGTAGATCCCTCAGCAAGTGTAAAGACAAGATCCAGATTCTGTCAAGGAGAAAGCGCATTATTTTCTTGCTTCTTGTCTACTGACGAACCTCAGACGATTAAGGATGCACTAAAAGATGCTGACTGGATCATAGCCATCCAGGAGGAGCTGAATCAGTTCACGAGAAACGAAGTTTGGGAACATGTTGATAGACCCCGGCATTAACATGTTAATAGAACTAAATGGGTCTTCAAGAACAAGCGAGATGAAAAAAACGTCATAGTAAGGAACAAAGCAAGACTCGTGGCAAAAGGCTACTGTCAAGCTGAGGGAATAGACTTCGATGAGACTTTCGCTCCAGTTGCAAGATTGGAGGCAATTAGACTATTCCTGGCCTACGCAACACATCAAAAATTCTGAGTCTATCAAATGGATGTGAAGTCTGCATTCCTGAACGGCGTGCTGAAAGAAGAAGTCTATGTGGAACAACCGCCCGGCTTCAACAGGGACATCAGGTTTATAGACTCAGAAAGGCTCTGTATGGGTTAAAACAAGCACCCAGGGCTTGGTATGATACCCTATCTGAGTTTCTTCTTCAGAAAGGTTTTCAGAAAGGCACAGTAGACCGCACTCTGTTCAGCATTCGACTGGAAGACGATCTACTACTTTTGCAGATCTATGTGGATGACATCATCTTTGGATCAAAGAATGTCATCATGTGCCAACAATTTGAGAAAATGATGAAGGACAAGTTCGAGATGTCAATGATGGGAGAAATGAACTATTTCCTCGGTTTTCAAGTTAAGCAATCTGAAAAGGGAATGTTCATCAACCAAGGCAGATACACTCAAGACCTCATGAAAAGATTTGGTTGCACATCCGGCAAACCTATCAAGATCCCAATGAACACGAACATGAAAATCGATCTTGATAAGGAGGGAGTATCAGTAGACCAAACTGAATTTCGCGCTATAATTGGTTCTTTATTATATCTAACAGCTACTCGCCTTGACATAACTTATGCTGTAGGTGTCTGCGCTCGATTTCAGGCGAATCCCAAGCAGAGTCATATGGACTTAGCAAAGAAGATTCTCCGCTATCTCAGAGGAACAGCTGACATAGGTTTATGGTATCCAGCTGATGATAATATAGAACTAACTGGTTATTCTGATGCTGACTATGCAGGATGTAGAATTGACCGAAAGTCAACTTCAGGAACGTGTCAGTTCCTTGGCAGCAAGCTAATTTCATGGTTCTCAAAGAAATAGCACTCAGTAGCCACGTCAACTACTGAACCTGAATACATGGCTGTCGGAAGTTGCTGCGCCCAAATCATTTGGCTGAGACAGCAGCTACGCGACTATGACGTCATTCAGAATGAAGTGCCGATTTTCTGCGACAGTACCAGTGCCATTGCAATCACTCAGAACCCTATACTTCACACGAGATGCAAGAACGTGGATATCAGACATCACTTCATTCGGGACCATGTCGAAAAGAAGGACATCAGGATGGAAAAGATCCATACTGATCGACAAAGGGCTGACATACTGACCAAGCTTCTAGCTGAAGCAAGATTCAGAGAAGTTTCAGTAGAGCTAGGTCTGCTAGACCCTACTGACCCCAGTCAGTAAGAGGTTTCAGGAGAGGATCATTCAGTAAGGGGGAATGTTCGCTCTCGCATCGAATAGTTTCAGTACATAGAGACTCAGCAACCATCTACACGAGGTATCAGCTGACTACGATGTTCAGCTGACAGGTTTGCGTATCTCTACTCAGTAGTAACCAATAAAACAGTAATATGCATTTATTGTTTAGATTCAGCATCGTATTAAATATCTTATGAATTGTCATTTAATATTAACGGATTACATTTAATGCACGACATTCCATACATAAGTTTGCTGAACTCTGCCACGCATTTAATGCATGTCGTATCATAGTTACTACTTAGGCATATTACAACTGGCTTTTGACTTAGGCGGCTATTTGATCATTATTATATATGTCATCCTATCTTAACCGCACATCTCATAAAGCAAGTTTAAATTCAACCATAGATCGATAACTGTCCATCTTCTTCTTAGATATAAATATTCGATCGTATCTTTGAAACCGCCATTAGCATACTAAAATCTTTTCAACTTCGAAAAATCTGAGATCTCTCTAGCAACCCTACTTGCAAATCCTTTTATAAACACTCAGATTTTTCATTGGTATGATTGTATATCTGTTATAGTTTTATTCTATTATTTGTTCAGCATCGTCGTAATAACTACTTTATCAAACTCGATACTAACAACGTTTCTTGTAACAGATATAATGGCGGATACAGGCCTCTCTGTAATCGTCCCTAAAGACATGCAAGAGATCCTTGAAAAAGACCGTGGAATTTGATGCATGCGAGTTGGAGTATATGGAAGAGATATTCGCGGCCCTTCGCGAATCTGGATTGGAGGCGTTTCTCTCCAAGAAGCCCACCTTTTTCCTCCCAAGGCAAGTCGCTGAACATAACCTCAACTCTGACTCAGTAGCGGGCGATATCATCGGAACATTCACCGTTCACAGAATCGGTAAGTCTGCCATGAGGATAAAGAAGATGTCAGTGAGGGAAGCACTGAAGAGGAGCTTCAACCTACCCTTGAAAGGAGTCAGCACCGTCGGGTATCTAGACGATCGAGTGGATGACTACCTTTCAGTCTTCTGCGGGAAGCCCACGACCTTCAGAGCGGCCTTCCCAAAGAACGCCATGCTGCCTCAGTACAGGGCACTGGCTTACATAGTCACTCAACTGCTGACGAGCCAAGCCGGCTCTTTCGATCAGGTATCTAGGCCAAAGATTCAGCTGATGATGGCGATACATGATCGTGCCCAGATTAGCTGGACTGAATTCTTCCTCCGAGAATTCATGGTCCAGGCTGCCAAGTTTGACAAAGCCTCATTCATACTGAGCGCTAAAGGAAAATTACTGTATGGGCTCAAGCTCTCAGTAATAACTGAAGATTTCTACGGAGATGACCAGATCACCTTCCACGGCAAGACTTATTTTAATGTGAAAAAGGTCAGGTTCCAGAACCGCACCGCAGCACTTCAGCAAATAGGGTCAGGACCCTCAGCTCAGCTGACACCGCCTCAGAAGGCTGCGCCCATGAAGAAGCGGTCTCCTCAAGCAAACTCTCCTAAGGCACCGACCAAACGTCTGAAGAAAACATTCACTGACGTGCCTACTGAATCAAAGGCGACTGCTGAAGTTCCTGAGATCCCTACTGAACAGACACAACCACTGCAGCTGGTTGATGAATCTGAGTCCTCTGAAAAGACTCACTCACTGGAGAAGGCCGTCTCCACTGAACAAGCACAAGAAGTGGACCAAGGGGTTCAGACTGAAGAGGTCCAGAGTGGTGATTTGGAGACTCTGGACAGTCCCCTTGACATCCCTCCACTCAGCAGTTTGCCATCTGCTGAGAAACAGACGTCCGCCATAGACATTGAAGATTCAGAAACGGCGTCTGAATAGGAATCGATCGGAATGGAAGCTTCAGCTCTCCGATCTCAAGCATTCCGAGAGATTACTGAACTCATACCGGAGATTACTGGCCATCCTGATCTGGTATCTCTTGCCATGCAGGCCAGGCTCCACATACTCCTAAGGTTTCAGGAGTGGCATCCTCAGCTCCGCCTCATCCTACACTACCGCTGCGACCAGCTACATAAGGAGGAGCAGTTCTTAAGGCAGCAAATAGGCTACTCCCAGCCTGCTGACCTTGGAACCTTCGACGATCTGAGGGCTGCAATATTGGCCCTGCTGAATGATAGACAGCAGGCAACTGTCTCTGCCCCCTCAGATGGGTCTGACCACGACGGTCAGGACCCACCCCATGATTCAGGCCTTGAGAAGCCTGATGAGGAAACTCACCAGGACGAGGATATAACTACTCAACCAGACCTACCACTGCGTATCCTTGCTCCCGTGAAGTCGGCGGCTGGTACTTCGTCCTCAGCAGAGCCTGCTCAGCTCTTGCTGGAGTCGACCTACGAAGTAGCGCCCAGCCCCAGAGGCCGACGCTCAAAGTCAGTGGCAAAGGCTCTCCAAAGCCAAGGCACTCAGAATCGTGCCCTTGCCAAGGCTGTCCACAAGACATGGAAGCACACTGCTCAGGCCACTAGTGCAGAGCTTCAGGGGGTGAAGAAATCATTGTCAAAATCAGTCGCCCCTGATGTCTCCTCTATCGTATCAAACGCACTGGCCCAGCAGAAAGCTGACTTTGAAGAACAACTCAGACTAGTCCAGGAGGGACAGGGCTAAACTACTTCCTGAATTCAAGGCCTCTTAGTCCCTTCATACGGAGTCAGTCTCCATCTTATCTCAGGCCAATGAGCTCCGTCTCACATCTATTCAGAAGGCTCTGGAGAATTCGATCAGTCTGAAGCTGAATGAGTTCACGGCTGCAGCAGACACTTCTCACCAGAAATACAAAGATGAACTGATTAATGAGAAGAATGAGCTGCACGAGGAGCTGAACAAGATCCACACTCGACTTGATGAGTTATCAGCATCCTACAAAAGCCTAAACACTAACTGTTCCTAACCCGGCTCAATTTGCTGATGCCAAAAAGGGGGAAAAGAATAAGAAGCCTAAAAAGGAAAAGACACCTGAAAAGCAGCCATCAAGCAAGGGGGAATAGAAAACCCAGAAGGCTCAGGAACAGGCACCAAAGTCTTCAAGGAAGACAAGGTCAGTGGCTGGAGCAAGCACTGAACCGACTGGTGAGGCCCAGGGTGTCTCTGTTGGAATCCCAATAGGGACTGGCCCAAGTGGCTCAGAAACCAGAACACAAGCAACTCAGGCAACTCAGACCCCGTTGGATATGGTTAAAGAAATTGCTGAGTATGCTGAGGAGGATGAGTCTGAAGAGGAAGAGGCACCTCTCCCACCTCCAGTAGAAGGCAAAGGCAAGAAAGCCTTGAAACTCCCGACCCCTCCCTCCAAGAAACTGAAGAGATATATAAGTAAGGAGGAGGCGGCTCATATCGCAGCTGATGAAAAGCTAGCCAGGGAGATAGCAGAAGCTGAAGCAGCGAATAAGCCTAAGGCCAAAACCACAACTGCAAAAACTAAGGCTCCTGCTCCTAGATGAAAGAAGAAAGCTCCTGCTAGGCTGCCTCCCAGAAAACTGGTACTTCAGGATGATGAAGACAGGGAGCAGCAGCAACAAGAATAATGTAAAAGTACCGAGAAGCGGTGGTACATCTAAAGACAAATCTAGTACCCCTGCTGACTCAGAAGAACAGTCGTCTCAGAAGCTCTCATACACAAGATCAAAAGAACAAGATGCTGAGATCAAGGCCATCTTTGCTCAGATGGATCGGTATCTTTACAGAGGAGAAGAGGCGAGACGGATAGAAGCCGCGGACATAGGATTCATATGGCGGGACTTAGAGGCACTCGGAATCCGCACCGAACAAGAGGCCAGCCGAGAGTACCTTCCAAAGCCGATATTCCATACAAATACCGAAGGTTCAGGAAGCCAACGAACATGAAGATTCAGGAGATGGCCTAGGACGGATGAGTGGATTCCTGCTCGGTTCACTCAGAGATGGGAATCACAGAAAATAGAATTCATCAAGAGGAATTATTTTTGGAATTTTGGGTCGAAAGGCTGATGCCTACGTGGAATGGATGATGATCACGGAACCGGACTTATATCCCTACATGGAAAATGCTTGTAAGAGCAAACATTGAAGTCAAGGTTCCCGAACCTGCACTCGCCACCACCAAGAAGACTTGATGATTCTATTCACTTTGGAGTGATAGAGAAGGAAGTGAAGGATGCTGCTGCACACAAAGGACTTAAAGAAGATGAGCCAACAGACTTCGCTGAGTATCTGAAGTTGAGGAAGTACACCTACAGAATGTATGGACTGCCCTTTCCCGAGACTCAATCGTAAAATTTCATGGACAGGATCAAGCAGTACAAGCGTTCATAGTTCTTAGACTTTTCTTGTACTTTCCTAGCTTAGCAAGAGATGTATCTGTACTGAACTTTCTTTATCTGATATACATATCTCTTTCTTTGGCTTTGACAATACCTTATTGTCTCTATAAGCCATGTTCTGTTTTTATGCTTAACATTCAGAATCACTAAAGTGATTACTGACACACACTCACTTGTTGATCTTTTGTCAGTAGCTGTTGAGATTCTGTTAGACTAGCTGATATGTTATAGAGGGAAATTGTTTCCTTGTAATAAGGGAAATTGTTAAGACAGGGTTATGCTTAATCTTTTTATTCTGACTCCCTGTTCTGCTCCCTTCAGTAGTCTAGAACTTTCAGAACAACTCCACTGATTCTTCTTGTAATATTGTAAGGAGCTTTGTTTCTGTATAAGTTTAGTGCTTTGATAGCATAGATAGTGTTATATTTTTTTAGTTAGTGTTAGGTTTTGGCATCATCAAATAGGGGGAAATTGTTGGGTGATGACTCAGTCCTCAGCATGGTTTTACATAGTGGGAAATGATTCTATCTTCCGTACTGAAATGCACTCAGTACGCTTATACCCTGAGTGATCCCATGAAGATTTGAAGATCCCAAAACCCTATCTGATTGGTGAACCATTCCTTTGTAATTGTTTTTGTCTCTGAGGATTCAGACTCAGTAGACACTCTGCACTGGTTCAGGCTGTTAGTAGATTATCAGCCTCAGCACCGGATGTAGAAGACTCAATATGTACAGGACTCAGCAGGAGCAATATACCGAAAGACTCAGTGGAACTGAACTCAGCAGGAGTAGTTCACTGAACTAAGAGCTAACCTTCAGTAGAGTAAATTCAGTACTCTCTACAGGATCAGACTCGATAACGGCGAGCGGTCTTCTGAACTGTCAGATCTTTTGAACAACAATTAGCATAGTCAAATACGAGGAAGAGAGAAGTCAGCTTCGTTATGCCTCGAAGTCTGTTCTATCTCAACTACTCTGCAAAACCTCGGCAAATGACAAGCCAACACCTGTCCTTACCTGCTAAAGTTGCAAGTCAACAACTTTCCGGAAAAGGAGGGAAAGGACACTGTCACCTTTTTCAAAAGAGCCGTTAGCTACCAAAAGAGTGAGATAAAGGGATCATCGTCTCCAACGGATCTTTCCTAATATCTTCTCTATAAATAGAGGGATGATTCAAGTTTTTTCATGCATGCAGAGAGCCAAAAAGCAACGAACGAGCCAACACACTCTCGAGCAAGAAAACGGAAAAACAAGCAAAAACAGAATATCGCATAAGTCTTCCGCAAGAACTTAAAGAACATTCTTCGGCGAAAGACTACCTTATAGCTCTTAGGGAACCAAGCTAAACAGATATGAAAGCCTCTAGTATCCAAATCGACGATACACGAACTCAAAGCTACAACTCAGTTGTTCGCCGATCTAGAAGCCACTTTCTCGTTCCCTATCCCTCTAACCCTAAGCTCAACTGAATTTATCCATAGCTTAGAAGAAGGGGTTCACCTTTTAACCTTATCCTTATTGTAAAAGGACCCCTTCATAGTTGGAGAAGTTTGTCAAACACTTTAGTTTGATACCCGTTGTAAACTGAGACTTGCTCAGTATAAATTCCAAGACGCAGCTTTGTCCTGTGTACAAGCTGACTGAGACTAACTCAGGATAATAAATAGCCTCCTGACCTTTCGGGACAGTGGACGTAGGATCCTGTGCATCCGAATCACTTTAAAAATCTCTGTGTCTCTTATTTACTGTTGCATTGATTTTAACTGTTCATACTGAATATCATATCTTTAAAATCATTCAACTAAGTTTCAGCATACTTATCTGATTCACTCTTCTGAACTGAAACTGTTTTTAAGAAAATGTTTTTCCACTCAACTGATTTGGGCCTACACATTTCCGCACCACTGAACTCCATCTGAAGATACTGAATCTTGACTTAGTCAGCTAGCAGATCTCAAAAGAGTCAGTACCTCTTTGCCTTAACACGATTCAGAACAGCTATTTGGTCTGCTGAACTCTTTCAGTACGTCACACTCCTGAACGGGACTGTTCGTGTTACAAGTTGAGAAATAGGTTTTAGGTGCATTCACCCCCCCCCCCTCTACACCTAAACGTGCTCTCGGGACCAACAATGCATACTCATACTGAGTTCAGCTCTACTGAAGATCAACTCTGAGTTCAGTGAACTACTCCTGCTGAGTTCAGTTCCACTGACTCCTTTTCAGTATGATGCTCCTGCTGAGTCCAGCACTACTGAGTCTTCTTCTCATGGTACTGAGGCTGATAGTCTGCTGAAGAATCAGCAGACAGAACTGAACACCTGAACCATGTAGGAAGGATGTCTACTGAGTCTGAAACTCTCAGAGACAGAACAAACAAATACAACTTAATGGTTCATCAGTCAAAGTAGGGTTGTGGGATCATTCAAATCTACTGAGCACTAGGCTACTGAATCATCTCCCAACATATTTAATTTTTATCTGTGTTTTTCAGCCCGATATCGACGTTTTAAATTTTCTATTAGCGCATTTAATAATTATTATGCTTTGGCATGCGATGTGATTAATTGCGCTTAGAAAAGCATGTAAATAGGATTTACGTCGTCTTAAAGCACGTTTTATTTTTCGTGAGCAGGTTTTATTATGTGCGCTTAGTAATTGCATGCTTTAGGATTTATCTACTTTTATTATGAATCAGAACAAACCTTTTGAATAAAAAGACTAAGCAATTAGATTCCATTAATTTGGATATTAAACACTTAATAAGACCTTCATTCAATTGGACTCTACAGAAAAGTAGTAAGATTATATGAGTAAACGTCCACCTACGTGGCTTGCTTGCATCTTTGAGCCACCAGTTTTGTGAGATAAGTTTTCCAAAATAATAATTAATTATTATTATGTAGTGAGAGCAAAGCCGTAAACGTCCACCTGCGTGGCTTGCGTGCCTAGTAAATATGAGTACTCTAGAAGATAATAATTAAATAGAATGACTAAGTAGATCAAATTGCATGCGGCATGGTTCTCGTATGTACGTCAATTTTGAGAATTTGATTCTAATTTGGTCAAATTAATGGTCAATGCTTAGATGTCACGACAGGTAAAATTCACTTCCCTCGAAGTTCCTTCCCGCGTTTAAATAGTGACATGGTCCAAAATATCGAACTATTGATTCCATTCGTCTTAAGAACATAGACATGGATTGGAATTAAAGAGCTAGGTAAATAGCTTGTTTAGGGTTACGCTAGTAAACGTCCACCTGCGTGGCTTACGAGTGGAATTCTTAGAGTTGTTCGAGGTTTTTAATATCACTGTTTTATACAAAAGGTTACAATGATTATTAATTATAAATAATGTGCAAATATAATTTTCTTACATGCCTTTATATTTTAAATTTAATTTTCAGATATGTATGTTCAAGCTGTTATTAATGGTCTTATGAGCCCAAACAACTATAAAGAGGGGAAGAGAAACCTTACACTATTGTTCCAAACTGAAAAAATGATGTATGTTCTCAGTACCGCTGAGCCTGAACTCCCCGAAGAAGGGGCGACTGAGGAGAAGATAAGGGAATCAGAAAAGAGGGTAGAGGATAATGACAAGACTCGTTTTGTCATTCTATCTACAATGATTGATTCTCTTTCTTCAGAGTAAGAAAACGCGCCCCATGCCGGAGTGATATGGGTTTCCATGGCTGAAAAGTTCAGTGAGACCGATAGATCTCAGAGATTCCATCTCTTGAGGCAGGTTACAACCTGCTCTATGGCTGAAGGTGCATCCGTGCAGGATCATATTTTACAAATTGCTAGATCGGCTTGCAAATGTTGGTGGTTGGTGATCGTTGTATTGCACCAAATAATCCTGTAAAACTTTAGAATTATATCAGTATAGTTCACAGGGTATTGAACATAGGGAACGGACGACTAGACACATTATTTTAATACTTATATACAGTTTTGGTTAGCAACCACGCAAGTTTGGGATTTCTATTAAACTAAAAATGATTAAAAACCGAACTGAATTTAAAACTGTAAAACTGGACAATTGAGAGACAGGTCCAGCAGAATATTAACACACTCGTAATTCCAATCATTGGCACTTAATATGAATTAATCTCAAGAATCTACTAGTTATAGATTGCCGTAATTAAGCTGACACAACCCTCACTCCCACTTACTTAGTCGGTAACCACCATGTTGGGTATCGAAACGACTACTTTCCTAACCTAGCTACAACCTACGTTATTGGGCAATCAATAGATTTAATAGCTAGACAACTTTATCGAACTAAGGGAGCATAGTATAGGATCATACTCGTATGTTGGGCATCTAATAGTCTCCTATCGGTTTAATCCAACTATTATAATGAATAATTTTGCTACTTACCTAGCCTTTTCCACGAGAAACGATGGAAGTACTAAGTTAGCTACAGACTGGGCAATCTAGGGTGATTAAGCCTAAATTACTAGTCAGATTAATTAATTTAGAACTAACCCGAAACCCTCTTGATTAATTATTCAAACCTAAGCCTCATGTACTGTTGACGTGTGCATTTAAATTTTGTCGGACCCTAAAAGACTTAGCTAGTCATGCAGACGCTTCGGTTAGGCAACTGAGACAGTTTACAGAACATAAACATAAACATAAAAATGAATAACCGTAGATATAGCATGAATGAGATTTAAAGCAAATAAAGCACGAAATAACAGAATAATTTAACCTACGAAATTTAACTAAAACTTGAATTAAAATGGAAATGGAGTTCAAACGTAAATTCAATATTCATGCAAACGAATAACTACGAATGGAAATTAAAAACAAGAATTCAAATTCGAATTTAAAAACATCAAACAAACGGAAATAAAGGAGTGTTTCTTCTTCAACTAATAACTACGGAAGGTTGAAAATCTTCACGGAATGGAAATGGCGGTCGGCGGTCTTCGGCGGAAAAAGATCGGCGGCGGTTTAGGATTTCTCTCAGAATGGGGAAGTTACAGCGTATATGGAATGGGGTTCGAAGACTCGAAGACTCCTCCTTCTCATCTACTTCATATCTTTTATACTCCTCATTTTCTTCCTCTCTAAGTTAGGTCAAATCCTTCTTTGATAAGGAAAGGGATTTGGATAGATAAGGAATAATATCTTTCCTTATCCATCATAAAATATCTTCAAGATACATTCCTTCTCACAAATCCGCGTCCACATCATCAATTTCGTGCCATTTTCATCATCAAACATTTCCAAACATTATCCTCATCATCATGCCACATCAGCAGCTAAAACCTGCATTTTTCAGCACTGCGAGTGCACCGATTGGCCAATTGAAGTACTTTTCGGACATAAAATTACTAAGTACAGAAACGACCCATCAAATATCCTTACACTTGATTTATACTTGCGCTAAAGTATAAGAAGAAACAAAATATAAGTACTTAGTCATTTTGGCCAACCCCCAAGACACAAAACATAAAATAAAAGGCTCAAGACACACAGATACACGACATAACAAGGACACAATTACACGGGCAAAACTAAGACACAAAATAAAAACACGGACTCAAAACAAAAACACGAAAAACAACGACATGAAGCAGGACCAATCAATCTGAAAATCTCAACACCAATTAACTAGCCAAGCAAATCAAATCATGCAAGTATGCTCTCGTCAAGCAAGTAAACAATGCAAATTTTGAAACTAGGCACTCATATATCAACTTGGGCAAAATCTAAACAATGTGGATCTCCTCAAGGTTCGCTCATCACTCAACTAGTCTAGGTCTGGTTCAAGCCACTCAAGAAAACAAATCTACGTAATCACGATAAGATATCGTCACAATAGCAATATCAAGGAGGAGTTTCTCATTTGGTTGTAATGGGGCTTAGGACTTAGACAAATTGATGTTGGTAAGGGTCCTAGGGGTACTAAGCTCCATCAAAATTACAATTCAATGTTATGCATATCAAACTCACTTACTTGTGCAATCAATACAATATTTCAAAACATCCCACCACTTAACCATTTCGCACAAATGCTACAATTATTCTATGTACCCATTTTTTTTTTCTCCTGCCACATCTCTTTTTTTTTCTGAATATTTCATATGTATTTTTTGTGGCAAAATTTGTTTCTTCTTTTTCAACATTCTGGGTTCAGACTGTCTCAACTGAGCAATTAGGCCACTTATATTTTGCTTTTTCCTTAGCAGCTTATACATTCAAACAATCGGCCTACACAATTTCTGCAGCACGTCTTGATTGGGCAGGTGGAGGACATAGGTAACAATCCTCTAATCAACAACTATTATGCACAAGAAAGTTTATAAAACACGCAATAACATGGGTCAAGAGAAAGTTTAAAAGGCCTTGGTTAAATTTTTACTAAGTCATATCAAAGAATCGGTCAAGGCTCAACTTGGTGAACTAAGTGATAATTTAAAGGTCGGAAGTATTTTGTCGCGACCGTGTGGCTAAAAATCTCTAGTGCCTCCTATCATTTATCACAAGTGACTCAAACATATTGTGACTTTGCGTATAAACACTCTTAAAAGAAATAGTAGGAAGTGTTGGGTGATGATTCAATCCTCAGCATGATCATACTTGTGGGAAATTACTCTATCTTCTATACTGGATCACGTTCAGTAGCCTCGTGCTCTGAACTGTTGAGAAGATTTGAAAATCCCAAAACCCTATCTGATTGGTGAACCATTCCTTTATATTCGTATTTGTCTCTGAGGTTTCAGACTCAGTAGACACTCTGCTCTGGTCAAGGCGCTCAGTAGCTTATTTGCCTCAGCACCAGTTCAGAAGACTCAGTGATCTTGGACTCGGCGAGAGCAAGACACCGAGAGAGTCGATTGAACCGAACTCGGCGAGAGTAGTTCACTTGGACTCGGAGCCGATCATCGATAGACTTGTCTCGGCAGTCTATCTACGAATACAAGGTCGGACTCAAGCAACGGCGGATAGTCTTCGGGGACTGTCGGGAATCTTTTGAAAGACAATCGGCATTGTCATGTACGAGGAAGAGAGAAGTCAGCTTCAGTCTGTCTCGAAGTTTGTGCTGTCTCAACCACTTCATCCACCTCAACGAATGACAAGCATACACGTGTCTTCTCACCTGCTAAAGCTGCAGTCAACCTTTTACCTAAAAAGGTGGGAAAGTACACTGTTACCTACACCAAAAGAGCCGTTTGCTACCAAAAAGAGAGAGAGAGAAGAAGATCGTCTCCAACGGATCTATTTTCAATCTCTGCTCTATAAATAGAGGGATCATTCAAGATTTGAAGCACTCAAGAAACCAAGAACTAGAGAGAGCGCGAAAAAGAGTGAATTCCAAAGAACAAAGTCTTAGCAAGAACTCGAAGAACAATCTCCGGCGAAAGACTACATTCTAGCTCATAGGGAATCAAGCTAAACCAACATATAAAGCCTCTAGTATCCAATCGATGTTACACGAACTTATAGCTTACCTTCAGCTGTTCGTCGATCTAGAAGCTACTCTCTCATATTCCCTATCCCTCTAACCCTAAGCTCAACCGTTCTTATCTATAGCTTAGACGAAGGAGTTCACATTAGAACCCAATCCTTATTGTATAAGGACTCCTTCACTGTTGGAGAAGTTTGTCAAACACTTTAAGTTTGATAGTGTTGTAAACTGAGACTTAGATCAGTATAAAAACCAAGACGCGGCTTTGCCTAGTGTGCAAGCTGATTGAGACTAACTCAGGATAATAAATAGCCTCCTGATCATTCGGGACAGTGGACGTAGGATTTGAGCGATATCCGAACCACTTTAAAAATCCTGTGTCTCTTACTGCTTTCTTAACTGTTGCATTGATTTTACTATTCATACTGAACATCATATTTAAAATCAATCAACTGTCTCAGCATTCTGAACTTCTTATCTACTGAACTGAGATTTGCATAAAACGTTTTCTCACAAAAACTGATTTGGGCCTACACTATTCCGCACACTGAACTCTCACTGATCGATACTGAATTCTGACCTAGTCAGTTAGCAGATCTCAGCTGAGTCAGTACTCTTTTAGCCTTTAACTCGATTCGGAAACGGTTATGCAGTCTGTCTGGCCGAATTTGATCGGACACCATCCCGAATAGGACTGTTCGAGTTCGAAGTTGAGAAATCGAATCGAGTGTATTCACCCCCCCCTCTACACCTGACCGTACACTCGGGACCAACAATTGGTATCAGAGCAGGAGTTCTTTGACTCTTGTTATCTTTGAGACTGGTCTATTCGAACGGATCCGAGGGAAAATGTTTTCACTGTATATCACTCTACATTCATATCTATATTCTTCATGGCTGATATGTCAGGTATAAGGATGGTACCCATGTTCTCGGTGGAGAATTATGGAGTATGGCGAGTCGAGAATGGAAGCACATCCGACATCCCTCCATGACAAGTATGGCGAAGTGCTTGAAGATGGACCTATCGTTCCTATGATTGATAGTGTCGTGACTCAGGACCAAGCTCAAGGAGGAGGAATGGTGACCGGGAAGAAGATTCCCAAAGACAAAAGTCTCTTCACTCCCGAGGAGAAGAAGCTTCACAACTTAGACCGTGTTGCCGGGGAATGCTATACTAACCACCCTTAGTGATTCTTATCTTGGCGGGGGTTCGGGGAATGCAAGACCGCTAAAGAACTCACGGGATGCTCTTGCGCTACCGAGTCGAGGGACTCGAGAAGATTAAAGCCAACAAATTAGCGCTGGAACTCCAAAAGCCGGAAAGCTTGTCCCTCATGCCCGGTGAAAAAATCGAAGATCCGAACGTCGATTTACCAATCGATGAACTCTATCAATGGGCTGGGAAAGACATTCGAAGAACCGAGAGATGAATCGAAGATTCGAGGGCACCGCTCGGACGGACACTTCGGACACCTTTTGCCACTCTATTGCGACATTCGACTTAGATGCTTGTGTCTCCTAACCATATCTTTTCGGAATTACAGGGCGGAGGAGTTTGAGTTCGACGGACCTCAAAGAAAGCCGAGAGCGAAGGCGACACAAAAACGACCATGCTTTCAAAGCATCGGTCAGACAAGACATCTCCAAGCAACGAGCAAAACGACGAGTAAGGACCGAACCTTCACTCAATGATCTACAAGAAGGAAGTCTCGCTCGAAGTATGCGTTGCTCGTCGTAAAGTATCGGAAGGAGAAGGAGCGACGCGAGAAAAGTGACTAAAGCCTATCGGGAAACGAAAGGTAAGTCAAATTATATGTCGAAACACACTCCTGACTCACAATCTTCTGAATGCAGAAAGAAAGATGACTCAGAACCATCAAAGAATAGCGAAAGCAAAGAAGAAAGAGTCATCGCTTGTTACAACTGCAAGAAGCCGGGACATTATCAGTATGATTGTCCTGAGCTCAGTAGTGCTGAACGCGCAGCACGTAAGGCAAGGAGAGAGAAATTCACCCAAAAAAGATAATCCTACATAGCTGGCAAAATCTCAGACGACTCAGAAGAGGTCGACTCCTTTATGGATTCATCGGATGATGATGCAGCTTTCATGGCCTTAGAGCTTGAAGCTGAAGAATCAGCTGAAAAGTGCATGATGGCAGGCAAAGAGGATGAGGTAAATTCTCATGAACCACTTAACTCCTCTTCACACTGCACACACGATACTATTTCAGGTGCAGATGAGAGTTTGGACGTCGCAACCGCATACGAAGAACTGCTCGACGAACAAATTCAGATGAGTCTGCAGCTCAGCAAGACTCTTCAGGAGTTGGATACCCTGAAAGTAGAGAATCAGAGACTTTCTCAGGAGAGTCAGGTTGCTACTGAAGCCGAAGGACTTGTGTTGAGACTCAGGGAGGAGATAAACTCTCTAATGGCCCAAGTCTCAGCATCAAGAAGATCGGATTTCAGTTTTGACTAATGACTTGACTCAGAAATAGGTCGTTGTTGGCTCTTTATTGGTCGAGGTAGATTGGTAGGTAAGACTTGTCAAACTTTAAGGTTGACTTCCTCTGAATCCTCGGACCTTCAACTGAAGTGACTTTCCTACTGACGTTCTTCTGAGCATTCAGTGCATGGGCACGAATTCCTTAGCAGATTCAGTTGGTGGCTGGCTGTCCAACTAACTTCTTCGATCCTAAGTTCATCGGCTGAGTGCGAAGTCTTCTACAGAATCCTGCAGCTATTGAACTCTAGCCTATTGAGTTCTAACAACTGAACTCGACTAAGCTATTACAGATGCGAAGGTATACTATTCAGTTGGGGTTTTGGGATCTATCAAATCTATCGATTCTTCTACTAAATCCTTATCCCAACAGTTTATTTTTCCTCATCCCAAATTACATACACACATATGCCTAGATCTAATTTTCACGAAGTCTACAAGGAAGCATATTGAAATACAAAAGCACAAATAAGACATGCTTGAGCATAGAAAATGGCACTCGAAAATTTTCGCATGCTTCGACACAACAAAATAGCCTCCTCCTTACACTTAAAACTTGCTCGCCCTTGAGCAAGAAGAAAAGACAAAACAAAGAGAGAAGGCATGACAAAATAAACATATAAACACCTTCCTTACACTTGATCCCTATCATATATAGGAACAAACTCAAAACAAAAGACAAAAGAAACGAAAGAAAATAAACATCCCCTCCTTACAATTGAACCCTATCAAGTGTAAGGACACAAAATACTCACTAAAACTGACTCAAAACCGAAAACGAAAATGAAAAATAAAAATCAAGGAGAAAAGTTAGTTGACGCCTCGCTTGGGCAAGTGAGGCAGTCGGCTCATCACGGTGCGATGCAGACGGTCAACTCGGCATCCCAAAGAATTGAGGTCAGTGCACAACAACTCCACAGAATCTCCACCTACACTGGAAGACGCACTCGAGACACGAGGTCCCGGTGGATAAAACTGGATGTCCTGGTTAGGCAGTTCATACACTAAGCAAGAATGTCGCAACAAAGACATATCAAACAAAGTGGGAGGGGGCACACGACTCAAATGTTGAACATCATAGATCACAAAATTACGTTCAATGAACGTAGCAAGCAAGTGGCAAAATTGAGACATTGACCCCCACCTTTATGCAATTAAGTCCTCAATTCTTTAGAAATTGCAATTGGCCCCAACAAAATATCCTTCTTGCAAAGTAACCCTTTAAGAACTTTGGAAACTTCAATTGGGTCCTCTATGTCTTCCGAAATTGCAATTTGGTCTCCCAAACTTCTTCTCTTCTAGATTTACCACAACATTTTGTTTCTCCTTACACTTAAGCCCTTTTCCTTCCGTAGCAAAAAATTTGAAAAATAAGAAGAAAGCATAAAAAAGGTAAAAACAAATCAAAATACGAAAAATAAAAAATGGAAATAAATAACAAACGCGGGTTGCCTCCCGGTAGCGCCTCTCTTTAGAGTCTTCGGTTAGACCTCCTCTTCAAATAGTCAAACGTAAGAGGGAATGGAAAAGCCTTGCTCGTCCACATCTTCCATCATGGCGGCAGCATTGTAGATTTTAAAGCGATGGCTATTGATGGTGAAAGCCTCGTCAGAATCGAGTTTCTGCATTACGACTGCTCCGCTTGGCCAAGCGAAGCGCACTCGGAATGAACCAATCCATCTGGACCTAAGCTTTCCCGGCATGATCCGGAGGCATGATTGATACAGCAAGACAAGTTGCCCAGGCTCAAATTTCTTCAAACGAATGGCCTGATCATGCCATGCCTTAGTTCGATCTTTATATCGCATTGCCGCGTCATAGGACTCCATCCGAATCTCCTCTAGCTCTTGAAGTTAATATTTTCATTCCTTAGCACATTCGGCTGGGTCCATGTTGATTTTCTGGATAGCCCACCAAGCTTTGTGCTCCAGTTGCATAGGCAGATGACATAACTTACCAAAAATCAATCTATAAGGAGACATTTCGAGAGGAGTTTTATAAGTTGTCCGATAAGTCCATAAGGCGTCATCCAGCCTCGTACTCCAATCCTTCCTTAATGGATTGATTGTATTCTCCAATGTAGCCTTGATTTCTCGATTAGACACTTTAGCTTGCCCACTCGATTGAGGATGGTAAGCGGTAGAGACCCGGTGAGCTACTCCATATTTCTTCATTAATGACTATATGGTGCGGTTGCAAAAGTGTGTGCACTGGTCGCTGATTATGGCTTTGGGCACACCAAATCTGCAAAAAATATTAGTACGAAGAAATCCTGCAACCAATTTAGAATCATTAGTTTTGGTAGCTTTCGCCTCGACCCACTTAGAAACATAATCAACAGCAAGTAAAATATACACGTTCCCATTTGAATTAGGAAATGGACCTATGAAATCCATACCACATACATCGAAAATTTCACAAAATCTTAAAGGTTTTTGGGGCATTTCATCTTGCATGGATATATTTCCGGTCATCTGACAACATGTACAAGACTTACAATAATTGTATGCGTCGAGGTGTAGGCGTGGCCAAAAGAATCCCGCATCCAACACCTTCGTTGTTGTTCTTTTTGGACCAAAATGTCCATCATAAGCAGAAGAATGGCAGTTGAATAAGATGTCTTCTTGTTCATCTTCGGGTATCCATCTGTGAATCACTTGATCGACTCCCATTTTCCAAAGAATTGGAGAGTCCCAAAAATATTGCTTGCACTAGCTTTTCAACTTAGCATTTTAAGCGTGAGTAAACTCGGGTGGAAGCTGCTTAGATGTCAAGTAATTCACAATATTAGCAAACCAAGGTAAATTAGATGTCTTACCCACAATTTGTAACTGTTCAGACTCGATGGTGTCTCGGTTGGCCGACTGAGACACTTCCTGAACTTCCATAGCAAAACACTATTCTGGCAGCAGCTGGGCAAGGCTGGAAATAGTCTCTGGAACAACATATAAATGTTATTCGGAAAGATCTCATTGATTGGCTCTCCATCGTCTTCTTGATTTAATAGGCTTAAATGGTCCGCCACATGATTTTCAACACCTTTCTTGTCCTTCACCTCCCAATCGAATTCTTGTAGAAGAAGAATCCATCGGATTAGTCGTGGCTTTGATTCCTTCTTTGCTAGGAGATGCTTGACGGCGGCATGATCGGTATAGACGATTATCTTCGAGCCGAGTAAATAAGAGTGAAATTTGTCGAAGGGAAAAACTATTGCCAACAACTCCTCCGTGGTGAAATAGTTGAATTGAGTCGGATTTAATGTCTTTGATGGATAATAAATCACGTGGATCTCCTTTTCGGAATTCTATCCCATCACTGCTCCGATTGCCCAATCAGAGGCATCACACATAATTTCAAAGGGCTTGTTCCAATTCGGCGGCTGCATCACCAGAGCTGTTGTGAGCTTGTCTTTTAGGAGGGTAAAGGCCTCCTTACACTTGTCATCAAAATCGAAATTGATCTCCTTTTGAAGTTGCCTCATCAATGGTTGAGCTATCTTTGCAAAATCCTTGATAAAACGCCGATAAAAGCCGGCGTGCCCTAGGAACCCGCGAACTTCTTTTCGCGTAGTAGGGTACGGCAACTTTGCTATGGACTCAACCTTGGCCTTGTCGACTTTGATTCCTCTTCTAGGAACAATGTGACCGAGCACAATCCCCTCGGTCCCCATGAAATGACATTTTTCATAGTTTAACACCAAATTCTTTTCTACACACCGGGCTTGGACCTTGTCTAGATTCTTCAAGCACGCAGTGTGAGAGTCACTGCAAACGGTGAAGTCATCCATGAGACCTCTATGTAATTCTCGATAAGGTATGAGAATATACCCATTATGCACCTTTGAAAGGTGCCCGACGCATTACACAATCCAAACGGCATTCGGCGGTAGGCGAACGTTCCATAAGGGCATGTGAACATCCTCTTGTCTTGATCCTTGTCTCGCACATGGATTTTGAAATAGCCGCTATACCATCCAGAAAGCTGAAATAGACTTGCTCTGCAAGTCTCTCAAGCATTTGATCGATGAAAGGAAGCGGGAAGTGATCCTTCCGTGTAGCCGAATTAAGCTTCCGATAATCCATGCACATGCGCCATCCCGTCACTAAGCGCACCAAAACCAATTCGTTCTTCTCGTTCTCCACTACTTGGACTTCAGACTTCTTCGGCACGACATGAACGAGACTCACCCATTTGCTATCCGATATGGGATAGATTATACTAGAACTTTAGCACGAGCTCCCGCATATTCGGATTGAGCTTCCTTTGTTGATCGCGGAAGGGCTTCCTATCGAGCTCCATGAGGATAGAATGCTTGCATATATCGGGACTTATGTTGGTAATGTCGACTAAGGTCCATCCGATGGCCTTCTTATGCTTCCTCAAAACTTCGAGCAATGTCGTTTCTTGATTGTCATCAAGCTCCTTGCTGATGATGAAGGGCAGCGTCTCATTTTCTCTGAGATATGCATACTTCAGATGTGTAGGGAGCTGTTTAAGTTCCAGCTTCGGAGCTTTGACGATTGACGGCAACAATTTCTCAGAGGTGTCTCGCTTGGGCAACTGAGACACGTTGTTGACAGTTTCCAGTTTTGGGGCTGCGTACAAAGCTAGGATGCTTTCTCTGATCTCCTCATCCCTAATATCTTTAACATCTTCCTCGGTCAGCCCTTCAGTCAAGGTAACTTCCATTTTATCCCGCATCACATACGTCTCAAGATATTCTTCGACAATAGCATCAATGGAGTCAGTAGAAAAAGCATTCTCGTTTTCATGATCATAGGATTTCTTAAGTGCTTCAGCAATGCGATGTACATAAGTTTTGTTATGGTATGCAACACTTATCAAACCCTCATCCACATTTATTATAGCTTTTACGGTTTTTAAAAATGGCCTACCCAATAACACACCCGCAGTTCTTTCAACTTGCCTATCATTCGTATCAATTACATAAAAATCAGCCGGATAGACAAAATTGTTGATTATGACTAAAATGTTCTCCAGTAGGCCAACCGGAGTGATGCATGACTTATCCGCTAATTGAATAATCACCTTAGTGGATATTAACTCAGCTCCTACCAATTGATTATATACAGATAAAGGCATAACATTTATGGATGCACCTAGATCACACATGACTTGTTTAATCATAACCTCAACCATCAGACAGGGCAGTGTAAACATACCTGGATCGGCACATTTACCAGGCAACATCTTCTGTATGATTGCTGATACTGTGTGGTCGAACAAGACTTTTCCGGACTTGGGAACTTTTCCAGCAATAATATCCTTCACAAATTTCCCAAACTTGGGAATCTTTACGGCTTCAAGGAAAGGGATATTAATCTCCAATTTCTCGAATAGCTTCAAGTAATCAATGCTTTCCTTGTCTGACGTTCTCTTCCTTTCCAAAGTTCTGAAAATGGTGGAGGTAGTATCGGTTCAGACACCGATTGGCCTGTCGGAACAGTCTCCTTATCCTGTGTTGGTTAAGAATCTTCAGCATGCTGATCTGCTGGGCGGTAGGGTCGTTCAGGCTGTTATGCAGCCTTCTTCTTCTCTGCCAGCTTTTCTGAGTGTCTCGTTTGCACAATCAGGCCAGGCAGTTCTTTTCTTCCACGCAACATAATCTGATCGCAGTTATGGTCATTTGGATTTTGCTGATTTTGAGCTGGAAGCTGCCCTTGAGAATTCTTCATCTCCTGCATGGTAGAATTCAACTTACTCATTTGCTTGGCCAACTGATCCATCGTAGCTTGCAGATCCTTCTTTGTCTGATTGATCTCCCGCCACATTTGTTGTTGAAATGTAGTGGTGTCCTTCTGTGAAGAAACCATTTGAGCCAAAGCTTTTCTAATGGATTGTGCTGCTCCGGTTGGGCAAGCGGAGCAGTCTGCTGCTGAAACTGCCTTTGATGCGGAGGCCTATACGCCTGCTGATAGCTATGCTAATTAGGAGCCTGGTATGGCTACTGACAACTCTGTTGCTGCTGGTATGGCTACTGAAATTGTGGTTGAGGCGGATTTCTTATTTAAAATTGCTCTTCCGGTTGCCTCCATCGAAGGTTCAGATGAACACCTTGTTGTCCGCTCCAATTTCCAGCTATATTAGCTTCTTCTCCTAGACATTGTAGTGATGTATGTCCTTTTTCTCCACATGCTCCACATGCGTGATCGGTATTCAATCGGCTTGAAGCAGGAGCGTTTTGCTTAAGTAATAAGTCGAGCTTGCCTTGTAATAGGCTGAATTTTTCCTCCACCTTACTATCGATCTCATCCCTGTAGTCAGAATGAGAACAATTGACAGCCCTCCTTGTTGGTCTCGGCCCTTTGTATTGCGAGGTGGATTCCGCAAGTCCTTCAATAATGTTCCTTGCATCTTCATAGAGGCTTGTATGGAAATTCCGTCTCAGACCGATATCAACCATGGCTTTTGCTTCATCTGTCATCCCTTGATAGAAAATTTGTAGAAGCTCCACGTCTGAGTAGCCATGGTTCGGACAACTATCGACAAGTCGTTCAAATCTCTCCCAATATGCGTCGAAAGTCTCGTCGATTTCTTGAGCGATCCCAGAACTATGCTTCTTAAGTGCATTTGTCTTTGATTGCGGGAAATACTTCTTCAAGAAGACCGTACGCATCTGGGCCCACGTCGTGATCGTGTTTGGCTTTAGACTTGAGAACCACGCTTGTGCTCCGTCTTGGAGAGTGAATGGAAAATCCTTGAGCTTGAACACGTGCAGGTTTCCCTGCCGGTGCAGGTTACAGACTTGGTTGAACAACGCAAAAAAGGAATTTGGATTCTCATTCGTCCTTCCATAAAACTTCGGCATGGCAGTGACCATATTCAGCTTGAAATCAATTTGTTCGGTAGTTTTGTTTTGGATTGGACCGGGTAGGTCCGCTACCATGTCTCGTGATCCGGCATTCATCCTCAAAGGTTGTGGATCGTGCACTTCATCCATCTCTTCCTCCTCTGATTCTGAGCTAGTTACTGGAGTATTCTGTCTTGTTCTGTCGAACAAAATAGTCTCTGGTTCTAAGTCGATGGTCTGATCACCGGCGTTGTTCTGTCTCCTGATTGGGCAGTTGAGACGTCTGCTGCCTTGGACAGATTCTGTTGCTTTTGCAACTTTGTCTTCTTCCTATTCCTCTTTGCTGTTTTCTCGATCTCAGGATCAAATATCAGATTAGGGTTGGAAGACCTGCTCATGCAACATATAAAAGCATAAAAGATTAGTTGAATAAATAAAGAAAACTAGTTCACACCGTTCCCCGGCAACGGCGCCAATTTGGTGACCGCTTTATTGCACCAAATAATCCTGCTAAACTTGAAAATTATATCAGTATAGTTCACGGGGTATCGAACACAGGGAACAGACGACTAGACACATTATTTTTCTACTTATCTATGGCTTTGGTTAGCAACCACGAAAGTTTGGAATTTCTATTAAAATAAAAATGATTAAAAACTGAACTGAATTTAAAACTGTATGAACTTGGCAACTGAGAGACAGGTCCAGTAGAATATTCACACACACGTAATTCCAATCATTGGCACTAGTCATAGATTGCCGTAATTAAATTGACACAACCCTCACTCCCACTTACTTAGTCGGTAACTGCCATGTTGGGCATCGAAACGGCTACTTTCCTAACCTAGCTACAACCTACGTTGTTGGGCAATCCATAGATTTAATAGCTAGACAACTTTATCGAACTAAGGGAGCCTAGTATAGGAGCCTACTCGTATGTTGGGCATCTAATAGTCTCCTATCGGTTTAATCCAACTATTCTAATGAATAATTTCGCTACTTACCTAGCCTTGTTCCACGAGAAACGATGGAAGTACTAAGTTAGCTACAGACTGGGTAATCTAGGGTGATCAAACACAAATTACTATTCAGATTAATTAATTCATATCTCACCCAAAACCCTCTTGATTAATTATTTGAACCTGAGCCTCATGTACTTTTCACATGTGCATTTACATTCTGTCGGACCCTAAAAGACTTAGCTACTGATGTAGACGCTTCGGCTTGGGCAGTTGGGATAGTTTACAGAACAGAAAAATAAACATGCATAACCCTAGATCTAACATGAATGAGATTTAAAGCAATTCAAGAACGAAATAACATAATAATTTAATGTACGAAATTTAACTAAAACTTGAATTAAAATGAAAATGGAGTTCAAACGTATATTCAATATTCCTATACAAACGATTAACTACGAATGGAAATTAAAAACAAGAATTCAAATTCGAATTTAAAAACATCAAACCAACGAAAAATAAAGGAGCATTTCTTCGTCAACTAATAACTACGGAAGGTCAGAAATCTTCACGGAATGGAAACGGTGTTCGGCGGTCTTCGGCTCGGCGGTTCGGCGGAAAAGGATCGGCGACGATTTAGGATTTCTCTCGGAATGGGGAAGTTATGGCGTATATTGAATGGGGTTCGAAGACTCAAAGACTCCTCCTTATCGTCTACTTCATCTCTTTTATACTCCTCATTTTCTTCCTCTCCAAGCTAGGTCAAATCCTTCTTCGATAAGGAAAGGGATTCGGATAGATAAGGAAATAATATCTTTCCTTATCCATCATTGAATATCTTCAAGATACCTTCCTTCTCAAAAATCCGCGTCCACATCATCTATTTCGTGCCCTTTTCGTCATCAAACTTTTCCAAATATTATCCTCGTCATCATGCCACGTCGGCACCTAAAATCAGCATTTTTCACCACTGCGAGTGCACCTATTGGTCAATTGAAGCACTTTTCGGCCATAAATTACTAAGTGCAGAAATGACTCATCAGTAGTATCTTGGAGCTTGGCATCAAGATTGATATCATTCTGCATTCACTACCTATGTCATACGAGAATTTTTGCCTAATTGTAAATGTCAAAGAAAAACTACACTCTGAATGAACTTTTAAGTGAGTTAATCAATGCAGAAGGAATCATGGGTCAGACTAAAGGTAAGGGGACCCAAATCTTGAACAATAGTAGCAGCTCAAGGAACCCTCTGAAAGGTGGATTCCAGAAAAGGGCAAGAATGCTACGAACATCAAGAAGAGTGTGGTAAGGTTGGACATTGGAAGACTGAATGTCCCAACTTCAAGGCAAAATAGAAAGGCACACACATCGCCTTAGTAACTGAAACTGTTCTTGTTTCCGCATCTACCCATGAATGGGTAGTAGATTCTGGAGCAACTGACCATGTTTGTTTCACCTTGCAGGGTTTCTGCAGAAAAGGGTTCTGGCTGATGGCGAGGTTGTGGTTTCCATTAGCAACAGATCGAGAGTTACAACTATTGCAATAGGAGATTTACATTTATCTGTTTTAGACTATAGTTTAGTATTAAGAGATGTTTCATTAGTGACTGAGTTTAGGCGAAACATTATTTCAGTTTCAAAACCTTTTCTGTGGATGGTTATAGATCTATTTTTGATGATCAAATTTCGATTTCGAAAAGTAAAGATCTTATCTTTAATGGGCATTTAAATGGATCTCTATATACTATTACATCTAATCCATGTACATCTTTTACTTCCTCATCATCAAACAATAAGAAGAGAAAAGAACCTTCTATGGTAAATAAAGCTTACCTATGGCATCTTCGACTAGATCACATCAATATGAATGGGATCCAAAGGTTGGTGAAATATGGATCATTGGAGTCTCCCCAAGTTGAACCATTTCCAACTTACGAATCCTGCTTGGAAGGGAAGAAAGTGACTAGGCCTTCTAAGGCAAAAGTTTATAGAGCCACAGAAGTACTAAGTTTGATTCATTCTGACTTGTGTGGACCCATATCTACACAAGCTCGTGGAGGGTATGAGTACTTCGTCACATTTACTGACGATTACTTGAGGTATGGATATGTGTACCTTCTTCGCCACAAGTCGGATTGCTTCGAAACCTTTAAAGAATTCAAAGCATAAGTGGAGAAGAAGTTAGGTAAAGAAATCAAAATACTGTGATTTGATCGTGGTGGGGAATACCTATCCAACAAGTTCTAGGATTACTTGACAGAATGTGGAATTACATCCCAGCTGACAGCACCGGGGACACCTCGCAGAATCGTGTGTCAAAAAGAAGAAACCGAACACTCTTAGAGATGGTTCGGTCGATGATGAGTTATGCAACTTTGCCAGTTTCTTTTTGGGGATAAGCCCTACAAACTGCAGCATAGTTACTTAACTATGTGTCATCCAATTCGGTTAACATGACTCTGGTCGAGTTGTGGTGCGGGCACAAACCCAGTATGCACCATATAAATATTTGGGGGTGTCCTGCTTATGTGTTGAATAAGCAGGTCGGCATATTGGAGCCATGTTCAGAGGTTATGCAATTTATAAGGCATCCGAAGGAAATGAAGGGTGGTTATTTTTATGATCCTAAAGAACAGAAGATCGTTGTCAACACCAACGCTCGGTTCTTAAAGGAGGATTATATAGTAATCACAAGTCTCGAGTCGATATCATTCTTGATGAATAACAAGGTGATCAATATCCACTCACAGAGCCAGCTGTGCAAGATAGAGCTCCACGAGCAACTGCACTATCTGTTAACACACTTCCTGACACTCTTAGACGTAATAGGAGGGTGATATTTACACATGATCGGTATATGTTCACTGAAGAGATGTATGACCATCTGCCGACAGATGAACAAGACACCGTGGATCCCTGGACATACAACGAAGCAGTGGGAGATATAGATGCAGATTCATGGCGAATCGCCATGGACTCGGAATTTGAGTCCATAACTGATTTGGATGTATACGAGATCACAGAACTACCTGAGGGCTGCAAGGCTATTGGTAGTAAGTGGGTATATAAGAGGAAGAGAGGACCGAATGAAGAG
The DNA here is from genome assembly GCA_028984105.1 of Lavandula angustifolia. Classification (NCBI taxonomy): domain Eukaryota; kingdom Viridiplantae; phylum Streptophyta; class Magnoliopsida; order Lamiales; family Lamiaceae; genus Lavandula; species Lavandula angustifolia. The sequence goes on from CM054817.1 coordinate 16,011,364, forward strand.
ATAGTGGCATTTAAGGCCAGGTTAGTGGCGAAGGGTTTTACCCAGAAAGAAAGTATCGATTATGAAGAGACCTTCTCGCCTGTACCAATGATCAAGTCCATTCGGATTGTCCTTACCATAGCAGCCCACAAGAACCTAAAGATCTAACAAATGTATTGTAAGACCGCATTCCTAAACGGTCACCTTGAAAAAGGAAGAGACATCCACATGAAATAGACAGAAGGTTATGTGAAGGAGGGCGAATAGCATCTAGTTTGGAAGCATAAGAAGTCCATTTATGGACTTAAGCAAGCTTCTCGATATGGCAACAGTATTTTGACGAGGTGGTCAAATCCTATGGTTTTATATCCTGTCCTAACAAGGTGTGCGTGTACCGTATCTATGTTAACGGATCTGTGGTGTTTCTTGTAGTTTAAGTAGATGACATCCTTCTCATTAGCAACAATGTTGAGTGTTATCAGACATAAAGACGTGGTTATCCGAGCAGTTTCAAATGAAGGACTTAGGTAAAGCTGCTTACATCCTTGGGATCAAGGTTATCCGAGATCGCCAGAAAAGGATGTTAAGCTTATCACAAGCGTCCTACATTGACACTATTATTGCTCGTTTTAGCATGCAAAATGCCAAGAGAGGTTCAATACCTTTCAGATATGGCATTTTTTGATCCAAGAATCAGTTCCCTAAAACGCCTGAAGAGATAGAAAGTATGAGGCTAGTACCATATGCTTCCGCTGTCGGTAGCCTCATGTATGCAATACTTCGTACGAGACCACATATCTCATATACTATAGGCATGGTCTCAAGATATCAGTCTAATCCTGGACAAGCGCACTGGACTACAGTCAAAAATATTCTCAAGTACCTTAAACGAACTAGGGATTACAGAATTGTTTACCAGTCAGACAGTCTCTTGCCTTTGGGTTATACAGACTCGGATTTCCAGGCTATCAGAGATGAGAAGAAGTCTACCTCGGGTTTTCTATTTACCTTGGGAGGTGGAGCCATTTCATGGAGGAGTGCAAAGCAGAAATGCATTGCAGACTCGACCATGGAAGCATAGTATGTGGCTGCTTCAGAAGCTTCTAAAGAGGCAGTTTGGCTCAAGAATTTCTTCCTGGATCTTGATATTGTTCAGAATTTGCCTAAGGCAATAATAATTTATTGTGATAATGCGGGTGCAGTGGCAAATTCAAAGGAACCCAGATCCCACATCATATAAGAATTCGTACATCGAAGAGACGTGGTGATTGACAAAATTGGAACTGAAGACACCCTAGCTGATCCTTTAAAAAAGGGCTTACCACTCCCAGCTTACGAGAAGCATGTTCGTGGCTCAGGAGTGGTAGAGATGCCCCCCACTTAGGACTGCAGAAACTTTTGTATAAGTGGGAGAAAATGCAGTGATTGATAAGATAGACAGCTGAGTACTAGTTAGTACCAAGAACTGACACATTGTAAACTAAAAGGTTGTTTTAGTATAAGTGGGAGAATTGTTGGGATTTTGTATACTGGAAGTAGTTTTTAAGCTTGTATACAATTTGTTTATTCCTTACCACTATTTTATTCTCCTATCTAATAAATTTATATATATTCTTGCACATGTAATCCTTTATCTTTATAAAAGTTAGATTTTTGTAATGTATCGGGTATCACAGAAGACTACACAAATTGGTTGAACTGACAAGATCTAAACAGTTATCACAGCTATGATATAAGTTGTTGTTTTAAGCTGCAGTTTAGATAAGAAGTGGCTTGTCTTGGCTGCTTGTCTTTACTGGTACACTTAAGGTGGTGTATTGATGGATTATAGTGAGATGTGTTCTCCTGACTGACCTTAGTAGAGAACCAAGATCTTGGTGACTTGGCTGGTCTTAAGCTTGTTAAGACTTCAGCTGAGTGTATTTGGCTATCCATCACTTTGACCTACTATGGTGAACGTCATCGCGATCGGATCTATGAATCTTGGGTGCTAGTAGTCATTTATGGCTCAAGCTGGTTGCTTGTATCTTGCAATCGTATACTTGTAAAATAGGTTGATAATATCCCCTGAGAAACTCGTAAAGATTAGCACACTAAACCCGGCCGGTTGATTAAGTTTTGGTGTGTTAATAAGGTCGAGTGACACTACTCAAGAATATAATAAGATGTTAATTAATTTAAGCTGTCAGTGAGCTTAATTAATTAACGGATATTTCTATCTTAAATATGAGGATCGATTAAGTCTAAAATACAAGCCCTTGCTCAATTTGGGATAAATGGATAAATCAGCACGGATTCTCTAGTGGAATAAATATGTGTTTATTAATTAATTTTGATTTGAGCTGAGCATAGATGATTATTTAATTTGAGGGCCAACTTTATTTCTTGTATGAAATCCCTGATCTGGCCCAATAAGTTGCCTAGTTATTTATTGTCTCTCAGAAATTATTATTAATAGAATTAATGAATTTTTCATTATTTTATAATGTTATTTATCTAGAATTAATTCGCTGGGATCATTAATTGATAAATATTAATAGCCCAATAGATTAATTAATTATATTATGATCTTATTATGTGAAAGTTCATTAGAAGTATAATTAAATTAATGTGCTCCAAATATTAATAAAATATTGGCTTTTGGAGCCTTAATATATTAGTATTCTGTTCATAATTAGAACAAACAAAAATTCATATTTCTCGAGCGTATACACCCGAGTGAGAGAGAGAAAATCTTAATTTTCTTCAGTTCTTTAACTACCCGGAGGGAGAAAAAGGCCGGGACACAGATCAGAAGATCTGATTAGGAGTAACAATCAAAGCGACTACAACATACGTGGAGGAAGGTACAATCTCTTCCTCTCCTATTCTATCAATGAGAACCACTCATCAAATCCCCCCAAACCTAAACTTTCTCTTGTTCGCAAGCAAACAAATAAAATTAAAGAAATACTATGACCAAATATAAAAAAGATGAGCATAACAATTCTTGCCTATTTTAGCTTTTAGAAGAATACATCATTAGCACGTGAAAATCAGTCAAGCATAATGCTATTGTCGAAATAAAATAGAACGTAGAAGCATGAGTAGTCACTCTCCACAAATCTGTATCACTCAAACACTCAATTGTGTAAGGGTAAAATTATAATTCAAACTTAACCCTAGGAAAGCATCTTCATAAGCTTGTAGATTGTCTAATTTTATTTACAATGAACATAATTTATTGCAAAGATCACAAAGTCTTTCTTTGGTTGTAATTGGGCTAAGGCATGTAATAAAAAGACAAGAAATATATAGGAAAAAAAAGATTTATAATGTACGACCAATAAAGGGATCTAGTAGATTATCAACCAAATGATGATACATCAAAATAAACCTAGACCTTTTGCTTTCAACTTTCTTCCATTTTAATCTTTTTATCTTTTTTTTTCTCATTTTTCTTCATTTTTTTTTCATCTCTCAACTCTAACATATGTCATCAACGAACCCCTTTCAATCAAATCTAGGAGAACAAGCACAAGTCTTCGAGATTCTATCCAATTGTTCACCTACCAAATCTCTTTCAATAATTAGATAAAGATTTCAATATAGCACGGTGTCATCATGTTTGGTACTAGGCTGGATAAAATCAAAATCAGTTCACACCAATCTCACTTTTTAGCAAATATTTTTCCCTTAATCACCCAACACTCACCAAGCCCTTTTCTTTTTCTTTCCCCACAACACTAACAACTCTACTAGATCCTCGATTAATGTTAGATTGGCTAGGCAATTTAAGAAAGGATACATGATTAAAAGGATACCTTAAACTCAAAGGGGCTTACTAGGTTGATGTTCAATGTAGGAAACATATATGGCTTTTGCTAAAGAACGAGATAATGCCGAATTTCATATCAATGCCACATACGAAAAGTGTTCAATGAACTTTAGACTCAAAGCAAGTTTTAAATTTTCTCCCCTAAAGTGAGTATATCACATGAAATAAATTGACCGACGTAGGGTTTTGTTAGTTAAAAATAGGTTCAAATTCTCACTAAAGGCTTTTGGACTACCATACTTTTACATCCTACATGTTTGAAAATTTTATCATGCTCAGCAAAGAACAGGCAAGAAATGCATAATCATGAAACATCATAAATCATAGTAGTTCAAATATATAGAACACAGAGAATCATCAAAATCATACTTATATGGACCAAATCAGTAGGGTTCAAGATTCTACATACCCCCCCCCCCAATAAACCTATCTACGAGGTAGTCCCTAACGTGAAAATAGAATGAAACATTGAAAATTTGGTAAACAAATCTTCCTTGAGAGCTAGGTGATGTACGGTAAATCTACGTATGCAAGGCCTGATCTCGCATACTCGTATCCAAATTAAATCCGCACAATATCAGCTCCGCTATTGCTCTGATATAGCTTATTATGATTTAAAAATTAATAGGTGAAGCATATATGTTAAATTTTCCACTCTTTTTTATTTTTTATTTTTGTTTATGGAAAGCAATAAATATAACAAAGAAAACAAGAAAAACCCACAAACGTGTGTTGCCTCCCACGAAGCGTTGTTGGTTAGAGTCGTTGACTCGACTTTGCTATGCAATTTCAAGGTGGATCCAACAGCTTGATGAGTTTGCTTTCAACCCCTTTGGATTCTCGTTCCATGTATGGTTTTCTCTGATGCACCTTCATCTTGAAATGCTCTTGGGTGTGTAGATGTAAGAACTCCATTACACCATGGGGATAAACATGAACCTCAATGAACGGTTGACACCACTCTTGTCTCGAATCTCATAGGAACAACCTAAAACTAGAGTTAGCTAATAAATTCCATCTACGAGTGAGAGCTTTACCAATGATTCCCTTGGCATAAGAATGTTTTTGTGTTCTCGTACTCTTCTCTAAGATTCTCACCCATCTTATACAACTCAGGAGGATGCTTCTTCTGTGCCTTTACTTTTTGCTTTAGTTTCTTCTTATGTGAACACAACACCATTGACTTGTATGGGTTGTTATCACATATTTCTGTCGTCTCCTCAGTGAAATTCCTCAAGTACTTCTTATTGTCCTCCTAACTGGTCGGACACGGCTTCGTCGTTAAAACCGTGTTCCAAAAACAATTTATATTTTCCTGCACAACACTAACTTAAAACAAGCACAGAGATAAGCAGGGTCGAATCCACAGGAAATGGGTAGACATAAACAGGTTATTTCTATGGACGGGAAAGGGTTTGGTTAGTAACCACCATGAACTTTGGGTTTTGATTAACACTAGGAAGAATAATTTATAAATCGGAAATTGGACAACTACAGAAAGAAGGGGACCTGGCCAGATAAATCCACTCCAACTCTACTTCGATCATCGACACAAAGGGTTAACTAGATCATAAGGCTACCCATCTTGGATGTCGTGTTGATCACGGACGCAATCAACTCCTTTTTCTTGCTGTGGAGAAGCCATGTTGATCATGAACCAACTCCCTATCCTAACAACGATTCTAGCTTGTTGATCAACGAAAGAGAAGTTATTAAGAAGCACTTAGACCGAAGGAACTGGATTAATTAGGTCACCGATGTTGATCATACAAAGTGACTTCATTATCAAATAGATCTAGGTGATTAAAAAGTTAACTAGCCTAAGGTGATCAATCTCAAGCTACCAACATACTCAACCTGCACAAATCCACCCGAAACCCTATTTTCCAGTTATAAGCACGAGAAGTCTCATGAAGTGTGGAGTCAGAATTTTATTATCTAGCCAGATCTCAAGATTTAGCTACACATCCTAGGCAGAATAAAGGCAGACAACATATTTAAAGACGACATAAGGAAAACTGAAGAGAAATGAGTTGAGGCTAACAAACTCTTGATATTTAACATACAAAGATTTTAGATCTTGCAGAACAATTAAGGCAGCAGCTAGAGAGAACAAGAACATTAACAAACCAGAAAGCAGCAGCAATAACTCAACAAAAACTTAACGAGAATTAATTGCAGAAACGAGTACCAGAGGCTGAAGCATTAAATCCGTCTTCACAGTTGGAAGTCCGGTGCAAAACATTAAAGATGAAAATTACAAAGCTAAAACTTAAAGAACATTAAAGAGAGAGTGTTTTTCTTCTACTTCTACTACTACTACTTCAAAAGTCGAATTATGTCCATATTACATCCAAAAAGAGTTGATAACTTGTTTTGGTCTTTATAGCATTAAATGCCCTGCTAAATGATTCCACATTTTTCACCGATGAGGTAAATGATTCAATATATTTCTTGGAAGCCTGGAGAAGTCCTGCAAAGTTTCCTAAAGACTTGTTTTCTTTGGTTTATCAACCACTTCACTCTTCATGTAAGTGTTAGGATTTTGTATACTGGAAGCAAATTTTATGCTTGTATACAATGTGTTTTGTCCCTACCACTATTTTATTCTCCTATCTGATAAATATATATAATTGCACATGTTATCCTTTATCTTGTATAAAAGTTAGATTTGTGTGGTGTGTCGGGTGTCACAGAAGACAACACAAATTGGTTGAACTGACAAGATATAAACAGTTATCACAGCTGAGACAACTTCAGGATAAGTTGTCGGTTTAAACTGCAGTTTAGATAAGATGTGGCTTATCTTAGCTGCTTGTCTTTACTGGTACACTGAAGGTGGTGTATTGACGGATCACAGTGAGATGTGTTCTCCTAACTGACCTTAGTGGAGAATCAAGATCTCGGTGACTTAGCTGGTCTTAAGCTTGGTAAGACTTCTGTTGGTCCCGAGAGTAAACATTTAGGTGTAGAGGGGGGGGGGGTGAATACACCTGAAAACCGATTTCTCAACTTTAAACACGAATAGTCCTTTTCAGGAGAGTGTCGTACTGAACAACTTCAGCAGACCAAATAAGATGTTCTGAATCGCGTGGCAGAGTGACTGACTTTACTGAGGCCTGCTAGCTGACTAGAGTTAGAATTCAGTACCGTTCAGATAAAGTTTAGTAGTGCGGAAATGTGTAGGGCCCAAGTTTAGTTGAGTTAAGAAAACATTTTTTAATAAAACAGTTTCAGTATGTTAGTGCAGTCGATTAAGCTTGCTGAAACTCAGTTGAATAATTTTAAAGATATTTTCAGTATGCACAGTAATCAATGCAACAGTAAATAACGAACACAAAGGACACAGACGATTTTTAAAGTGGTTCGGATCCAACAATCCTACTTCCACTGTCCCGAAAGATCAGGAGGCTATGTATTATACTAAGATAGTCTTAGTTGGTTTTTACACTGGACAAACACTGGTCTTGAGAATTATACTAAGCAAGTCTTAGTTTACAAAGTATCAAACTAAGTGTTTGAAAAACTCTCCAACTATGAAGGAGTCCTTTACAATAAGGATCAGTTCAGATATGAACTCCTTCGTCTAAGCTATAGATATGATCAGTTGAGCTTAGGTTAGAGGGATAGGGAACGAGAAAGTGTCTTCTAGAGCGACGAACGGCTAAGTATAGACTTGGGTTCGTGTTCAGTCGCTTGGATACTAGAGGCTATGTAATTCTGGTTCAGCTTGGTTCCGTATGAGCTGGTATGTCGTCTTTCGCCGGAGATTACTTCTTCGAACTACTTGCGGAAGACTTAAGATGTTTGTGAGTTGCTCTTTGAATGCTCTGTGTTTGCAGTTCGCTTGTGTATCGTTGGTTCACTCGAGAGCTTCAATTTGAATTGTATCCCTCTATTTATAGAGTAGAGGCAAGGATAGATCCGTTGGAGACAACGATCCTTGTGTCAATCTCTTTTGGGTAGCTAACGGCTCTTTCAAAGTATGGTTGCAGTGTCCTTTCCCTCCATTTCTGGAAAGTTGTTGACTTGCAGCTTTAATCAGAATATGGACAGTTGGATGCTTGTCATTGGTCAAGGTTCAGGAAAGTAGGTGAGACAGAACAGACTTCAAGGAGATCTGAAGTTGACTTCTCTCTTCCTCGTAGTGACTCTGCTGATTTGACTTTAGAGAATCTTGACAGTCAGAAAAGTGTCCAGCCGTTGCTGTGTCTGATCTCTATTCAGTAGCAGGCTCTACTGAAGATCAACTCTGAGTTCAGTGAACTACTCCTGCTGAATTCAGTTCCACTGACTCCTTTTAGTATACTGCTCCTACTGAGTCCAGATATTCGAGTCTTCTACTTCGAATGCGAGGCGGGTAATCTCCGAGCGCCTGAACCAGATGAAGAGTGTCTACTGAGTCTGAAACCTCAGAGACAACAAAACATATTACAACTAAATGGTTCATCAACCAAGATAGGGTTTTGGGATCTTCGAATCGTCAGTAAATAATCAGAGCATAGGGCTACTGAGTTATGTCTCAACTGATTGTGAGAAGACTGAATCATCTCCTAACATTTTGCCCCTATTTGATGATGCCAAAACCTAACACTCTGACTTATCAGAAACAGAGCTCCTTACAAGTATTACAAGTAGAATCAGTGGAGTTGTTCTTCGAGTCCTAGACTACTGAGGGAATCTAGAAAGAAATATCAGAACCTATACAGAAAACTAATCAGCAATTTCTCCCTGTCTAACAACATTTTCCCCCATCTAAGCAATCTGACAGATCAGAATCTAACAAAGTAAAACTGATAGAATATATAAGTTTAGTCAGTGTGTGAGTTAGTAATCACTTAAGTGATTTTGTGTGTTAAGCATAAAAATAAACAAGGCCATATAGACAATAACGAATTGTCAGAGCCAACAACAGTGATGTTTAATATATGAAGAATGGTCAGTACAGTTACATCAACTGCTATACTAAGGAAAAACAGAACAAAAAATACAAGAAACACAGAAGCTAACAATCATCTGAACTACTTAATCCTGTCTTTGAAGTCCTTTGATTTTGATTCAGGAATGGGCAGTCCATACATTCTGTATGTGATCTTCCCCAGCTTCAGTATCTCTGAAAAGTCAACAGGATCATCTTCTTCTAAGCATTTGGCTCCAACAGCATCTTTGATCTCTTTCTCAATAACTCCATAGTGAACAGAGCCATCTAATTTCAGTGGGGGCGGCATGATTCTTGGAGCTGGGACTCTGAAATCGATCTTGTCTGCTATGGCCTTCTGAACTCTCGAAAATATCTCTGGGTCGGTCCTCAGAAGCCATTCAGCAAATGCGATGGATTTGTGCTTTTCAGGCCAATACCTCCAGAAGTAATATCTCTTTACATAATCAACTTTCAGTAACTCCCACCTTTGAGTTCTTTCCCATGGCATCCATTCATCAACTCTTGGCCACCTGTGGAGTTTGAGGTCAGTAGGCTTCCTGAATCTTCTATATCTGTAAGGAATGTCTGCAGTTTCAGGAATCCTCTGGCTTGCTTCTTTTTCAGCTTTCAGCCTCAGAGCTTCTAAGTCTGCTAGTCTGAGCCTTTCTCTAGCTGCTTCTATCTGTCTTGCTTCTTCTCCTCTGGATAAATACCTCTCCATCTGAGCCCAAATCTCTTGCATTTCCAGATTTTGTTCCTTCGACGGGACGTAGGAGGGTACATGAGGTTCTTCTTCTGAATCAACAGGAGTTGTTGATTTTTCTTTTGAAGTGCCCTGCTGACCAGCTGTCTGCTGCTGTTCCTTTTCTTTTTCCTTATCTGCCTCATCCCTCAGTTTCAGAGTTCTAGGAGGCAGTCTGGGTCCAATCTTTCTTCTACCTGCTGGAGCCTTGGTTTTGCCTTTGGCTGGCTTCTTCTTTGGCTTGTTTGCAGCCTCAGCCTCAGTAATTTCTCTGGCTAATTTCTCGTCGGCAGCAATCTGAGCTTCTTCCTCCGGAGTAACGTACCTTTTAGGTCCTTTCTTTTTTGAAGGCGGGGTTGGAAGCTTCAGAATCTTCTTACCTTTTCCTGCAACTGGAGGAGGCAGAGGAACCTCTTCCTCTTCTGACTCCTCTTCTGCGTACTCAGCGATTTCTTTGATAATGTCAGATGGAGTTTGGGTCGCCTGAGTAGCAGAGTCCTTGGGTCCTGAGCAGCATGGGCCGGTCTCAGCTGACACTACATCACCTGCTGCTGAGACACCCTGGGCCTTGCCAGACTGAGTTAAGGGACCAGTAGGAGTAGTTTTCTGACTCTGAGTTGCTCCTGCCACTGTCCTCACTCCTCTTGGTACCTTCAGTACCTTTCCTTCTTGTATCTTTCCTTTTCCTTCCCCCTTTTTGGCATCAACAAATACGCTAGGGGTGGGAACAGATACCTTCTTGTCCAGACTCTTGTATGCTGCTGATAAGTCCTCCAAGGCATACTGCAGCTTAATTAGTCGTTCATGCAGCTCGTTCCTCTCCTCAGTGAGTTGTTCGCTGTATTTCTTGTGAGAAGCGTCTGCTGCTGTCTGGATCTCCTGCAACTGTTTGTCCACTCTCTCTTCTATTGCATTCTGAATAGATTGGAGCCTGAGATCGGAGGCATGAGAGATGGAGGAGACTGATTCAGTATGAGCTGTCTGGGCGGCCTTATAATCTTCAAGAAGTTTTACTTGGCCAACCTGAATCATCTTCAGTTGCTCTTTGAAGTCGGCTCTTTGTGTGGCGAGTGCGTTAGTCAGGATACTAGAGAAATCAGGAGCAGGTGAGTTCTGAATGGTTGTTCTGAGCCCCTTGATTTCAGCACTCTGAGCCTGAGTGGTCTGCCTCCACGTCTTGTGGACGGCGCGGGCGAGGATTCGGTTCTGAGTCCCTTGACTCCTCAGGGCCCTGGCCACTGACTTCGAGCGTCAGCTTCTCAAGCTGGGCGCTACCTCAAAGGCAGATTCAAGTAGCAGCTGAGAGGGTTCTGCTGACTTCGAGGTACCAGCCGCCGACTGTCCTGGTCCAAGGATGCTGAGAAGTGGTTCAGCAGTAGATGTGGGAGTATCCTTGTCCAGTTAAGTTCCCTCATCAGGCTTCTTAGGGCCTGAATCACAGGGTGGGTCCTGACCATCGGGGTCAGACCCATCTGAGGGTGCCGATGTTGAAATAGGTTGGCGGTCATTTAGCATGGCTAGCATGGCAGCCCTCAAGTCTTCTAAGGAGCATACGTCTGATGGCTCTGAGTAGGCAATCTTGCTCCTTATCAGTAGCTCCTCCTCGTGGAGCTGTTCACAAGAGTGGTGTTGGATTAAGCGATTCAGATTGTGCCACTCCTGGAACCAGATCAGCATGTGGAGCCTAGCCTGCCTTGCCAGTAGGATGAGATAAGTGTGGCTGGCTATCTCCGGGATCTTTTCAGCAATCTCTCAGGAGGCTCTTGAATGAAGAGCTGAAGCCTCTATCCCGATGGATTCTGACTCAGAAGCAGTCTCCGAATCTTCAACTTCTATGGGAGACGGCTGCTTCTCAGCAGAAGGGATGCTGCTCAGCAGAGGGACGTCCAAGGGGCTCTGAGATGTTGGAATAGGTTCAGCTTGGACCCCTTGGTCCACTGTCTCGCCTCGTTCAGCGGAGACGGTCTTCTCTACTGATGGAGTCTTCTCGGAGGACTCAGACTCATCCCCCTGCTGCAGAGGTGGTTCAGCAACCACGACCTCTGGCACTACCTCCGATACAAGCTCACTGACTTTCTTCAGCCTCTTGGTCGGTGTTTTCAGAGTAGATTTAGGAGGGGACCTCTTTTTAGTGGGAGTGGAGGTCTTCTAAGCTCCGGACTTGGGATCAGCAGGCCCTGATCTAATCTGCTGAAGGGTCGCTACCCTGTTCTAGAACCGGACCTTCTTTGGGTTGAAAATTGCTTGTCAGCAAAGGTGATGTTGTCCATTCCGCAGAAATCTTCTATCATTACTGATAGGTTCAGTCCATATAACAGTTTTCCCTTCCCAGCAAGGCAAAAACTTTTCTTGTCGAATTTGGTGGACTGCGCCATGAATTCTTTCAGGAAGAATTCAGTCCAGTTGATCTTTGCACGATCATGTATGGCCATCATAAGCTGAAGCTTCGGCCTTGACACCTGATCAAAGGACCCGACCTGACTCGTTAGCAACTAAGTCACTATGTAGGCCAGCGCTCTCTACTGAGAAGCATGGCATTCTTCGGGAATGCGGCTCTGAACGTGGTAGGCTTCCCACAGAATTCTCATAGGTATTCGTCCATCAGGTCGTCTCTATAGGCTACGGTGCTGAATCCCTCACTGGGGAGTTGGAAGCTTCTCTGAAGGGATTCTCTGATCGACATCTGTTTGATCTCAGAGATTGCACGGGAGGGGTCTCCAACTGAATAAACAATGTAACGGCAATGGATGTCCCCTTCTAAGGGAACCGAGCTGAATCAGATCACAAGCTTCTAGTATCTAAGCGACTGAATACGAACCCAAAGTCTATACTTAACCGTTCGTCGCTCTAGAAGCCACTTTCTCGTTCCCTTCCCTCTAACCTAAGCTCAGTAGACCATATCTATAGCTTAGAACGAAGGATTTCATCCTTGAACTGATCCTTATTGTAAAGGACTTCTTCATAGTTGGAGAGTTTGTCAAACACTTAAGTTTGATACCTTGTAAACTGAGACTTGCTCAGTATAAATCTCAAGACCAGTGTTTGTCCAGTGCACAAACCGACTGAGACTAACTCAGTATAATAAAATAGCCTCCTGATCTTTTCGGGACACTGGACGTAGGATTGTTGGATCCGAACCACTTTAAAATTGCTTGTGTTCTATGTACTCTGTTTTTACTGTTGCATTGATTACTGTTCATACTGAAAATATTTTTCAAAATCATTCAACTGTGTTTCAGCAAAGCTTAAAAGATTGCACTAATGTTCTGAAAGAGTTTTATTAGAAATGTTTTCTAAGTCAACTGAATTTGGGCCTACACATTTTCTGCACTCTACTGAACTTCAGCTGAGCGGTACTGAATTCTGACCTAAGTTAGCTAGCAAGCCTCAGTGAAGTCACTCACTCTACCACGCGATTTAGAACAGCTTATCTGGTCTACTGAACCTGTTCAGTACGTCATCTTCCTGAAAGGGACTGTTCGCGTTTTAAGTTGAGAAAGTGTTTTCAGGTGTATTCACCCCCGCCCCCCCTCTACACCTGAATATTTATCTCGGGACTAAAAATTGGTATCAGAGCTGGAGTTCTCTAAGACTCTTGTTTTCTGAAACTGGTCTACTTGAACGGATCCAGAAAATGTTTTCACTGCATATCATTCTTCATTCATATCACAATTTTCAATGTCTGATATCTTAGGAATCAGGATGGTACCCATGTTCTCAGTACAGAACTATGGGGTATGGCGAGTCAGAATGGAGGCACATCTGACTTCCCTCCAAGACAGCATGACAGATGTACTAGAGGACGGACCTATCGTTGCCATGATTGATAGTGTCGAAACCTAGGATCCAACACAAGGAGGAGGCATGGTGACCAGGAAGAAGATCCCCAAAGATAGAAGTCTCTTCACCCCAGAGAAGAAGAAGCTTCACAACTTAGACCGAGTTGCCAAAAATGCCATACTGACCACCCTGAGTGATTTCTATCTCGGAAGAGTTCAGGACTTCATGTCCCCAAAGCAACTCTGGGATGCTCTAGCGCTACTGAGTCGGGAGACTCAGAATATCAAAGCGAACAAACTGGCGCTGGAACTTCAGAAGCTGGAGAGACTGTCTCTCATGCTTGGTGACACGATTGAAGATCTTAACGTCAGATATACGGATCTGATGAAAACCATCAACGGGTTGGGAAAGACATTCTCCAACCGAGAAATGAATCTCAAGATATTAAGAGACCTGCCGGACGGACATTGGACTCCATTTGCTACTTTACTGAGACATTCTGACTTAGATATTGTTTCTCCTGATCATATCTTTTCAGAATTAAAAGCTGAGTAGTTCGAGTTTGGTCTACCCCAAAGGAAGCAACGAGTTGAAGCTGACACTCTAATTACCATGCTTTCAAAGCATCAGTCAGCACAGCGGCTCCTGCATCTAGCAAGGCATAACCTTCACTTAGTGACCTACAAGAAGGAAACCTAGCTAAGAAATACGCACTGCTTGCCGTGAAGTATCAGAAGGAGAAGGACATGCGTAGAAAACTCTCTAGAGTCGTCAGAGACTCCAAGGGTAAGTCTGAATATACACCCAAGCGCACTCATGAATCGCATACTTCTAATTGCATGAAACAGAAGGGCTCAGCTCAGTCGAAAGACAGCGAAAGCAAAGAAGAGAGAGTCCCCACCTGCTACAACTGCAAGAAGCCAGGACATTATCAGTATGACTGTCTTGAGCTCAGTATTGCTGAAAGAGCAGCACGTAAAGCTCGAATGGAGAAGTTTATCAAGAAGCGTCAAACATATATAGCTGGTGAACTCTCAGACGACTCAGATGAAGTCGACTCCTTCATGGATTCATCAGATCATGAAGCGGCATTCATGGCCGTAGAGCTTGAAGAAGATGCTGAAAAGTGTCTCGTGGCGGGAGAAGAGGATAAGGTAAACTCTCACGCTTCATTTAACTCTTCTTCACACTTCACACACGATATTATTTCAGGTGCAGATGAGAATCTGGACATCTCAATCGCCTACGAAGAATTATTAGACGAGCAGATTCAGATGAGCCTGCAGCTCAGTAAGACTCTTCAGGAGTTGGATACCCTGAAAGTGGAGAATCAGAGACTTTCTCAGGAGAGTCAGGTTGCTACTGAGTTAGAAGGCTTGTGTTGAGACTTAGGGAGGAGATTAACTCTCTGATGACCAATTCTCAGCATCAAGAAGATCAGATCTCAGTACTAACCAATGACTTGACTCAGAAGGATACTGAACTAAGTCTACTGAAGCAAGAGTTGTCAGGACTTCAGACCGAGCATGAAATTCTTAAGAAAAGTGATGATATCTGGAGGAATCTGATGACAGAGCGGTACATGGGTGCTGAAAAGAAGCTTGAGGCAATTGAGGTTCCAGAGCAGGGCAACAACCCTTCAGCAGATCGGCTCAGGGCCTGCTGAGCCCAAGAAAGACTCTCAGAAGACCTCCACCCCTTCTAAGAAGAGGTCACCTCCCAAAGCAGCTCATAAAATGCCGACCAAGAAGCAGAAGACGATCGCACAACCTTTAGTCATACCTCCCCTGCAACTTAGGAACGAGGCAGAGTCCTCAGAAAAGACTATCTCAATAGAGAAGGTTGTCTCCACTGAACAGGGAGAGGAAATGGAACAAGGGGCGGGAGCTAAACCTGTCACTCCTACTGCTCAACCCCCCTTGGATATGCCACCCCTCAGCAACATTTCATCTGTTGAGAAAGAGCCGTCTCCGATAGAGATTGAGGATTCGGAGACAGCATCAGAATCAGAGAGCATCGGGATGGAGGCCTTAGCTCTACAATCCAGAGCATCCCGAGAAGTCTCAGAAGCCATCCTCGAGATAGCAAGTCATTTTGACTTGGTTACGTTGGCAAGACAGGCCAGGCTTCATACTCTAATTCGGTTCCAGGCGTGGTCTACACTGAACAGATTGATCCAACACCACTCCTTCGAACAACTCCATGAAGATGAGCTACCGATCCGAGAGAAGATAGGCTACTCAGAGCCTGCGGATCTCTGCTCACTGGATGATCTGAGAGCGGCTTTGCTAGCCCTATTGAACGACAGACTTCCAACTTCAGCAGCTGCTCCCTCAGATGGGTCTGATCCCGATGATCAAGACCCGCCCCATGATTCAGGCCTTGAGAAGCCTATTGAGGGATCTCAACTAGAGGAGGATGCTCCAACTACAACAACTGTTGAAATCCCAAACAGCATCCCCACACCAGGTCAGTCGGCGGCTGGTACCTCACAGTCCGCGGATCCAGTACAACTGTTGTTGGGGTCTGCTTTTGAGGTAGTGCCCAGCCCGAGAAGACGACGCTCTAAGACTATGGCAAGGGCACTTAGAAGTCAGGGTGCTTAGAACCGACTTCTTGCCCGAGCTGTCCACAAGACGTGGAAGCAGTCCACTCTGGCTCAGAGTGAGGAGACGAAGGAGCTCAAAACATCTATTCAGACAACTCCAGCTCCGGACTTCTTTACAATCTTGACTGACGCCTTGGCCACTCAGAGAGCCGAATTTGAAAGGCAACAAAAGCTGATGGAAGCTGCACATGCTAAACTTCTTGAAGATTATAAGGCAGCCCAGTCAGCTCATGCAGAATCCATATCTTCCCTGACTCAGGCCTCCGAGCTCAGACTCCAGACTATTCAGAAGGCCTTGGAAGACTAGATGGATCTGAAGTTGCAATCGATTCAGACTGTGGAGGAGAATTCCTATAAGAAATATGGTGAAGAGCTTACTGATGAGAGGAATGAACTCCACGAAAGACTCGTGAAGCTGCAGGACGCCTTGGATAAGCTAGCCTTAGCATACACCAGTCTGAATTAGAAGGTGCAGGTTCCTACCCTCGGCCCATTTGCTAATGCCAAAAAGGGGGAAAGGGAAAGGATACCAAAGGCACCAAGGGGAATCAGGACAGTTAAGGGAGCCTCTCAGACTCAGTAATCTACTCCCACTGATCCTCAAGATCAAGGTCAGGCCCAGGGTATCTCAGCAGCAGGAGCTATAGTGCCTGCTGAGACCAGCCCAAGTGGCTCAGGATCTAAGGATTCAGCAACCCAGACTCCCAGCGAAATCATAAAGGTGGTTGTTGAATACGCTGAGGAGGATTCTGAAGAGGAGGAAGTTCCTCTACCTCCTCCAGTGCCGGGGAAAGGGAAGAAAATTCAGAAACTCCCTACTCCACCTAATAAAGGAACTAGAAGGTTCATATCTCTTGAGGAAAGAGCCCAAATTGAAGCTGATGAAAAGCTTGCAAGGGAGATAGCCGAGGCAGAGGCTGCCAACAAGCCAAAGAAACAGCCTGCCAAAGGCAAAACCAAGGTTCAAGGGGGAAGGAAGCCTGGGACAAGCCAACCCCCTAGAAAGCTGAAGATCAGCGACTAAGCTGACAAGGAGAAGGAAAAAGAACAGCAGCAGCAGCAGCAGTCTGGTCAGCAGGGTGGATCAAAATCAAAATCACCAACACCTGCTGATTCAGAAGAAGAGCAAGAGCACATTCCATCCTATGCCCCCTCAAAGGATCAAGAGCAAGAAATGAAAGAGAAATGGGATCAGATGGAAAGGTATCTGGACAGAGGAGCTGAAGCCAGACAGATAAGTGAAGCAAGAGAAAGGCTCAGACTCACTAACTTAGAAGCTCTAAGGCTCAAAGCTGAGAAAGAGGCACAAGAAAGAGTTCCTGAGAAGACTCAGGAAGCCCACTGATCTCAAAATACACAGATGGCCCAGAATCGATACATGGATGCCATGGGAGCGAACTCAGAGGTGGGAGACACTTAAAGCAGATTTTATCAAGAGGTACTGTATCTTGAGATACTGGCCTGACATGCACAAGGCGATAGCCTTTGCTCAGTGGCTTCTGAAGAGTGATCCAGAGATATATGCAAGAGTTCAGAAGGCCCTAGCTGAGAAGATTGATGTCAGAGTTCCATCTCCTAGACCTCTGTCCCCTCCACTGAAGCTCAATGGTTCATTACATATTGGTGTTATTGAAGGAGAGGTCAGAAGTGCAGTTCTACCCAATGATCTTGATGAGACTCGTCCTGCTGACATGGTGCTAATACAGAAGCTGAGAAGAGATATATTCATAATGTATGGATTGCCGCTTCCTGAAGAGAAGTCTAGAGATTTTAAAGCGCGGATCCAGCAGTTCAGGAAATAGCTGATAGCTTCTTGTATCTTGTTTTCTTTTCCTAGAATAGCAAGCTGATGTACTGTACTTAAACTTTCTGACATATATATAACATCTTTGCTGTTCGGCCCTGACAATACCTTATTATCTTCATGGCCTTGTTATTTATGCTTAACACTCAGAATCACCTAAGTGATTACTGACTCACACACTCACTGAATTTATAGATTTGTCTGTCTGTTCTTACTTAGTTTGATAGATTGTTTGATAGATTATAGGGGGAGATTGTTGTTAGAAAGGGGGAAATTATTGTTAGATTTTTGTATAGGTTCTGATATTTCTTCCCTGAACTCCCTCAGTAGTCTAGAACTTGAAGAACAACTCCACTGATTCTACTTGTAATATTTGTAAGGAGTTTGTTTCTGACAGTTTGTAATGTTAGGTTTTAGCATCATCAAATAGGGGAAAATTGTTGGGAGATGATTGAATAGCCTAGTGCTCAGTAGATTTGAAGATCACAAAACCCTACTTTGACTGATGAACCATTCAGTTGTTTCTGTTTATTCAGTCTCTTAGAGTTTCAGACTCAGTAGACACCCTTCGACATGGTTTAGGCGTTCAGTTCTGTCCGCTGGTTCTTCAGCAGACTATCTGCCTCAGTACCATGACAAGAAGACTCAGTAGTACTGAACTCAGCAGGAGTAGTATACTGAAAGGAGTCAGTAGAACTGAACTCAGCAGGAGTAGTTCACTGAACTCAAAGTTGATCTTCAGTAGAGCTGAACTCAGTAGGAGTATGCTACTGAACATGGATCAGACTCAGCAACGGCCAGACAATCTTCTGACTGTTAAGAGATCTCATAAGTTAAATCAGCAGAGTCATATGAGGTATAGAGAAGTCAGCTTCAGATCTACCTTGAAGTTTGTTTGTCTCACCTACTTTCTTCAGCCTCGACCAATGACAAGCGGTCAACTGTCTACTTTCTGATTAAAGCTGCAAGTCAACAACTTTCCAGAAAATGGAGGGAAAAGACTCTGTCACCATACTTTGAAAGACCCGTTAGCTACCCAAAAGAGAGAGACACATGGATCGTCGTCTCCAATGGATCTATCCATATCCCTGGTCTATATATAGGGGGAAGATTTCAAATTGAAGCTCACCAAGAAAACGAAGAACACACGAGCATTCACGAGCAACTCAGAATCGACTTAAGCTTTCCGCAAGAACTTCAAAGAGTTATTTCCAGTGAAAGGCTACATATTTGCTAGAAGGGAACCGAACTGAATCAGATCATAAGCCTCTAGTATCCAAGCGACTGAATATGAACCTAGAGTCTATACTTAACCGTTCGTAGCTCTAGAAGCCACTTTCTCATTCCCTTCCCGCTAACCTAAGCTCAGCAGACCATATCTCTAGCTTAGAACGAAGGAGTTCATCCTTGAACTGATCCTTATTGTAAAGGACTCCTTCATAGTTGGAGAGTTTGTCAAACACTTAAGTTTGATACCTTGTAAACTGAGACTCGCTCAGTATAAATCTCAAGACTAGTGTTTGTCCAGTGCACAAACCGACTGAGACTAACTCAGTATAATAAAATAGCCTCCTGGTCGTTTCGGGACAGTGGACGTAGGATTGTTGGATCCGAACCACTTTTAAGTTGCTTGTGTTCTGTGTGCTCTGTTTTTACTGTTGCATTGATTACTGTTCATACTAAAAATATCTTTCAAAATCATTCAACAGTGTTTCAACAAAGCTTAAAAGATTGCACTAATGTTCTGAAACAGTTTTCTTAGAAACGTTTTCTAACTCAACTGAATTTGGGCCTACACATTTCCGCACTCTACTGAACTTCAGCTGAACGGTACTGAATTCTGACCAAAGTCAGCTAGCAGACCTCAGTGAAGTCAGTCACTCTGCCACGCGATTCAGAACAGTTTATCGGGTGTACTGAACCTGTTCAGTACGACATCTTCCTGAAAGGCACTGTTCGCGTTTTAAGTTGAGAAAGTGTTTTCAGGTGTATTCACCCCCCCTACACCTGAACGTTTATTTCGGGACCAACATATAGTTTGACTTGTGACATTTTTTTAGGCACACAAATTAAGATATGTTGTTGGTTGTGTGTATGTGAGGGGGTTCCGCAAAAAAAAATTGAGAATTTGTGTGGTGATTATTTTCTATTATTAAAAATGTGAATTGTAATTAAAATGGGTATGTGCAGAAATGTAGCGACAATAAAATCAAATATTAGTATAAATACTACGACAATAATGTTTCGCGATCTAGCACACGCGGAATACAACATTTGTTTTCAAGATACAATGGTTTCTATGAATACGAGAAGCTGCACTACTTGTCGTATTTTTGACGAACTACTAGATACTCGCAACTGAGTATATGAAAGACTACTACACAAATATGTATGTACTAAATTTTGAAATCCAATGTATATGCTATAAATGGAGGCATTTATTTATAGATGTCGAAGAGTTGCAATGTCCATTCATAAAAGGTGTCACCGTTTGGTTTAGAATAGTCATGATCATCCAATTGTGTCCTTTCATCGAAAAATCATGATTAGACACCTCTTCACATTTCTAAGTACGTTTTCGCTCACTACATTTACTTTTTAAATCAATTCCCCATTCATCCAACGATGAATTGGAGAAAATAAACATACTAAATTATTCTATTCGACATCTAGTTTTTGAATATATATTTTATTTAAATTTCCGTGTAATGAAACATGATGAAGTAAATCTTCAAATACATATTACACGTGATGTCTTTTCCAGCCATCACAACACTTTAATATGAAAAATTTAATTTGATTTTCAAAAATCAAGTAATGCGATTTTCCAATATTTTTCATTATACGAAACGGGACAAGTCAAGCGGGATTTCCAAAAAGAAAAACGAGACATGTCACACAGGACTATAAAAGTAATTAATATGGTGAGAATCAATTAACCACAGAAAGTGACTTGATTATCTTGTATAAATGCAAGCAATCCAATTATAAAACGGTCTCTACAAGCACCCCCGGGGAGTAAAGTGAAATAACTAGAACATACAGTTTCCATGAATAATGAGTTCCTGAAAACATTTTTCTTAAAGCCACTAAAAGCAAAAAATTCACAACTAGGTCTCATGCATATGAACTATTCTTAGACTAAATTTTCTCCGTAGGACTGCATAATGTAATTAACTGATTATAACATGATCAATTGGGTTTTCAATTCATTGCTCAAATTAACAATGAATTGAACAAGATCAAACATAGTTATGTAAATACCAAATCATAATCGATTCAATATGATTATATACTTCCTCCATTCAACTAGTGTTGTCTTAGTTTTCTTATTCGGCTAATTCTGCTATTCAGGGTTTTTATCTAAAGAATGAATTTAATTTTTAGACCACAATCAATCTTAACAGTGTAATCACACCACTTTTGACACACATCCACTCACTTTAATACACTTCCATCCATTTTCTTAAATTTTACGCCGAAACACTACCAAAACAAAAATAGTGGACGGAGGGAATATACAGCATGGAAGCATAATCTGACTGAGTATTAATTCATCCTGATCGTTCCAATTAAAAAGAATGCATTCAAGGTACTTAAGCTTTATATTTCCTTACGTGTAATTCCTTCCAAAGGCATTGCATCTTCTTCAACTTACTAACTTTACTATGTTGAAAGTGCCGTCTAAAGATTCTTTTATGCTCTAGACTTTTGAGCATGGATCATTTTCACCCGGTAATCCCACCGATCTTAATATTTATTTTATTGTCGTAATCAACATCATTAGTCACAGTCTCAAGTTCCTTGATACTTCATCTCCCCAACGTATTATGAAGTGCGGAAAATAATTTGCTATTGTCTCATGTCGAACATTTACCGTTCAAGTCAAGACAACAATTCTTTGCATCTATGAATTATTTGAGAACACATAGCTAATGAGAGAAACAAGAACAATCTTGAGCCCTACATTTTTGTGATATATGGCTGAGATTGATTGCTGATTCAACAATTTTTGAAGAGAAAAAATAGTCATTAAGGGTAAATTGGTATTTTATCACTATTTTGTTTTCAAAATATACAACACCTAAATCTCTCTCTCTCTCTCTCTTATGTTGGTCGACGCCTGGTGTCTAGTGAAATTTGCTCGTCCTTTGTAGCATCAAGCTCAACTCGATTTTTCTTGAATCATTCGCATTCGTGGATCCATACTCGTTTGTTCATTGTTAGTTTGTGTTGGTCCGGAGATGAGTATCAGGTGTAGGGGGGGTGAATACACCTGATTGCAAGTTTTTCCTCAAACGCGAAGGTTAACTGATCTGAGATTTGCAACTGAATGAACAATGTCAAGTAAGAACCTTCTGATCGCGGATCAGAGTGTATCTACTACTGAGTCTGTTCTACTGAATATAGTGTGGAAAAGTATGGGGCCCGTAGACTTCGTCTCTTTTTGAAAACGTGTTTTCGCAAATAAAAATTATTTTGGCTAGTGCACTTTTTAAGTACGTATTATGCAAATGATGAGTTTGTAAATGGGTTTGAGCACAATGCAATAAAACAGCAAATAACACAAGTAGTTTTTAACGTGGTTCGGATACGCAAGATCCTACGTCCAAGGTCCTGTAGAACAGGAGTTCTTGTTGATTAATCTGAGCAAGCCTCAGCAAGGAATCTGTGCGCTGGACAGACCGTTCTAAGTTATAGTCCTTAGTGACTTTTACAAATCAAACCGAAGTTTGAAGGGGAGGGGATGTTCTCCAACAATGAAGAAGTTCTTACAATAAGAACAATTCACGAAAAAGTGAACTCCTTTGAAGGTTCTAAGATAAAGATATAACAATGGAGCTTAGATAGAGAAGAGTGATCTAAAGAATCTCTAGAGAGAAGAACTAAGGATATGCAACTACGCAAGTTCTTCGCTGGATTGGCTTTAATGCGCTAGAGAGTTGCATGCAATGAGCTTGTATTCCCTTATTGTCCCGTGCGCTGAGCTTGGAGACTCTTCTCTATTTATAGTCGTAACTTAGGCATGTATCCGTTGGAGAGGACAATGCCACGTGTCACAAATTTCCAAGGAAATGGCCATATGTTTTTGAAAACGCGCCGCAAAGTGGTTGGCTTCTGTACATGAGAGCAACTTTAATATCAGAGCAGGTAAGCTTAGGTTGCTTCTCATTGGTCGAGGTTTGCGGTAGGTGAGACTTGTCAGACATCACTCTTCCATCTGAGTTGACTCTCTGAACCTCGTATACTGAATAATCTATGCTGACATTCGAAAGATAATGGTCGGGAAGTTGTTTCCTTGTCGGACTTGCAACTGAATTGCATGAGCTCAGTAGATCTGGACCGATCATATTGATTTCTTCATCTGAGTCTGCTGACAAAGATCTTCTACTAAGGATAGACAGCTGGTGACTCTGGAGATACTGAGCTCTTCACAAATTCAGTAGATCAAAGATCATACTGAGTCTTCATCTGAGGTCTCCTGAAAGAATTCTTCTACTGAGGACAGACAGCTAGTGACCCTGAAGACACGAGCTCTACGAACTGATGACTTGGGGTTCTGGAATTTAACTTCTCTAGTGAAGTTCAGACCAACAACACCCTTTACAGGACTTAGACAAAATAATAATCAATAATGATAAGAACGAGTCTAGCCTATTACATCATCATGGTTCAAACACACATCGGGTTCAGGACAGGTTTTGGGATCTTCAATTCTATAGCGATGAAATTTAGCATCACTACAATTTCCCCCAATAATGAATATTACAATATGTCCAAAGTACACGAACTACTGTTGTCAGTTCTAAGTACCCCTATCAATGATCTAAAAGACCACTGACTCATATCCCTACAGTTTGGTTCCTCGATTCCATCATCCAACGAATTCGCAATTCTCCATTAAAAGGATATGTGTAAATTCTCGTTCTTAAACAATCATACTGTAATTCGTGTTATTAATTCATTTTTTAAGCCTTTGTACTGATATTCAGCGAGGGACCATGCTAATTGTGTTTTTCGACGATTGCATTGAATGAGTTTCACCAATTGCCGCCGAATTAATCCATCATTTGGATTAAAATCTAGTATGTTTATGCACATTTTGATAGAGATGTAGTATGTTTCTTGTGTTTAGTGTTATTTCGGACCACAATATGCTATGGGTGTCATCAATTGTCCGTAAATTTTACCTTCAATTATGATTGCTTATGCACATTTTTTATGTCCTTCATTTACAATAAAAGAGAGATGCAATTAGTAGAAAGGCATTGATCCTATTAATTTTGTGTTTTTTTTTTTTTTTTTTGTTATTTATCAACTAATTCAACCTTTTTTGATGAGTATCTTATGGATAGTGCCGAAATGTGCTATAGGCATGTGTGTCACGTAGAGCTTATGTCTTATGTTGGTAAAAAAAATTGTCAATTTGGATGATGGTGCACGTTTTTACAAAGTATATGTTGGATTTTGCAGATTTGATGTTCGGTTGAGTACATCTCGCGTTACCGATTCTATTATCAAGCATAGATACATGTTATGTAAGCATGAGGTTCATGGATCCGCCCATTTCTCGAATACCGTTGAACTAAATTAGGGTTCCAGTAGTAAGAAAAAGAGAAAGACAAGGACTTATAAGGCCGGATGTTAAGACAAGGACTTAGACCACTGAAGTGAATATGTTTATTAAATTTTGTGAAGCCGTATCATTTGATGCTACTTACACCACTAACAAGTAAGTCTTTTTGTATTTATGTTTTTTGACTAGATGTTTATGTATAAATTTTTCTCACAGCACTGAAGTGAATATGTTTATTAAATTTTGTGCATATACAATTGCAAAGTGTGAAGAGACTCTTTCTATTTTGATAGTTACATGATGAAGACCTTATTTTTTATTTACTTTTGATTTTTCTGATCTCTTTCAAAGTATAGTATGATTTTTGCTCCTTTTACGCGAAAGGACAACCACGAAAAATGCATTACCAATGGTGCTGGTTTGCTATCCGGGGAGGGTGAAAATTTTTATAGTTAGATTCTTGAAAATTTTCTCATGTGTATGGATAATGAGTATCCCAAATTGTTGATAACTGACCAAGATCGAGGTTTGATAAACGCGGTTGCAGCAGTCTTACCTCACATAATCAAAGATTTTGCATATGGCATGTCATATGCAAAGTGGCCGATAAGCTTTCTCTGTCTTTTAGGGGTGATGAAAATTTCATGCGCAAATTCAATGCTTTGGTATGGTCTGATTTGATCGAACCTACTGAATTTGAGCAAAGGTGGAGTGCAATCATGACGGAATATGATTTGAATGGACACAACTGGTTCAAGACTATATTCAAACTTAGAGAACAATAGATTCTAGCATATTTCAAACATTTTCCAATGAGTGGCTTATTCAAGACCACCTCACTGTCAGAATCGGAGAACTTTTTCTTCCAAAGATTTTTAAACCGACATGATAATCTTATTTAGTTTTTCATGCATTTTGGGAGTGAAATTGATGCTCAGAGACACACACACAACCTAGAGAGCTGCGATGATTTGAAAAGTTTTCCCGAACTAGTTACAAGCCTCCCAATTGAGAAGCATGTCACTTCATTCTATATATTTTCAAAGTTCAAAGATGTGCAAGCAGAAATTATGGCAGCTGCGATGATTCATGTTTCGTGTTGAAGATGACAGATGTTAGTACCACAACTGTATTTGAGGTAGAAGACTCTGGAGATGGTACCTTCACCTTGGTGTTCGATAGCAAGGATAACATCATAGTATGTGGTTGCAACTTATTCTTGAGAAAGGGTTTGTTGTGCAAAGACTTATTCTTTGTTCTCAAGAATAAGAGAGTTGATTGTATCCCAAACCAGTATCTTCTCCCTCGTTGGTTTAAAAGTATGTCTTTCAAAGATCCTTATTTGCGGATTGGTGAAGGCTCAAATCGAAAGGACAATTGGGAGCTGTTCTAGAAGAGTTATAGATGTATTGGATTTGTTGAGTGTAGTGAAGAGCTGCGAACGGGCTTGTTGTTGGATCTAAAACAATTGACGGAGAAATGTTCTAATCTTACTTTAGGAACTTAGACCAATAAGTGCGTGTTATATATATTTTGTTCTTCTGTTGTCATTATCCTATATTTGCTTATTAGTCCTTTATTTTCCTTTTTTGTAGCGATGTTAACGGTAAGAAAAAGATCATTGAACACTTTATGGTTGTTCTGTTCCAGAGAGTGTTTCTGTATTGTCTCCCAGTCCAGTAAAGACTAAGGGTAGTGGAAGTCGTATTCAATCTAGGAAGGAAGCTGCTATGAGGAAAGCAAACAAACCAAAGAGAAAATGCAGCAAATGCAAACAATTGACCAATCACGATGCTCGTAATTGTGACCAAACTGTCCTCAAAGATGAAAGAACAAAACTATATCTGAACTGTGACCAAAACTGCTCCTTTTCATTTTTTCATGATGGCTGACATTTGAAGATCAATAACAAAGATGCTTGTTTAAATAATTTTTTCTTGATCGAATTTTTATTTATACTGAACGACTTTGCAGGCGTAAAAAATGTCAAGTTACATAAATGTGCAAAGGAAATACTATAAATGTGCATACTAAATCCCTTAAATGTGCATAACAAATTCAGACATTCTATATTAAAAAAAACATAGGAATCATGTGCATTTAATAGACATGTCTTCATTTTTAAGGGCAGATACTACGACCTTTAATTACAAAATAATATAGGAACCACCCTCACAAAATAAGTTTGAATAACTCCAACATCAACCAAGTACGGTTTTCTCCACATCTATATTTCTTCCACGGATGACCTTCTCATAGCATTCTTCTGCGGCTTAAACTGTCTACTGACCTATCCGGTTCTAAGGCCATGTTACGAGTGTAGTGCAGTATCTAACCCTTAGGACATCAAATTGTTTCTTGGAATATTTTGTTAAGACACACCGCCAAGTCTCTGAGTCGCCCATGAATGTTTCCATGTGTCACATGGTAAACACCCTATTGTTGGTCCAGAGACGAGCATTCAGGTGTAGGGGGGTGAATACACCTAAATGCAGATTTCAGCTCAAACGCGAAAGTCACTGCTACTAATAATTGCTACTGAACTAGTCAGTTAGCCAAGTAAGCTTTTTAGATCGCGTGGGCAGAGTATTTGTCTACTAAGTCCTATCTACTTACTTATGTCAGTGAACAGTAATTCAGTATAAGATGTTTGCGGAAGTATAGCCCAAAATTATGTTCGTCTCACTTTGAAAACACGTTTTATGTAGAGTGGTTTAAAGTCAGTTTTATGCAGTATGAACAGTTAGTCAATGCAATAGTAAATCAACACAAGTAATTTTTAAAATGGTTCGGATACATTAGATCCTACGTGCACTGAGCAGATTACTTATACTGAGCAAGTCTCAGTCAATCTGTGCATTGGGCAGATACTCTAGTTATAGTTTTAGTGACTTTACAGGATTCGAACAAGGGGTTTGATATTCTCCAATTAGGAAGGAGTTCTTACAATAAGAACAGTTCAGAAAGCTAAACTCCTTCGAGCTTTTCTAAGATTATGATATAACAATATGTTTGCTTATAAAAGTGAAAGGGAACTAATGAATCTCTAAAGTGAAGAACTAAGATGATCTATATGTGTACGAATTCTTCACAGTGGAGAACTAAGATTAACTAAAGAAATACACTCTTGTAGTCTTTACTGGTACACTTCAAGTGATGTACTGATGGATCATAGTGAGATGTGTTCTCCTAACTGACCTTAGTGGAGAACCAAGATCTTGGTGACTTAGCTGGTCTTAAGCTTGGTAAGACTTCAGCTGAGCACATTTGGCTATCTATCACTTTGACCTACTATGTTGAACGTCATCGCGACCGGATCTACGTATCTTGGGTGTTAGTAGTTATTTGTGGCTCAGGCTGGTTGTTTGTATCTTGCAACCGTATCCTAGTAAAATAGGTTGATAATATCCCCTGAGGAACTCGTAAGGATTAACACACTAAACCCGGCCGGTTGATTAAGTTCAGGTGGGTTAATAAGATCGAGTGGTACTTCTCAGGAATATATAGGATGTTAATTAATTTAAGTTGTAAGTGGGCTTAATTAATTAACGGATATTTCTATCTTAAATACGGAGATCGATTAAGTCTAAAATAGAAGCAGATGCTCAACTTTGGATAAAGGGGTAAGTCAGCATAGATTCTCTAGTGGAATGAATTTGTGTTTATTAATTAATTTTGCTCTGGCTGAGAATAGAAAATTAATTAATTTGAGGCCCGACTTTACTTCTTGTATTGGATCCTAGACTGGCCCAATTAGCTGCCCAATATTTATTCTGCTCTCTCAGAAATTATTATTAACAGATTAATGTATTTATACATTATTCAATTATATAAAAATTATTTATCTGGAATTAAGTAGCTGGGCCAATTAATTGATAAATAAGTGACTCATTTATTATTAATTATATTATGGGCTGAATATTAATTTATTATTAGAAGCCCATTATAATTATAATTACTAATGGGCCACAATTATAATATAATGTTTTATACATTATGTAAAGAGTTAAACACGTTAATTATGAACGTATCCACCATAGAATTCAGGAACTCAGTTCCTCTGTCTGAACGTATCTTGATGATCGTGGTGTTCTTCTCGACACTGAGCTTTTTCAGAAGCGTTGGTAGCTCTGTTTTGACGTCAGACTTGTTGGCAATAAATATGACCCATGTGTAGTGCGAGTAGTCATCAATGACCACTAAAGCATACTTTTTGCCTCTGATCGTCACCGGAGATACTAGACCGAACAAATCCATATGTAACAGCTGAAGGATTCCATCAGTGGAAGGATATGGAACAGGAGGATTTTGATTCCTTATTTTCTTTCCCTTCAGACATGCTTCACATTGAGTGTCTTTACTCAATACTTCATTAGAGTGTTTCTAGCTAGTTTGTTGAGCGTCTTGAAATTGAGATAGCTGAGTCTTCTGTGCCAGAGCCACCCCGTTCTATTGTCGTTCTTTGCCAACAAACAAGCTTCAGGTTCAGCTGAGTTCCAGTCAGCTACATAGATATTCTTTTTGCGCGAACTTGATAACACTGTTTTCCCTATAGATTTATCAATGACAACACAAAAACCAGGGTCAAAAATCACTCTATTCGTGTTATCACAAAATTGACTAACAGAGAGAAGATTATGCTGAAGTCCTTCAACATATGATACTCTTGGAACTATTGCAGTTCCAATGCTGAGTGTTCCATAACCTCTGGTATAGCCTTTTGCGTTGTCTCCAAACTCGATTCTGGGTCCTTCTTCAGTAGTATAATTCTTCAATAGGTGCTTTTGGTATGTCATATGTCTTGAGCATCCGCTGTCCACATACCAAGGGTCCTTGTGCACCTGTAAAACAGAATTATATTTAGGTACCTTTTATTTTTGATTTTGGGTCCTTAGATGTTAGTTTTGGAAACCCAGATCTGTCTTACGACCCTGCTGGTCTCAGACAATTTCTTCCCACTTTGATCAACATATTTGACCACTGGACTGGTTGATGCTAACTTCTGAGGCTTTACAGGTTCAGGAGTCCTGGGTTTCTAAGTAGGTGGATTGCTGACCTTTGCCTTCTGTACGGTTTTCTTTTTCTTCTTCTAACTTTTAGGTCCTCTCCTGACTATAGGATCATAGTGTTGGTCCCGCGAGCACGTTCAGGTGTAGAGGGGGGGGGGGTTGAATACACCTGAAACCGATTTCTCAACTTAAAACTTGAACAGTCCTATTTAGGATGGTGTCGTACTGAATGAATTCAGCAGACCAGACAGCTGTTCTGAATCGTGTTAGGCAAAGAGATACTAACTCTACTGAGACCTGCTAACTGACTGAGTCAGAATTCAGTATCTTCAGTTGGAGTTCAGTGGTGCGGAAATGTGTAGGCCCAAAACAGTTGAGTGGAAAACGTTTTTATCAAAACAGTTTCAGTTCAGAAGAATAAACAGTTAAGATCGCTGAAACTTAGTTGAATGATTTTAAAGGATAATTTTCAGTATGAACAGTTAAAATCAATGCAACAGTAAATAAGAGAACAAGCGAGAGACACAGAAATTTTTAAAGTGGTTCGGATACACAGGATCCTACGTCCACTGTCCCGAAAGATCAGGAGGCTATTTATTATACTGAGTTAGTCTCAGTCAGCTTGTATACAGGACAAAGCCGCGTCTTGAAATTTATACTGAGCAAGTCTCAATTTACAAAGGTATCAAACTGAAGTGTTTGACTAACTCTCCAACTATGAAGGAGTCCTTTTACAATAAGGATCAGGTTCAAATATGAACTTCTTCGTCTAAGCTATGGATATATTCGGTTGAGCTTAGGGTTAGAGGGATAGGGAATGAGAGTGTTGCTTCTAGAATGACGAACAGCTGAGTTAAGCTTTAAGTTTGTGTAACGTCGTTTGTATACTAGAGGCTTTGTATATCGGTTCAGCTTGGTTCCCTAATAGCTAGATTGTAGTCTTTCGCCGACGAAATATTCTTCGAGTTCTTGCGGAAGACTTAGGCTTTTTGATTTGCTCGTTGAATGCTCTGTGTTCTTTCGTTTTCTCGTGTGTGCTTCAAATTTCGAATGATCCCTCTATTTATAGAGAAGAGTCTTGGAAAGATCCGTTGGAGACGATCATCCCTTACTCTCTCTCTTTTGGTAGTTAACGGCTCTTTTGAAGTAGAGTGACAGTGTCCTTTCCCTCCTTTTCTGGAAAGTTGTTGACTTGCAGCTTTAGTAGGTATAGGACAGGTGTCTGCTTGTCATTCGTCGAGGTTTATAAAGTAGTTGAGACAGAATAAACTTCGAGGCATATTGAAGTTGACTTCTCTCTTCCTCGTATTTGATTATGCTGATTGTCATTCAAAAGATCTGACAGTTCAGAAGACTGTCTGACCATTGCTGAGTCTGATCTTTGATTCAGTAGCAAATATGCTGAGATGGCTTTACTGAAGATCAGCTCTGAGTACAGTGAACTACTCCTGCTGAGTTCAGTTCTACTGACTCTATTTAGTATACTGCTCCTGCTGAGTCCAGTATTTACTGAGTCTTCTACATCTGGTGCTGAGACTGATAATCTACTGAACGCCTGAACCAGAGCAGAGTGTCTACTGAGTCTGAACCCTCAGAGGCAAAAACAATTACAACGAAATGGTTCATCAATCAAGATAGGGTTTTAGGATCTTCAAATCTTCATAGATTCACTCAGAGCATAAGCTTACTGAGCGCGTAATAGTACGGAAGATAGAATCATTTCCCACTAAGTATTACAGTGCTGAGGATAGAATCAGCACCCAACACATAGTAATATGACCCATACTGAGCTGGATGTGTCAGCTGCAGAGGTCCATATTGATCAGCTCACTTTGCTTTGCTTGTTTCCCCTTGACTGAACTGGGGTGATTTGGTACTGATCTTATTGTCAGAATGCTGATAGCTGGGATGAGGTGCCTTCATCTTTTGTTTGTTCTTGACTAGGGGGTTCTGAATCTCTGCGTTGATGGTCTCCCCTTGAACAAATCTATCAGCTAGCCGGTTTTCTGAGCGTACGGGGGCAGATGAGGAGGCTCCTCGGCTGAATCCAAGTCCCTCCTTGCAATGCTTAGGCTTGTTGCTTGCTAGCATCGTCTCAAGCTTCTTTTTAGCGCCCATGTGCCGCTCTATCATCAGGTTCCTCCAGACATCATCACTCTTCTTCAGCAATTCATGCTCGGTCTGAAGTCCTGATAACTCTTGCTTCAGTAGACTCAGTTCAGTATCTTTCTGAGTCAAGTCATTGGTCAGTACTGAGTTCTGATCTTCTTGATGCTGAGACTTGGCCATCAGAGAGTTTATCTCCTCCTTGAGTCTCAACACAAGTCCTTCTGACTCAGTAGCAACCTGACTCTCCTGAGAAAGTCTATGACTCTCCGCTTTCAGGGAATCCAACTCCTGAAGAGTTTTACTGAGCTGCAGACTCATCTGAATCTGCTCGTCGAGTAGTTCTTCGTATGCAATCACGTCGTCCAGATTCTCATCTGCACTTGAAATAGTATCGTGTGTGAAGTGTGAAGAGGAGTTAAGTGGAGCGTGAGAGTTTACCTTGTCCTATTCTCCTGCCATGAGACACTTTTCAGCGTCTTCTTCAGCTTCAAGCTCTACGGCCATTCTTGTCGCTTCATCGTCTGATGAATCAATGAAGGAGTCGACTTCATCTAAGTCGTCTGAGAGTTCACCAGCAATATATGCTTGTCGCTTCTTGATGAACTTCTCCCTTCGAGCTTTGCGTGTTGCTCTTTCAGCAGTGCTGAGCTCAGGACAGTCATACTGATAGTGTCCTGGCTTCTTGCAGTTATAGGAGGTTGTGACTCTTTCTTCTTTGCTTTCGCTGTCTTTCGACTAAGTTGAGTCCTCCTGTTTCCTGCATTCAGAAGTATGTGAGTCAGGTGTGTGCTTAAGTGTATATTCAGTCTTACCCTTGGAGTCTCTGATGACTCTTGAGAGCTTCCTGCGCCTCTCCTTTTCTTTCTGATACTTCACGGCAAGCAGCGCGTACTTCTTGGCCAGGTTTCCTTCTTGTAGATCGCTAAGTGAAGGTTCAGCCCGTTGATAGAGTTTCCGTCTGACAGTGCCCTCAAAATTTTGAGATTCATCTCTTGGTTGGAGAATGTCTTTCCCAGCCCGTTGATAGAGTTCATCAGATCCGTGAATCTGACGTTGAGATCTTCAATGGAGTCACCAGGCATGAGAGACAGTCTCTCTAACTTCTGAAGTTCTAGCACGAGTTTGTTCGCTTTGATCTTCTGAGTCCCCCGACTCAGTAGCGCTAGAGCATCCCAGAGTTCCTTCGCGGACTTGTAGTCCTGAACTCTTCCGAGATAAGAATCGCTTAGAGTGGTCAGTATGGCGTTTCTGGCGACTCGATCTAAGTTGTGAAGCTTCTTCTCCTCAGGGGTGAAGAGACTTCTGTCTTTAGGGATCTTCTTCCTGGTCACCATTCCTCCTCCTTGTGCTGGGTCCTGAGCTACGACACTATCAACCATTGGAACGATAGGTCCGTCCTCTAGAACTTCTGTCATGCTATCGTGGAGGGAAGTCAGATGTGCCTCCATTCTGACCCGCCATACTCTATGGTTCTCTACTGAGAACATGGGTACCATCCTGATTCCTGACATATCAGACATAGTGAATAGTGATATGAATGAAGAATGATATGCAGTGAAAATGTTTTCTGAATCCGTTCAAGTAGACCAGTTTCAGAATAACAAGAGTCTAGAGAACTCTTGCTCTGATACCAATTATTGGTTCCGAAAGTAAACGTTCAGGTGTAGAGGGACGGGGGGGGGTGAATACACCTGAAAACTGATTTCTCAACTTTAAACACGAATAGTCCTTTTCAGGAGAGTGTCGTACTGAACAACTTTAGCAGAACAAATAAGCTGTTCTGAATTGTGTGGCAGAGTGACTGACTTTACTGAGGCCTGCTAGCTGACTAGAGTCAGAATTCAGTACCGTTCAGATAAAGTTCAGTTGTGCGAAAATGTGTAGGCCCAAGTTTAGTTGAGTTAAGAAAACATTTTTCAATAAAACAGTTTTAGTATGTCAGTGCAGTCGATTAAGCTAGTTGAAACTCAGTTGAATAATTTTAAAGATATTTTCAGTATGCAGAGTAATCAATACAACAGTAAATAACGAACACAAAGGACATAAACGATTTCTAAAGTGGTTCGGGTCCAACAATCCTACGTCCACTGTCCCAAAAGATTAGGAGGCTGTGTATTATACTGAGATAGTCTCAGTTAGTTTGTACACTGGACAAACACTGGTCTTGAGATTTATACTGAGCAAGTCTCAGTTTACAAGGTATCAAACTAAGTGTTTGAAAAACTCTCAAACTATGAAGGAGTCCTTTACACTAAGGATCAGTTCAGGTATGAACTCCTTCGTCTAAGCTATGGATATGATCAATTGAGCTTAGGTTTGAGGGATAGGGAACGAGAAAGTGGCTTCTAGAGCGACGAACGGCTAAGTATAGACTTGGGTTCGTGTTCCGTCGCTTGGATACTAGAGGCTATGTAATTCTGGTTCAGCTTGGTATAGAGCTGGTATGTTGTCTTTCGCCGGAGATTACTTCTTCAAACTACTTGCAGAGTTGCTCTTTGAATGCTCTGTGTTTGCAGTTTTCTCTTTGAATACTAGAGGCTCTTTGAATGCTCTTTTAAGACGTTTGTGAGTTGCTCTTTGAATGCTCTTTGTTTGCAGTTCGCTTGTGTATTGTTGGTTCACTCGTGAGCTTCAATTTAAATTGTATCCCTATATTTGTAGAGTAGAGGCAAGGATAGATCCATTGGAGATGACGATCCTTGTGTCTCTCTCTTTTGGGTAGCTACCGGCTCTTTCAAAGTATGGTTGTAGTGTCCTTTCCCTCCATTTCTGGAAAGTTGTTGACTTGCAGCTTTAATCAGAATATGGACAACTAGCTGCTTGTCATTGGTCGAGGTTCAGGAAAGTAGGTGAGACAGAACAGACTTCATGGAGATCTGAAGCTGACTTCTGTCTTCCTCGTATTGACTCTGCTAATTTGACTTTAGAGAATCCTGACAGTCAGAAGACCATCCAGCCGTTGCTGAGTCTGATCTCTATTCAGTTGCAGGCTCTACTGAAGATCAACTCTGAGTTCAGTGAACTACTCCTGTTGAGTTCAGTTCCACTGACTCCTTTCGCATATTCGCCTGCCGAGTCCAAGTATCATTGAGTCTTCTACTTACGTGCAGGCGAGGGTAATCTCCGAGCGCCTGAACCAGATGAAGAGTGTCTACTGAGTCTGAAACCTCAGAGACAAAACAAAACATATTACAACTGAATGGTTCATCTGCCAAGATAAGGTTTTGGTATCTTCAAATCTTCAGTAAATATTCAGAGCATAGGGCTACTGAGTTATGTCTCAACTAATTGTGAGAATACTGAATCATCACCCAACAACTTCAGCTAAGCGCATTTGGCTATCTATCACTTTGACCTTCTACGGGGAACGTCATCGCGACCGATCTACATATCTTGGGTGTTAGTAGTTATTTGTGGCTCAGGCTGGTAGTCTGTATTTTGCAACCGTATCCTAGTAAAATGGGTTGATAATATCCCCTGAGGAACTCGAAAGGATTAGCACACTAAACCCCGCCGGTTGATTAAGTTCAGGTGTGTTAATAAGGTCGAGTGGTATTACTCAGGAATATAAGATGTTAATTAATTTAAGTTGTCAGTGAGCTTAATTAATTAACGGATATTTCTATCTTAAATACGGAGATCGATTAAGTTTAAAATACAAGCCCTAGCTCAATTTGGGATAAAGGGGTAAGTCAGCACGGATTCTCTAGTGGAATGAATATGTGTTTATTAATTAATTTTGCTCTGGGCTGAGCATAGATAATTAATTAATTTGAGGCCCAACTTTATTTCTAGTATTAGATCCCTGATCTGGCCCAATTAGTTGCCTAGTTATTTATTGTCTCTCAGAAATCATTATTAATGGATTAATATATTTTTATATTATTTAATAATATTATTTATCTGGAATTAATTGGCTGGGCCAATTAATTGATAAATATTATATTGGCTTTAGAAGCCTATATATATTAGTATTCTGTTCAGAAACAGATGACATACATACACATAATATACACGCCTGCGTGAGTGTAAGGAGAGACAGAAATCTTATTTTCTCCAGTTCTCTGACCACCCAGAGGGAGATAAAGGCCGGGACACAGATCAGAAGATCTGACACACAAGCAAACAATCAAAGCCGCGACAACATACGAAGGAGGAAGGTATCGTTACTAACCTTATATTTCCTTCAATTGGTATCAGAGCCTGGTTTAGGCTCTGATTGTTGTTGTTAGGTGTATGATTAGGGTTCAATTCCGTTGTTATCGGGTTAATTTCGTGTTTGGGGCGGCCTGCGAGCCACTGTTTTGACCCCGTTGTAACGTTTTTCTCGTGAGAAAATCCACAAGTAGATGATAGGACCTATTTGTTATGTGATTGTACGGTTATTGTACTATAATTGGTCCGGGAGGCACGAAAATTGAGGGCAATAGCGCGGAAAGACAAAAAAGGCGAAACCTAGTTTCTGGCAGAACACGACCACCAACTTGATACTGCGCGTGGAGGCGCGTGCCATGGTATTTTTCCGATCCATTCAGATATTTTTGTTCATTATTTCGTTAGTTTCATCTGGATAGGTCGAATGACCCATTACGATATATGGTTTGGCCGGAATAGCATTGGAATGGAGAAGTGGTCGTTCTGTCCAGAAATCCCCAAATTGGCCAGAAAATCCTAGTTTGCTAGGGTTCCGCCGCATATTGCGGCAGCGATTCCCGGCGTATCCGGCGTCTGATTTTCGATTGGCTTGAACCGATGGATTCCTCGTCACACAAGCTTCGTGTTGATATGTCGTATGGGATCATCCAATCCCGGATGCGACCAAAATTGACATCTGAAGTTCGCTGCTCACCATAAATAGTTCCAGTGATAAATTCAAAAATTGAGGGAAATTGATGGATGATTTCGGTCGAAATCTGTTCATGGTAGCTTAAAATCATCGAAGGATCATTACCCATAAATCAATTGAACGAATCGCGGATCGAAAAGAGGTAATTTTGCATCGGTGGAGCAGGCGGCGACGTGTTGCGCAATTGCGCGGATTCCCGGTGCGGTGGCGAAAATCACCGGCCGTTTGGCACTACCCAGACGTCACGCAGAGAAGAGGAAGGTCGGAAGAGCACCGATGCAGCGGCGGAATGCGGTGGCAATGCGCGCTGGCGCGACGCGCAGCCGTAAATTTCAGCGCTGCTGCGTCGCGCCTCCAGAGCGGCGCCGCGCGGCGAGGATGGCAGTTCCGGGGTCGCCGTCGTCTGGCACGTCCCTGGGTGCCGGCAGCTGGCCGAGAGCCGGCCAACAGCGACGGCGGCATTTTGTGTTGAAGAAGGTGATGACGTGGCGTGCCACGCCAGCCCTTGCTGCCATGTGTCTCACACGTGGCAGACGCCCTGATAAGGTGGCGGAGATGTTATTTTTGATGCAGTTTTCATATTCGAAGATTTTTGAATATTTCGAAGAACTGTATTTTGATCGGGCTATGTAATAGTTAGGAATTACGTGTTTTAAGCCCGATAACGATGCTTTAAAATTCGTATTCACACATTTATTTATTATTATGCTTTAGCATGCGATTATGTGATTAATTGCGCTTAGAAAATCATGTAAATAGGATTTATGTCGTTACTAAGCATGTTTTATTTTTCGCGAGCGCGTTTTATTATGTGCGCTTAGAAATTGCATGCTTTAGAAATTATGATGATGCATGATTCGTAACAAACCTTTTGAATAAAAAGACTAAGCAACATTAAATTAAATGTTTAATTAGATTCCATTAATTTGGATATTAAACACTTAATTGGACCTCCATTAATTGGACTTTACACAAAAGTAGTAAGATTATGTGAGTAAACGTCCACCTGCGTGGCTTGCTTGCATCTTTCAGCTACAAGTTTTGTGAGATGAGTTTTCCAAAACAATATTTGATTATTATTGAGTAGTGGGAGCGAAGCCGTAAACGTCCACCTGCGTGGCTTGCGTGCCTAGTAAACACGAGTACTCTAGAAGATAATAATTAAATAGGATGGCTAATTAGATCAAATTGAATGCGGCATGGTTCGAGTAAGTATGTCAATTTCGAGAATTTGATTCTATTTTGGTCAAATTAATGGTCAATGCTTAGATGTCACCGCAGGTACAATTCACTTCCCTCGAAGTCCCTTCCCGCATTTTAATAGTGACATGGTCCAAAATATCGAACTATTAATTTCATTCGTCTTAAGAACCTAGACGTGGATTGGAATTAAAGAGCTAGGTAAATAGCTTGGTTTAGGGTTACGCTAGTAAACGTCCACCTGAGTGGCTTGCTAGTGGAATTCCTAGAACTGTTCAAGGTTTTTAATATCATTGCTTTTACATAAGGTTACAATGATTATTAATTCCGAATTATGTGCAAATATTAATTTTATACATGCTTTTAAATTACATTTTTTAGATATGTCTGTTCGAATATTTTATTTTTCAAGATCCTAAACAGTCTCACCAACCAAACCCTAACGGGTTTAACAATTTTAAATAATTTCATAGAGTGGAAGAGATATCTTACCTCTTCCAATAAAAGCTCACCAACCAAACCCTAACGGGTATAAGAACTTCTGTTTTAGGACCGCTATGTCTAAGAACGAGTTTACTATGAGTATGTTACTCAAATCTTTGGTAGCAGTCAAAGAGGTTATCGGAAAGGGCAAGAGTGCTCAAGTCTTGAATATCCCTTGTAGTTTAAGGAATCCTTCGAAAGGCGGAAACCAGAAAAAGAGCAGAAAGGGTGGTCAATTCAAGAAGAGCAGTGGGAGTAAGAAGACGGCCCTTACCGAAGACATGCGAATGTCAAAGGAGAAAGGAAGGTTCTTCAAGAGTGGAAAGAAAGGACACTGGAATAATTATAATCCAGATGTCAAAGCAAAACAGAAAGAGACGCGAGTTGCTCTTGTAATTGAAACTGTTCTGGTTTCCTCTTCTACCCACGAATGGGTAGTGGATTCTGGGGCAAGTGATCAAGTTTGTTACACCCTGTAAGGTTTCTTGCAGAAAAGACAATTGAGCAATGGCGAGGTTGTAGTCTCAATGGGCAATGGATCGAAAGTTCCTGCAATTGCCATTGGTGATTTACATCTATATTTTGATAGTTTGTTTTAGTACTTAAAGATGTTTAATATGTGCTTGAGTTTAGGAGAAACATTATTTCTGTTTCAAAACTCTGCACCATGGATGGTTATAAATCAAGTTTTGATAGTGAAGTTTCGATCATGAAAGACGATGATTTTATCTGTGGTAGACCATTAAACGAATCTTTATATACTATTACTTGTAAACCGCGTAGTTCTGTTAATATTGCTTCCTCATCATCAAATCCTAAGAAGAGGAAAGAGTCTTCTAAGGTAAACCAAACTTATCTGTGACACTTAAGCTAGGTCGCATCAATCTTAGCAAGACTCAAAGGTTGGTGGAATATGGATCATTGGAGTCTCTCCAAGTTGAATCATTTCCAACTTGCGAAATCTGTTTGGAAGGAAAGATGATGACTAGGCCTTTGAAGGCAAAGGGTTATAAAGCCACAGAAGTATTAAGTTTGATACATTCTGACTTGTGTGGGTCTATGTCTACATAAGCTCGTGGAGGGTATGAGTATTTCATCACATTTACTGACGATTACTCGAGGTATGGATATGTTTACCTTCTTCGCCACAAGTTGGATTGCTTCGAAACCTGTAAGGAATTCAAGGCAGAAGTGGAGAAGAAGCTAGGTAAAGAAATTAAGACACTACGATCTAATCGTGGTAGGGAATACCTATCCAACGAGTTCAAGGACTACTTGATAGAATGTGGGATTACATCCCAGCTGACAGCACCGGGCACGCCTCAACAGAATGGTGTGTCAGAGAGAAGGAACCGAAGTCTCTTAGAGATGGTTCTATCGATGATGAGTTATGCAACTTTGCCAGTTTCCTTTTGGGGATATGCCCTAGAGACTGCAGCATACTTGCTGAACCGTGTGCATTCCAAGTCGGTACAAAAGATCCCTTTCGAGTTGTGGAGCGGGCACAAACCCAGTATGCACCACTTAAGGATTTGGGGTTATCCTGCTTATGTGCTAAATAGGCAGGCCGACAAATTGGAATCACGTTCGGAAGTGATGTTGTTCATAGGGTATCCAAAGGAAACGACGGGTGATACTTTTATGATCCTAAAGAACAGAAGATCATTGTTAGCCGTAACGCTTGGTTCTTAGAAGAGGATTACATTAGTAACCATAAATCTCAAGTCGACATCATCCTTAAGGAATTACAAGGTGGTCGAGTTCCACTTGAACAATCAGTTGTGCAAGATAGTACTCCACGAGTAACTACACAATCTGTTAACACAACGTCTGACACTGTTCGACATAGTGGGATGGTGATATTTACACCTGATCGGTATATGTTCACTAGGGAGACGTTTGATCATCTTCCGGCAGATGAACAAGATACCGTGGATCCCTGGACTTACAACGAAGTAGTGGGAGATGTAGATGCAGATTCCTAGCGAATAGTCATGGACTCAGAATTTAAGTCCATAATTGATATGGATGTATACAAGATCACTGAACTACCTGAGGGCTGCAAGGCTATTGGTAGGTGGTGGTTATACAAGAGAAAGAGAGAGGACCGAATGGAGAGATCATGGCGTTTAAGGCCAGGCTAGTGGCGAAGGGTTTTACCCAAAAAGAAGGTATCGATTACGAAGGGACCTTCTCGCCTGTAGCAATGATGAAGTCCATTCAGATTCTCCTTGCCATACCAGCACACATGAACCCAGAGATCTGGTAAATATATGTCAAAACCGCATTCCTAAACGGTCACCTTGAAAAAAGTAGGGACATCTACATGAAACAGCCAGATGGTTATGTGAAGGAGGACGAATAACATCTAGTTTGGCAGCTTAAGAAGCCTATTCATGGACTTAAGCAAGATTTCCGGTTATGGCACCAGCGTTTTCGACGAGGTAGTCAAATCCTATGGATTTGTATCCTGTCCTAACGAGGTGTGTGTACAATATTTGTGTTAACGGATCAGTGGTGTTTCTTGCATTTTATGTAGATGACATCCTTCTCATTGGCAACAATGTTGAAGTGTTATCAGATGTAAAGACGTGGTTATCCGAACAGTTTCAAATGAAGGACTTAGGTGAAGCTGCTTACATCCTTGGGATCACGGTCATCCGAGATCGCCAGAAAAGGATATTAATCTTGTCACAAGCGTCCTACATTGACACTGTTATTGCTCGTTTTAGCATGCAAAATACCAAGAGAAGTTCAGTACCTTTCAGACATGGAATTTTTCTATCCAAGAATCAGTGCCCTAAAACGCCTGACAAATTCTAAGGAACCTAGATCTCACAAGGCGTTTAAACATATAGACAGGAAGTACCACATTATACGAGTATTCGTAAATCGAGGAGACATGGTGATTGACAAAATTGAAAATGAATTCAACCTAGCTAATCCTTTCACGAAGAGCTTACCACTCCCGGCTTACGAGAAGCATGATCGTGACTTAGGGATGGTAGAGATGCCCCCCACTTAGGACTACATAAACTTTTGTATAAGTGGGAGAAGATGTAGTGATAGATAGGATAGATAGCTGAGAGATAGCTGAGTACTAGTTTGTACCATAGCTGAGTACTAGTTTGTACCTAGAACTAACACATTGTATACTAAAAGTTTACTTTAGTATAAGTGGGAGAATTGTTGGGATTTTGTATACTGGAAGCAAATTTTATACTTGTATACAATGTGTTTTGTCCATACCACTATTTTATTCTCCTATCTGATAAATATATATATTTGCACATGTTATCCTTTATCTTGTATAAAAGTTAGATTTGTGTGTTGTGTCAGGTATCACAGAAGACAAGACAAATTAGTTGAACTGACAAGATATAAACAGTTATCACAGCTGAGACAACTTGAGGATAAGTTGTCGGTTTAAGCTGCAGTTTAGATAAGAAGTGGCTTGTCTTAGCTGCTTGTCTTTACTGGTACACTGAAGGTGGTGTATTGACGGATCACAGTGAGATATGTTCTCCTAACTGACCTTAGTGCAGAACCAAGATCTCGGTGACTTAGCTGGTCTTAAGCTTGGTAAGACTTCAGCTGAGCGCATTTGGCTATCTATCACTTTAACCTACTATGGTGAACGTCATCGCGACCGGATCTACGTATCTTGGGTGTTAGTAGTTATTTGTGGCTCAGGCTGGTTGTCTGTATCTTGCAACCGTATCATAGAAAAATGGGTTGATAATATTCCTTGGGGAACTCGAAAGGATTAGAATACTAAACCCGGCCGGTTGATAAAGTTCAGGTGTGTTAATAAGGTCGAGTGGTACTACTCAGGAATATAAGATATTAATTAATTTAAGCTGTCAGTAAGCTTAATTATTTAACGGATATTTTTATCTTAAATGCGGAAGATCGATTAAATTTAAAATACAAGCCCTTGCTTAATTTGGGATAAAGGGGTAAGTCAGCACGGATACTCTACTGGAATGAATCTGTGTTTATTAATTAATTTTGCTCTGGGTTGAGCATAGATAATTAATTAATTTGAGGACCAACTTTATTTCTTGTATT
Source organism: Lavandula angustifolia (assembly GCA_028984105.1). Lineage (NCBI taxonomy): Eukaryota > Viridiplantae > Streptophyta > Magnoliopsida > Lamiales > Lamiaceae > Lavandula > Lavandula angustifolia. Next base: position 16,053,310 of record CM054817.1, read on the forward strand.
AGATCCCTGATCTGGCCGAATTAGTTACCTAGTTATTTATTATCTCTCAGAAATCATTATTAATGGATTAATGTATTTTTATATTATTTAATAATGTTATTTATCTGGAATTAATTGGCTGGGATAATTAATTGATAAAAATTAGTAGCCCAGTGGATTAATTAATTATATTGTGGGCTAATTATATGGAAGCTCATTAGAAATATAATTAAATTAATGAGCTACAAATATATTAATATTATATTGGATTTTGAAGCCTATATATATTAGTATTCTGTTCAGAAACAGATGACATACATACACATAATATACACGCCTGCATGAGTGTAAGGAGAGACAGAAATCTTATTTTCTCCAGTTCTCTGACCACCCAGAGGGAGAAAAAGGTCGGGACACAGATCAGAAGATCTGACACACGAGCAAACAATCAAGGCCGCGACAACATACGAAGGAGGAAGGTATCATTACTAACCTTATATTTCCTTCAATAAGTACCCTCAAAAGGCTCCTCAAAGTGTCCATGATAGAAAGAAAAAGGATATGATTCAGTCTGATGGACGTAGCTTCCATGGACTATGCTTGCGTCTTCCCTTGTCTTGCAATTATTATAAGTTTGAATGAAGTCTTATATTATATCTCCAAGGCTTGACTTCCCAGTTGCTCCATAGGGTTCCTCCCATTTTAATTGTGTGTTATAAAATTCATAAAACCTATAAAGGTCACAAGAGGGAGGGTCGAGACACAAAAAAAAAAGTGAAAATGAGTGAGTAATAAAAATAAAAATCAAATCGAAAAAAAAATCTAATCATATAAACAACTAGTAAAAAGAATATTCAAAACGACTGAGTCCCCGATAACGGCACCAAAAACTTGATGAATATATTATGATTCTCGCAAGTTTACGAACCGGTATAGTACATAATCAAGCAATCCCGAGGTCGATCTCACAATGACTCAGCCGGGTTCTAAATATCCTAATTATTTCAATATCTACTTGGTCCTATATTAGGTTAAATTTAATTAAAACTACGAAATTAAAATAGCAAGAAAGTAAAATCAAGTAAAACCAAAGCAAAGTGGATTAATGGGTGTCGTTTCAAGATTGATGAAGAGTGCAGAGGTTTAACCATCATTATGTCTAATATGATCGATTCATTCTCATTCTCTAGCTAGCATTTATGAATTTCTTTTGTTGGTTCCCACTAAGGATCTAGGGATTCCGTATGATGGCAAGAGATCTCTAATTTATAATCTTAAGGGTCAATCAGATGATCAAATCATGAACCTAAGGATCATATCATGCACAAGGATTTAACGAACCATCTAAACTATCCCAAACTAATAGTGACATTATAGACTTGTAATTGCAGGGCTAAATAAATAACGAGGTATGAATCGCCATAGTATCTATTCCATATATTATCTACAATTATCTAAGATGATGGCCAAGAACATTAAAGAATCATCGAGAAATCAAAAGCAAGCACAACAATTAAGAAACAAAATAATGCATTCATTTAAAAACTAAGGTTCAAATCAATTCATCAAAAACATAGACCCTGCTAAACCCCACACTGGGGATTTAGCTACTCATATCCATAGGAAAATAATCACGAAAGAAGCAAAAATTATCCATGGAAAATAAGTATAAAAAACTCTAGACAAAACTAAGATAGAATTATACAACCTAAAACCTCGTAGATTGATCCTCACACTTGGTTCTTCAACGGAGGTATGCCTTGGGTGTTTTTCTGCTCTGGAGAGTGGAAAAACTTGAAAATATGGTGTGTGGTGCGTAAGAATGAAGTCCAGAGGGTTTATGTACATTTTCGGGCCGAAAAACTACGACATGGGCCTCTATAAACGCGGAGTGTAGTCCAGTACAAAATGTGGACCGTGGTCTGACTATATTGAAAAAACTGGGTACAGGGCGGACCACGGTCCAAGGTGTTTGGCCTTGTCACTGCGCAGCTTAATTTCCTTTAGCTCATGAAAAAACTGGGTACAGGGCGGACCACGGTCCAAGGTGTTTGGCCTTGAAAAAATGGGAATCCATCAAAGTCAAGCTCATGAAGAGATACTATGTTTGGAAATTATGGGAAGAAACAGTACATGTAGATCCAATTTTTGAAGTGATGCTCATTTTCATCGATCCGGATCAACTAGCTTAAGTTTAGGTGTTGCTACCCAAAGCAGGTTTACAACTGAAGGCCCCTGAATTCAAAACTCTCCCACCTCCTATGACAATGGAAGGGTACGTAAGCATGAAAGAGACTAAGGCAAAAATCAAAGACACAATGGTGAAGAAGGCTCTGAATGAAGGAAATAGAAGGTGAGAATCGATACCTTCCTCCTTCGTATGTTATCGCAGCTCTGATTGTTGCTAGCGTGTCAGATCTTCTGATCTGTGTCCCGACCCTTTCCTTCCTCCGCCTGGACAGAGATCTGAAGGAAATGAAAAACCTGTTCTCTCGATTTCTAACTCACGTTATGCGTTATGATTTTTGTGTGAAATCATAATCACAATTACAACTATGCACATTGGCCTTTTCCATCTTTCCGCGCCGTTGTGTCTCGATTTTTATGCATACCTGACAAAAATACAGTATAAAAAGCAAATACAACTATGCACATTAGTCCTATCAACTACTCGTGGATTTTCTCATGAGAAAAACGTTACGATGGGGTCAAAATAGTGGTTCGCAGGCTGCCCCAAACACGAAATATAACCCGATAACGACGGAATTAAACCCTAATCATGGTCCTAGCAGCAACATTCAGAGCCTAAACCAGGCTCTGATACCAATTTAAGGAAATAGATGGTGAGAATCGATACCTTCCTCCTTCGTATGTTGTCGCAGCTCTAATTGTTGCTCGCGTGTCAGATCTTCTGATCTGTGTCCCGACCATTTCCTTCCTCCGCGTGGACAGAGATCTGCAGGAAATGAAAAACCTGTTCTCTCGATTTCTAACTCACGTTATGCGTTATGATTTTTGTGTGAAATCATAATCATAATTAACGTGTTTATACTCTTTACATAATGTATAAAACATTATATTATAATTGTGGCCCATTAGTAATTATAATTATAATGGGCTTCTAATAATAAATTAATATTCAGCCCATAATATAATTAATAATAAATGAGTCACTTATTTATCAATTAATTGGCCCAGCTACTTAATTCCAGATAAATAATTTTTATATAATTAAATAATGTATAAATACATTAATCTATTAATAATAATTTCTGAGAGAGCAGAATAAATATTGGGCAGCTAATTGGGCCAGTCTAGGATCCAATACAAGAAATAAAGTCGGGCCTCCAATTAATTAATTTTCTATTCTCAGCCAGAGCAAAATTAATTAATAAACACAAATTCATTCCACTAGAGAATCTGTGCTGACTTACCCCTTTATCCAAAGTTGAGCATCTGCTTGTATTTTAGACTTAATCGATCCCTGTATTTAATATAGAAATATCCGTTAATTAATTAAGCCCACTTACAACTTAAATTAATTAACATCCTATATATTCCTGAGAAGTACCACTCGATCTTATTAACCCACCTGAACTTAATCAACCGGCTGGGTTTAGTGTGTTAATCCTTACGAGTTCCTCAGGGGATTTTATCAACCTATTTTACTAGGATACGGTTGCAAAATACAGACTACCAGCCTGAGCCACAAATAACTACTAACACCCAAGATATGTAGATCGGTCACGATGACGTTCCCCGTAGTAGGTCAAAGTGATAGATAGCCAAATGCGCTTAGCTGAAGTTGTTGGGTGATGATTCAGTATTCTCACAATTAGTTGAGACATAACTCAGTAGCCCTATGCTCTGAATATTTACTGAAGATTTGAAGATACCAAAACCTTATCTTGGCAGATGAACCATTCAGTTGTAATATGTTTTGTTTTGTCTCTGAGGTTTCAGACTCAGTAGACACTCTTCATCTGGTTCAGGCGCTCAGTAGATTACCTGCCTCAGTACCAGAAGTAGAAGACTCAGTGATACTGGACTCAGCAGAAGCAGTATACTGAAAGGAGTCAGTGGAACTGAACTCAACAGGAGTAGTTCACTGAACTCAGAGTTGATCTTCAGTAGAGCCTGCAACTGAATAGAGATCAGACTCAGCAACGGCTGGATGGTCTTCTGACTGTCAGGATTCTCTAAAGTCAAATTAGCAGAGTCAATACGAGGAAGACAGAAGTCAGCTTCAGATCTCCATGAAGTCTGTTCTGTCTCACCTACTTTCCTGAACCTCGACCAATGACAAGCAGCCAGTTGTCCATATTCTGATTAAAGCTGCAAGTCAACAACTTTCCAGAAATGGAGGGAAAGGACACTACAACCATACTTTGAAAGAGCCGGTAGCTACCCAAAAGAGAGAGACACAAGGATCGTCATCTCCAATGGATCTATCCTTGCCTCTACTCTACAAATATAGGGATACATTTTAAATTGAAGCTCACGAGTGAACCAACGATACACAAGCGAACTGCAAACACAGAGCATTCAAAGAGCAACTCACAAACGTCTTAAAAGAGCATTCAAAGAGCCTCTAGTATTCAAAGAGAAAACTGCAAACACAGAGCATTCAAAGAGCAAACACAGAGCATTCAAAGAGCAACTCTGCAAGTAGTTCGAAGAAGTAATCTCCGGCGAAAGACGACATACCAGCTCTATACCAAGCTGAACCAGAATTACATAGCCTCTAGTATCCAAGCGACGGAACACGAACCCAAGTCTATACTTAGCCGTTCGTCGCTCTAGAAGCCACTTTCTCGTTCCCTATCCCTCAAACCTAAGCTCAACTGATCATATCTATAGCTTAGACGAAGGAGTTCATATCTGAACTGATCCTTAGTGTAAAGGACTCCTTCATAGTTTGAGAGTTTTTCAAACACTTAGTTTCATACCTTGTAAACTGAGACTTGCTCAGTATAAATCTCAAGACCAGTGTTTGTACAGTGTACAAACTAACTGAGACTATCTCAGTATAATACACAGCCTCCTAATCTTTTGGGACAGTGGACGTAGGATTGTTGGACCCGAACCACTTTAGAAATCGTTTATGTCCTTTGTGTTCGTTATTTACTGTTGCATTGATTACTCTGCATATTGAAAATATCTTTAAAATTATTCAACTGAGTTTCAACTAGCATAATCGACTGCACTGACATACTAAAACTGTTTTATTGAAAAACGTTTTCTTAACTCAACTAAACTTGGGCCTACACATTTTCGCACAACTGAACTTTATCTGAACGGTACTGAATTCTGACTCTAGTCAGCTAGCAGGCCTCAGTAAAGTCAGTCACTCTGCCACGCAATTCAGAACAGCTTATTTGTTCTGCTGAAGTTGTTCAGTACGACACTCTCCTGAAAAAGAACTATTTGTGTTTAAAGTTGAGAAATCGGTTTTCAGGTGTATTCACCCCCCCCCGCGTCCCTCTACACCTGAACGTTTACTTTCGGAACTAATAATTGGTATCAGAGCAAGAGTTCTCTAAGACTCTTGTTATTCTAAAACTGGTCTACTTGAACGGATTCAGAAAACATTTTCACTGCATATCATTCTTCATTCATATCACTATTCACTATGTCTGATATGTCAGGAATCAGGATGGTACCCATGTTCTCAGTAGAGAACCATGGAGTATGGCCGGTCAGAATGGAGGCACATCTGACTTCCCTCCACGATAGCATGACAGAAGTTCTAGAGGACGGACCTATCGTTCCAATGGTTGATAGTGTCGTAGCTCAGGACCCAGCACAAGGAGGAGGAATGGTGACCAGGAAGAAGATCCCTAAAGACAGAAGTCTCTTCACCCCTGAGGAGAAGAAGCTTCACAACTTAGATCGAGTCGCCAGAAACGCCATACTGACCACTCTAAGCGATTCTTATCTCGGAAGAGTTCAGGACTACAAGTCCGCGAAGGAACTCTGGGATGCTCTAGCGCTACTGAGTCGGGGGACTCAGAAGATCAAAGCGAACAAACTCGTGCTAGAACTTCAGAAGTTGGAGAGACTGTCTCTCATGCCTGGTGACTCCATTGAAGATCTCAACGTCAGATTCACGGATCTGATGAACTCTATCAACGGGCTGGGAAAGACACTCTCCAACCAAGAGATGAATCTCAAAATTTTGAGGGCACTGTCAGACGGTCACTGGACTCCCTTTGCTACTTTATTACGTCATTCATATTTAGATATTGTTACTCCTGACCATATCTTTTCAGAGCTTAAAGCTGAGGAGTTCGAGTTTGGTCTACCTCAAAGGAAGCAGCAAGCTGAACCTGACACCCAGGTCGACCATGCCTTTAAAGCATCAGTCAGTACAGCAGCTCCGGCGTCAAGCAAGGCTGAACCTTCACTTAGCGATCTACAAGAAGGAAACCTGGCCAGGAAGTACGCGCTGCTTGCCGTGAAGTATCAGAAAGAAAAGGAGAGGCGCAGGAAGCTCTCAAGAGTCATCAGAGACTCCAAGGGTAAGACTGAATATACACCTAAGCACACTTCTGACTCACATACTTCTGAATGCAGGAAACAGGAGGACTCAACTTAGTCGAAAGATAGCGAAAGCAAAGAAGAAAGAGTCACAACCTGCTATAACTGCAAGAAGCCAGGACACTATCAGTATGACTGTCCTGAGCTCAGCACTGCTGAAAAAGCAGCACGCAAAGCTCGAAGGGAGAAGTTCATCAAGAAGCGACAAGCATATATTGCTTGTGAACTCTCAGACGACTTAGATGAAGTCGACTCCTTCATTGATTCATCAGACGATGAAGCGACAAGAATGGCCGTAGAGCTTGAAGCTGAAGAAGACGCTGAAAAGTGTCTCATGGCAGGAGAATAGGACAAGGTAAACTCTCACGCTCCACTTAACTCCTCTTCACACTTCACACACGATACTATTTCAGGTGCAGATGAGAATCTGGACGACGTGATTGCATACGAAGAACTACTCGACGAGCAGATTCAGATGAGTCTGCAGCTCAGTAAAACTCTTCAGGAGTTGGATTTCCTGAAAGCGGAGAGTCATAGACTTTCTCAGGAGAGTCAGGTTGCTACTGAGTCAGAAGGACTTGTGTTGAGACTCAGGGAGGAGATAAACTCTCTGATGGCCAAGTCTCAGCATCAAGAAGATCAGATCTCAGTACTGACCAACGACTTGACTCAGAAAGATACTGAACTGAGTCTACTGAAGCAAGAGTTATCAGGACTTCAGACCGAGCATGAATTGCTAAAGAAGAGTGATGATGTCTGGAGGAACCTGATGATAGAGCGGCACATGGGCGCTAAAAAGAACTTGAGGCGATGCTAGCAAGCAACAAGCCTAAGCATTGCAAGGAAGGACTTGGATTCAGCCGAGGAGCCTCCTCATCTGCCCCCGTACGCTCAGAAAACCGGCTAGCTGATAGATTTGTTCAAGGGGAGACCATTAACGCAGAGATTCAGAACCCCCTAGTCAAGAACAAAAAAAAGATGAAGGCACCAGTTCAGTCAAGGGGGAACAAGCAAAGCAAAGTGAGCTGATCAATATGGACCTCCGCAGCTGACACATCCAGCTCAGTATGGGTCATATTACTATGTGTTGGGTGCTGATTCTATCCTCAGCACTGTAATACTTAGTGGGAAATGATTCTATCTTCCGTACTATTACGCGCTCAGTAAGCTTATGCTCTGAGTGAATCTATGAAGATTTGAAGATCCCAAAACCCTATCTTGATTGATGAACCATTTCGTTGTAATTGTTTTTGCGTCTGAGGGTTCAGACTCAGTAGACACTCTGCTCTGGTTCAGGCGTTCAGTAGATTATCAGCCTCAGCACCAGATGTAGAGGACTCAGTAAATACTGGACTCAGCGAGAGCGATATGCGAATAGAGTAAGTAGAACCGAACTCGGCGAGAGTAGTTCCACTGTACTCGAGGCGATCTTCGATAAAGCCATCTCAGCATATTTGCTACTGAATCAAAGATCAGACTCAGCAATGGTCAGACAGTCTTCTGAACTGTCAGATCTTTTGAATGACAATCAGCATAATCAAATACGAGGAAGAGAGAAGTCAACTTCAATATGCCTCGAAGTTTATTCTGTCTCAACTACTTTGTAAACCTCGACGAATGACAAGCAGACACCTGTCCTATACCTACTAAAGCTGCAAGTCAACAACTTTCCAGAAAAGGAGGGAAAGGACACTGTCACTCTACTTCAAAAGAGCCGTTAACTACCAAAAGAGAGAGAGTAAGGGATGATCGTCTCCAACGGATCTTTCCAAGACTCTTCTCTATAAATAGAGGGATCATTCAAAATTTGAAGCACACACGAGAAAACGAAAGAACACAGAGCATTCAACGAGCAAATCAAAAAGCCTAAGTCTTCCGCAAGAACGCGAAGAATATTTCGTCGGCGAAAGACTACAATCTAGCTATTAGGGAACCAAGCTGAACCAATATACAAAGCCTCTAGTATACAAACGACGTTACACGAACTTAAAGCTTAACTCAACTGTTCGTCGTTCTAGAAGCAACACTCTCATTCCCTATCCCTCTAACCCTAAGCTCAACTGAATACATCCATAGCTTAGACGAAGAAGTTCATATTTGAACCTGATCCTTATTGTAAAAGGACTCCTTCATAGTTGGAGAGTTAGTCAAACACTTCAGTTTGATACCTTTGTAAATTGAGACTTGCTCAGTATATATTTCAAGACGCGGCTTTGTCCTGTATACAAGCTGACTGAGACTAACTCAGTATAATAAATAGCCTCCTGATCTTTCGGGACAGTGGACGTAGGATCCTGTGTATCCGAACCACTTTAAAAATTTCTGTGTCTCTCACTTGTTCTCTTATTTACTGTTGCATTGATTTTAACTGTTCATACTGAAAATTATCCTTTAAAATCATTCAACTAAGTTTCAGCGATCTTAACTGTTTATTCTTCTGAACTGAAACTGTTTTGATAAAACGTTTTCCACTCAACTGTTTTGGGCTTACACATTTCCGCACCACTGAACTCCAACTGAAGATACTGAATTCTGACTCAGTCAGTTAGCAGGTCTCAGTAGAGTTAGTATCTCTTTGCCTAACACGATTCAGAACAGCTGTCTGGTCTGCTGAATTCATTCAGTACGACACCATCCTGAATAGGACTGTTCATGTTTTAAGTTGAGAAATCGGTTTCAGGTGTATTCAACCCCCCCCCCCCCTCTACACCTGAACGTGCTCGCGGGACCAACACTATGATCCTATAGTCAGGAGAGGACCTAAAAGTTAGAAGAAGAAAAAGAAAGCCGTACAGAAGGCAAAGGTCAGCAGTCCACCTACTCAGAAACCCAGGACTCCTGAACCTGTAAAGCCTCAGAAGTTAGCATCAACCAGTCCAGTGGTCAAATATGTTGATCAAAGTGGGAAGAAATTGTCTGAGACCACCAGGGTCGTAAGACAGATCTGGGTTTCCAAAACTAACATCTAAGGACCCAAAATCAAAAATAAAAGGTACCTAAATATAATTCTATTTTGCAGGTGCACAAGGACCCTTGGTATGTGGACATCGGATGCTCAAGACATATGACATACCAAAAGCACCTACTGAAGAATTATACTACTAAAGAAGGACCCAGAATCGAGTTTGGAGACAACGCAAAAGGCTATACTAGAGGCTATGCAACACTCAGCATTGGAACTGCAATAGTTCCAAGAGTATCATATGTTGAAGGACTTCAGCATAATCTTCTCTCTGTTAGTCAATTTTGTGATAACACGAATAGAGTCATTTTTTACCCTGGTTTCTGTGTTGTCATTGATAAATCTACAGGGAAAACAGTGTTATCAATTTCGCGAAAAAAGAATATCTATGTAGCTGACTGGAACTCAGCTGAACCTGAAGCTTGTTTGTTGGCAAAGAACGAAAATAGAACGGGGTGGCTCTGGCACAGAAGACTCAGCCATCTCAATTTCAAGACGCTCAACAAACTAGCTAGAAACACTCTAATGAAGTATTGAGCAAAGACACTCAATGTGAAGCATGTCTGAAGGGAAAGAAAACAAGGAATCAAAATCCTCCTGTTCCATATCCTTCCACTGATGGAATCCTTCAGCTGTTACATATGGATTTGTTCGGTCTAGTATCTCCGGTGACGATCAGAGGCAAAAAGTATGCTTTAGTGGTCATTGATGACTACTCGCACTACACATGGGTCATATTTATTGCCAACAAGTCTGACGTCTAAACAGAGCTACCAACGCTTCTGAAAAAGCTCAGTGTCGAGAAGAACACCAAGATCATCAAGATACGTTCAGACAGAGGAACTGAGTTCCTGAATTCTATGGTGGAGGAGTTCTGCAAAACAGAAGGCATAGAGCATGAGACGTCTGTTGCGCGCACGCCTCAACAAAATGGGATTGATGAGAGGAAGAATAGAACACTCATAGAAGCAGCAAGAACCCTGCTCGCAGACTTAGGACTTCCAACCAAATTCTGGGCAGAAGCTATTGACACTACATGTTATACTCAGAACAGATCTCTACTGACAAAGCAGCATAAGAAGACACCATATGAATTATGGATCGGCAGGAAGCCTTCCTTATCTTATTTCCATATTTTTGGGTGTTCGCGCTTTATCCACAATAATGGGAAGGATCAGTTGAAGACTTTTGATAGCAAGTCAGACCAGGAAGTCTTCTTAGGATACTCCTGGGTCAGCAAAGCCTTTAGAGTCTTTAACTATCGGACCCTTTGCGTGGAGGAAAGCCCTCATGTTGTTTTTAATGAGTTTGCTACTGAAGAGAGGAGCAGGAACTCTAAACTTGAATCTGAGGACATCGGTAAGAAGCTACAGGATCTGAGCTTAAAAGATAAAGTTGAAAAGATCTAGTTATGTTGGGATGATGATTCAGATGAAGAAAGTGAAGATAAGTCTCGAATCTCGGCCCGGCGCGAAGTAGGCTGAACAGATTGACTCTACTAAACAGAGTCAATCCCAGGTAACTCAGGTCGATGAAGAAACCCAAGTGGTAACTGAGGCCTCTACTGAGGATAATAATTCAGGGGGAACAAATGATGTTTCTGAGCTAAATGCCCCTGAACCTGGTAACTCAGTAGATCATACTCTTGTAACTGAATTGCTTCAATCTCAAAATAGTACGACTGAAATGCCCAACTCACCTACTATCTGTGTTGAACAAATTTCAGATGAAGAGTTGTAACATCGTAGATCGTGGCTGGACGCTCACACCACTGATTTAATTATTGGAGATCCTTCAACAAGCGTAAACACAAGATCCAGATTCTGTTAGGGAGAAAGCGCTTTATATTCCTGCTTCTTGTCTACTGAAGAACCTCAGTCAGTTGAGGATGCACTTAAGGATGCTGATTGGATCATAGTCATGCAGGAGGAGCTGAATCAGTTCACGAGAAACGAAGTTTGGGAGTTTGTTGACAGACCCCGGCATCATCATGTGACTGGAACTAAATGGTTCTTCAAGAACAAGCGAGATGAAAACAACGTTATAATAAGGAACAAGGAAAGACTCGTGACAAAAGGCTACTATTTAGCTGAAGGGATAGATTTCCACGAAACGTTCGCTCCAATTGCAAAATGGAGGCAATCTGACTATTCCTAGCCTACGCAACACATCAGAGGTTCAAAGTTTATCAAATGAATGTGAAGTCTGCGTTCCTGAACGGCGTACTGAAAGAAGAAGTCTATGTAGAACAGCATCCCGGCTTTCAGCAGGAACATCAGGTCTACAAACTCAGAAAAGCTCTGTATGGGTTAAAACAAGCACCTAGGGCTTCGTACGATACCTTATCTGAGTTTCTTCTTCAGAAAGGTTTTCAGAAAGGCACAGTAGCCCGCACATTATTCAGCATTCGACTGGAAGACAATATCCTACATGTGCAGATCTACGTAGATGACATAATCTTCGGATTGAAGAACGTCATCATGTGTCAACAGTTTGAGAAAATGATGAAGGACAAATTCGAGATGTCAATGATGGGAGAGATGAACTATTTCCTCGATTTTCAAGTCAAGCAATCTGAGAAGGGAACGTTCATCAATCAAGGCAAATACACTCGAGTCCTCATCAAGAAATTCAGTTGCACATCCGGTAAACCAATCAAGATTCCGATGAACACGAACATGAAAATCGATCTTGATAAAGAGGGAGTATCAGTAGACCAAACTGAATTTTGTGCTATTATTGGTTCATTATTATACTTAACAGCTACTCGACCTGACATAACTTATGTTGTAGGTGTCTGCGCTCGATTTTAGGCGAATCCTAAGCAGAGTCACATGGACTCAGCAAAGAAGATTCTCCACTATCTCAGATGAACACCTGACATGGGGTTATGGTATCCAGCTGATGATAATATTGAACTAACTGGTTATTCTGATGTTAACTATGCAGGATGTAGAATTGACCGAAAGTCAACTTCTGGAATGTGTCAGTTCCTTGGCAGTAAGCTGATTTCATGGTTTTCAAAGAAACAACATTCAGTAGCGACGTCAACTACTGAAGCTGAATATATGGCTACCGGAAGTTGCTGCGCCCAAATCCTTTGGCTGAGACAGCAGCTACACGACGATGATATTTTTCAGAATGAAGTGCCGATCTTCTGCGATAGTACCAGTGCAATTGCAATCACTCAGAATCATGTACTTCATATAAGATGCAAGCACGTGGACATCAAACACCACTTCATTTGTGATAATGTCAAAAAGAAGGATATCAGGATGGAAAAGATCCATATTGATCACCAAAGGGCAGATATACTGACCAAGCCTCTAGCTGAAGCCAGATTCAGAGAATTTTCAGTAGAGCTAGGTCTGCTGGACCTTACTAACTCCAGTCAGTAAGTGGATTCAGGAGAGGAGCATTCAGCAAGGGGGAATGTTCACCCTCAGTACTGAGTAAATTCAGTACATAGAGACTCAACAACCATCTACACGAGGTATCAACTGACTACGATGTTCAGCTGACAGGTTTGCGTATCTCTTCTCAGTAGCCAATGAAATGTTCTATGCATTTATGACTCAGATTCAGCTTTGTATTCAATGCCTTAGAAAATGTCATTTAATATAATAGTTTACATTAAATACATGACACTCTATGTAAAGTATGTTGCACTCTGCGGCGTATTTAATGCATGTCGTATCAAGTTACTTCTTTGGCTATTTACAACTGTATTTTGACTTAGGCGGCTAAATTGATCATTACCTATTATATAACATTGAATCCTGGCCGTCCATCTTAAAAAGCTATTTCAAACTGAACCGTGGATTATTAACTGTTCATCTTCTTTAACATATATAAACACGTTCAAAGTTTATAAACCGCCATTTCTACTCTGCATATTTCCGAACCCTAGTTTTTCTAAGAAAATCCTTGCCTCCTTACAACCTTATTTTCAAAAATCTCAGAAAAATCTTTGGTAAACCTTTTCATGATCATTCAGTATTATATATGTTGATTTCAATATTTTTTATTCAATACTGATCTATTGTTCTTGTAGATTACTGAATATGACAGGAACTCACGTAACCGTCCCTGAAGATATACAAGAGATCCTAGAAAAGGATCGAGTCTGGTGCGAGCCCATGATGGAGTTCGATGTTTGTGAACTCGACTACATAGAGGATATCTTCTACGCTCTCAGAGCGACTGGCCTCGAAGGTTTTCTATCGAGGAAGCCATCCTATTTCCTCCCGTGCCAAATAGCTGAGCTCTATCTGAACTCAGAATCAGTTGAGGGGGACATCCGTTGCCGTTACATTGTTCATTCAGTTGGAGACCCCTCCCGTGCAATCTCTGAGATCAAACAGATGCCGATCAGAGAAGCCCTTCAGAGAAGCTTCCAACTCCCCAGTGAGGGATTCAGCACCGTAGCCTACAAAGACGACCTGATGGACGAATACCTATCAGAATTATGTTGGAAGCCTACCACGTTGAGAGCCGCATTCCCGAAGAATGCCATGCTTCCTCAGTACAGAGCGCTGGCCTACATAGTGACTCAGTTGCTGACGAGTCAGGCGGGGTCCATTGATCAGGTGTCAAGGCCGAAGCTTCAGCTTATGATGGCCATACATGATCGTGCAAAGATCAACTGGACCAAAATTCTTCCTGAAAGAATTCATGACGCAGTCCGCCAAATTCGACAAGAAAAGTTTTTGCCTTGCTGTGAAGAGAAATCTTCATATATAAAACATCACTGTTGTTGGCCCTGACAATTCCTTATTGTCTATATGGCCTTGTTTGTTTTTATGCTTAACACACAGAATCACTCATGTGATTATTGACTCACACACTCACTAAACTTATATATTCTGTCAGTTTTACTTTGTTAGATTCTGATCTGTTAGATTACTTAGACATGGGAAAATGTTGTCAGACAGGGAGAAATTGCTGATTAGTTTTCTGTATAGGTTCTGATATTTCTTTCCTGATTCCTCAGTAGTCTAAGACTTGAAGAACAACTCCATTGATTCTACTTGTAATACTTGTAAGGAGCTCTGTTTCTGATAAGTCAGAGTCTAGGTTTTGGCATCATCAAATAGGGGGAAAATGTTAGGAGATGATTCAGTCTTCTCACAATCAGTTGAGTCAAAACTCAGTAGCCCTATGCTCAAATTATTTACTGAAGATTTGAAGATCCCAAAACCCTATCTTGGCTGATGAACCATTCAGTTGTAATCTATTTTGTTGTCACTGAGGTTTCAGACTCAGTAGACACCCTTCATCTGGTTCAGGCGCTCAGTTTATTACCTGCCTCAGTATCAGAAGTAGAAGACTCAGTGATCTTGGACTCGGCAGAGCAAGATATGCGAAAGGAGTCGGTGGACCGAACTCGGCAGAGTAGTTCACTGAACTCAGAGTATATCTTCAGTAGAGCCTGCTACTGAAAAGAGATCAGACTCAGCAACGGCTGGATGGTCTTCTGACTGTCAGAATTCTCTAAAGTCAAATTAGCAGAGTCAATACGAGGAAGAGAGAAGTCAACTTCAGATCTCCATGAAGTCTGTTCTGTCTCACCTACTTTCCTGAACCTCGACCAATGACAAGCAGCCAGTTGTCCATATTCTGATTAAAGCTGCAAGTCAACAACTTTCCAGAAATGGAGGGAAAGGACACTACAACCATACTTTGAAAGAGCCGTTAGCTACCCAAAAGAGAGAGACACAAGGATCTTCGTCTCCAACGGATCTATCCTTGCCTCTACTCCATAAATAGGGGGATACAATTCAAATTGAAGCTCACGAGTGAACCAACGATACACAAGCGAACTGAAAACACAGAGCATTCAAAGAGCAACTCACAAACGTCTTAAGTCTTCCACAAGTAGATCGAAGAAGTAATCTCCGGCGAAAGACGACATACCGGCTCATAGGGAACCAAGCTGGACCAAAATTACATAGCCTCTAGTATCCAAGCGACTGAACACGAACCTAAGTCTATACTTAGCCGTTTGTCGCACTAGAAGCCACTTTCTCGTTCCCTATCCCTCTAACCTAAGCTCAACTTATCATATCTATTGCTTAGATGAAGGAGTTCATATCTGAACTGATCCTTATTGTAAAGGACTCCTTCATAGTTGGAGAGTTTTTCAAACACTTAGTTTGATACCTTGTAATCTGAGACTTGCCCAGTATAAATCTCAAGAACTGTGTTTGTCCAGTGTACAAATCAACTGAGACTATCTCAGTATAATACATAGCCTCCTGATCTTTCGGGACAGTGGACGTTGGATTGTTGGATCCGAACCACTTTAAAAATCGTCTGTGTCCTTTGTGTTCGTTATTTACTATTGTATTTCGTTATTTACTGTTGCATTGATTATTATGCATACTGAAAATATCTTTAAAATCATTCAACTGAGTTTCAGCAAGCTTAATCGACTGTACTAACATACTGAAACTGTTTTATTAAAAACCATTTTCTTAACTCAACTAAACTTAGGCCTACACATTTCTGCACTACTGAACTTTATCTGAACGGTACTGAATTCTAACTCTAGTCAGCTAGCAGGCCTCAATAAAGTCAGTCACTCAGCCACGCGATTCAGAACAACTTATTTGGTCTGCTGAAGTTGTTCAGTACGACACTCTCCTGAAAAGGATTGTTCGTGTTTAAAGTTGAGAAATCGGTTTCCAGGTCTATTCACCCTCCCTACACCTGAACGTTTACTCTCGGGACCAACAATTGGTATCAGAGTAGGAGTTGTCTAAGACTCTTGTTATTCTAAAATTGGTCTACTTGAACGGATCCAAAAAACGTTTTCACTGCATATCATTCTTCATTCATATCACTATTCACTATGTCTGATATGTCAGGAATCAGGATGGTACCCATGTTCTCAGTAGAGAACCATGGAGTATGGCGGGTCAGAATGAGGCACATCTGACTTCCCTCCACGATAGCATGACAGAGGTTCTAGAGGACGGACATATCGTTCCAATGGTTGATAGCGTCGTAGCTCAGGACCCAGCACAAGGAGGAGGAATTGTGACCGGAAAGAAGATCCCTAAAGACAGAAGTCTCTTCACCCCTGAGGAGAAGAAGCTTCACAACTTAGACCGAGTCGCCATAAACCCCATACTGACCACTCTAAGCGATTCTTATCTTGAAAGAGTTCAGGACTACAAGTCCGCGAAGGAACTCTGGGATTCTCTAGCGCTACTGAGTCGGGGGACTCAGAAGATCAAAGCGAACAAACTCGCGCTAGAACTTCAGAAGCTGGAGAGACTGTCTCTCATGCCTTGTGACTCCATTGAAGATCTCAACGTCAGATTCACGGATCGGAAGAACTTTATCAACGGGCTGGGAAAGACATTCTCCAACCGAGACATGAATCTCAAAATTTTGAGGGCACTGCCAGACGGTCACTCGACTCCCTTTTCTACTTTATTGCGTCATTCTGATTTAGACATTCTTACTCCTGACCATATCTTTTCAGAGCTTAAAGCTGAGGAGTTCGAGTTTGGTCTACCTCAAAGGAAGCAGCATACTGAAGCTGACGCCCAAATCGACCATGCCTTTAAAACATCAGTCAGCACAGCTCTAGCAAGGCTGAACCATCAATTAGCAATCTACAAGAAGGAAACCTGGCCAAGAAGTACGCATTGTTTGCCGCGAAGTATCAGAAAGAGAAGGAGAGGCACAAGAAGCTCTCAAGATTCGTCAGAGACTCCAAGGGTAAGACTGAATATACGCCTAAGCGCACTCCTGACTCACATACTTCTGAATGCTGGAAACAGGAAGACTCAGCTCAGTCGAAAGACAGCGAAAGCAAAGAAGAAAGATTCACAACCTGCTATAACTGCAAGAAGCCAGGACACTATCAGACGATGTAGCGACATTCATGGCCGTAGAGCTTGATGCTGAAGAAAACGCTGAAAAGTGTCTCATGGCAGGAGAAGAGGATGAGGTAAACTCTCACGCTCCACTTAACTCCTCTTCACACTACAGACACGATACTATTTCAGGTGCAGATGAGAATCTGGACGTCGCGATTGCATATGAAGAACTACTCGACGAGCAGATTCAGTTGAGTCTGCAGCTCAGTAAGACTCTTCAGGAGTTGGATACCCTGAAAGCGGAGAATTAGAGACTTTCTCAGGAGAGTCAGGTTGCTACTGAGTCAGAAGGACATGTGTTGAGACTCAGGGAGGAGATAAACTCTCTGATGGCCAAGTCTCAGCATCAAGAAGATCAGATCTCAGCTTTGACCAAAGACTTGACTTAGAAAGATACAGAACTGAGTCTACTGAAGTAAGAGTTATCAGGACCTCAGACCGAGCATGAATTGCTGAAGAAGAGTGATGATGTCTGGAGGAACCTGATGACAGAGCGGTACATGGGCGCTGAAAAGAAGCTTGAGGCAATGCTAGCAAGCAACAAGCCTAAGCATTACAAGGAGGGACTTGAATTCAGCCATGGAGCCTCCTCATCTTCCCCCGTACGCTCAAAAATTCGGCTAGATGATAGATTTGTTCAAGGGGAGACCATCAACGCAAAGATTCAGAACCCCCCTAGCCAAGAACAAACAAAAGATGAAGGCACCTCATCCCAGCTATCAGCATTCTGACAAGAAGATCAGTACCAAATCACCCCAATTCAGTCAAGGGGGAACAAGCAAAGAAAAGTGGGCGGATCAATATGGACCTCCGCAGCTGACATATCCAGCTCAGTATGAGCCATATTACTATGATCCTATAGTCAAGAGAGGACCTAAAAGTCAGAAGAAGAAAAAGAAAGCTGTACAGAAGGCAAAGGTCAACAGTCCACTTACTCAGAAAATCAGGACTCCTGAACCTTTAAAGCCTCAGAAGTCAGCTTCAACCAGTCCAGTGGTCAAATATGTTGATCAAAGTGGGAAGAAATTGTTTGAGACCACCAGGGTCGTAAGACAGATCTGGGTTTCCAAAACTAACATCTAAGGACCCAAAATCAAAAATAAAGGGTACCTAAATATAATTTTGCTTTGCAGGTGCACAAGGACCCTTGGTATGTGGACAGCGGATGCTCAAGACATATGACATACCAAAAGGACCTACTGAAGAATTATACTACTAAAGAAGGACCCAGAATCGAGTTTGGAGACAACGCAAAAGGCTATACTAGAAGCTATGCAACACTCAGCATTGGAACCGCAATAGTTCCAAGAGTATCATATGTTGAAGGACTTCAGCATAATCTTCTCTCTATTAGTCAATTTTGTGATAACTCGAATAGAGTGATTTTTTAAGTTGGTTTATGTGATGTCATTGATAAATATACAGGGAAAACAGTGTTATCAGGTTTGCGCAAAAAGAATATCTATGTAGCTGACTGGAACTCAGCTGAACCTGAAGCTTGTTTGTTGGCAAAGAACGACAACAGAACGGGGTGGCTCTGGCACAAAAGACTCAGCCATCTCAATTTCAAGACGCTCAACAAACTAGTTTGAAACACTCTAGCAAGAGGACGGCCGAATGAAGTATTCAGCAAAAACACTCAATGTGAAGAATGTCTGAAGGGAAAGAAAACAAGGAATCAAAATCCTCCAGTTCCATCTCCTTCCACTGATGGAATCCTTCAGCTGCTACATATGGATTTGTTCGGTCTAGTCTCTTCGGTGACGATCTGAGGCAAAAAAGTATGCTTTAGTGGTCATTGATGACTACTCGTGCTACACATGGGTCAAATTTATTGCCAACAAGTCTGACGTCAAAACAGAGCTACCAACGCTTCTGAAAAAGCTCAGTGTCGAGAAGAACACCAAGATCATCAAGATACGTTCTGACAGAGGAACTGAGCTCCTGAATTCTATAGTGGAAGAGTTTGGCAAAACAGCAGGCATAGAGCATGAGACGTCTGCTGCGCGCACGCCTCAACAAAATGGGGTTGCTGAAAGGAAGAATAGAACACACAAAGAAACAGCAAGAACCCTGCTCGCAGACTCATGACTTCCAACCAAATTCTGGGCAGAAGCAACTGACACTGCATGTTATACTCAGAACAGATCTCTACTGACAAAGCAGCATAAGAAGACACCATATGAATTATGGAACGGTAGGAAGCCTTCATTATCTTATTTCCATATTTTGGGTGTTCGTGCTTTATCCACAATAATGAGAAGGATTAGTTCAAGACTTTTGATAGCAAGTCAGACCAGGGAGTCTTCTTAGGATACTCCCGGGTCAGTAAAGCCTTTAGAGTCTTTAACTATCGGACCCTTTGTGTGGAGGAAAGCCCTCATGTTATTTTTAATAAGTTTTCTACTGAACACAGGAGCAGGAATTCTAAACCTGAATATGAGGACATCAGTAAGCAGCTACAGGATCTGAGCTTAAAAGATAAAGTTGAAAAGATCCAACTATGTTGGGATGATGATTGAGATGAAGAAACTGAAGATAAGTCTACTGAATCTCAGCCAGCAGCAGAAGTAGCTGAACAGATTGACTCTGTTGGGTGATGATTCTATCCTCAGTAATGTTGGTAAATAGTGGGAAATGAATCAGTCTTCTATGTTGATATTTACTCAGTGCCCCTGTGCTCTGAATGAGTCTGTGAAGATTTGAAGATCCCAAAACCCTATATTGATTGATGAACCATTTCGTTGTAATCTGTCTTTGCCTCTAAGGTTTCAGACTCAGCAGACACTCTGCTCTGGTTCAGGCACTCAGTGGATTACTGCCTCAGCATCCAGAAGTAGAAGACTCAGTTATACTGGACTCAGCAGGAGCAGTATACTGAAAGGAGTTAGTGGAACTGAACTCAGCAGGAGTAGTTCACTGAATTCAGAGCTGATCTTCAGTAGTGCCGACTCAGCAGGAGCATCCCACTGAATCAGAGATCAGACTCAGCAACGGCCAGACAGTCTTCTGACTGTCAGGATATTTGAAAGTCAACTCAGCAGAGTCAATACGAGGAAAGAGAAGTCAGCTTCAGATCTCCTTGAAGTCTGTTCTGTCTCAACCACTTTTTGAACCTCGACCAATGACAAGCAGCCACGTATCCTCACCTACTAAAGCTGCAAGTCAACAACTTTCCAGAAATGGAGGGAAAGGACACTGCCACCATACTTCAAAATAGCCGTTAGCTACCCAAAAGAGAGAGACATAGGATCGTCGTCTCCAACGGATCTATCCTAATCTCTTCTCTATAAATAGTGGGATAAATCAAATTTGAAGCTCATGAACCTTACCAAGAACTCACGAACACACGAGAGAACACAGAGCATTCAAACGAGCAAACTCGAAAAAGCCTAAGTCTTCCGCAAGAAGTTCGAAGAATCTATCTCCGGTGAAAGACTACATTACTGCTCTTAGGGAACCAAGCTAAATTGCTTAATACAGCCTCTAGTATCCAAATGACGATACACGAACCCTAAGCTTACACTCAGCTGTTCGTCGTTCTAGAAGCCACATCCTTGTTCCCTATCCCTCTAACCTAAGCTCAATAGAATATATTCATAGCTTAGACGAAGGAGTTCACTTCTGAACCAATCCTTATTGTAAAGGACTCCTTCATTGTTGGAGAGTTTTTCAAACACTTAGTTTGATAACCGAGTAAACTGAGACTTGCTCAGTATAAATCTCAAGACCAGTGTTTGTCCAGCGTACAAATCGACTGAGACTATCTCAGTATAATAAATAGCTTCCTGATCTTTTGGGACAGTGGACGTAGGATTTTTTTGTCCGAACCACTTTAAAAATCTCTGTGTCTTGTATTCTGTTTTTAACTGTTGCATTGATTTACTGTTCAAACTGAAAACCTTCTTTCAATCATTCAACTGAGTTTCAGCAAACTTAATAGACTGCACTAATCAACTGAAACTTTTTTGATAAAAATGTTTTCCTAACTCAACTGAATTTGGGCCTACATTATTCCGCACTACTGAACTCTATCTGGAAGATACTGAATTCTGACTCTAAGTCAGCTAGCAGGTCTCAGTAGAGTAAGTCACTCTGCCACACGATTCAGAACAAGTTATCTGGTCTGCTGAACATGTTCAGAACAACACTATCCTGAAAAGGACTGTTCGTGTTTAAATTGAAAAATCTCGGGACCAACAGACTCTACTGAACATAGTCAATCCTAGGTAACTCAGGTCGATGAAGAAACCCAAGTGGTAACTGAGACCTCGACTGAGGAAATAATTCAGGGGGAACAAATACACTCGAGACCTCATCAAGAAATTCGGTTGCACATCTTGCAAAGCAATCAAGATCCCGATGAACACGAACATGAAAATCGATCTTGATAAAGAGGGAGTGTCAGTAGACCAAACTGAATTTCGTGCTATTATTGGTTCTTTATTATACTTAACAGCTACTCGACCTGACATAACTTATGCTGTAGGTGTCTGCGCTCGATTTCAGGCGAATCCTAAGCAGAGTCACATGGACTCAGCAAAGAAGATTCTCCGCTATCTCAGAGGAACACCTGACATGGGGTTATGGTATCCAGCTGATGATAATATTGAACTAAATGGTTATTCTGATGCTGACTATGCAGGATGTAGAATTGACCGAAAATCAACTTCTGGAACGTGTCAGTTCCTTGGCATTAAGCTGATTTCATGATTTTCAAAGAAACAACATTCAGTAGCGACGTCAACTACAAAAGCTGAATATATGGCTGGCGGAAGTTGCTGCGCCCAAATCCTTTGGCTGAGACAGCAGCTACGCGACTATGATGTTTTTCAGAATGAAGTGCCGATCTTCTACGACAGTACCAATACAATTGCAATCACTCAGAATCATGTACTTCATACAAGATGCAAGCACATGGACATCAGACACCACTTCATTCGTGAGCAAGTATGTTGCCTTTCGCTGGAAATAACTCTATGAAGTTCTTGCGGAAAGCTTAAGTCGATTCTGAGTTGCTTGTGAGTGCTCGTGTGTTCTTCGTTTTCTTGGTGAGCTTCAATTTGAAATCTTCCCTCTATTTATAGAGCAGAGACATGGATAGATCCGTTGGAGACGATGATCCATGTGTCTCTCTCTTTTGGGTAGCTAATGGCTCTTTCAATGTATGGTGACAGAGTCTTTTGCCTCCATTTCTGGAAAGTTGTTGACTTGCAGCTTTAATCAGAAAGTAGACAGCTGACCGCTTGTCATTGGTCGAGGCTGAAGGAAGTAGGTGAGACAAACAAACTTCAAGGTAGATCTGAAGCTGACTTCTCTATACCTCGTATGACTCTGCTGATTTGACTTATGAGATCTCTTAACAGTCAGAAGATTGTCTAGCCGTTGCTGAGTCTGATCCATGTTCTATAGCATAATCCTGCTGAGTTTAGCTCTACTGAAGATCAACTGTGATTTCAGTGAACTACTCCTACTGTGTTCAGTTCTACCGACTCCTTTCAGTATACTGCTCCTGCTGAGTCCAGTACTATTGAGTCTTCTTCTCATGGTACTGAGGCTGATAGTCTGCCCGAAAACCCAACGTAACGAGGCGAACGCCTGAACCATGTCGAAGGGTGTCTACTGAGTCTGAAACTCTCAGAGACAGAATAAACAGATACAACTGAATGGTTCATCAGTCAAAGTAGGGTTTTGGGATCTTCAAATCTACTGAGCTCTAGGCTACTGAATCGACTCCCAACACTATGTTCTTGGGGTAAAGTTTAAATTCAAGTTCAAGTACTATACTTAATACTAGTCATGTGCTTGGTCCAAGAAATTACGAAGGAGTTAATTTATCATATAATCATATACTCTTGCATTTAATTTGGAGTGAGCTCGTGGTAGTGTGATTGTTTTATATCTAAAGCTCACAAGTTCGAATTTGGCTAACATCTCTAGGTTAATTTATATAATATGGTTAGTCTTGTGCACATTACATCTTTTGAAGGACCCAAGTATCTGCTGCAGGTTTATGCTTGAGCGAAGTTTAGATTAGCGGTTCTGCATTTTCCTTATCACATAGAATTATACAAAGATAAGAAATGAGTCTGAGCACAAACCCAAAACACTTGATGACTTACTATATCTTTACCGGATCTGTCACTTAAGATCTTTGCTCTCTACGGGCCAAAGCCAATGAAAAAAATTGAATCACTTCTTATGGAGTCATTGATAATGATTCGATCGATCTAGTTATGACCTATTGAAAGTAGAATAAGCTATAGTGAGAGCTTCGCCCGATAAAAAAAGATTGTAGTCGGATTTAGTTATGGAGGACTCTAAGTAACAAATATCCTTTTTTAGCCACAAGTCCGACTTTCCTAAAGTCATACTGTCTATATACAATATATAATATGCTAGTTTCCAATTGTTTTGGAAAGACTACAAACAAATCACCCAAAACAAACGTGCCATTACAAGAGAACATACTAGCATTACAAACATCTCATTACACAAATTAACTAATTAACGCCGTGTAAACTTATATTTATATACAATATAAGAGGCATCTCAATGATCCTATAGTCCATTGATAAATTCAAGTTCCGCAAGCTTTCTTTGTTCTTGCTGATAAGGATGCTTAAGACTCAGATAAATTTGCTAGTGTTGCAGAAGTTAATAATAGAAATTAAGTCCCGCTCAATAGACTCTATGAACTTTAACGCTGACTTAGTAGCCATACATATAGATGATACATCCCACAAAATAAACGAGACAAATCTAACAAAAAGGTTCATTAGTAGAACTTGAACCCCATCGTCCTTTCTGCAAAATCGAGCAGCGAATCAATCTCATTTTCGTCGATATAACCACTACCGTCGATATCGGCTTCGCTTATGGCCTTGCCGCTCTTCCTGGTGGTCATGAACCACCCTCCCCTGCTACAGATGGCAGCGCGCAGCTCTCCCTGGCTGATTCTGCCGTCTTTGTCGTAGTCAAAATTCATCAGCCATTTCTTGAACTCTTCAACGGACATCTCGTGCTTGCCGCCACTGCGGGCTCTATCTCCCCCACGTAAAGCCATCAGAATATTTCTCGGACTGGCTTGAATAAGGTTAGGTTTAAACTCCTATTTAATAACAGGAGAAACCACTTAGTCTCTTACAACTTGGGATGTAGGGTCGTCGAATTTTCTTTTGATGAATTCTATCTTATCTTGTGATGAACGTGGAACATGGAAATGAATCCAGAATTTGATGAAATTGACACAGATTTCACATCAGGGAAAGATGGATTCTTTAGGCGATTTTACGTAGAAAAAGTTGCACGATCTTTGATTTGATTCTCTATATTCAATTAGTTAAAGTTATCTCGTGATATTCTTGACTGTTTTCGTTAACGACCGGCTCTTTGATCTAAAAAACGTTTGTTTTATTCTTTAATGTTTGACTGTTATTCTGGGACTCTTATTGCCCAACCTGAATAACTAATGCGTTCGATCAGTTAATTAAGCAAAGATGGTCTTGTTTCATGTTCATCTAAAGGCCATGACACATGTGTGTGCAATGTGCTGTTAAAAAAAAATAAAAAAATGAATTTATAAAAAAATGGAGAGAAAAAGAGAATAATAGAGAGAATGAGAAGTATATTATTATGACTTATGAGGGATATAGACCTCTATTTATTGAGTTACAAAGTTAGACTTTCGGGAACATAGGGTTTACATATGATCATCATATATGGTAATTTTATTTACAACACTCTCCTTGATTGAGCATCCTTAATAGAAATTATTGTTTCGTTAAAACTTTACCAGAAAAATCCATTGAGTTAAAAGAGACTCTACTTCGATGGGAACAACTACAACTTCTGAGAGAAATCAACAAAGACAATTGTTGGTCTGGAGACGAGTCTTCAGGTGTAGAAGCGTTGGGGTGGGGTGGGGTGGGGTAGGGGGGAGGGGGGTTGAATACACTTAAATCCAAGTTCAAACTCAAACACGAAAGTCAGTCTATTACTGTGTTTGCTTACTGAATGATTCAGTTCGTCAATTTAGCTTTCAGATCGCGAGGCAGAGTGGTTCAAGACAGTGAAGACTATTTACTGACTTTCGTCAGTCCACATGCTACTCGATAGAAGAATAAGTGCGGAATAGTGTAGGCTCGATTTTATTCGTCTTGCTTGAAAAATGTTTTTACTGAAAACTGTTTTAGTTATGCTTATGCATGTTTTAAGGTTTTACTAAAAATCCACACTTATGAATTTTGAAAATCAGTTTTATGTAGAATGAATAATAACCGATAAAACAGTAAATATGACACAGTTTTTAAAGTGGTTCGGATACCCAAAGATCCTATGTCCACCGTCCTGAATTATCAAGAGGTCTTGATTTAATTATAATGAGCAAGTCTCAGTCGATCTGTGCACTGGACATATCACTAGTTATAGTCCTAGCGACTTTACAGTGAATTCAAATATAAGGTTTGAGATTCTCCAATTGAGAATGAGTTCTTACAAATAAGAATAGTTCGATTATGAATTCCTTCGATATCTAAGATCTAACTAGGTTTGCTTACAAAATAGAGAATTGAAACTATGGTACTCTAGAGTAAAGAACTGATTAAGATATCTATCTAGGTAGAGCTTTTTTTTGTTATATTTGCTTTGAGATTGCTAGAGCTTTGAATGTTTGAATCATTTGTGTTTCTAATCTCTTCCACGCTTGCAGATCGATCTCTATTTATAATCTTGACTCATAAAAGATCCGTTGGACATGACCCAGCCACGTGTCAAAAGCGACAAAGAAAACAACCATCTCAATTTTAACATCATTGTAGAGATTCTCCCTTTTTCAGTGTTGAGGGCAGCTTTATGTCAGTGCAAGTAAAATACTGACAGTTCATCATTACTCGCAGTTGAATGATATGTGAGGATTGTTCAAACTCCAAAACTAATACTGAGTTGACTTCCGCTGATATCTCGGATACTTTAACTTATTTGTCTTCTACTAGCATCCTCTGAGAGATTCAGCTTTATAGGTTGATCCTTATGTACTGATATTCGACAGATATTCAGTATATTCTGATGAATCCTATTGAGTCTTCAAAACACTGAGTCCATCTAACAGTTGAGAATGATAGTCTATTGAGTCTATCAACTACTGAACTCTATCTAACATATGAACTCAACTAAGCTATTACATTATATCGGTTCACCACTTAGCTAAGGATTTTGGGATCTTCAAATCTTATACTTATTCACCACCCAACAACAACAAAGATAAAATAAGAGAACTAGCCGTTGACATTGCTTTTCGCAGTTCGAATCGTCGACTCAATCACTCATGAATTACCACTCTACCAATTTTGAATAGTGAGTTCTTATCTAGGGTTTTCAATGGGAAGGTATGTTTTCCCCCAATTTTTAGTCGCTAATATTAGAGGATATAATTTGATAAGACGTAGATAGAATAGAGAATCAGATGTGCCCTATGCCTATTCGTATAAATAGCTCGAATCTATTCGTGCATGCGAATATGCTTCATATTCTGAAGCTACAAATAAATTTTAATGAAATGCAGGAAAAGTACTCTGGACTCAAATGAATACATAGTGCACGTGATACATATAATCACGCATTATATCAAATTATATAATTTAAAATTAACTTACAACAATTAGGTATAAAGTAAATACAATTATATAAATGAAAAAATTTAATGCTAGGCGGAGGACTATTGTTCCTCTCATAAAAAATAAGCAAAATATCATTTATGTATTTGGATTTATTTATCTCAAAAATGATATAATTGTAAAAATAATTCGAAAATGAAATGATACATACAGGTAAATGTTTTGGTTGGAAAGAGCAATATATAGTTAATTATTTGGGTAATAATAATTTTGATTCAAGGCTAATTCTATAGTACCATACAAATTTATACTCCCTTCATCCCGCTATTACCGTTCCATTCATTTTCCTCACGGAGATTAAAAATTTTTAATTAAGTGTTATTTTATGAGATTTAATTATTTTAAGAAATTGAAACGGTTTTCGAGGAATGGTTGGTGGAAAAATGATAATTCATCCAATTTTTTGCAAAACATAGTTGAGACAATCGATTTATTTCTTTTTTTCATTTTTTTGATGTTGTAATTGAAGAAATAATCTAAAGTTTCCACAAAATTAAAAATCATAATTTTCTGAGTTCAGAGAGGAACGAAATCGTATAAGAGAATGATTTTGGGAGAAAGAGGGTATAAGAATTTGGAGGTGAATAGTGAGTAAGGAAAATCCACTTCATTTTAAGTTTAATAGTTATTTTTTGTTATTTTAAAAAAGATAACAGTAATAGCGAGACAAACCCAATTAATAAAGAAGAATAGTAATAGTGGAACTGAGGGAGTAGTTTTTAAACTCTAACTCGAAATAAAATGTCAATTTATAATTTAAGGGCATGTCGTACTCTTTTTTAAAATTTTATAATCGATGTAGTACATACTACTATAAACGAGTACTTACGACTCTTTGGGTTCGGTATATTTGGATTTGGACAAAAGTCTTTATTAGTCTATAAGATAATTGAATGTAACAGGTGCCAAATACTCCCACATAATCTTCTATTCCATATTTTATTATCTCGCTATCATTTTCAATTGTTAACATTTAGATATTCACGATTTAAATTTAAGACTATCGTAAACATTTAGGTGTTCATAGTTAAAATGTTAGTAGCATACCAGTAGGACGAAATTGTGGAACAAAGATCCGAACCGGCCAAAACTATACATAGTCACTACATCAGTATCAACTTTTCCTTCACATACAACATTAGTCAAACTAAACTAATTCGTCAACATTGATCCACTAAATATATCCGGACAATCAAGTTTTTAGTAAATCAAAATTACATACCGAGCCATATAGTTAGCTAATTAAGTTTATATGACTTGCAGAATATAATAGTGGAATGGGCTTTATTTGGTAAGCACCTTAGGTATAGCCGACTCAAACCATCAAGTGGTATATCCATCGCCCATAGCAATGCTTGCTCTGAATGTCAAAAACGCCAAGTAGATTAGCATTAGTCCAATCCCCAATATCTTGCTAAGGTGCATATCATTCCGAGGTAATATAACAAGCGACCAAATAAGGCCTAATGTGAGAAAGCCGAAGGTCAAATACAAGTTGTTGTCCTTGGGTAGAACCTAGGGGGCTGGCATCTCGGACTACGCTCCGAGGAGCAATGATACGCCCAAGCCAACCAAGACGTTGAACATTGGCCCAACATAGCATCCCGATCTAGCAACCTGCAAGCCCTGCCCGCCATTCGTAGCTATGGCTACGTTGGACATGAGATCGTGTAGGAAATTATACCGCAGTATCGTCCTAGTATACAATTTTCTTGACCCCAGAGAAGGTCTTCTAGACTGTTCCCGTTGCCCGAGCTTACATCTTCAGATAGACGGAGGCGCTAGAAGCTCACAACGGACTACTCTCGGACTCACACTTTACGGTTCACAAATCTAGAACATTAAGTATGTCAGAGATGGCCCCCTTGTTCCCTATTTATAACGGCTAGGCAAAGGAACCCTATTGGGCCTTTGACTCCAAGCCTAACCTAAATAGTAATAGGGCCCATTAGAACATTACCAATTGTTTTGGTCCACTAAAAGAACAAACAATTTCAGGCAATGAAGTAGCCTAGTGATTCCGTGTTGGTCCAGAGACGAGTGAATTCAACGACTGAATCCTTTCAAGTGATTGATGCCAGTACTGAGTGATTCAGTAGATGAATAAGTGCAGAATTGTGTAGGCCCGATTTATGTTCGTCTCTTTTAAAAAAGTTTTTATGCAAATCAAATCAGTTGACTAGTATAGTTTTAAATATGTTTTACTAAAAATATGACTTTGAAACAGTTGACGAACATATGCAATAAAACAATAAATGACACGAGCAATTTTTAACGTGGTTCGGATACGCAAGATCCTACATCCACAGTCCTGCCGAACATGAGTTCTTGTTGATTAATCTGAGCAAGCCTCAACAAGTTTCTTTAGGCTGGACAAAACCTTCTAAGTTATAGTCCTTAGTGAATTTACAAGATCAAACCGAAGTTTGAAGGGTTTTTACAATAAGGAAGGAGTTCTTACAATAAGAACGTATCACTAAAAGTGAACTCCTTCAAGTGTCTAAGCTTAAGATTTAACAAGGTTACCTAAGAAAAGAGACCGGGAACAACTCTAGAGTGAAGAACTACTAGGATATCTCTAAGATTTCTAGTTCTTCGCTGGATGTAACATTAAGCTTGCTAGAGTGCTTGAGTATGTGTTCTTGAATTTCTTAAGTCTTTGTTCCCGTTGTTGTTCTTCCTTCTTCAATTCTTGAAGAACATCTCTTTATATAGTTGTGACATATGCATAGATCCGTTGGACGGGACCATGCCACATGTCAAAAGACTCCAAGGAAAACGGCCATTTAATTTGAATGTCGCTGCAGAGGGTGGTTGGCTTTTTGTGCATGAGAGCAACTTTTATGTCAGAGCAAGTAAGCTTTGCTTACTTCTCATTGGTCTAGGTATGGTGATAGGTGAGACTTGTTAGACATCAGTCTTCTAGCTGAGTTGACTTCCTCTGAACCTCGAAGATTAAGTGTTCCTCTGCTGACATTCGACTGATAAGGTCAGGCTGTCGATTTCCCTTGTACGGTCTGCAATTGAGTTGTAGCTGATTCAGTAGATCAAGGATGATCATACTGAGTCTTCTTTTTGAATCGCCTGAAGAGTGATCTTCTACTGAGTGTTTCCAACTACTAACTTGAAGACAAACTACTGAGCTCTTATACAGACAGAGATCTATTGAACTGATAACAGACATGAGGTTCTGGAACCTTAAATTCTCTACTGAAGTTCAGTCCAACAATTTATCCCCTACAGAACTTAGACAAACTAATATTACATCATGTCGGTTCATCACACACTCAGGGGTTTTGGGATTTTCAATTCCTCCTTAAAACATTTATACAACAATTACTCAGTATCAGAGGTACTGAATCATCTCCCATCAATTTCCCCCATCCACTGACTCATATCCCTGCAATTTTCCCATAATTGATGATGCCAAAACCATTAGCCACTAACAAATGAAAGAATTACAACACAGATTAGCAGTTACACAAGGGCACATCAGAAGAAATTAAGTACATTGTGTGTGTGTTGATCACTGAAGTGATCAATCATGATGATGAACGACAAAGCTATAAGAGAATGAGTGGATGTCTGGTCAAGTAAAGTACTGATTTCATTGATAGAGAAATGGTTACATATACATCGGTACTACACACCCAAAAGAAGAAAAGAAGGACAAAAACTGAAAGAAGGCTGTGTATTCTGCTATTTCGATCTGAACTTCTGAATCCTCGATATGAAATCAGAAAACTTGGCCTCTGGAAGTTCTAGCCTAGAGGATTTGTAGGTGGCTTCCCTGAGACGTTTGATCTGTGGAAGATCTCCTTTCATCTGGGAGGACAGCTCATTGCGATCAATGTCTATCTTCACCTCTTTCTCTATCGTGCAGATGTTACCTTCAAGAGTCGGGGGGGGTCAGATATCTAAATGTAGGCGCTTTCAGTGACATCATTCCTTATGAAGAATCATGATAATCTGAGCATGGAAGTTGGGATCATACTGATACAAGAACTGATCGAACAGTTTGTCCACTGGAATGTCGCCTCGATAACATTGCCATACATAGTAGCTTTTTATGAAATCTTCCTTCAGACTCTCCCACTGCTCATTCAAGTTCCATGATACACTTTGTCAGTGCGGCAGAACATAGGTTTCCTGAGATGTGGCTTCTGTCCACCGCGTCTGTAGAATTTAGATGTAGTTGGAATCTCTCTGCTCTCAACTAGAATGGCTTCCCTGGCTACTTTTTCAGTTCTGGCAATTTGCTCTGCGTGTTCAGCCTTTCTCAGTCAATCTTTGGCTTCAACTGTGAGCCTTTCCCTGGCTGTGAAGTCGAAGCCTATCTCAACTGCGTCCCATAAGGCTTTCTCTTCAACTATCTGTTCAGCTATAAGCTTAGGAGCTTTCTTCTTTAGCCTTTCCGATAGTGGCAGGTTATCAGTATCAGACTCTTCAATAGACTCAGAAACAGATTTTTCAGTTAGCTTCTGCTAAGTCCTTTTTGGAGTGGTCTGCTTCTACTGAACTTTCTTTAGCTGAGCTTGAGTCCTTGACTGCCTTGCTACAGGGACTTTCGACTTCCTCTTCAACTTGGTCTCTTCTTCTTTTCTTACTTCATGATCCAGCTGACCCTGCAGCTGCTGAGCCATCAATGAATGCATCATAAGCCTGTTGTTCTTCCTTATTCTTGAACGCAGGCTATGGAGGGGGAGAGCTCACAGTAGCTATCTCTTAGCCATGCCTCTTCGGCGCAATTGGCTCTGTCCCCTCGATGAATTCGGCTATTTCATCAATGTGTGCCTGAGCTGAGGATCCTTCACCTGATCCTCCAACTTGCATTGTCCGCTACATAATTTGCTCGTGAGGCTCTACCTAGCCTTCAATAGGCTTTTCCTTCTCCTTTCCTTTGGGGAGAGGGAGATCTGTTTTAGATATAATGTGCTATCTCATGATCTCCTCAATCTCTTCCATTTCTCCCCCCTTTTTTCTCTTCCCCATCCCGCTTTACTTCCCCATCCCCCTTTACTTCCCCCTTTTCGGCACCATCAGTCGGGGTCAGTAGGGTCTTGACAGCGACTACATCATCTCGTAGGTTGTAGAGAGAGTTTTTGATTTAGGTGAAGGAGGAGTTGAGGTCCTAGACGGCATCATAATATTTGTCCAAACCCCTTTCATGATCAAGGTGGATCTCCTGGATCAGGGTATTAGTATGGGCTTTGTGCTGCAGTAGAGATGTGTCTAGTAACCTCACGGAGTCCGACTGGATGAGGTCGAGAGTTGTGGCTTGTTGAATAAGAGCTTGAGCCACACTGGATGATAAAACTTTGTTCGTCTCATCCCTCATCTTCTGGACTTCAGCCATTGCCGCAGCCAGCTGGTCGGAGAATTATTTGGCTTGATTTTCAATCAGTTGCTGGCACTGAGTGGTTAAGTCCGTCTTCTGAGCAACTAGAGCTGTCTTGAGGATCTCCTGAATGTTTGGCGTTGAATTTTCACAGACCTTCTTGACTTCTCCAACGAGGGCATCAATTTGCTCAGTATGAGCCTTAGTGTATTGTGCCCATATCAAGTTCACATCCTTAGCCGGGAGACAATTTTTGTCTCCTTACTTCTGAATTGATCAGTTGATGCTCCTCTTGGATACAACAACTATAGGTTTTATCTGATGAGATGAGCTACTGATCCTTGCTCAGAGGATGCGAGTTGTTGCTATCTAAATGAAGATGCAACTGGGGCGGCACGAGATTCAGGAGATGGAGGTGGTGAGTCGCCTTTCTCGCTGGGAGTTTTGCCCTCAGCAGAGTCTCCCCGCTCTACATCCTTGGGTGCTGAGTCATCGTCAGTTAGGTCGTCATTGGGCGAAGTGTTCTTGGCAGGCGAGGAGGTCGTCTTCTGCTCAAGCAAATATAGCATGGGTGACTTCAGATCCTCGAAGGAAGCAATATCTAAGGGTTCCCCAAACCCTATCTCAGACTGCAATTGCTGCTCCTCTACCAAGAGAGTAGGCACTGAGTACTACTAGATAGTCTCTTCCAGAATGTCCCAGTCAAGGAACCTCAGCAGCATCTGAGTCCTTGCCCTGACTGCTACATCCACCAAATCTTGATAGTTGACTATCTCAGGAATTTGTTCAGTGACTTCAGATTCAGCTCTACGCTTCGTTAGCTGAATGGTGGTTGGTAGCTCTGAAGAAAATTCAGTAGTAGGATCAGCATCATGCTCCAATTGAATCTCTTTAGTACTGACTCTCTGAAGTTTATCTTTTATCGTGACACCTTCCATGCAAGTGTCCGAGTCCAGTATTGTCTCCACCTGTAGAGGGGGTGGAGAATCAGCATTAGAAACTTCCTTCTTCGATAGTTTCTTTCCCTTAAGCTCTTTGACTCGTGGAGGCAAGAAGTAGATGACCTTTTCAGTACAATTCCATGGCCAATGAACTTTTCAGCAGCAGTCCTCGTTGTGAATTTTACTTGCTTCTTGTCGAAGTTCTTCATATCTGCGAACTAAGCGTTTGAGGGTAGTGAAGCTTCGATCAGTGCTGAAACTCAAGTCCCATATAGTAGTTTGCCTATCGACGATAGTCTTCTCTCATCGTCATCGCCATAGATAAATTTCTGCGACTGAGCTATCAGTACAATAGAGTGCTTGACTATGTTTGAATTTTGATTGTGATGCCATTTGATCTAGAATCTACAAAATAAGTGTTAGCACTTGTAAATAGAGTAAGTTAGAGTTGCAGCAAAGATTTGAGAAATTTACTGTAGATTAAGAGCTTAAGAGGTAGTATAAGTTTTAGAAAATCTTAAATGCAGTTATGTGCAGAGCTCTTAAAATCTGAAAATGGCGGAAATAGATGAGAAGAATAAGCGAGAAGATTAAGTATGATTTGAATACCAAGCGGTTTTCAGATCTGACGATAATGATTTAATCTCGCTTTAGTATAGACGTTTAGGATTTAATGTTATAAACGAAATGATTACTTAGCCACCTATAATCTCGACCTACGTAAGATTTGCAAATTGGAGTAAGGGGAGATGACACGCATTTAATGCGCTACAGTCAGTTCTTAGGAGGTCGCGCTTTTAATGAAAATGGTTTTACTGAATGCATCCTTTAAGAATTAATGGCGGGAAATAATGCGAAGCATGCTACTGAATGTAAATATTGAATTTAACACTCAAACCTGTCAGTTGAACATAGTAGTCAGCTGATACCACATGTCGGTGATACCAATTGTTAGTGATACTGAAGGTTCAGTATTTATCTCACGTTCCCCCTTACTGAGTACTGTATGGTTCACCCTACAAAACCAAAGTACTGAGTCTGACTAACTAGCTTGTAGTACTGATCCTTTTACTGACTCAAGTCAGTAGAATCCAGCAGACCCAGCTTAACTAAGAGTTCTTTGAATCTGTTCTCAGCTAGCGGCTTGGATTTTCTCCATCATGATATCCTTTTTCTCGACATGGTCTCGGATGAAGTGGTGTCGAATGTCTAGGTGATTGCATCTCGTGTGAAGAACTGGATTCTGAGTGATTGCAATCATACTGGTGGAGTCGCAGTAGATGGGCACTTCATCTTGAGAGATACCATAATCACGCAGTTGTTGTCGAAGCCAAAGGATCTGGGCACAACAACTTCCAGCAGCCATATACTCAGCTTCAGTAGTGAACGTTGCTACTGAATGTTATTTCTTGGAGAACCATGATATGAGCTTACTGCATAGGAACTGACAAGTTACAACAGTTGACTTTCGATCTATCCTGCATTCTACATAATCAGCGTCAGAATATCCAGTTAAAACAAGATTATCATCAGCAGGATACCATAACCCTGCGTCAGGTGTTCCCTTCAGGTATCGCAGAATCTTCTGCACTAAGTCTAGATGTCTCCGCCTGGATTCGCCTGAGATCTCACACATACACCTACAACATAAGTTATGTCCGGTCTACTTGCTATTAAATATAGTAAGGAACCAATAATAGTTCTAGAATCAGTTGAGTTAATAGAAGCTCCCTCTTTGTCTTGATCGATTTTGAAATTTGTGTTCATGGGGATCTTGCCTACTTGCTCGATTCACAGTAGAATCTTTTCAGGTGGTCTTGAGTGTATTTGGCTTGGTTGATGAACGTTCCCATCTCAGATTGCTTTACTTGAAAACCAAGGAACCAGTTCATCTCCCCCATAATTGGCATCTAGAACTTCTCCTTCATCATCTTCTCGAATTGTTGACACATTGTCACGTTTTTGGAACCAAAGATGAAGTCATCCATGTAGATTTGCACTAGTAGTATGTGATCTGCTGACTTGATGCTGAACAAAGTGCGATCTACTGTCCCCTTCTGAAAACCTTTCTGAAGTAGAAAGTCTGATAGAGCCTTTCTGAGTGTATAAACCTGATGTCCCTATTGAAAGTCGGGCGGTTGTGCCATGTAGTCTTCTTCCTTCAATACACTATTCAGAAATGCTGACTTTACATGCATTTGATATACATTAAATCCTTGATGTGTTGCATAGGCTAAGAATAGACGAATGGCTTCCAATCTTGCGACTGGAGCGAATGTTTCATCAAAGTCGATTCCTTCTGCTTTACAGTATCCCTTTGCAACAATTCGAGCTTTGTTTCTTACTATGACGTTGTTTTCATCACGCTTGTTCTTAAAGACCCACTTAGTTCGTCTCACGTGTTGGTGTCTATGTCTATCAACAAGCTCGCAGATCTCATTTCTGACGAACTGGTTCAGCTCCTCTTGCATTGCTATGATCCAGTGAACATCATTAAGTGTGTGCTCTAGTGATTGAGGTTCTTCTACAGACAAGACACAGGAGTATAAAGCGCTTTCTCCTTGACATAATCTAGATCTTCTCTTTACACCTGCTGAAGGATCTCCATTGATGAGATAAGAAGAGTGAGCATCTACCCATGATCGTCTACCATTGATCTCTTCTTCTGAAATTACTTTTGTACAGTCAATAGGAGTGTTAGGCATTTCAGTACTGCTGTTCTGCGACTAAAGCAATTCAGTTAGAAGGTTAGGATCTACTGAGTTCCCGGGTTCAGGGGTATTTTTCTCAGGAACATTATTCGTTCCCCCTAAATTGTTGTTCTCAGTAGAGGTCTGAGTTACCACTTGGGCTTCTTCATCGACCTGTGTTACCTGATGTTGATTTTGTTCAGTAGAATCAACCAGGTCAGCTACATTTCATGTGGAATGGGTATGAGTCTCTTCATCTGACTCATCATCCCAACAATGTAGGATATTTTAAGTTTTATCATTCAACTTGAGATAATGTAGCTTGCTGCTGACATCTTCAGTATTTGTCTCAGTAACAAACTCGTTAAAAATAACACGAGAGCATTCCTCCACGTAAAGGGTCCAGTAGTTAGACCCTGAAGGTTTTACTGACCCTGGAGTATCCTAAGAACACTCCTTGATCAGATTTTCTATTAAAGACCTTTAACTGATCCTTTCCATTGTTATCCATAAAGCTAAGACAGCCAAAAATATGGAAATGAGAAATAGAAGGAATTCTCCCTTTCCATAGTTCATATGGTGTCTTCATGTGTTGCTTTGTCAGTAGTGAGCGGTTCTGAGTATAACAGGCGATGTCAGTAGCATCGGCCTAGAACTTCGAGGGTAATACGGAGTCTGCTAAGAGCGTTCTTGCTGCTTCTTTTAACGTTCTATTCTTCCATTCAGCTAGACCATTTTGCTGAAGTGTGTGAGTTGCTAAAGTCTCGTGCTGAATACCCTCAGTAGCGCAGTACTTCTTAACGATTGAGTTAAGAAATTCAGTCCCTCGATCCGAGCTATTCTATGAATCTTGATGTCTTTTTCCACACTGAGTTTCTTCAGCAGTGTAGGTAACTCAGTCTTGACATCAGATTTGTTGGCTTTGAAGATGACCCATGTATATCTTGAATAATCGTCAGTAACGACGAGGTCATACTTCTTGCCTCTTATAGTCACTAGATTAACTGGCCCAAAAAGGTCCATGTACAGTAGCTGAAGGATTCCATCAGTGGCAGGTGATGGAATAGGTGGATTGCTCGAC
This sequence comes from Lavandula angustifolia, assembly GCA_028984105.1. Lineage (NCBI taxonomy): Eukaryota > Viridiplantae > Streptophyta > Magnoliopsida > Lamiales > Lamiaceae > Lavandula > Lavandula angustifolia. The sequence continues at coordinate 16,090,407 of CM054817.1, forward strand.
TTTGTCTGCTTTCCTTTCATACATGCTTCACAATTTCTGTCTCGAATGAATACTTTGTTGGGAAGTCCTCTAACTTTAGAGTCCCTTCCCAGCTTGTTCATTTCCTGGACATCCAGGTGACTAAGCCTTTTATGCCATAACCATCCTATCTTATCACTTGACTTCGTTTGGGCAAGCAAGAAGACTTCAGATTCGCCGGTGTTTCAGATTGCGACATAGATATTCTTCCTCTGCAAACCTGATAACACTATTTTCCCTGTAGATTTATCAAGAACATCACATAAACTAGTGTCAAAGGTAACTATGTTAAGGTTATCACATAAATGACTGACAGAAAGGAGATTATGTTGAAGTTCTTCAACATATGTTACTCTTGGAACTGAAGCAGTCTAAATGTTCAGCGTTCCATATCCCCTTGTGTAGCCTTTTGAGTTGTCACCGAACTCAATTCTGGGACCTTCTTCTTGTACATAGTTGGTCAGCAGGCTCTTTTGATAAGTCATGTGCCTCGAGCAGCCGCTGTCCACGATCGAAGGGTCCTTATGCAGCTCAGCCTCTTCTGCAGCCATTCGGCATTGTTCTGTTGATGTATCAGGACTTGATTCTCCGACCTCAATGGCTACGAATGCAGCTTCATCATCAGAAGAGTACATGAATGTATCTTCCTCAATTGAGTCGTCAGATAGCTCTCCGGCAATGTAGGTCTGCCTCTTCCGGGCAAATTTCTCTCTTATGGCCTGTCGTTCAGCTCGTTGGGCAGTTGAGAGCTCCGGTCAATCCTACTGATAGTGTCCGTTTTTCTTGCAGTTGTAGCACACAGAGGTCCTGCCACCCTTTTAAGATGTGTCATTGGATGGACTAGCAGTAGGCTCCGTGGTCCTGCATTCAGGAGAAGGTTTAGATTCTCCTTACTTCTTATAATGTTCTTTCTTACCTGAAGAAGAATCTTTGTGGTATTTCTTCAGCTTTTTGACCCTTTGATACTTGTTGGTCCCGAGAGCACGTTCAGGTGTAGAGGGGGGGTGAATACACCTGAAACCGATTTTCTCAACTTAAACACGAACAGTCCTTTTTAGGATGATGTCGTACTGAATGAATTCAGCAGACCTGATAGTTGTTCTGAATCGTGTTGGAAGAGTGACTGACTCTACTGAGACCTGCTAGCTGACTGAGTGTCAGAATTCAGTATTTGCAGATAGAGTTCAGTGGTGCGGAATAGTGTAGGCCCAATTCTGTTGAGTTGAAAAGCGTTTTTAATAAAACAGTTTCAGTTGATTAGTGCAATCTCTTTAGTTTGCTGAAACTCAGTTGAATGATTTAAGAAGATAGTTTTCAGTATGAATAGTAAATCAATGCAACAGTAAAGAGAACACAAATACGAGACACATAGATTTTTAAAGTGGTTCGGACACAAAAATCCTACGTCCACTGTCTCAAAAGATCAGGAAGCTATTTATTATACTGAGGTAGTCTTAGTTAGCTTGTACGCTGGATAGAACCGGGTCTTGGAATTTATACTGAGCAAGTCTCAGTTTACAAGGTTATCAAACTTAGTGTTTGAAAAACTCTCCAACTGTGAAGGAGTCCTTTTACAATAAGGATTAGTTCAAAGATGAACTTCTTCGTCTAAGCTATGAATATTTTCTATTGAGCTTAGGTTAGAGGGATAGGGAACGAGAAATTTGCTTCTAAAACGACGAACAGCTGAGTATAGCTTTAGGTTCGTGTAACGTCGTTTGGATACTAGAGGCTGTATCGATCGGTTCAACTTGGTTCCCTAAGAGCTTAGAATGAAGTATTTCGTCGGAGATAGATTCTTTGAGCTTCTTGCGGAAGACTTAGGCTTTTCGGATTAGCTCGTTTGAATGCTCTGAGTTCTTGTGTGTTCTAGTTTTTCGTTCTCGTCTTTTTGTGTGAGCTCTCGTGCTTCAAATATCGATTTATCCCTCTATGTATAGAGAAGAGACTAGGAAAGATCCGTTGGAGATGATGATCCTTTATCTCTCTCTTTTGGGTAGCTAACGGCTCTTTTGAAGTAGAGTGGCAATGTCCTTTCCCTCCTTTTCCGGAAAGTTGTTGACTTGCAGCTTTAGTAGGTGTAGGATAGGTGTCAGCTTGTCATTGGTCGAGGTTTAGAAAGTGGTTGAGACGGAACAGAGTTCGAGGAGATCTGAAGCTGACTTCTCTTATCCTCGTATTTGACTATAATGATTGTTTTTCAAAAGATCTGACAGTACAGAGGACTTCTGGCATTTGCTGAGTATGATCTCTGATTCAGTAGTGATCTACAGCTGAGTTGGTTCTACTGGGGATCAGCTCAGAGTATAGTAAACTACTCCTACTGAGTTCAGTTCCACTGACTCTATTCAGTATATTGCTCCTGCTGAGTCCAGTGTTACTGAGTCTTCTACTTCTGGTGCTGAGGCAAATAAGCTACTGAGCGTCTGAACCAGAGCAGAGGGTCTGCTGAGTCTGAAACCTCAGAGACAAAAAACAGATTACAAAGTAAAGGTTCACCAATCAATATAGGGTTTTGGGATCTTCAAATCTTCAGACTAGTTCAGAGCACAAGGCTACTGAGTATATGTCAGCATAGAAGACTGAATCATTTCCCACTATATGTGACACTGCTGAGGATAGAATCATCATCCAACAATTTCCCCCTATTTGATGATGCCAAAACCTAACAACATCTATGCAACTTAACACTATAACTTATCAGAAACAAGGCTCCTTACAATGTTACAAGTAGGATCGGTGGAGTTGTTCTTCAAGTTCTAGACTACTGAAGGGATCAGGGCAGAAAGCTCGAATATATAGAGACTAAGCATATTCTCCCTGTTTTAACAATATTTTCCCAAAGTACAGCAATCCTAACAAAGTCTATCTAAGCAATAAACTGACAGAAAATCAGACAGTGAGTGTGTGAGTCAGTAATCACTTTAGTGATTCTGAGTGTTAAGCATAAAGGAACACGGCTATTCAGACAATAAGATATTCTCAAAGCCAAACAGAGATATTATATAAAAGTGAAGAATGTTCAGTACAGATACATCTCTGCTAGACTAAAAAAATAAAATACAGAAGCAGGGAATCATTTGAATTTCCTAATCCTGTCTTTGAACTCTTGAGTTGAGTCTTCAGGAAGGGGCACTCCATACATGCGATAAGTATTCTTCCTCAGCTTCAGTATTTGAGCAAAGTCCGCTGGCTCATCTTCATCAAGGAATTTTGCTTCAGCAGCGTACTTCACTTCTTTCTCAATTACGCCGAAATGAATAGATCCGTCAAGTCTTCGTGGGGGTGGCAGAATTCTAGGATCTGGGACTCTGACCTCGACATTTTCTTTTACAGCTTTCTGCAATCTGGCGTACATGTCTAAGTCAGCAATCATTATATATTCAGTATATGGTTCTGCCTTGCGCTTATCGGACCAGAAACTCCAGAAGTAGTTTCTTTTGATGAACTCAATCTTCAGCGCTTCCCATTTTTGTGTGAATTCCACTGGCATCCATTCGTCAGTTCAAGGCCATCTGTAAGTCTTCAGATCTGTAGGCTTTCTGAATTTCCTGTATCTGTAGGGAACGTCAGCCTTTGATGGGATCCTCTGACTTGCTTCCTTTTCTGTTCTCAGCCTGAGGGCTTCAAGATCTGCCATATGTATCCTTTCCCTGGCTGCTTCAATTTGTCTGGCCTCTTCACCTCTGTAGAGATATCTGTCAAGCTGAGCCCAGATTTCTTCCATCTCTCGATCCTGAGCTTGGAAGTAGTATAGGACGGCTTTTGAGGTGGCTCATCTTTTGAGTCAGCAGGTGTAGTAGATTTTTCTTTTGAAGTACCCTGGTTCTCAGTAGACTGCTGCTGTTGCTTCTCCTTTTTTCTGTCAACTTCATCGCTGAATTTGAGCTTCCTAGGAGGCAGTCTTGTAGTAGATGGTATTTTGCTGCCGCGAGCTGGAGCCTTTGTTTTACCTTTGGTAGGCTTTGCTTTTGGTTTGTTGGCTGCTTCAGCTTCGGCTAACTCCCTAGCCAGCTTCTCATCTTCGGCTATCTCAGCCTCCTCCTCCGGAGTAATGTATCACTTTGATCCTTTCTTCTTGGAGGGAGGGGTCGGGACTGTAAGAACTTTCTTGCCTTTATCGGCAACAGGAGGTGGAAGAGGAGCTTCATCCTCTTCTGAGTCCTCCTCATCAGCGTACTCGGAAACTTCTTTGATAATATCAAGAGGAGTCTGAGTCGCCTGAGTAGCTACTTCTATGGGTCCTGAGCCGCTTGGGCCAGTCTCAGTTGATACTGCAGCTGTAGTTGAGACACCCTAGGCCTCGCCAGTTGTCATAAGTGCAGTAGAGACTGAACTTGTTCCTTCTACTGACCTTTTTCCCTTCACTACCAGCTCCTTAGATTCCCCCTTAATTGATTTAATGATTTCAGCTTACCCATGCTTAGCCATATTTCCCCCCTTTTTGGCATCAGCAACAAGGATAGGAGGTTGAGCGGATACCTTCTGGTTCAGGCTTGAGTATGAGGCTGACAGTTCATCTAACTTGGAGTGGATTTTGGTCAGCTTCTCATGCAGCTCGTTCTTCTCATCTATCATCTCTAGCTTGTATTCCTTGTGAGATTGATCGGCTGCGGCCTTGAACTCGTTCAGCTTTTGTTCAATAGTCTCTGCCAGGGCCTTCTGAATTGAGTTGAGTCTGAGCTCGCTGGCCTGAGAGATTGTGTTGATTGATTCAGTATGGGATGTTTGGGCGGCCTTGAATTTTTAATGCATTTTCTCTTAGCCTTCCTGAATCAGTCTGAGCTGAGCTTCGAACTCGGCTTTTTGAGTGGCTAGCACATTAGTCAAGATATTGGAGAAGTCAGGGACAGGAGATTCTGACAATGTGGTTCTTAGTCCCTGAATCTCTGCGCTTGTGGCTTGGGCAGTCTGTCGCCATGTCTTGTGGACTGCTCGGGCAAGAAGCCTATTCTGAGTACCCTAGCTTCTGAGAGCCTTCGCCACTGACTTCGATAGTCGGCTTTTGGGGCTGGGCGCTACTTCGAACGTCGATTCTAGCAAGAGCTGAGCAGGCTCTGCAGAAGTCGAAGTACCAGCCGCCGACTTCCCAGGAGCAAGGATAGTGAGTTGAAGTTCAGTAGTTGCAGGAGTATCCTTGTCCGGTTGAGTTCCCTCATCAAGCTTCTCAGGGCCTGAATCACTGGGCGGGTCTTGACCATCGGGGTCAGACCCATCAGAGGGAGGTGGAGTTGAGGCTGGCTGACGGTCGTTCAGCATTGCCAGCATGGCAGCCCTTAGATCTTCTAAGGTGTCGAGATCAGCAGGCTCTGAGTAGCCAATCTGTTGTCTCAATCTCAATTCCTCCTCGTGGAGTTGTTCGCAGGAATGATGTATGATAAGACGTTGCAGGTTGTGCCATTCCTGGAACCTGAGCAGCATGTGGAATCTTGCCTGTCTCACAATGAGAACTAAATCGCTGTGGCCTGAGATCTCCAGTATGTGCTCTGTAATCTCTCGGGTTGCTCTGGATTGAAGAACTGAAGCCTCCATCCCGATCGATTCTTCTTCTGAGGCTGTCTCAGATTCCTCTATTGCTATAGGAGATGCCTGTTTCTCAGCAGAGGGGTGACTGCTGAGAGGAGGAACATCCAAGGGGCTCTCCAGGGTTTGAACATCTTCGACCTGGATATCTTCAGCTGGGACCCCTTGGTCCACTGCTTCATCGCGCTCAGTGGAGACCACTTTCTCCACTGACTGAGTCTTCTCAGATGACTCTGTCTCGTCTCTCAGCTGTAGAGGAGGCTGAGTGACGGCTGTCTCTTGTTCAGGTTCACTCTCAGTAGGTGCAACCTCACTGAGCTTCTTCAGTCTTTTGGTTGGTGCCTTCGGTGAAGTTTGTGGTAAAGATCTCTTCTTCTGAGGAGTGGTCTTCTGAGGAGAACTCTTGGAGACGGCAGGCCCTGAGCCGATCTGCTGAAGGGCTGCTGCCCTGTTCTGAAATCTCATCTTCTTCACATTGAAGTACTGCTTATCTGCGAAGGTGAGTGGTTCAGACTTGCAGTAGAGATACGCAAACCTGTCAGCTGAACATTGTAGTCAGCTGATACCTCGTGCAGAAGGTTGCTGAGTCTCTTGTATTGATTTTACTCAATATCGAGAGTGAACAGTCCCCCTCACTGAATGCTCCTCTTATGAATCCTCTTACTGACTGGAGTTAGTAGGGTCCAGCAGACCTAGCTCTACTAAAAGTTCTCTGAATCTGGCTTCAGCTAGAGGCTTGGTCAGTATATCAGCCCTTTGATGGTCAGTATGGATCTTTTCCATCCTGATATCCTTCTTTTCGACATGGTCACGAATGAAGTGGTGTCTGATGTCCACGTGCTTGTATCTTGTGTGAAGTACAGGATTCTGAGTGATTGCAATGGCACTGGTACTGTCACAGAAGATCGACACTTGATTCTGAATGACGTTATAGTCGCGTAGCTGCTGTCTCAGCCAAAGGATTTGGGCGCAGCAACTTCCGGCAGCCATGTATTCAGCTTCAGTAGTTGATGTGGCTACTGAGTGCTGCTTCTTTGAGAACCATGAGATTAGCTTACTGCCAATGAACTGACACGTTACTGAAGTTGATTTTTGGTCAATTCTACACCCTGCATAGTCAGCATCAGAATAACCAGTTAGTTCTATATTATCATCAGCTGGATCCCATAAACCCATGTCAGGTGTTCCTCTGAGATAGCGGAGAATCTTCTTTGCTGAGTCCATATGACTCTGCTTGGGATTCGCCTGAAATCGAGCACAGACACCTACAGCATAAGTTATGTCAGGACGAGTAGCTATTAAATATAATAAAGAACCAATTATAGCACGAAATTCAGTTTGGTCTACTGATACTCCCTCTTTATCAAGATCAATCTTCATGTTCGTGTTCATCGAGATCTTGATAGGTTTGCCGGATGTGCAACCGAATCTTTTGATGAGGTCTCGAGTGTATTTGCCTTGATTAATAAACGTTCCCTTCTCAGATTGTTTGACTTGGAAACCGAAGAAATAGTCCATTTCTCCCATCATTGACATCTCGAATTTATCCTTCATCATTCTCTCGAATTGTTGACATATGATGACGTTCTTTGATCCGAAAATAATGTCATCTACGTAGATCTGCACGAGTAATAGGTCGTCTTCCAGTCGAATGCTGAATAGAGTGCGGTCCACTGTGCCTTTCTGAAAACCTTTCTGAAGAAGAAACTCAGATAGGGCATCATACCAAGCCCTGGGTGCTTGTTTTAACCCATACAGAGTCTTTCTGAGTCTGTAAACTTAATGTCCCTGTTGAAAGCCGGGCGGTTGTTCTATATAAACTTCTTCTTTCAGTACGCCATTCAGGAAAGCAGACTTCACATCCATTTGATAAACTCTGAATTTTTGATGTGTTGCGTAGGCCAGGAATAGTCTGATTGCCTCCAATCTTGCAATTGGAGCGAATGTTTCGTCAAAATCTATCCCTTCAGCTTGACAGTAGCCTTTTGCCACGAGTCTTGCTTTATTCCTTACTATGACGTTGTTTTCGTCTCGCTTGTTCTTGAAGACCCATTTTGTTCCAATCACATGTTGATGTCGGGGTCTATCAACAAGCTCCCAAACTTCGTTTCTCGTGAACTGATTCAGCTCCTCCTGCGTGGCTATGATCCAGTCAGCAGCTTTCAGTGCGTCCTCAATTGTCTGAGGTTCGTCAGCAGACAAGAAGCAGGAATATAAGGCGCTTTCTCCCTGACAGATCTGGATCTTGTCTTTATTCTTGCTGAAGAGTCTCCGATAATCAGATCAGAAGTGTGAGCATCCAGCCACGATCTACGATGTTTTAGCTCTTCATCTGGAATTTGTTCAACACAGATAGTAGGTGAGTTAGGCATTTCAGTTGTACTATTCTGAGATTGAAGCATATCAGTAATGAGAGTGTGATCTACTGAGTCACCAGTTTCAGGGGCATTTAGCTCAGGAATATTAGTTGTTCCCCCTGAGTTGTTATTCTCAGTAGTTGTCTCAGTTACCTCTGGGGTTTCTTCATCGACCTGAGTTACCTGGGATTGACTCTGTTCAGGAGAGTCAATCGGCTCAGCTACTTCTGCTGCTGGTTGAGATTCAGTAGATTTGTCTACAGTTTCGTCATCTGAATCATCATCCCAACATAGCTGGATCTTTTCGACTTTATCTTTTAAGCTTAGATCCTGTAGCTGCTTACAGTTGTCCTTAGATTCAGAGTTAGAGTTATTGCTCCTCTCTTCAGTAGCAAACTCATTAAAATCAACATGAGGGCTTTCCTCCACGCAAAGGGTTCGATAATTGAATACTCTGAAGGCTTTGCTGACCAGAGAGTATCCTAAGAACACTCTCTGATCTGACTTGCTATCAAAAGTTTTCAGCTGATCTTTCTCATTATTGTGGATAAAGCACGAGCACCCAAAAATATGGAAATAAGATAGAGAAGGTTTCTTGCCGTTCCATAGTTCATATGGTGTCCTCTTATGCTGCTTTGTCAGTAGAGATCGGTTCTGAGTGTAACATGCAGTGCCAGTAGCTTCTGCCCAGAATTTGGTTGGGAGTCCTGAGTCTGCGAGTAGAGTTCTTGCTGCTTCTTTGAGTGTTCTGTTCTTTCGTTCAGTCACTCCATTCTGCTGAGGTGTGCGTGCAACAGATGTCTCATGCTTTATTCCTTCTGCTTTGCAGAACTCCTCCACCATGAAATTAAGGAACTCAGTTCCTCTGTTAGAACGGATTTTGACAATCTTAGTGTTCTTCTCGACACTGAGCCTTTTCAGAAGCTTTGGTAACTCTGTCTTGACGTCAGACTTGTTGGCAATGAATATGACCCAAGCATAGCGCGAGTAGTCATCAAGGTCCACTAAGGCATATTTCTTGCCTCTGATCATCACTGGAGAGATTGGACCGAACAAATCCATATGTAGCAGCTGAAGGATTCCATCAGTGGAAGGAGATGGAACAGGTGGATTTTGATTCCTTGTTTGCTTTCCCTTCAGGCATGCATCACACTGAGTGTCTTTGCTGAATACTTCATTCGGCAGTCCTCTTGCTAGAGTGTTTCTTACTAATCTGTTAAGCGTTTTGAAGTTGAGATGGCTGAGTCTTCTGTGCCACAGCCACCCCGTTCGGTTGTCATTCTTCGCCAATAAACAAGCTCAGCTGAGTTCCAGTCAGCTACATATATATTCTTCTTATGCGAACCTGATAACACTGTTTTCCCTGTGGATTTATCAATAACATCACAGAAACTAGCGTCAAATATCACTCTATTCGAGTTATCACAGAATTGACTAACAGAGAGAAGGTTATGCTGAAGTCTTTCAACATATAATACTCTTGGAACTTTGGCTGTTACAATGCTGAGTGTTCCATAGCCTCTGGTGTAGCCTTTAGCATTGTCTCCAAACTCGATCCGGGGTCCTTCTTCAGTGATATAATTCTTTAGCAAGTTCTTTTGGTATATCATGTGTCGTGAGCATCCGCTGTCCACATACCAAGGATCTTTGTGCACCTGCAAAACAAAATTATATTTAGGTACCCTTTATTTTTTGATTTTGGGTCCTAAGATGTTAGTTTTGGTAACCCATATGTGTCTTACGACCTTAGTGGTCTCAGACAGTTTCTTTCCACTTGAGTCAACATATTTGACCACTGGAGTGGTCGCTGCTGACTTCTTAGGCTTTTCAGTTTCAGGAGTCTTGATCTTCTAAGTGGTTAGACTGCTGACCTTTGCCTTTTGTGCGGCTTTCTTCTTCTTCTTCTGACTTTTGGATCCTCTCCTGACTATAGGATCATAATAATATGACACATACTGAGCTGGATGTGTCAGCTGAGGAGGTCCATACTGATCAACCCATTTTGATTTGCTGGTTCCCCCTTGACTGAACTGGGGTGATTTGGTGCTGATCTTTTTGTCAGTATGCTGATATGTAGGAAGAGGTGCCTTCATCTTTTGTTTGTTCTTGGCTAGGGGATTCGGTATATCTGCATTGATGGTTCCCCTCGAACAAACCTATCAGCAAGCCGGTCTTCTGAGTGTACTGGGGCAGATAAGGAAGTACCCTGGCTGAATCCAAGTCCTTCCTCATAATGCTTGGGCTTATTTCTTGCTAGCATAGCCTCTAGCTTCTTTTCAGCTCCCATGTACCGCTCTGTCATCAGGTTTCTCCAGACATCGTTACTTTTCTTCAGTGTATCATGCTCGGTCTAAAGTCCGGACGGTTCTTGTTTCAGTAGACTCAGTTCAGTATCTTTCTGAGTTAAGTCATTGGTCAGAACTGAGATCCGATCTTCTTGATGCTGAGACTTGGCCATCAGAGAGTTTATCTCCTCCCTGAGTCTCAACACAAGTCCTTCTGACTCAGTAATAGCCTGACTTTTCTGAGAAAGTCTCTGATTCTCAATTTTCAGGGTATCCAACTCCTGAAGAGTCTTACTGAGCTGCAGACTCATCTGAATCTGTTCGTCTAGAAGTTCTTCATATGCAGTAGCTATATCCAGATTCTTGTCTACTCCTGAAAGAGTGTCGTGTGTGCTGTGTGAAGGAGAGTTAAATGGTTCATGAGAGTTTACCTCATCCTCTTCTCCTGCCATGAGACACTTTTCAGCAGTTTCTTCAGCTTCAAGCTCTAGGGCTATGAAAGCTGCTTCATCGTCAGATGAATCCATGAAGGAATAGACTTCTTCTGAGTCGTCTGAGAGTTCACCAGCAATGTATGCTTGTCTTTTCTTGATGAACTTCTCCCTTCCTGCTTGGCATGCTGCTTGTTCAACAGTACTGAGCTCAGGACAGTCATATTGATAATGTCCTGGCTTTTTGCAGTTGTAGCAGGTGGTGACTCTTTCCTCCTTGCTTTCACTATCTTTCGATGGTGTTGAGTCATCCTTTTTCCTGCATTCAGAAGTATGTGAGTCAGGAGTGCGCTTTGGCGTGTATTCAGACTTACCTTTTGATTCTCTGTAGGCTTTAGTCACTTTTCTACGCCTCTCCTTTTCCTTCTGATATTTTACGGCAAGCAGTGCGTACTTCTTGGCTAGACTTCCTTCTTGTATGTCAGTAAGTGAAGGTTCAGCCTTGCTCGACGCTGGAGATGATGTGCTGACAGATGCTTTGAAGGCATGATCAATTTTAGTGTCAGCTTCAGCCCGCTGTTTCCTTTGAGGTGGGTCAAACTCGAATTCCTCTGCTTGAAGTTCTGAAAAGATATGGTCAGGTGTAACAATATCTAAATCAGAATGTCATAATAGTGTAGCAAAAGGAGTCCAATGACCGTCTGGCAGTGTCCTCAATATTTTGAGATTCATCTCTCGGTTGGAGAATGTCTTTCCCAGCCCGTTGATAGAGTTCATCAGATTCGTAAATCTGACGCTGAGATCTTCAATGGTGTCACCAGGCATGAGTGACAGTCTCTCCAGCTTTTGGAGTTCCATCGCAAGTTCATTGGCTTTGATCTTCTGAGTCCCCCGAATCAGTAGCGCTAGAGCATCCCAGAGTTCTTTTGCGGTCTTGCATTCCTGAACTCTCCCGAGATAGGAATCGCTTAAGGTGGTCAGTATGGCGTTTCTGGCGACGCGGTCTAAGTTATGAAGTTTCTTCTCCTCTGGGGTGAAGAGACTTCTATCCTTGGGAATCTTCTTCCCGGTCACCATTCTTCCTCCGGCTATTGGATCCTGAGCTACGACACTATCGATCATAGGAACGATAGGTCCTTCCTCAAGAACTTATGTCATGTTATCGTGGAGGGAGGTCAGATGAGCCTCCTTTCTGACCCGCCATACTCCATAATTCTCCACTGAGAACATGGGTACCATCCTTATACCTGACATATCAGACATATTTGATAATGATATGAATGAAGAATGATATGCAGTGAAAACGTTTTTTCGGATACGTTCAAGTAGACCAGTTTCAGAATAACAAGAGTCTTATAGAACTCCTGCTCTGATAACAATTGTTGGTCCCGAGAGCACGTTCAGGTGTAGAGGGGGGGGGTGAATACACCTGAAACCGATTTTCTCAACTTAAACACGAACAGTCCTTTTCAGGATGATGTCGTACTGAATGAATTCAACAGACCAGATAGATGTTCTGAATCGTGTTGGCAGAGTGACTGACTCTACTGAAACCTGCAAGCTGACTGAGTGTCAGAATTCAGTATCTTGCAGATAGAGTTCAGTGGTGCGGAATAGTGTAGGCCCAATTCAGTTGAGTTGAAAATTTTTTTTAATAAAACAGTTTCAGTTGATTATTGCAATCTCTTAAGTTTACTGAAACTCAGTTGAATGATTTAAGAAGATAGTTTTCAGTATGAATAGTAAATTAATGCAACAGTAAAGAGAACACAAATACGAGACACATAGATTTTTAAAGTGGTTCGGACACAAAAATCCTACGTCCACTGTCCCAAAAGATCAGGAAGCTATTTATTATACTAAGGTAGTCTTAGTCAGCTTGTACGCTGGACAGAACCGGGTCTTGAAATTTATACTGAGCAAGTCTCAATTTACAAGGTTATCAAACTTAGTGTTTGAAAAACTCTCCAACTGTGAAGGAGTCCTTTTACAATAAGGATTAGTTCAAAGATTAACTCCTTCGTCTAAGCTATGGGTATATTCTATTGAGCTTAGGTTAGAGGGATAGGGAACGAGAAATTTGCTTCTAGAACGACGAAGGCCTTAATTGATGTTTGCAAGGGTACTATTTGTTTAAACTATCATGGTGAGAAGTTTACATACAGTATTGATGATGCTATGAAAAAACCCCTCGATTGTAAAAATGCTTATTTTGTTGACGTTCTTGAGCCTCTTGTCCATGAACATCTTGAGACGACATAGATGCAAGATAAGTTGTAGTTAGCATTAACACAGAGCTTCTTTGAGATGGATGTTGGAGGGATGTTAGATGAGGAAATGAAGGAAGCTATAATGTCTCTTTATGCAGTTCTGAAAGTCGTTGCCTCAAGTAGCAGCATCTGCTTGCCTAAGCAAAATGTGAAAGACAGACCAGTTCCATCACATGTTAGACCGCCCGTTCTGGAACTTAAGAAGCTGTCAGCCAACTTAAAGTATGTTTACTCTGGCCAAGATAAGATTCTTCCTGTGATTATCAGAAGTGAATTATCAGAAGAGCAAGAAGCGCGATTGGTCGAAATTCTGAAGAAACATACTCGAGTTATTAGTTGGACATTGGCTGATATCACTGGAATCAGTCCGGATGCTTACACACATTTCATCATATTGGAGCCGGACAGTAAGCCAAGCCGAGATCCCCAGAGGAAGCTAAATCCCAACATGCGGGAAGTTGTTTTGAAGGAAATGTTGAAGTTGCTTGATTTGGGAATTATCTATCCAATCCTGAACAGAAAATAGGTCAGCCCGGTACATGTTTGTTGGTCCAGAGACGAGGATCAGGTGTAGAGGGAGGGGGGTGAATACACCTAATTGCAAGTTTATCCTCAAACGCGAAGGTCAGTTGAGCTGAGTTTTGCAACTGAATGAACAGTGCCAGATATGAACCTTCTGATCGCGGGTCAGAGTGAATCAACTGCTGAGTCTATTCTACTGACTTGTGTCGGTATAAAGAGTTCAGTTGTTGAATATAGTGCAGATAAGTGTGGAGCCCGTAAGACTTCGTCTCTTTCGAAAACGTATTTTCGCAAACCAAAATAGTTTTGGCTAGTGCACTTTTTAAATACGTTTTATGCAAGGGATGAGTTTGTAAATAGGTTTGAACACAATGCAATAAAACAGTAACTAACACAAGCCGTTTTTAACGTGGTTCGGATACGCAAGATCCTACGTCCACGGTCCTGCAGAACAGGAGTTCTTGTTAATTAATCTGAGCAAGCCTCAACCAAGGAATATGTACGCTAGACAAACCCTTCTAAGTTATAGTCCTTAGCGACTTTTACAAATCAAACCGAAGTTTGAAGGGGAGTGGATGATCTCCAACAGTGAAGGAGTTCTTATAATAAGAACATTCACAGAAAGTGAACTCCTTCGAAGGTTCTAAGCTAAGGATATAACAGTGGAGCTTAGATAGAGAAGAGGGAACTAAAGAATCTCTAGAGAGCAGAACTAAGGATTTTCAACTACGCAAGTTCTTCGCTGGATTGGCTTTAGTGTCCTAGAGAGTTGTATGCAGTGAGCTTGTGTTCCCTTGTTGTCCCATGCGTTGAGCTTGGAGACTATTCTCTCTATTTATAGTTGTGACATAGGCATGTATCCATTGGAGAGGACGATGCCACGTGTCACAAACTTCAAAGGTAAACGACCATATATTATAGAAAATGCGCCGCAGAGTGGTTGGCTTTCTGTACATGAGAGCAGCTTTAACGTCAGAGCAGGTAAGCTTAGGTTGCTTCTCATTGGTCGAGGTTTGTGGTAGGTGAGACTTGTCAAACATGAGTCTTCCATCTGAGTTGACTCTCTGAACCTCGTATACTGAATAATCTCTGCTGACATTCGAATGATAAGAGTCGGGCAATTATTTCCTTGTCAGACTTGCAACTGAGTTGAATGCGCTTAGTAGATCTGGACCGACCATACTGATTTCTTCATCTGAGTCTGCTGATAAGGATCTTTTACTAATGGTAGACAGCTGATGACTCTGAAGACGCTGAGCTCTTCACAAATTTAGTAGATCAAGGATCCTACTGAGTCTTCATCTGAGGTTTGCTAAAAGAAATCTTCTACTGAGCACAGTTAGCGGATGACTCTAAAGACATGAGCTCTACAAACTAATGACTTGGGGTTCTGGAATTTAACTTCTCTACTGAAGTTCAGACAAACAACACCCCTTACAGGACTTAGACAAAAATAATAATATTGATAAGAACGAGTCTAGCCTATTACTAGGGGTGTAAGTGGTTCCACCCCGAATCGCGAAACCGCTCGGACCGAACCGAATCAAACCGAAAAATGTGGTTTGGTTCGGTTTCGCGGTTTGGTTCGGTTTATTTTTTTAGGAACCATTTACATTCGGTTCGGTTCGCGGTTTCAAGAATTTTTGAACGGTTCGAACCGAACCGAACCAATGTCCTATTTTTTAATTTTTTTATTTAATATTTGTCTTTCTTATATGAGAATATCGTTGGATTTAGATATTAGATATAAGTTAAGATCAATTCTAATATATACAAAGGAAGAGAAAGGAGTAACAACTCTATACTTATGAGTTTGGAATAAGTGACATCCTATAACCTATTATTTTTGCATTATTTAGGATTTAAAAAATAAAAAAATAAATAAAAAGATGAACCGATGAACCGAACAGAACCAAACCATTTATAAGCGGTTCGGTTTAGTTCGGTTCTGATATTTTGAAACACATCGAACCGAACCGAACCGAACCATTTCTATGTGTTCGGTTCGGTTCCTAAAATACATAAAAACCGAACCAAACCGAACCGTTACACCCCTACCTATTACATCATCACAGTTCGAACACACATCGGGTTCAGGACAGGTTTTGGGATCTTCAATTCTATAGTGATGAAATTCAGCATCACTACAATTCCCCTCAATAATGAATATTACCATATTGTCCTAAGTACACGAAATACTGACGTCAGTTTCAACGCAACAACTGAGTCGAGCTATAAGTACCCCTTAGCAATGATCTATGACCACTGACTCATTTCCCTACAATTTCCCCCTAATTGATAATGTCAAAACCATTAAGTACTAAACTACTAACCCAAAAAAAAGACTCAGTATCAACTATTCGATGAGAACATTGGTTAACAGCTCATAAAAGATAGGCACATCAGAAAAAATTTGGACATGTGAGTGTGTGTTAGATCACTTCAGTAATCAGAAAGTGTTAAAATAAAATAACACAGCCATAAGACAATGAGTGGTTGTCTGGCTAACAACAATACTGATTTTACAAAAGATAGGGCAAGTAGGATACAATCAGTAAGCTATTACAAAAGAGGATGAGAAAAGAAGAAAAGCTGAGACTGCTACTTCCGTCTGAATTTCTGGATCTTGGCCTTGAAGTCAGCAGATCTGGTAGCTAGAGGATATAGCCCATACGACCTGTAAATTGCTTCTCTTAGCATTTGGATGGGTACAAGGTCGTCTATCGACTGAAAATCAAGATTGTTGCGTCGCTCGACCGTCTCCACTTCTTCTTCAATCTCTTTCATGCAGATGGCACCCTGAAGAATCTTGGCAGGGTTCAGTTGGCGATATGCAGGGTCAGTGAATGGCAATTTCTCTTTGAAGAGCAGTACCTTGATCTGAGCTCTGAGGTTGGGGTCATGATTATGTAGGAACTGGTCAAACAGATCGACTGTCAGAACTTCACTTGGATAACACAGCCATACATAGTACGCCTTAATGAAATCTTCTTTCAGTTCTTCCCACTCCTCATTCAGGTTCCAAGGAATCCATTTGTCGACGCGACGGTGTGGAGTTTTCTTCAGATGTGACTTCTGACCACCACGCCTGTAGAATTTGGAAGTCCTGGGAATCTGCCTGCTGATGTCAGAGAATGGCTCTTTGGCTGCTTTCTCAGTAAGTTTGATCAAGAGGCTCTTCAGCCTTTGAGCAAGAGGGAGGTTGTCAGTGTCAGAGTCCTCTGTAGGCTCAGAAGCAGATTTCTTCGTTGATTTCTTCTGTTGGGCCAAGATCAGTTGAGCTTGTCTCTTTGACGCCGTTGGCTTTGGAACTTTAGGCTTCCTCTTCAGTAGAGCTTCTTCCTCCATTTTGGCTTCATAATCAAGCCGAGCTTGCAGCTGCTGAGCCACTGGTTTGTCATGCGCCTCTTTCTCTTCTCTTCATTTAAATTTCGGCGACGGAGGGGGAGTGGGAGTGCTCTCAGTAGCAATCTCCTTTCCAGGCCTCTTCGGCGGCTGAGGCTCTTCTTCCTCTTCTGAGCCCTCGACAAACTTGGCTATGCCTTCTATATGTGCCTGGGCTGAGGATCCTTCTCCTGATCCTCCAGCCAGCACTTTCGGCTCCTGCGGCTCTGCTAGCCCTTCTGCTGGGGCTTTAGCCTGAGCCTTTTCTTGTACTAAGGGGTGGGGGAGAGAACTAGTTCCAGCATGCACTGAACCTTCCCCCTTGGACTGTTCCCCTTCCTTTCCTACTGACTCCTTCAACACTTCCTTCCCTTTTCCTTCCCCCTTTTTGGCATCATCTGCCGAGGTCAGTAAGGTTTTGATCGCTGCTACGTCCTACTGGAGGGTGTAGACAGACGTCTTTATGACAGTGGAAGTAGTGGTGGAGTCTTCGACCACATCACAATAGTGTACCCATTCATCATACTGATCCTTCCTAGTTTGTTTGATCTGGGCATCTGTTTGATTTCTCTGCTACAGGAGTGATGCGTCGAGAGAGACCTTCATCTCCTACTGGATGATATTTAGAGCTGCCGCTTGAGTTTCGACTTTTGTGGAAACACTGAAGCTGGCAAATCTGTTCCTCTCATCCATAATAGTGTGAACATTGGCCAGTGCTGCAGACAATTGCTCTGAGAAAATTTTCTGTTGAGCTTCTAGCAACTGCTGACACTGTGCGGCCAGGTCCATCTTCTGAGCGGCCAACGCAGTCCTGATGATCTCTTTGAAATTTTGAGGAGTAGCTTCTGAGATCTTCTTGACTTCGCCGGTGAGGTTGTCTACACGCTCTGTCTGAGCCTTGGTGTACTGTAACCATTTCAGGTACACATCCTTAGCTAGGAGACGATTCTTGTCTCCTTGCTTCTTTATCGTTCGGTTGACAGACTTCGAGGATACAGTACCTATAGGCTTAATCTGATAGGAAGAAGTACCGATCCTCTGCTCAGAGGCGGCAAGTTGTTGTTGTATTGAAGAAGACGCAACAGGGTCAGCACCAGATTCCGGAGGAGGTGGTGGTGAGTCGCCCTTCTCGCTGGGAGTCTTGCCCTCAGCAGAGTCTCCCTTCTCTGCGTCCTTGGGAATAGAATCATCACCTTCATCCTAGTGATTTGATTGTGAGGGTCCTCTGGTGGGAGAGGAGCTCTAGAACATAGAGCATGGCAGACCTTCAGTCCTCAAAGGAAGCTATGTCTGCGGGTTCCCCAAACCCAATCACAGGCTGAACATGTTGAGATTTTGTATACAGGAAGCAAATTTTATGCTTGTATACAATGTGTTTTGTCCCTACCACTATTTTATTCTCCTATCTGATAAATATATATATTTGCACATGCTATCCTTTATCTTGTATAAAAGTTAGATTTGTGTGGTGTGTCGGGTATCACAGAAAACAACACAAATTGGTTGAACTGACAAGATATAAACAGTTATCACAGCTGAGACAACATAAGGATAAGTTGTTGGTTTAAGCTGCAGTTTAGATAAGAAGTGGCTTGTCTTAGCTGCTTGTCTTTACTGGTACACTTAAGGTAGTGT
Source organism: Lavandula angustifolia (assembly GCA_028984105.1). Classification (NCBI taxonomy): domain Eukaryota; kingdom Viridiplantae; phylum Streptophyta; class Magnoliopsida; order Lamiales; family Lamiaceae; genus Lavandula; species Lavandula angustifolia. Next base: position 16,108,832 of record CM054817.1, read on the forward strand.
ATTGATAGATCACTGTGAGATGTGTTCTCCTAACTGACCTTAGTGGAGAACCAAGATCTCGGTGACTTAGTTGGTCTTAAGCTTGGTAAGACTTCAGCTGAGTGCATTTGACTATCTATCACCTTGACCTACTATGGTGAACTTAATTAATTTAAGCTGTCAGTGAGCTTAATTAATTAACGAATATTTTTATCTTAAATACGGAGATCGATTAAGTCTAAAATACAAGCCCTTGCTCAATTTGGGTTAAAGGGGTAAGTCAGCACGGATTCTATAGTGGAGTGAATATGTGTTTATTACTTAATTTTGCTCTGGGCTGAGCATAGATAATTAATTAATTTGAGGCCAAGCTTTATTTCTTGTACTAGATCCCTGATCTGGCCCAATTAGTTGCCTAGTTATTTATTGTCTCTCATAAATCATTATTAATGGCTTAATGTATTTTTTTACATTATTTAATAATGTTCTTTATCTGGAATTAATTGGTTGTGCCCATTAATTGATAAATATTAGTAGCCCAGTGGATTAATTAATTATATTATGGGCTAATTATGTGGAAGCCCATTAGAAATATTATTAAATTAATGGGCTATAAATTTATTAATATTATATTAGCTTTTGAAGCCTATATATATTAATATTATGTTCAGAAACAGAACACACACATACACAATAAACACACGCACGCCGTTTGTATAAGAGAGATAGAAATCTTATTTTCTCCAGTTCTCTGACCACCCAGAGGGAGAAAAAGGACAGGACACAGATCAGAAGATCCGACACACGAGCAACAATCAGAGCTGCAACAACATACGTAGTAGGAAGGTAATCGTTCCTAACCTAATATTTCCTTCAGAACATGCTGCTCCTCTACTAGAAGAGAATCCACAGAGTGCTCTGAACAAGGTCAGCGAGGATGTCCTAGGTAAGGAACTTCAGCAGCATCTGAGTTCTTGCCCTGATGGCTACATTTACCAGATCATGATGTTGAGCAATCTCAGGGATTTGTTCAGCGACCTCCACTTCAGCTCTGAGTCTAGTTAGCTGAACTGTAGATGCTAGTTCTGAAGAAATTTCAGCAGCTGGTTCATCTTCTTCTTCCAGCTGAGTTTCCTCAGTACTTACTCGCTGGACTTTGTCTTTCAGTGTGGCACCTTCAATGTATGTGTCCACGTCGAGTAGGTCTTCCACCTGAGGGGGCGGTGGAGAGACAGCCTTAGAAGCCCCTGACTTGGTCAGCTTCTTTTTCTTGGGTTGTTCGGTGCGTGGAGGCAGATCAGTAGAAGATCTTTTAAGTTCGGCTCCATGGTCGATGGACTTTTCAGCTTATGATTTTGACCTGAACTTAATCAGCTTCTTGTCAAAATACTTCATGTCGCCAAACGACGCATGAGTTGTTACTGAGGCTTCGATCAGCGCTAAAACCTTTGTCCCGTACAGAAGCTTGCCCAGACTAATTAGTATTTTCTCTCCAGCGTCTGTGGCAACAAACTTCTGCGCATGAGCTTTCAGTTCGGATAGAAAGAACTGAGCCCAGTTAACCTTGACTCCATCCATAATAGCCATCATAATTTGGAGTCTCGGTTTTGACAGCTGGTCAAACGATCCAGTAGCGCTCATGAGTATATGAATCACGATGTATGCCAAGCCTCTGTACTCCGGCGGAAGTTTGTTCTTGGGAAACGCGACCTTGAAGGAAACATCGTCCTTTCCACAGAAACGTCTGATGTAAGAGTTGAGTTCTGCATCTTTATAGCCGATGGGGGAGATACTATTGTCAGGAAGATGAAATACAGTCTTCAGCCCTTTAAGAAGGCTGATGTCGGCATGACTCTCCTCCCATTTCTGAGGGGAAACCTCCCTCATATATCTGATGATGGTGACTTCAGCGTTAGTATCCTCCACTAGACGCATATTGTAGAAGAATTTCACCACCAGTCGTGGAAGGCAAGCCTGGGGATGCTTCATCAGAAGCGTCTTTAGTCCCGAGGCTTCAAGGGCGAAGAAGACCGTGATATTAGCTTACTGCCTAGGAACTGACACGTTCCTGAAGTTGACTTTCGATCTATCCTGCATCCTGCATAATCAGCATCAGAATATCCAGTTAGAACACGATTATCATCAGCAGGATACCATAACCCAGCGTCAGGTGTTCCCTTCAGGTATCGCAGAATCCTTTTTGCTGAGTCTAGATGGCTTCGCTTGGGATTCGCCTGAAATCTTGCACATACACCTACAGCATAAGTTATATCAGGTCTGCTTGTTGTTAAATATAATAAAGAACTAATAATAGCTCTATAATCAGTAGAGTTAACAAAAGCTCTCTCTTTGTCTAGATTGATTTTAAAATTTTGTATTCATGGGGATCTTGTCTGGCTTGCTTGAGTCGCAGCCAAATCTCTTCAGGTAGTCTCGAGTGTCTTTGCTTGGCTGATGAATATTCCTTCAGGTGATTATTTTACTTGAAAACCGAGGAAGTAGTTCATCTCACCCATCATAGAAATCTCAAACTTCTCCTTCATCATTTTCTCGAATTGTTTACATATAGTCACGTTCCAGCAACCGAAAATAATGTCGTCCACGTAAATTTGCACTAGTAGAATGTCATCGTCTGACTTAATACTGAACAGAGTGCGATCTACTGTCCCCTTCTGAAAACCTTTCTGAAGAAGAAAATCTAATAGGGTATCATACCAAGCCCTGGGTGCTTGTTTTAACTCATACAGAGCTTTTCTGAGTCTATAAACATGATGTCATTGCTGAAAGTCGGGCGGTTGTTCTACATAGACTTCTTCCTTCAGTACGCCGTTCAGAAACGTTGACTTTAAATCCATCTGATATACTTTGAATCTTTGATGTGTTGCATAGGCCAGAAATAGACGAATCGCTTCTAATCTTGCGACTGGAGCGAATGTTTCATCAAAATCTATTCCCTCTACTTGACAATATCCCTTGGCAACAAGTCGAGCTTTGTTTCTTACTATGACGTTGTTTTCATCTCACTTTTTCTTGAAGACCCACTTGGTACCTATTATGTGTTGGTGTATAGGTTTGTCAACAAGCTCCCAAACTTCATTTCTGACAAACTGGTTCAGCTCCTCTTGCATGGCAATGATCTAATCAGCATCGTTAAGAGCCTCCTATATCGACTAAGGTTCTTCAGTAGACAAGAAGCAAGAGTTTAGTGCACTTTCTCCTTGACATGATATAGATCTTGTCCTGACTGTTGCTATAGATCTTCAATGATGAGATCAGAAGAGTGAGCATCCAACCATGATCGTCTGAGTTTGGCTTCTTCTTCTGAGATTACTTCTGTATAGTCAACAGGAGTGTTAGGCATTTCAGTAGTGTTATTCTATGACTGAAGCAATTCAGTAAGAAGATTAGGATATACTGAGTTTCCATGTTCAGGGGCATTTAGCTCAGGAACATCATTCGTTCCCCCTGAATTGATATTCTCAGTAGGGGTCTCAGTTACCACTAGAGCTTCCTCATCGACCATTGTTACCTGATGTTGATTCTGTTCAGTAGAATCAACCAGGTCAGCTATTACCTGTGGGATGAGTATAAGTTTCTTCTTCATCTGACTCATCATCCGACCAATGCTGAATCTTTTCAATTTTGTCATTCATCGTGAGATCCTGTAGCTTGCTGCTGACATCTTCAGTATTTGTCGGTAACAAACTCATCAAAAATAACATGAGAGCTTTCTTCCAGGCAAAGTGTCCGGTAGTTAAAGACCCTGAAGGCTTTACTGACTTGAGAGTATCCTAAGAACACTCCTTGATCAGATTTGCTATCAAAGACCTTTAACTGATCCTTTCCGTTATTGTGGATAAAGCAAGGAGAGCCAAAAATATGAAAATGAGAAATAGAAGGAATTCTCCCTTTCTATAGTTCGTATGGTGTCTTATTGTGTTGCTTTGTAAATAGTGAGCGGTTCTGAGTATAACAAGCGGTGTCAGTAGCATCAGCCCAGAATTTTGAGGGTAGTCCGGAGTCTGCTAGGAGCGTCCTTGCTGCTTCTTTTAATGTTCTGTTCTTTCGTTCAACAAGACCATTCTGTTGGGGTGTGCGAGCTGCTGAAGTCTCGTGCTGAATCCCCTCGGTGTCACAGTACTCCTTTATGATTGAGTTGAGAAATTTAGTCCCTCTGTCTGAGCAAATTCTCTGAATCTTGATGTCTTTTTGCACACTTAGTTTCTTCAGCAGTATCGGCAACTTAGTCTTGACATTAGATTTGTTGGCTATGAAGATAACCCATGTATATCCTGAATAATCGTCAATAGCGACGAGGGAATACTTCTTGCCTCTTATGATCACTGGAGAGACCGGCCCAAACAAATCCATGTGGAGCAGTTGAATGATTCCATCAGTGGAAGGTGAAGGAATTGGTGGATTGATTTTCTTAGTCTGCTTTCCCTTCAAGAATGCTTCACAGTTTTTATCTTTAACGAAATCTTCATTGGGCAGTCCTCTGACTCTTGAGTCCCTAGCTAGCTTGTTCATTGCCTTGAAGTTCAGGTGACTGACCCTCTTATGCCACAGCCATCCCATTTTATCACTTGATTTCATCTGGGCAAGCAAACAAGCCTCAGGTTCGGCGGTGTTCCAGTTTGCAACGTAGATGTTCTTCTTCCGTGAGCCTGATAACACAGTTTTACCTGTAGATTTATTAATAACCAGCGTCAAATTTTACTCTGTTAAGAATATCACAGAATTGACTGATAGAAAAGAGATTGTGTTCAAGTCCTTCAACATATGTTACTCTTGGAACTGAAGCAGTCTCAATGTTCAGTGTTCCATATCCCCTTGTATAGCCTTTTGAGTTGTAAACAAACTCAATTCTGGGACCATCTTCTTGTATGTAATTGGTCAGCAAGCTCTTTTGATAGGTCGTATGCCTCGAGCAGCCGTTGTCCAAGATCCAAGGGTCCTTATGCACCTGCAAAACATAAATAATTTTAGGTACCCTTTGGTTCAGTTTGGGTCCTCAAACGTTAGTCGATGGTTTCGCGACCCAAATCTGTCTGGCGACCTTGAGGGTCTCAGAAACCTTCTTCTTCTGAACATTGTCAGTTTTCTTCTCCACTGAACTTGGAGATACTGACTTTTTGGCAGCTTTAGGTTCAGGAGCTTTCTTCTTCTGAGGTTTTGTGCTCTTCCTGACTCTGGGCTCATAATAGTACGAACTGTATTGTGCTAGATGCTCATATAGTGGTTCACCATACTGCTCTGCCCATCTGACCTTCTTAGTTCCCCCTGAATTTGATCGTGGTGTTTTGGGGCTAGAACTTTTGGTCAGTTGCTTATTGCTCGGCTGAGGTGCAATAATCTTCTGTTTGTTTCTCTCCTGAGTTACAGGTTCAGTAATTTGAACTTTTCCTCTGACAAACCTACAGCCAGCATTTCTGAGCCTTTTAAGGTAGAGGTTGAAGCTTCGTGTGTATAGCCGAGTCCTTCCTTCATGATGACTGGTCTTTGTGCTCTAAGCATGCTCTCCAACTTCTCCTTGGCTCCCAGGTATTGTTCAGTCATTAGTCCTCGCCAAACTTCATCACTTTTTCTAAGTGATTCATAATCCTTTTCAACTTCTGCGAGCTTCTGACTGAGCCTAGTTATCTCAGTATCTTTCTCAGAATTGTCCTTACTCAGAACTTATATCTGAGTTTCTTGAAGCTGAGACTTAGTCATAAGAGATTCAATCTCTTCCTTCAGTCTCGCAGAAAGATTCTATGAATCAGTAGAGACTTGACAATCAGAAGAAACTTTCTGATTTTCAGCTTTTACCTGTTCCAGTTCCTGAACTATTCTATTGAACTCTCTACTCAACTGAATTTGTTCCTCTAGTAAGTCGTCATATGCTTGAATCATGTCTAGGAGTTCACCTGTAGCTGAGCAAGTATCGTGTGTGCTATGTGAAGTGGAGGTTATAATTAGTTTAGAATTTACCGAAGCCTCTTCTCTAGCCATCAGGCAGTGTTCAGTTGATGTTTCAGGACCTGATTCTCTGACCTGCAATAAATGCAGCTCATCTTCAGAAGAATACCTAAAAGTATCTTCCTCTATTAAGTCGTCGGATAGCTCTCTGGCTATGTAGGCCTGCCTTCTTCGGGCAATTTTTTCTCTTCTGGCCTGCCGTTCAGCTCGTTGGGCAGCTGAGAGCTCCGGACATTCGTACTGAAAATGTCCTTCCTTTTTGCAGTTGTAGCATACAGTAACTCTGCCACCTTTTCCAGTTGAGCTGTTGGATGGACTGGCAGCAGGCTTTGTGTTCCTGCAATCAGGAGAAGGTTTAGATTCTTCCCTTTTGTGATTCTATTTCTTACCTGAGGGAGAATCTCTATGGTATTTCTTTAGCTTCTGACTCTCTCCTTCTCCCTTTGATATTTGAGAGCCATAGGCGCAAGTCGTTCAGTAGCAGGAGTCTTAGTGGATTTTGCTTCTGATACAGCCAGCTACTGTCTTGCTAGCAGAATCGGTGTTAGCTCCTGTTCTGCTGACTGTTGCTTTGAAAGCATGGTCAATTTGAGTGTCAGCTGGAGCGCTAACGCACCATTGGGGTAGACTATGCTCGAACTCCTCTGTCTTCAGTTTTGAAAATATAACATCAGGAGTTAAAGCATTAAAATCAGAGCGACGTAAATAAGTAGCAAAAGGAAGCCACTTCAATCGAGGTAACGCTCTTAAGATCTTGGTGTTCATCTCCTTGTTGGTGAACGTTCTCTCAAGCCCAATGATCACATTGATCTTATTGGTGAATCTGACGCTAAGCTCGTCAATGGTTTCACTGGGCTCCATGGCAAAGATGTCGAAATTTTGAAGTTCTAGTTCGAGCTTGTTTTTCTTGATCTGCGGGCTTCCTTGGCTCAGTACAACAAGGGCGTCCCAAAGTTCATTTGTCGTCTTACAGTCTTTTACTCTCCCGAGATGAGAATCATTGAGCGTTGTTAGGATTGCGTTCCGCACCACTCGGTTTAGATTGTGCAATTTCTTCTCTTCTGACGTGAAGGCAGATTTGTCTTTGGTGCACCAGTTTGTGCTCCTACACCTCCCACAACGGCATATTGTACACTGTCAATCATGGAAATGATAGATCCAGTTTGAAGGACGTCTGTCACGCTGTCGTGCAACGATGTAAGGTGCTCATCCATTCTCACACGCCATACCGTATAGTTCACCACAGAGAACATAGGCACCATCTGAATACCTGACATATCAGACATTTTGGGTAAGAGTATAAGGATGTATGAAGAGATACTTGTGCAGTGAAAACGTTTTCAAGATATGTTCGAGTAGACGAGTAGGTTTTCCAGAAACGATGATCAAGAGAACACCACTCTGATACCAATTGTTGGTCCGGAGAGGAGTATCAGGTGTAGGGGGGTGAATACACCTGATTGCAAGTTTTTCCTCAAACGCGAAGGTCAGCTGAGCTGAGCTTTGCAACTGAATGAACAGTGCCCGATATGAACCTTCTGGTCGCGGGTCAGAGTGAATCAACTGTTGAGTTTGTTCTACTGACTTGTGTCAGTATAAAGAGTTTAGTTGTTGAATATAGTCCGGATAAGTGTGGGGACCTTAAGACTTCGTCTCTTTTGAAAATGTATTTTCGCAAACAAAAATTATTTTGGCTGGTGCACTTTTTAAGTACGTTTTATGCAAGGGATGAGTTTGTAAATGGGTTTGAACACAATACAATAAAATAGTAAATAACACAAGCAGTTTTTAACATGGTTTTGATACGCAAGATCCTATGTCCACGGTCCTCCAGAACAGGAGTTCTTGTTGATTAATCTGAGCAAGCCTCAGCAAGGAAACTGTACGCTGGACAGACCCTTTCTAAGTTATAGTCCTTAGCGACTTTTACAAATAAAACGAAAGTTTGAAGGGGAGAGGATGATCTCCAACAGTGAAGGAGTTCTTACATTAAGAACAATTCACAGAAAGTGAACTCCTTCAAAGGTTCTAAGCTAAAGATATAACACTGGAGCTTAGATAGAAAAGAGGGAACTAAAGAATCTCTAGAGAGAAGAACTAAGGATTTTCAACTATGCAAGTTCTTCGCTGGATTGGCTTTAGTGTGCTAGAGAGTTGTATGCAGTGAGCTTGTGTTCCCTTGTTGTCTCGTGCGTTGAGCTTGGAGACTTTTCTCTATTTATAGTCATGACCTAGGCATATATCCGTTGGAGAGAACGATGCCACGTGTCATAAACTGCCAAGGAAAATGGCCATATATTTTTGAAAACGCGCCGCAGAGTGGTTGGCTTTCTGTACATGAGAGCAGCTTTAACGTCAAAGCAGGTGAGCTTAGGTTGCTTTACATTGGTCGAGGTTTGTGGTAGGTGAGACTTGTCAGACATCAGTCTTCCATCTGAGTTGACTCTCTGAACCTCGTATACTGAATAATCTTTGTTGACATTCGAATGATAAGAGTCGGGCAGTTGTTTCCTTGTCGAACTTGCAACTGAGTTGCAAGGGCTTAGTAGATCTGGACCGATCATAGTGATTTCTTCATCTGAGTCTGCTGATAAGGATCTTCTAGTGATGGTAGACCGCTGGTGACTCTGAAGACGCTAAGCTCTTCACAAATTCAGTAGATCAAGGATCCTACTGAGTCTTCATCTGATGTCTGCTGAAAGAAATCTTCTACTGAGAACAGTCAGTGGATGACTCTGAAGACATGAGCTCTACGAACTGATGACTTGGGGTTCTGGAATTTAACTTCTCTATTGAAGTTCAGACCAACAACACCCCTTACAGGACTTATACAAAAATAACCAATAATGATAAGAACAGTCTAGCCTATTACATCATCACAATTCAAACACACATCGGGTTCAGGACAAGTTTTGGGATCTTCAATTCTATAGCGATGAAAATCAACATCACTACAATTTCCCCCAATAATGAATATTACCATATTGTCCTAAGTACACAAACTACTGACGTCAGTTTCAACGCAACAACTGAGTCGAGCTCTAAGTACCCCTTAGCAATGATGTATAAGACCACTGACTCATATCCCTACAATGTTATAACAAAGAAATCTGGTTTTCAAGTTGTTGAGAATGAGAAATATGAGTTTGTACCAGATTGTGCATTGACTATAGGAAATTGAACATGGCAACAAGGAAGGATCATTTTCCTTTGTTGTTCATTGATGAGATGCTTGAGAGACTTTCCGATCAATCCTGCTTCTATTTTCTTGATGAATATAGCGGATATTTTCAGATCTTTGTCAATAAGGATGATGAAGAGAAGACCACCTTTACATGTTCGTTTGGTACTTATGCTTATCGTCACATGCCTTTTGGATTGTGCAACGCTCCCGGAACTTTCCAACGTTGCATGCTGGGTATTTTCTCCGACCTTATTGAAAAGTGCATCGAAGTATTTATGGACGATTTCACCGTCTATGGAGATTCTTTTGATTGATGTCTTGGAAATTGGATGTGGTACTAAGAAGATGCATCGAGAAGAACTTGGTTCTGAATTATGAAAAGTGTCATTCATGGTAAGGGAAGGTATTGTTCTTGGACATATAATATCCGGAAGAGGTTTCGAAGTTGATAAGGCGAAAGTTGATTTAATTGCCCAGCTGCCATATTCAACAAATGTAAAGGTGATAAGAGGATTTTTAGGTCATTTTGGATTTTACCGAAGATTTATTCAGGACTTTGCAAAAATCGCTCTACCTTTAACAAGGTTACTTCAGCAAGACGTTCCATTTGTCCTAGCTGATGACTGCAAGAAAGCTTTTGACCTTCTCAAGGAAAAATTAGTCACCGCTCCTATTATGCAAGCTCCGAATTGGAAACTTCCATTTGAGCTTATGTGTGATGCAAGTGACTATGTTGTTGGAGTTGTCCTTGCACAAATACTATGCTTCGAAGACGCTCAATCCTGCCCAATGCAATTACACCACTACGGAAAAGGAGCTACTCGCTATCGTTGTTGTTTTCCACAAATTACGCTCATATCTGCTTGGGTTAAAGGTGATCATCTACACTGATCATGCTGCCGTGAAGCATCTCCTCGCTAAGAAAGAGATAAAACCGCATCTCATACTTTGGATTCTGTTGCTGCAAGAATTTGATTGGGAAGTGAGAGATAAGAAGGGAGCTGTGAATAATGTAGCTGATCATTTGAGTCATCTAGTTATTTCTAGAAGAGCATCTCAATTATTCTGCCACCCCAGGAGTCGACAGTACGTTGAACTTGGCCAAGCCATCTGATGAAAATTTTACTATCAGCTTGTCCAAGTGGAAGTACAAAACTGAGGGAGAATGTTAAGCAATCGAAGGAAAGGATGGTAAACCTTCGTGGTATGCCAATATTGTTAATTATCTTACTTCAAGGTGGTTACCACCAGATTTTACCATGGCTCAAAGGAGGAAATTAATTAGTGAATGCAAGTATTATTTTTAGGATAATCATATACTTTGGAAAGTTGGAGCCGATCAAGTTACTCGAATGTGTGTACCCGAGGAGGAACAATTAGACATCTTAGAACAATTTCATTCATCACCTTATGAAGGACATGTAGGAGTAAAGCGTACTGCACGAAAGGTTCTCGATTGTGGATTCTTTTGGTTAACTTTGAATTGAGATGATTATGAGTTTTGCAAGAGTTGCAAACGCTGCCAGAAGATTGGTAATATTGGTCCCGCAACTAAGTCAGTTTTCGTGGTGAATGGCCATCGGCTGAAGCTCTATCATCACTTGCATCAATTGAAGACAGTATACGAGGTTCCATGTATCTCCCAACATACACTTGATGATCTTGGAAGAGTTGAGTCTGCGACTCTAAATCAAGGCGCTTGTAGGAGGCACCCCACACGTCTCCTTTATCTTATTTTAATTTTCGCATTTTATTTCTTAGTCTAGCTTTATTTGCAGTTTTTCATAGATAGTATTTTGTGTTGATTTCTTGTGCTGACTATTTTGTGTAGGAGATCTAGATATTTGAGGAAGAAAATCATAACTTAGGAAGTAAGTATCAAGATTTATGCTACATAAGGAAGGAGTTTGATAAAGGAAATTTTTTTGGGTCGAGGACCTAATTGCAAAGCACTTCAAATTTTTGTGGTCCAATTGACACAAAAGTTGAAGTGTAAGGATATTGAAGTAATGTTGGGTGATGATTCTATCCTCAGCAGTGTCACATATAGTGGGAAATGATTCAGTTTTCTATGCTGACATATACTCAGTAGCCTTGTGTTCTGAACTAGTCTGAAGATTTGAAGATCCAAAAATCCTATATTGATTGGTGAACCTTTACTTTGTAATCTGTTTTTTGTCTTTGAGGTTTCAGACTCAGCAGACCCTCTGCTCTGGTTCAGACATTCAGTAGCTTATTAACCTAAGCACCAGAAGTAGAAGACTCAGGTAACACTGGACTCGGCGAGAGCAAGATATCGAATAGAGTCGGTGGAACCGAACTCGGCAGAGTAGTTCACCGTACTCGTAGCCGATCCCCGTAGAACCAACTCAGCAGTAGTTCACTACTGAATCAGAGATCAGACTCAGCAACGGCCAGACAGTCTTCTGTACTATCAGATCTTTTGAAAAACAATCAGTATAGTCAAATACGAGGATAAGAGAAGTCAGCTTCAGATCTCGTCAAAGTCTGTTCCGTCTTAACCACTTTCTAAACCTCGACCAATGACAAGCAGACACCTATCCTACACCTACTAAAGCTGCAAGTCAACAACTTTCCGGAAAAGGAGGGAAAGGACACTGTCACTCTACATCCAAAGAGTCGTTAGCTACCCAAAAGAGAGAGATAAAGGATCATCGTCTCCAACGGATCTTTCCTAGTCTCTTCTCTATAAATAGAGGGATAAATCGATATTTGAAGCACGCGAGTTCACACAAAAAAGACGAGAACGAAAAACTAGAACACATAAGAACTCAGAGCATTCAAACGAGCAAATCCGAAAAGCCTAAGTCTTCCGCAAGAAGCTCGAAGAATCTATCTCCGGCGAAAGACTTCATTCTAAGCTCTTAGGGAACCAAGCTGAACCAATCGATACAACCTCTAGTATCCAAACGACGTTACGCAAACCCAAACCTATCCTCAGTTGTTCGTCGTTTTAGAAGCAAATTTCTCGTTCCCTATCCCTCTAACTTAAGCTCAATAGAATATATCCATAGCTTAGACGAAGGAGTTCATCTTTGAACTAATCCTTATTGTAAAAGGATTCCTTCACAGTTGGAGAGTTTTTCAAACACTAAGTTTGATAACCTTGTAAACTGAGACTTGCTCATTATAAATTCCAAGACCCGGTTCTGTCCAGCGTACAAGCCGACTGAGACTACCTCAGTATAATAAATAGCTTCCTGATCTTTCGGGACAGTGGACGTAGGATTTTTGTGTCCGAACCACTTTAAAAATCTCTGTGTCTCGTATTTGTGTTCTCTTTACTGTTGCATTGATTTACTATTCATACTGAAAACTATATTCTTAAATCATTCAACCGAGTTTGCAAAGAAACTTAAGAGATTGCACTAATCAATCGAAATCGTTTTATTAAAAACGCTTTTCAACTCAACCGAATTGGGCCTACACTATTCCGCACCACCGAACTCTATCGCAAGATACCTTGAATTCGACACTCGGACCAACTAGCGAGGTCTCGGTAGAGTCCGTCACTCGCCAACACGATTCGGTAACGGCTATCCGGTCTCATCGAATTCATTCAAGATGCGACATCATCCTGAAAAGGATTGTTCGTGTTTAAGTTGAGAAAATCGGTTTCAGGTGTATTCACCCCCCGCCCCTCTATACCTGAACGTGCTCTCGGGACCAACAATTGGTATCAGAGCATGAGTTCTATAAGACTCTTGTTCTTCTGAAACTGGTCTACTTGAACGGATCCAAAAAACGTTTTCACTGCATATCATTCTTCATTCATATCATTATCAAATATGTCGAATATGTCAGGTATAAGGATGGTACCCATGTTCTCAGTGGAGAATTATGGAGTATGGCGGGTCAGAATGGAGGCTCATCTAACCTCCCTCCACAACAGCATGACAGAAGTTCTTGAGGAAAGACCTATCGTTCCTATGATCGATAGTGTCGTAGCTCAGGATCCAACAGCCGGAGGAGGAATGGTGACCGGGAAGAAGATTCCCAAGGATAGAAGTCTCTTCACCCCAGAGGAGAAGAAACTTCATAACTTAGACCGCGTCGCCAGAAACGTCATACTGACCACCTTAAGCGACTCCTATCTCGGGAGAGTTCAGGAATGTAAGACCACAAAAGAACTCTGGGATGCTCTAGCGCTACTGAGTCGGGGACTCAGAAGATCAAAACCAATAAACTTGCGCTGGAACTCCAAAAGCTGGAGAGACTGTCACTCATGCCTGGTGACACCATTGAAGATCTCAGTGTCAGATTTATGAATCTATTGAACTCTATCAACGGGCTGGGAAAGATATTCTCCAACCGAGAGATGAATCTCAAAATATTAAGGGCACTGCCAGACGGTCATTGGACTCCTTTTGCTACACTATTACGACATTCTGATTTAGATATTGTTACACCTGACCATATCTTTTCAGAACATCAAGCAGAGGAATTCGAGTTTGACACACCTCAAAGGAAACAGCGGGCTGAAGCTGACACTAAAATCGATCATGCCTTCAAAGCATCTGTCAGCACAGCATCTCCAGCGTCGAGCAAGGTTGAACCTTCACTTACTGACATACAAGAAGGAAGTCTAGCCAAGAAGTACGCACTGCTTGCCGTAAAATATCAGAAGGAAAAGGAGAGGCGTAGAAAAGTGACTAAAGCCTACAGAGAATCAAAAGGTAAGTCTGAATACACGCCAAAGCGCACTCCTGACTCACATACTTCTGAATGTAGGAAAAAGGATGACTCAACACCATCGAAAGATAGTGAAAGCAAGGAAGAAAGAGTCACCACCTGCTACAACTGCAAAAAGCCAGGACATTATCAATATGACTGTCCTAAGCTCAGTACTGTTGAACGAGCAGCACGCAAAGCAAGAAGGGAGAAGTTCATCAAGAAAAGACAAGCATACATTGCGGGTGAACTCTCAGACGACTCAGAAGAAGTCGATTCCTTCATGGATTCATCTGACGATGAAGCAGCTTTCATGGCCCTAGAGCTTGAAGCTGAAGAAACTGTTGAAAAGTGTCTCATGGCAGGAGAAGAGGATGAGGTGCACAAAGATCCTTGGTATGTGGACAGCGGATGCTCACGACACATGACATACCAAAAGAACTTGCTAAAGAATTATATCACTAAAGAAGGACTCCGGATCGAGTTTGGAGACAATGCTAAAGGCTACACCAGAGGCTATGGAACACTCAGCATTGGAACTGCCAAAGTTCCAAGAGTATCATATGCTGAATAACTTCAGCATAACCTTCTCTCTATTAGTCAATTATGTGATAACTCGAATAGAGTGATATTTGACGCTGGTTTCTATGATGTTATTGATAAATCCACAGGGAAAAACGTGTTATCAGGTTCGCGTAAGAAGAATATATATGTAGCTGACTGGAACTCAGCTGAACCTGAAGCTTGTTTGTTGGCGAAGAATGACAACCGAACGGGGTGGGCGTGGCACGTAAGACTCGGCCATCTCAACTTCAAAACGCTCAACAAATTAGCAAGAAACACTCTAAGCAAGAGGATCGCCGAATGAAGTATTCAAAGCAAAGACACTTAGTGTGATGCGTACGAAGGGAAAGCAAACAAGGAATCAAAATCCACCTGTTCCATCTCCTTCCACTGATGGAATCCTTCAGCTGCTACATATGGATTTGTTCGGTCCAGTCTCTCCAATGACGATCAGAGGCAAGAAATATGCCTTAGTGGTCATTGATGACTACTCGCGCTATACTTGGGTCATATTCATTGCCAACAAGTCTGACGTCAAAACAGAGTTACCAAAGCTTCTGAAAAGGCTCAGTGTCGAGAAGAACACTAAAATTGTCAAAATTCGTTCTGACAGAGGAACTGAGTTCCTTACTTTCATGGTGGAGGAGTTCTGCAAAGCAGAAGGAATAAAGCATGAGACATCTGCTGCACGCACACCTCAACAGAATGGAGTGGCTGAACGAAAGAACAGAACACTCAAAGAAGCAGCAAGAACTCTACTCGTAGATTCAGGACTCCCAACCAAATTCTGGGCAGAAGCTACTGACACTGCATGTTACACTCAGAACCGATCTCTACTGACAAAGCAGTATAAGAGGACACCATATGAACTATGGAACGGCAGGAAACCTTCTCTATCTTATTTCCATATTTTTGGGTGCTCGTGCTTTATCCATAATAATGGGAAAGATCAGCTGAAAACCTTTGATAGCAAGTCAGATCAAGGAGTGTTCTTAGGATAGTCTCGGGTCAGCAAAGCTTTCAGAGTATTCAACTATCGAACCCTTTGCGTGGAGGAAAGCACTCATGTTGATTTTAAAGAGTTTGCTACTGAAGACAGGAGCAATAACTCTAACTCTGAATCTGATGACATCAGTAAGCAGCTACATGATCTAAGCTTAAAAGACAAAGTCGAAAAGATCCAGCTATGTTGGGATGATGATTCAGATGAGGAAACTGTAGACAAATCTACTGAATCTCAACCAGCAGCAGAAGTAGCTGAGCCGATTGACTCTCCTGAACAGAGTCAATCCCAGGTAACTCAGGTCGATGAAGAAACCCCAGAGGTAACTGAGACCACTACTGAGAATAACAACTCAGGGGGAACAACTAATGTTCCTGAGCTAAATGCCCCTGAACCTGGTGACTCAGTAGATCACACTCTCATTACTGAAATGATTCAATCTCATAATAGTACAATTGAAATGCCTAACTCACCTACTATCTGTGTTGAACAAATTCCAGATGAAGAGCTGAAACATCGTAGATCGTGGCTGGATGCTCACACTTCTAATCTAATTATCGGAGATCCTTCAGCAAGAATAAAGACAAGATCCAGATTCTGTCAGGGAGAAAGCGTCTTATATTCCTACTTCTTGTCTGCTGACGAACCTCAGACAATTGAGGACGCACTGAAAGATGCTGACTGGATCATAGCCATGCAGGAGGAGCTGAATCAGTTCATGAGAAATGAAGTTTGGGAGCTTGTTGATAGACCCCGGCATCAACATGTGATTGGAACAAAATGGGTCTTCAAGAACAAACGAGACGAAAACGTCATAGTAAGGAACAAAGCAAGACTCGTGGCAAAAGGCTACTGTCAAGCTGAAGGGATAGATTTTGACGTAACATTCGCTCCAGTTGCAAGATTGGAGGCAATCAGACTATTCCTGGCCTACGCAACATATCAAAAATTCAGAGTTTATCAAATGGATGTGAAGTCTGCTTTCCTGAACGGCGTACTGAAAGAAGAAGTCTATGTAGAACAACCGTCCGGCTTTCAGCAGGGACATCAAGTTTACAGATTCAGAAAGGTTCTGTATGGGTTAAAACAAGCACTCAGGGCTTGATATGATACCCTATCTGAGTTTCTTCTTCAGAAAGGTTTTCAGAAAGGCACAGTTGACCGCACTCTATTCAGCATTCGACTGGAAGACGACCTATTACTCGTGCAGATCTACGTAGATGACATTATCTTCGGATCAAAGAACATCACCATGTGTCAACAATTCGAGAGAATGATGAAAGATAAATTCGAGATGTCAATGATGGGAGAAATGAACTATTTCCTCGTTTTCCAAGTCAAACAATCTGAGAAGGGAACGTTTATTAATCAAGGCAAATACACTCGAGACCTCATCAAAAGATTCGGTTGCACATCCGGCAAACCTATCAAGATCCCGATGAACACGAACATGAAGATTGATCTTGATAAAGAGGGAGTATCAGTAGACCAAACTGAATTTCGTGCTATGATTGGTTCTTTATTATATTTAACAGCTACTCGTCCTGACATAACTTATGCTGTAGGTGTCTGTGCTCGATTTCAGGCGAATCCCAAGCAGAGTCATATGGACTCAGCAAAGAAGATTCTCCGCTATCTTAGAGGAACACCTGACATGGGTTTATGGTATCCAGCTGATGATAATATAGTACACTTATTTCACTAAATATATTTGGATGAAAAATTTCAAGCTCTATTTCAAAGTTGCAAAATTTGCAGCAAATGTACAATCTGAAAATCTTAGTGGCATGCTCAACTACAAAGAAACATTAACAATTGAGGCATCAGCCAACTAACTACCAGTGTCTACAATTCTATAAAATTTAAAGGATAAACATTTCGACTGCTTTAAACTCAAGTCTCAGAAATCTATAAACTAAAATCTAACCACATATAATTCCTTGAGAAAGACTATTTCATGATCCACACAGAATTCCAAACAAATAATCTTCAATCACAAACTTGGTTTTCATATGTGGCTAGGACATTCACAGCTACGCAAATGTAAATAATGAAATTAATACATACAAAACTATAAACAACATCCATATGCTAATCATCATCAAATCCAACAAAGCATACCAGAAAAACGAAAGGCTGTAGCCTGTAATAGCTAACAACTTACTTTTGAAATAACTAGCCGAAATATGAGGCAAAGGTGCTCCATCTCCCTCCCTGAGAAATTATTTAAGAAATCAGATACATGAGTATATAACTTAATTTTACCCTCCAGAAGATCCAATCTTCATAAGGATCAAGATTAGCTGCTTACTGTTCGTTAATAGATATTAAAGGAAACCAAATGGGACAATTTCTTCTGTCAAATTTAGCATTGGCAGCATCCAGCACAACCTGAGGTGGAACTCTGAAATTTTCAAAATTTGGCGCTTTCTTTTAGACTCTTCATAACTTCTTCGGCCTCTCCGTTTCGGGAGGGGTAGGCTCAGTATAGTTCTTCTCATCTTTAACTTTTAATCAACTCAATGTCGATCGATCGATCGGAGTTTCCAAAATCTTCCAGCAATATCGTTAATCCTCAATCCGTGGGATTGGCGATTGGGAAAAAACTCTTCGCAAGATAAATAATGTGACTATAGGATGTGGAGGTGACTACGAGAACCATGAAGAACAACTATCTTCTATAACATAATAATTGTGTACATAATTAAAATCTGAAACTTAAAATACTCAAGTTCAAATGTCCAATATCCACAAACAAATTACTCATAAAAAATGAAATTTGAAATTATTAAACACAAAACACACATATATGATAAGACAAACTATGACAATTAGAACAATGTACCTACACGGTGTGCTTCACAATTTCAGCAGCAAAATTGCCCAAGCCCGCAGACGGCGTCACAGCGTGAACAAGGGTTCATGTCTTACAATGAAGCCGATTGCCCAGGCCGATTCTCAAAAATTGCCCAAACGGACTCCCAGAAATTGCCGAAGTCCGAAATTCCCCGAGTCGATTCTCAAAAATTCATGGTCATGGCAACAAAAACCCTATCACCGGAGATGAGAATTAGAAGTTGTCGCAACTTATAGTGAAGGTCGCAGAAAGATATTGTAGAAGATGAGAATTGGGCAGGGGGAATTGTTGCCGGAGATGAGAGTATGGATGGGGGAGTTGTCGCCATTTCGTGCGCTGTTTTGGGGGAGTTAGCGTAGGAGAAGGGACAAAATCCCTAAGTATATATAATATAATAATAAGTTAGATTAGTTTATCAATAAATAAAGTATAAATTAATTAATAAGTATAACAATTTAGTATAAATTAATAGTTAAGTAGATTGGTTAAAGAATTTATATTATATTAATCAACATGTTTTTCAAATCTATAACTTTGTGAATAAGTAGTAAAAAAATCAAATTAATTAGGGATTAAGTAAAGAAAAAAATATTATGTAAAACAACAACGGAGAACCGACAACAGTAGTCGAAACCGTTGTCAAAATATTCAAAAATTGAATATAACAACAGGGAAACAACAACGGTAGGTGAATTCGTTGTGAAAATAATTGGAAATTGATTATAACAACAGAGAAACGACAACGATTAAAAAAATTGTTGTCAAAATAGTTGGAAATTAATTACTACAACGGAGAAACGACAACGGTTATTGAAACCGTTGTCTATGAGCGCATTTTTAACTAAAACAACGGATAAACGACAATGGTTACAGGGACCGTTGTCTATGAGCACAATTTTGGACTTTCGACAACAGGTAAACAACAACGGCACAATAAAACCGTTGTCTATGAGCGCACTTTTGGACTTACAACAACGTTTTTACATATGACAACGGTTTTACTTGATACAACAACGGTTTTTAAGCGAAACCGTTGTCTATTAAGCGTTGTAGAAGGCCAAATTTCTTGTAGTGGAATCAACCATAGTGGATAGAATGACAAAACGAGTCTTGTCATTATCTTCTACCCACTTTTCAGATTCCCTTATCTGCTCCTCATTCGCCTCTTCTTTGGGGAATTCAGGTTCAGAGGTACTGAGAACATACAAGATCTTCTCATTTTGGAACATTAGTGTAATGTTTCTCCTCCACTCTTTATAGTTGTCAATACCCTTTAAGGGTCGGCTCATAAGACCATTAACAACAACTTGAACAGACATATCTGAAAAATAATTAAAATAAAAGCATGTAAGGAGAAATTATTTGCACATAATTCGTAATTAACGATCATTGTAACCTTTTTAAAAACAATGATGTTAAAAACCTCGAACGGCTCTAGGAATTCCACTAGCAAGCCACGCAGGTGGACGTTTACTAGCGTAACCCTAAACCAAGCTATTTACCTAGCTCTTTAATTCCAATCCACGCCTAGGTTCTTAAGACGAATGGAATTAATTGTTCGATATTCTGGACCATGTCACTATTAAAACGCGGGAAGGGACTTCGAGGGAAGTGAATTGTACATGCGGTGACATCTAAGCATTGACCATTAATTTAACCAAAATAGAATCAAATTCTCGAAATTGACATACTTACTCGTACCATGCCGCATTCATTTTGATCTAATTAGCCATCCTATTTAATTATTATCTTCTAGAGTACTTGTGTTTACTAGGCACGCAAGTCACGCAGGTGGACGTTTACGGCTTCGCTCCCACTACTCAATAATAATCAAATATTGTTTTTGGAAAACTCATCTCACAAAACTTGTAGCTCAAAGATGCAAGCAAGCCACGCAGGTGGACGTTTACTCACATAATCTTACTGCTTTTGTGTAGAGTCCAATTAATGGAGGTCCAACTAAGTGTTTAATATCCAAATTAATGGAATCTAATTAAACATTTAATTTAATGTTGCTTAGTCTTTTTATTCAAAAGGTTTTGTTACGAATCATCCATCATCACATAATTCCTAAAGCATGCAATTTCTAAGCGCATATAATAAAATACGCTCGCGAAAATTTAAACATGCTTAATAACGACATAAATCCTATTTACATGCTTTTCTAAGCACAATTAATCACATAATCGCATGCTAAAGCATAATAATAAATAAATGCGCAAATAGAAAATTTAAAACGTCGTTATCGGGCTTTAAAAAAGGTAATCCCTAACTATTACAATGCCCGATCAAAATACAGATCTTTGAAATCTTCAAAAATTCGAATCTGGAAACTGCGTCGAAAACTGCATCGAAACTGCATCGCCGCGTCATCAAGGTCGTCTGCCACGTGGCAGACACGTGGCAGCTAGGGTTGACGTGGCACGCCACGTCAACTGCCACATCAGCATCTTCTTCAACATTCTGCCGCCGCCGCCGCTACAGGCCGGTTCTGTGCTGGCCGCCGGCACCCAGGGACGTGCCGGACGACGGCAAAGCGAGAACCGTCGTCCGCGCTCGGGCGCCGCCGCGTGCGCGGCGCAGTCTGCGCTGCGTGCGGCGCGACTACCGCCGCCGCGCGCGCGCGCGCGCCGCGCCTTCCCCGGCCATTCCCAGGCCTCCTCCGCCCTCTACACACCTCCCCGACGTCACCCAGACATCGGATCTGTGCAGAAATGCTACCTGGAGCCGCCGCTGCGAGGGTTCTGTGCGATGAATCGCGCTCCCGCCTTCGCCGCCCGAATTCTTCCCTTTACGAGCCGTGATTCGATTAATTGAAAGGGGGGAAACATAATTGGAACACTCACGACCACCAGTTAACAGATTTCGGCCGAGATTAGTTCCTCAATTTCCCGAATTTCAAACAATTCGCCGGAACGAATTCATGACGAGCAGCCAACTTCAGACGTCAATTTCGATCGCATCCAGGATCGGATGATCCCTTACAACCTATCAACGTGATGCTCATAAGACAAGGATTCCAAAGGTTTAAGCCGATCATCGATCAGACTCCGGACGCGCCGGGAATCTCTGCCGCAAGATGCGGCGGAACCCTAGAAAACTAGGGTTTTCGCTGCGAAAATCAGGTTCTTCTTTGTCTCATTTTTCATACCTTCCGAACCAATTACAGTACAAAAATAGTACAATCACATAACAAATAGGTCCTATAATCTACTCGTAGATTTTCTCACGAGAAAAACGTTACAACAGGTTAAAACAGTGGCTCGCAGGCCGCCCCAAACACGAAATTAGCCCGATAACAACGGAAATAAAACCTAATCATGCATCTAACAGCAAAAATCAGAGCCTAAACCAGGCTCTGATACCAATTGAAGGATAATTGAGGGTTAGAAACGATACCTTCCTCCTTCGTATGTTGTCGCAGCTTTGATTGTTGCTCCTGTGTTAGATCTTCTGATCTGTGTCCCGACCGTTTTCTTCCTCTGGGTGGTCAGAGAACTGAAGAAAATAGATTATTGACTCTCTCTATTCCGCGTGCTTGCGTGTGTAAGTTTATGTGTATGTGTGTTCTGTTTCTGAACAGAATACTACTACCTCCGTCCCGCTATTACTGACACAGTTTCCTTAAATGGACGTCCCGCTATTACTGGCACGTTTCCTTTTTTGGAAATACTACCTATCATCTCTCTCCTACTTTACCATTTATCTCTCCTACTTTTTCTTACTTTATCATTTTCTCTCTCTTACTGTATCATCTTCTCTCTCTTACTTTATCATCTACTCTCATTCATCTTCTCTCTCCTACTTTATCATTTACCCATATCTCAATATTAATCATCTACTTTCTTAATTTCCGCGCCGAAATGAAACGTGCCGGAAATAATGGGACGGAGGTAGTAATATATATAGGCTTCAAAAGCCAATATAATATTAATATATTTGTAGCTCATTAATTTAATTATATTTCTAATGGGCTTCCACATAACCAGCCCATAATATAATTAATTAATTTACTGGGCTACTAATATTTATCAATTAATTAGCCCAGCCAATTAATTCCAGATAAATAACATTATTAAATAATGTAAAAATACATTAATCTATTAATAATGATTTCTGAGAGACAATAAATAACTAGGCAACTAATTGGGCCAGATCAGGGATCCAATACAAGAAATAAAGCTGGCCTCAAATTACTTAATTATCCATGCTCAGCCCAGAGCAAAATTAATTAATAAACACAGATTCATTCCACTAGAGAATCCGTACTGACTTACCGGCCCCTTTATCCCAATTGAGCAATGGCTTGTATTTTAGACTTAATCGATCTCCGTATTTAAGATAGAAATATTCGTTAATTAATTAAGCTCATTGACAGCTTAAATTAATTAACATCTTATATTCCTGAGTAGTATCACTCGACCTTATTAACACACCTGAACTTAAACAACCGGCCGGGTTTAGTGTGCTAATCCTTTCGAGTTCCTCAAGGGATATTATCAATCCATTTTACTAGGATACGGCTGCAAGATACAGACAACCAGCCTGAGCCACAAATAACTACTAACACCCAAGATACGTAGATCCGGTCGCGATGACGTTCACCATAGTGGGTCAAAGTGATAGATAGCCAAATGCACTCAACTGAAGTCTTACCAAGCTTAAGACCAGCTAAGTCACCGAGATCTTGGTTCTCCACTAAGGTCAGTTAGGAGAACACATCTCACTGTGATCCGTCAATACACCACCTTCAGTGTACTAGTAAAGACAAGCAGCTAAGACAAGCGACTTCTTATCTAAACTGCAGCTTAAACCGACAACTTATCCTGAAGTTGTCTTAGTTGTGATAACTGTTTATATCTTGTCAGTTCAACCAATTTGTGTTGTCTTCTGTGATACCCGACTCACTACACAAATCTAACTTTTGTACAAGATAAAGGATTACATGTGCAAATATATACATTTATCAGATAGGAGAATAAAATAGTGGTAAGGACAAAAACACATTGTATACAAGCATAAAAAGTGCTTCCAGTATACAAAATCCCAACAAAGTAGCCAGCTGGAAAAGTTTCTGTTAAAAGCTGCAACTCAACCACTTTCCTGAAAAGTTAGTGGACTCTACGGAAATTCAAAAGAGTTGTTAGCTACCCATAGAGTGACACGTGGATAATTCGTCTCCAACGGATCTATCCATAGCTCACATATATAAATGGCGGGAAGATCAAAATTGAAGATACATACGTCACAACAGAGCAACAAGCAAACAAGAACGCAGCTATACGCGACGAATTTCAGAGCTCAATCTAAACGTGAAAAGCATTCAACTAGCTCTTAAGGAACACAAGCTTGCATAGAACTCAAGCATCTAGCATGCAAGTGAAGAACACGAACCCAGAAAGATTATTCCTCATTGTTCTTAGCTCTACAAGCCCTTCTTGTTCCCTTCCCTCTAACCTAAGCTCAACTGTAATATCTATAGCTTAGACCGAAGGAGTTCATTTATTGAACTGTTCTTAGTGTAATAACTCCTTCATCGTTGGAGATACATTCAAACATATTTTGTTTGACCCTGTAAATTGAGACTTGCTCAGTATAATCACAAGGCTATGTTTGTTCAGTGCACAAATCGACTGAGACTAACTCAGTATAATAAAATAGCCTCCTGTCTTGTTTAGGACAGTGGTCGTAGGATCTTGCGTATCAGAACCACTTTAGAAGTCTATGTGTTTATAATTGTTGCATTGATTTAACTATTCATATTG
The DNA here is from genome assembly GCA_028984105.1 of Lavandula angustifolia. Taxonomy (NCBI): domain Eukaryota; kingdom Viridiplantae; phylum Streptophyta; class Magnoliopsida; order Lamiales; family Lamiaceae; genus Lavandula; species Lavandula angustifolia. The sequence continues at coordinate 16,132,837 of CM054817.1, forward strand.
AAAAACCATTTACAAAGTCATTCAACTGAGTTTCAGTAACAAGCTTAACTAACTGCACTAATCTACTGAAACAGCTTTTATAAACAAACGTTTTCAAATCAAACTAAATTGGGCCTACACTTTCCGCACGCTACTGAACATTGCTGAACGCATCTGAATTCTGACGTCAATCAGCTAGCTGAGCTCAACATCTTCAGTCACTGTGTCCACACGATCTAGAACAGCTTGTCTGGTCTACTGAATTCATTCAATAGACAATCTTCGTTAATCGGACTGTTCGCGTTCTAGTTTGAGAAAAAGGTTTTTAGGTGTATTCACCCCCCCCCCCTCTACACCTGAACGTTTGACTCGGGACCAACATCAAGTCACTACGACTATAAGTAGGGTATTTGTCCTGCGAACAGATCGATGAGACTTGTTTAGTATAAATTAATTCAAGAACTCCTACTTTGTTCAGGAAAGTGGACGTAGGATCCAGCGTATCCAAACCACTTCAAAAACTACTTGTTTTGTTTTTACTATTTAATTGAATTACTATTCATACTGCATACAACTGAACTTTCAAAATCACACTTAGCACAAAACGTATTTTCAAACCTAAGACAAAAAATAATTTTAGGCTTACACTTCCGCACACAATCTTATCCTGAATCTACTGTTCATTGACTGAAGTCAGTAGATAGTGACTTAGTAGAAAGATTCTCTGCTCACGCGATCGAGAAAGCATACTTGGCAAACTGACTCGTTCAGTAGCACTTTTTAGTATCATCTGACTTTCGCATTTGAGTTTAAATTCTCACTCACGTATATTCCCCCCCCCCCCCCCCCCCCCCCACCCCATACACACATCTGAAGTCTCATCTATGGACCAACACCACACCATACACTTCCTCGAGATTTTTGTAAATATCGCATGCATTAGTGAAAGACTGATGTTGCAGCAGCAATATGGGGACATAAGCATCTTAATCATAACGTTAGCTTTGTTATTACACCATTCTCATGCCTTCGTTGTTTCCCGCTCAGCATCAATTGATAAATCAGTGAGATCGGCCGATTTGTCCTTAGTAAAGACAAACATATATTCCTCAGCAATGAGGACATACTCCAAATTTCATATCCACTCAACAAAATTATTCACACTTAATTATTCACAAAATTATTCACAGTTAAATTTCGTAAGACAGTTGATGATGGGACTAAGAGACATATCTGAAAATAAATAAAATAAATGCATATAAGAAATAATCGCACAAGAACTTCGTGACAAAAATAATATAGTAACTTTTTGATAAAACAATATTTATTTGAAACCACGAACAACCCAAAGATCACACATGCAAGCCACGTGGGTGGACGTTTTCCAGTGCAACCCTGACCATTCTATTCACCTTGCACTTTAATTCTATTCCATATCAAATTTATATCCTTATGACAAATAGAATTAATAGTTCGATATAGCTAGACCATGTCACCATTAAACACGTGGGAAGAGACCTTGGTAAAGTGAAATGTATCCACGGTAACATCTAAGCCTTGACCACTCAATTTCACACAAGACAATCAAATTATCAAAATTGACATCCCACGAAGACCATGCCATCTTATTCCAATTCTTTCTTCCAAAGTACTTATCAAAAATCAAGCACGCAAGCCATGTGGGTGGACGTTTACGGCCTAACTCCCACTACTGGATAATAATGGAATATTTTCATACAAAAACTATCTGACAAACGTATGAATAGAGAAGGTAGGCAAGCCACATGGGTGTATGTTTACCCACAATCCCCATCACTTTGTCTGAGGTCCAATTGGTGGAGATCTATTTCGATACTTTAATCAACCTTAAAATTATCAAAATTATACTTTCTTAGTCCTTTGTTTCAACAAGTTTGTCGATACGGGCTCACAAAAATCATGTAATCCCTAAAGAATAAATATTCTAAGCACTCTTTGTTGGTCCGGAGCTAAGTATCAGGTGTAGAGGGGGGGGGGTTGAATACACCTGATTGCAAGTGTTTCCTCAAACACGAAGGTCAGTTGAGCTGAGTTTTGCAACTGAATGAACATTGCCAGATATAAACCTTCTGATCGCGGGTCAGAGTGATTCAGCAGCTGAGTCTGTTCTACTGACTTGTGTCAGTATAGAGATTTCAGTTGTTGAATATAGTGCGGATAAGTGTGGGGCCCGAAGATTTAATCTCTTTTGAAAATATGTTTTGGCTGGTGCATTTTTTAAGTACGTTTTATGCAAAGGATGAGTATGTAAATGGGTTTGAGCACAATGCAATAAAACAGTAAATAACACAAGCAATTTTTAACGTGTTTCGGATACGCAAGATCCTACGTCCACGGTCTTGCAGAACAAGAGTTCTTGTTGATTAATCTGAGCAAGCCTCAGCAAGGAATATGTACGCTGGACAGACCCTTCTAAGTTATAGTCCTTAGCGACTATTACAAATCAAACCAAATTTGGAGGGGAGGGGATGATCTCTAACAATGAAGGAGTTCTTACAATAAGAACAATTCGCAGAAAGTGAATTCCTTCGAACGTTCTAAGCTAAAGATATAATAATGGAGCTTAGATAGAGAAGGGGGAACTAAAGAATCTCTAGAGAGAAGAACTAAGGATTTTAAACTATGCAAGTTCTTCGTTGGATTGGCTCTTAGTGCGCTAGAAAGTTGCATGCAGTAAGCTTCTGTTCCCTTGTTGTCCCGTACGCTGAGCTTGGAGACTCTTCTCTATTTATAGTCGTGACCTAGACATGTATCCATTGGAGAGGACGATGCCATGTGTCGCAAACTTCCAAGGAAAATGGCCATATATTTTTGAAAACGCGCCGTAGAGTGGTTGGCTTTCTGTACATGAGAGAAGCTTTAATGTCAGAGCATGTAAGCTTAGGTTGCATCTCACTGGTCGAGTTTGCAGTAGGTGAGACTTGTCAGACATCAGTCTTCCATCTGAGTTGACTCTCTGAACCTCGTATAGTGAATAATCTCTGCTGACATTCGAATGATAAAAGTCGGGTAGTTATTTCCTTGTCTGACTTGCAACTGAGTTGCATGCACTCAGTAGATCTAGAGCGATCATACTGATTCTTCATCTGAGTCTGCTAATAAGGATCTTCTACTGAGGGTAGACAGCTGGTGACTCGGAAGACACTGAGCTCTTCACAAGTTCAGTAGATCAAGGATCATACTGAGTCTTCTTTTGAGGTCTGCTGAAGAAAATCTTCTACTGAGAACAGTCAGCGGATGATCCTATAGACACGAGCTCTACGAACTGATGACTTGGGTTTCTGGAATTTAACTTCTCTACTGAAGTTTAGTCCAGCAACACCCCTTATATGACTTAGACAGAATAATCAATAATGATAAGAACGAGTCTAGCCTATTACATCATCACGGTTCAAACACACATTGGGTTCAGGACAGGTTTTGGGATCTTCAATTCTATAGCGATGTAATTCAACATCACTACAATGTTCCCCAATAACGAATATTACTATATAGCCCTAAGTACACGAACTACTGACATCAGTTTCAACGAAACTACTGAGTCAAGCTCTAAGTACCCCCTTATCAATGATATACGAGACCACTGACTCATATCCCTACACTTTTAGTAAAGCATGCTTGAAAAAAATTATCCCATGGTTTAAAATACGAGTCAAATCCCTAATTTCATGATTTCTAAGCACAAATAATAAAAAATATTAATCATGCTAAAATTTGAAATTAAACATCCACTACATAAATAAAGCAGGAAATAAATATCGTCGTCGTGCCCAAACACTTAAAAATAAAAAAATCTATCTATTACATGGCTCGAACAAATACACTTCTTTGAAATACGAAGCCCAGAGACGAAGAAAGAGAGTGAAACGGGAAAAACTTGCAGCGAACGCAAGTAGTGCCACGTCAGGAGGCTAGGGTTGATGACAGCACGTGCCAGTGAACGTCAACACACAGTCTATGCTAAAACACCGTCGCCGCTGGATGCAGCCTGTCGCCACTGCCCAGCGCCCACCGTAAGTGCAATTTGTTACGCTGTCGACGGGAGAGGGTTCTGCTACTGATGTCCAGAACCATATCACCCATTGCCACCGCGCGCCAGAAGGAGAAGATCCATTGCCGCTCGGCGCGCCCCAATCTGCAATGCGTCGGTGCGGCCACGCCGCACAGAGGAAGATGCCGACGCCGACGAACACGCCCAGCGCAGCTACCGCGAGATCCGCACTTGATCCGGCAAGATTTGGGCAGCGCCACCACAGGCAGTCGCCCGCTACCCATCTCGCCCACACCTTCATGCTGCCTCTGTCCAATCTCGATAGGCTGATCCGGTTGAGCTGAATTTCTCCGATCAAACAGCAAAAACAAGGGTTTTGACCTATTCCAAAATAGGTGTTCTCGTCGCCAAAACCAACCCACCCGTAAAAGCCGATTAAATAAACGAAGAAAATGCATAACATTCACATTGGTTGTAATATTCTTGTGGATTTATCTCACGAGAAATACAATTCTGGGATCAAAACAAAGTGGCACGCAGGCCGTCCAACAAATAAGAACCCGACGATGATGAATAACACTTAAATTCATTCATAGCATATCGTACAATCGTCCTATGCATGATACTATGTATTTAAAGAAATGAAAAGCTAGGTATTAGAACCGAGCTCTGATACCAGTTGTAGGAAATCATACCGCAAGATCGCCCTAGTATACGACATTCTTGACTCCATAAATGATCTTCTTGACTATTCCTGTTGCCCGAGCTTACAGCTCCGGATGGACGGCGGCGCTAGAAGCTCATGACAGACTACTATCAGACTCACACATTCCGACTCACAAATCTAGAACAATAAATGTGTCACAAATGACCCCCATGTTCCCTACTTATAAGGGCTAGTCAAAGGAACCCTAATGCGCTTTTGACTCCATACCCAACCCAAACAGTAGAAGGACCATTAAACTATTACCAATTGTTTTGGTCCACTAAAAGACCAAACAATTACAGGCAATGAAGTAGCTTAGTGATTCCGAGAGAAAAAATCAAATACAACTGGGAGAATGTTCGGGCCAGACCAGGGACCTAACACAAGAAATATAGTTGGGCCTCTAGTGAATTAATTTTCCATAATCAACCTACAGGATTTCGTATGATAAACCTTTCGAGCTCCTCAAGGGGATATCATCAATCCTTTAACAGGATACGGATGCATGATACATATAAGTCGCTTGAGCTACACGCAATAGCACTCACCCAAGATATAGATATATATGGTCACGATGACCCTCATCCATTGTAGGTCAAAGTGATAGCTAGTAGCGTGCACTCAGCTGAAATCTCATCAAGCTTAAGATCAACTGAGTCTCCGAGACCTTGGTTCTTCACACGGGTAAGATAGAAGAACCAGTCTTATCGTGATCTATCAAGACATCAAATGTATCAACATAGACAAATGACCAAGACAAGTCACTTCTTACCTACATTGCAGCCTAAACCGGTAACTTGCCATAAAATCGCCTCAACTGTGATAATTGTTTATATCTCACTAGTTCTACCAATCACTACAGTCTTTTGTGATCTACATCTCGCTGTATGATATAATTCTTGTGAGATAATAGACTAATTTGTGAAATTATAATAATCACATAGGAGAATAATAATAGTGATAACAGAAAATATTGTATACAAGCAAATACGTAGAGTGCTTTCAGTATACAAACCTAGCAGATCACCCATGGAGTTTCCCCAAGCTAAGATAGTCAGGGTCGGAGTGATGGCTTAATTCTCAGAATCACATCAAATGACACCCGCAGGGCTAGTAGAACTAGACAATACTCATCTAGAAGCCCCACGAAACCCATGGAAACAAGATCCCATGAGGTAGGTGATCAGATCTTTTTAGTAGAACTGGAAGGAGTGCAAGTACGGAACCAACTATAGTACCAATGAGAGAAAGGGCAGATCTCCAGACGAAGGCTAGTAGAATAAGTGAGAAGAAAACACTAGCAACAACATATGTTTCAGACCATATTCCCTCCTCAACAATGGGAATTGTCAGTCTTTTATGGATGGCTAATGGTAGCTCTAGCAACGAACACAGACGAGACCATGAGAACCATGACTGGTCACAAACTTCCTTATCCTCCTCATTCCAACCCCACGAGTATTTAGGAGTTCCATCCTTTACTGACTCATGGGAATACATTACAACATTTGAAGCCCACATCCAATGGAGCAGTTTTGATTCTTCAAAGAAACGAGGCAATATCATCAGATAAAAGCAACCCACCCTCCTCTACATTTCCACCAGATACCGGCAATAAGGGCCTCAAAAAAGGATCCAAATTCATCCTCTTCTCGTTCATTTTCAGTAACTCACTTGCCGCAGTATAAATGACATAAACAACATATATGGAAACAAATGATATAGCACCTCCAACACTCACCTCCAGCTGTAACGCCCCAATTTTCAAAACTTATCTAGGGACGCTACTTTCATACTTAACATGTACTTTTCAACTCTTTCAAAACATTTTCATGAAGAATAATCATTGAAAAACTCATGATATTTTAATACTCAGCGGAAGTCTTAAATAAAAATAATTACGACTACCAGTTCTCGAAAATAAAATGCAAAGATCATGATAAAATTTGTTTTAATGCTTTAATAAGTTCATAAATCCTTCCTCGTGTGACCATCACCACCAAGACCTCTACGCATCGGCCGAGCCATTTCCTGAAAAATATTAAAATAGTGGGTTGAGTACGACTACTCAGTGGGAGATGTACACATTTATCAAAATTATATATCACACCGATAAGACATGGAAAATTAGATCATGAAAAAAAAATACTCGGTCACACAGACCATAACATTTTCATAGGCCCAATTCCGACCTATTCTCATAGAGGACCCAATTTCGATCATACGACTCAATTCCGACTGATTTTCATTGAGGACCCAATTCCGATCCTGCGGCCCAATTCCGACCGATTTTCATTTAGGATCCAATTTCGATCCAAGGATCCAATTTCGACCCATCCTTTCATGTCTGTCTTAAACACATGAAATATCTAACATAACGTAAAATAAAGATAAGCAGTAACATTCCCCACCTTAACCTTGACTTGATGAAAAATAATGGATATCAATGTTTAAGTCATGCGCGCCGATCCTATACATGGAAATATATCTTAATAACTCTATATGGAATATCATGCTTGCACCAACAATTTCAATAATTCATAAATACAAATAGATCCTAATAATCAAACAATGCATATTATACATAATCTACTTATTAACATGCAATATATTAAACATAATCGTACTTCTACTGACAATTCATTCGTGCATTTAGTAATTCCTCAATTCATGAAATAAATTAATGAAATCGTAAAAGTTTTGTCCTAAAAATTATAGACCTCTAACATGAACAACATATTACCTATTCCATTAAAATAAAACTTATCATGTTCAATGATTCACTTAATAGTAACATGTAAACTTTATTTTTCAATCTACATGCATGTTGACAAAATAATTTGGCACATCAAGAAACAAATTAACAAACAAATAGTAAACGTATCATAAAAATTCTATATTTTTAAAATGAATGACCTAACATGGATTATATCCTATTAAAATTCAGCATGGTCTAAAATAACATAAATAAAACATGAAAACAATTTTCCTATCAAACTCAAGAACATGCTGTCAGAAACTGGCATGTTACGAATAACAATTTTAAATAAATACTTATCATGCTTGAAAACTTATACAAAATTAAATGAGTATACTAGACATACTGAGGAAGATGATCCTAAATTTTCACAATGATATGACGAAGGGAAGACATGAAAATAATTCTTGAAACAATTCGCAGATATGCTGGCAGATTTTCGAAAATTTTATGGGATACTATATTATGAGCGACTAAGGGGTATTTATAAGCCTAAAAATCATTATACGAACATCCCTAATCAAATAAGGTATGAAATATATTTTATCCATAATTATTTTCGTCGTTGTATATTTTATATAGTATTTATTCTATCACTTACCATATAAGACATTCAATCCTAGATAAATTAGGACATCAATAGGCACAATTAGATTTTATCCTAAAAAAAGTATAACACTAATATAATATCTATTTTAATCATAAAATATAATATAAAATCCATCTCTTTAATACAATATAAAATATTGTTTTCTTTTATGAATCCTAGTAGGTTTAGGAAATCCATAAATAAATATTATTCTTGTCTCATAATTCTAAAATTATTTCTATCTCAACAATAAATAATATAACCATAATATGATATAAATAAACACATTCAAAATTAAAAAATAAATTTACATAACAAAAATGATTTAACAAAAAATAACATAAATGCTTTAATTTTCATTTTAATTTCTAAAGCGCGACTTACAGAACTAAAACACTTGATAACATGCATGAATAGATATGCAATGCATTTTATATTAAAAATTTCGGGGCGTTACAATCTACCCCACTTAAAGAATTTTCGTCCTCGAAAATTGGTTAGTTTAAAAACTTGAATGCATGTACTTTCATGAAAAACCATGTCTTTTTCTAAATCGTGCAATATATGAATTTTAAAAACTTTGCATGACTTTAAAACTTTACTTACCTCATCGGCTTGATGCAGTGGTAGTGATGATGGTCAATTTCCTGCATAACATGAAACAAGTCTACAAGAAAGTAGACCTGCTTTGATACCACTCTGTAACGCCTCAATTTTCAAAACTTATCTAGGGACGCTACTTCATACTTAACATGCACTTATCAACTCTTTCAAAACATTTTCACGGAAAATAATCATTGAAAAACTCATGATAATTTAATACTCAGCGAAAGTCTTAAATAAAAATAATTACGACTACCAGTTCTCAAAAATAAAATGCAAAGTTCATGATAAAATTAGTTTTAATGCATTAATAAGTTCATAAATTCTTCCTCGTGTGACCATCACCACCAACACCTCTACGCATCGGCCGAGCCATTTCCTGAAAAATATTAAAATAGTAGGTTGAATACGACTACTCAGTGGGAGATGTACACATTTATCAAATTATATATCACACCGATAAGACATGGAAAATTAGATCATGAAAAAAAAATACTCGGTCACACAGACCATAACATTTTCATAGGCCCAATTCCGACCTATTCTCATAGAGGACCCAATTTCGATCCTACGGCCCAATTCCGATCGATTTTCATTGAGGACCCAATTCCGATCCTACGGCCTAATTCCGACCGATTTTCATTTAGGATCCAATTTCGAACCAAGGATCCAATTTCTACCCATCGTTTCATGCCTGTCTTAAACACATGAAATATCGAACATAATGTATAATAAAGATAAGCAGTAACATTCCCCACCTTAACCTTGACTTGATGAAAAATAATGGATATCAATGTTTAAGTCATGCGCGCCGATCCTATACATGGAAATATATCTTAATAACTCTATATGAATGTCATGCATGCACCAACAATTTTAATAATTCATAAATACAAATAGATCCTAATAATCAAACAATGCATATTATACATAATCTACTTATTAACATGCAATATATTAAACATAATCGTACTTCTACTGACAATTCATTCGTGCATTTAGTAATTCATCAATTCATGAAATAAATTAATAAAATCGTAAAAGTTTTGTCCTAAAAATTATAGACCTCTAACATGAACAACATATTACCTATTCCATTACAATAAAACTTATCATGATCAATGATTCATTTAATTGTAACATGAAGACTTTATTTTTCAATCTACATGCATGTTGACAAAATAATTTGGCACATCAACAAACAAATTAACAAACAAATAGTAAACATATCATAAAAATTATATATTTTTAACATGAATGACCTAACATGGAGTATATCCTTTTAAAATTCAGTATGGTCGAAAATAACATAAATAAAACATGAAAACAATTTTCCTATCAAACTCAAGAACATGCTGTCAGAAACTGGCAGGTTACGAATAACAATTTTAAACAAATACTTATCATGCTTGAAAACTTATACAAAACTAAAGGAGCATAATAAACATACCGAAGAAGTTGATCCTAAATTTTTACGATGATATGAAGACGGGAAGATATGAAAATAATTCTTGAAAAAATTCGCAGATATGCTGGCAGATTTTCGAAAATTTTATGGGATGCTATATTATGAGCGACTAAGGGGTATTTATAAGCCTAAAAATTATTATACAAACATCCCTAATCAAATAAGGTATCAAATATATTTTATCCATAATTTTTTTCGTCTTTATATATTTTATATAGTATTTATTCTATCACCTACCATATAAGACATTCAATCCTAGATAAATTAGGACATGAATAGGCACAATTAGATTTTATCCTAAAATATGTATAGCACTAATATAATATCTTATTTAATCATAAAACATAATATAAAATTCATCTCTTTAATACAATATAAAATATTGTTTTCTTTTATGAATCCTAATAGGTTTAGGAAATCCATAAATAAATACTTCATCCGTCCCGCTATTTGTGGCTCACTTTCCCGAAATGGGTGTCCCATTATTTGTGCTCACTTTCCTAATTTGGTAAAAAATTACTCTTACTCTATCATCTTCTCTCTCCTACTTTATTACATTCTCTCTCATACTTTATCATCTTTCTCTCATACTCTCTCATTATCTTACTCATCTTCTCTCTCATATTTTATCATCTACACTCTCTCTCATACTTTATCATTTACTCTCTTAATTCTCGTGCCGAAACCAATTGAGCCACAAATAACGGGACGGGGGGAGTATTATTCTTGTCTCATAATTCTAACATTATTTCTATCTCAACAATAAATAATATAACCATAATATGATATAAATAAACACATTCAAAATTAAAAATAAATTTACATAACAAAAATGATTTAACGAAAAATAACATAAATGCTTTAATTTTCAATTTAATTTCTAAAGCGCGACTTACAAAACTAAAACATTTGATAACATGCATTAATAGATATGCAATGCATTTACACCAGCAATGAAGAGAAAGCCCACATCTATTCTTAAAATCTGTATATTCTTATCAGCTACACATAAATCCACAGTCCCAACAACAATGCAACTAACAAAAACAGCCCCTCCACGTGTATTTTCCCAGACTTGACCATCTCTGTTCTTTTAAAATAGATTTTCCAACAACGGCTTCCCTGAAAATAAATAGTTCAACAACGGCTTCCCTGAAAATTGAATCTATTTTAAAAGGACAGAGGTGGTTTCGATGATTCAACAATGGCTTCCCTGAAAATAGATAGTTCATCGAATTTTAAAAGGACGGAGGTGGTTTCGTATTCCAAAAATCTTTGATATTGGAAAGGAACTAATAGGCCACGTGTATTTTCCCAGACTTGACCATCACGAATAAATTACTATATCTTTTCCATATGAAACGTTCTATTTATTTTTGGCGTTGTAATTTATGTAATGGACTTTTGTGTTTTAAAAGAGAGAGTGATGTATGGGGCCCACAAAAAAGTGATATTTTGTTAGATAAATTTATTTTCTTTTACAGAAAGATAACATTTGTGTTGTTGGGAGATGATTCAGCAGTAGATTGTTTAAAAGATTAGGCTGATCCCAAAACCCTAATTTGATAAGTGAATCATTCCTTTGTATTTTGTAATTCCTTGGTCTCTAAGAGTTTCAGACTCAGTAGACTTTCCTTCAGCATGGTTCAGGCTCAGAAGTTCTGTCTGATGTACCCTCAGTAGACTATCCGCCTCAGTACCATGGAGTGAAGAGTCAGTAGTGCTTGACTCAGCAGGAGCAGCATACTGAGAGGTATTCAGATTCAGTAGTGCTGGACTCAGCACGAACAGCATACAGAAAAAGTCAGTAGAATTGAACTCAGCAGTAGCATGTCTCTGAACTCAGAGTCGACCTTCAGTAGAGTTGGACTCAGCAGGAATATACTACTGAACCCCCGTCCAGACTCAGCAACGGTCTGACAGTCTTCTTGATTGTCAGAAAGTTTTCTATGTTAAATCAGAGAGTTGTCCGAGGTTGTATGCATCAGAGAAGTCATCTTCAGTTTCTGCCTTGAAGTTTGAATGTCTCAACAAATCTCTACACCTCGACCAATGGCAAGCAGCCAGCTGTCAAAGTTCTGGTAAAAAGCTACAAGTCAACTACTTCCCTGAAAAAGAGGGTAGACTCTGCACGATTTCTAAAGAGCCGTTAGCAACCCAAAGAGAGTGGCACGTGGACAGTTCGTCTCCAACGGATCTATCCATAGATCACCTCTATAAATAGAGGAAAAATCAAATCAAAGAATATAACAGTGAAAAACGAGCATTGAACGAACATAACACAAGCTTTCCGCAAGATCTTCATAGAAATACTCAACGTGAAAGGCGACTACACTGAACCAAGCTTAATAGAATGAAAACCTCTAGTATCCAAGTGATAGAACACGAACCCAGAGAGATTATTCCTCATTGTTCTTCACTCTATAAGCTTCTTCATTGTTCCATTTCCCTCTAACATAAGCTCTACTGAAATATCCCTATCTTAGAATCGAAGGAGTTCATATTCTGAACTGTTCTTATTGTAAAGAACTCCTTCACTGATGGAGAATCCTTCAAACACTTTTGTTTGAACCTTGTAAACTGGAACTTGCTCAGTATAATATTCAAGGTCGTGTTTATCCAGCGTACAAACCAACTGAGACTAACTCAGTATAATAAAATAGTCTCCTGATCTTTTCGGGATAGTGGACGTAGGATTGTTGATATCCGAACCACTTTAAAATCGTTGTGTTCATTTACTGTTGCATTGATTTATTGTTCATACTAAAAACCCGTTTATAAAATCATTCAACAGAGTTTCAGAAAAGCTTAATTGAGTGCACTAATCTACTAAAACAGTTTTTATTAAAAACGTTTTCAACTCAACTGAATTGGGCCTACACTATTCCGTACTTACTGAACTCTTACTGAACTGTACTGAATTCTAACCTCACTCAGCTAGCAGGCCTCAGTATAGTTAGTCACTTTGTCCATGCGATCCAAAACAGCTTACCTGGTCTACTGAATTTATTCAGCAGACAATCTCCGAAATCGGACTGTTCGGGGTCTAAGTTGTGAAAAAGTTTTCAGTTGTATTCACCCTCCTCCCCCCCCCTACACCTGAACGTTTACCTTGGGACCAACAATTGGTATCAGAGCAGGAGTTCTTTAAGACTCTTGTTATCTAAAACTGGTTTACTTGAAGGGATCCTGAAAACGGTTTCACTGCATATCATTCTTCATTCATATTATTACCTAACATGTCTGATATGTTAGGAATCAGGATGGTACCCATGTTCTCAGTAGAGAATTACGCTGTATGGCGAGTCAGAATGGAAGCACATCTGACTTCCCTCCATGATAGTATGAAAGAGGTCTTGGAAGACGGACCTACCGTACCTATGGTCGATAGTGTTGACTTTTAGGAACCAGCTCATGGAGGAGGAGCGATTACTGTGAAAAAGGTTCTAAAGGACAGAAGCCTCTTCACTCCAGAAGAGAAGAAACTTCACAACCTTGAATGGGTGGTCAGAAACGCCATTTTGACCACATTGAGCGACTCTTATCTCGGGAGAGTTCAGGACTGTAAGTCAGCCAAAGAACTCTGGGATGCTCTAGCGCTACTGAGTCGGGGGACTCAGAAGATCGAAGCTAAAAAGTTAGCGCTGGAACTTCAGAAGCTGGAGAGACTGTCACTCATACCCGGCCACACGATTGAAGATCTTAATGTCAGATTTACGGATCCGATGAACACAATCAATGGGCTGGGAAAGACATTCTCCAACTGAGAGATGAATCTCAAAATCTTGAGAGCACTGCCAGACGGACATTGGACTACCTTTGCAACATTGCTTAGACACTCTGATCATGATATTATTTTTCCTGGTCACATATTTTCATAATTAAAAGCTGAGGAGTTCGAGTTCGGTCTACCACAAAGGAAGCAACAAGCTGAAGCTGACACCCAAATAGATCATGCCTTTAAAGCATCAATCAGCACAGCAACTCCAACGTCTAGCAAAGCTGAGCCTTCAACCAATGACTTACAAGAAGGAAACCTAGCTAAGCGATATGCACTACTTGGAATAAAATATCAGAAGGAAAAGGAGCGGCGCATAAAACTTTCCAGAGTCGTCAGAGACTCAAAGAGTAAGTCTGGTTACTCACCTAAACGCACTCCTGAACCACATACTTCTGAATGCAGGAAACAGGAGGATTATGCACAGTCGAAAGACAGTGAGAGCAGAGAAGGCAGAATCACCTCCTACTATAACTGCAAGAACCCAGTACACTATCAGTACGACTGTCCTAAGCTCAGTATAGCTGAAAGAGCCGCAAGAAAAGCTCGAAGGGAGAAGTTCATCAAGAAGCGACAAGCCTACATTGCTGGTGAACTCTCAAACGACTCTGAAGAAGTAGACTCCTTCATAGATTCATCAGATGATGAAGCTGCCTCCATGGCCCAAGAGCTTAAAGAAGATACTGAAAAGTATCTAATGGCAGGAGAAGAGGATGAGGTAAACTCTCATGAACCATTTAACTCTTCTTCACACTGCACACAAGATACTATTTCAGGTGCAGATGAGAATCTGGACGTCGCGATTGACTACGAAGAACTACTCGACGAGCAGATTCAGATGAGTCTGTAGCTCAGTAAGACTCTTCAGGAGTTGGATGCCCTGAAAGTGGAAAATCAGAGACTTTCTTAGGAGAGTCAGGTTGCTACTAAGTCGGAAGGACTTGTTATGAGACTCAGGGAGGAGATTAACTCTCAGATGGCCAAGTCTCATCAACAAGAAGATCTGATCTCAGTACTGACCAAAGACTTGACTCAGAAAGATATTGAATTGAGTCTACTGAAGCAGAAGTTCTCAGAACTTCAGACCGAGCATGAAACTCTCAAGAGGAGTGACGATGTCTGGAGAAACCTGATGACAGAGCGTTACATGGGATCTGAGAAAAAGCTTGAGGTGATACTAGCCAACAACAAGCCTAAACACTGCAAGGAGGGACTCGGGTTCAGCCATGGTGCCTCCACATCTACCCCCACATGCTCAGAGAATCGGCTAACTGATAGGTTTTTTCAAGGGGAGACGATCAATGCCGAATCACTGAACCCCCTAGCAAAGAACAAACAGAAGATTAAAGCACCTCATCTGAGCTATCAGAAGTCTGACTCACAGCTCAGCTCAAAATCACCCCAGCACAGTCAAAGGGGGAACCAGTAGAGTGAAGTGGGTTGATCAGTATGGACCGCCACAGCTGACACATCCAGCTCAGCATGGGTCGTATTATTATGATCCTATTGTCAAGAGGGGTTCCAAGAGTCAGAAGAAGAAAAAGGCATTTCAGAAGGCTAAGGTCTGCAGTCCACCAACTCAGAAGATCAGGGCTCCTGAACCTGTAAAGCCTTAGAAGTCAACATCAACCAGTCTAGTGGTGAAGTATGTTAATCAGAGTGAAATGAAATTTTCTGAGACCACCAGGGTCGTAAGACAGATTTGGGTTTCCAAAACTAACACTTAAGGACCTAAAATCAAAATAAAGGGTACCTGAATATAATTTTGTTTTGCAGGTGCACAGGGACCCATGGTACATGCACAAGTCTGATATCAAGATAGAGTTGCCTACGCTTCTGAAAAGGGTCAGTGTCAAGAAGAACACCGAAATCAGAAGATTCGTTCAGACAGAGGAGCAGAGTTCCTGAATTCGATGGTGGAAGAGTTCTGCAAAACTGAAGGAATAGAGCATGAGACGTCTGTTGCATGCACGCCTCAACAAAATGGGATTGCTGAAAGGAAAACTAGAACACTCAAAGAAGCAGCAAGAACCCTGCTCGCAGACTCAGGACTCCCATCTAAATTCTGGGCAGAAGCAACTGATACTGCATGTTACACTCAGAACAGATCACGACTGACAAAGCAACATCATAAGATAACATATGAACTATGGAACGGCAAGAAGCCTCTCTTATCTCATTTCCATATTTTTGGGTGTTCATGCTTTATCCACAATAATGGAAAGGATCACATAAAAACTTTTGATAGCAAGTCAGACCAAGGAGTCTTCTTAGAATACTCTCGGGTCAGCAAAGCCTTCAGAGTTTTTAACTACCGGACCCTTTGCGTGGAGGAAAGCCCTCATGTTGTCTTTAATGACTTTGCTACTAAGAACAGGAGCAGAAACTCAAATTCAGAATCTGAGGACATTAGTAAACGAATACAGGATCTAAGCTTAAAGGATAATGCTGAAAAGATCCAGCTTTGTTGGGATGATGATCCAGAAGACGATAATGAAGTCAAGACTACTGAATCACAGCAAGCAGCGAACGTAGCTGAACAGATTGATTCTATTGAACAGAATCAATCAAAGGTAACTCAGGTCAATGAAGAAACCCAAGTGGTAACTGAGACCTCTACTGAGAAGAACAACTCAGGGGGAACAAATGACATTCCTGAGCATAATGCCCCTGAACCTCGTGACTCAGTAGACCCAACTCTTGTCACTGAATTGCTTCAATCTCAGAATAGTACAACTGAAATACCTAACTCACCTACTATCTGTGTTGAACAAATTTCAAATGAAGAGATAAGTCATCGTCGATCGTGGCTGGATGCTCACTCTTCAGATCTTATCATTGGAGATCCTTCAGCAAGTGTAAAGACAAGATCCAGATTCTGTCAGGGAGAAAGTGCTCTATAATCATGTTTCTTGTCTACTGAAGAACCTCAATCAGTTGAGGACGTGCTTAAAGATGCTGACTGGATCACTGTCATGCATGAGGAACTGAATTAGTTCACCAGGAACGACGTATGTGAGTTTGTTGACAGACCCCGGCATCAACATGTTATCTGAACTAAATGGGTCTTCAAGAACAAGAAAGACAAAAACTACGTTAAAGTAAGGAACAAAGCTAGACTCGTGGAAAAAGGCTACTGTCAAGCCGAAGGGATAGATTTTGACAAAACGTTCGTTCCAGTTGCAAGATTGGAGGCAATCAGAATATTCCTTGCATGCGCAACACATCAATGCTTCAGAGTATATTAGATGGATGTGAAGTCAGCGTTCCTGAATGACATACTAAAAGAAGAAGACTGTGTAGAACAGCCTCCTGGCTTTCAGCATGGACATCAAGTATATAGACTCAGAAAGGCTCTGTATGGGTTAAAACAAGCACCTAGGGCTTGGTATGATACCCTATCTGAGTTTCTTCTTCAGAAAGGTTTTCAAAAAGGCACAGTGGATCGCACTCTATTCAGCATTCGTCTAGACAACGACATCTTACTTGTGCAGATCTATGTAGATGACATTATATTCGGTTCAAAGAATGTCATCACGTGTCAGCAGTTCGAGAAAATGATGATGGACAAATTTGAGATTTCAATGATGGGGGAGATGAATTAATTCCTTGGATTTCAAGTAAAACAATCAGAGAAGGGAACGTTTATCAATCAAGGCAAATACACTCAAGACCTCATCAAGAAATTCGATTACACATCCGGCAAACCAATCAAGATCCCGATGAACACGAACATGAAAATTGATCTTGAAAAAGAGGGAGTATCAGTAGACTATACTGAATTTCACACAATTATTGGTTCTCAATTATATCTAACTGCTACTAGACCTGACATAACTTATTCTGTAGGTGTCTGCGCTCGATTACAGGCGAATCCTAAGCAGAGCCACATGGACTCAGCAAAGAAGATTCTCCGCTATCTCAAAGGAACACCTGACATGGGTTTATGATATCCAGCTGATGATAATATTGAACTAACTAGTTATTCTGATGCTAACTACGTAGGTTGCAGGATTGACCGAAAATCAACTTCAGGAAATTGTCAGTTCCTCAGCAGTAAGCACATCTCATGGTTCTCCAAGAAACAGCACTCAGTAGCCACATCAACTACTGAAGCTGAATACATGGTTGCTGGAAGTTGTTTCGCCCAAATCCTTTGGCTGAGACAGCAGCTACGCGACTATGACTTCATTCAGAATGAAGTGTCGATCTTCTGCGACAGCTCCAGTGCCATTGCAATCACTCAAAATCCTATTCTTCATACTAGATGCAAGCACGTGGATATCAGATATCACGTTATTCGTGACCATGTCGAAAAGAAGGATATCAGGATGGAGAAGATCCATACTAACCATCAAAGGGCCGACATACTGACCGAGCCTCTAGCTGAATCTAGATTCAGAGAACTTTTAGTAGAGCTAGGTCTACTGGACCCTACTGACTCAAGTCATGAAATGGATTTAGGAGAGAAGCATTCAGCAAGGGGAATGCATACTCTCAGTACTGGACTCATTTAGTACACAGAGATTCAGAAACCTACTATACGAGGTATCAGCTGACTACAATATTCAGCTGGCAGGTTTGCGTATCTCTTTCAGTACTCAACCCAGTAATTAATGTTGTTATGATATTTATTCATCATCGTATTCAATGCCTTAGAGAATGTCATTTATTATAAACGGTTTCATTAAATGCACGACATTCTATGTTATGTTTGCTGAACTCTGCTTTGCATTAAATGTATGTCATATCAACTTACTCCTATAGGCTAAATACAACTAGACTTGACTTAGGCGGCTAGCTTACTCATTTCTTTATATAATATTAAATCATAACCGTCCATCCATTAAAGTGGGATTTTAACTGAACCGTCGATCAAAATCGCTTCATCTTCAAAACATATATATCGACGTATCTATCACTAAAACCGCCATTTTCACTCTGCTAATACCTTAAATCTTCTGAAAAACCCTAGCCTTCTACCTTTGATTCTGCATTTACATATTTTTAGAGATTTAATACGGTAATCTTTACGTTCTTTAGTACTCATGCTGATTTATTCTACTATCTAGTACTAACAGGTAACTCTGCAGATTCAGTAATGACCAACCCTAGTAGTATCAGCGTGATCGTACCTGTCAACATGGTCGAGATCCTCGAGAAGGATCGTGTCTGGTGTGAACCGATAATGGAGTTCGACGCCAGTGGATTAGAGATGTTGGACGAAGTCTTTGATGCACTTAGAGTATCAGGACTTGAGAAGCTCCTATCGAGGAAGCCGGCCTACTTCCTCCCTCGACAGATTTCGGAATTCTACCTCAATCTTGAGGAGTTAGACGGGGACGTGATTGGAAACTTTACTGTACATCTCATCTCTGACCTGCACGAGCTGATCCTGAACTCAGACGAATGTCTGTCAGACAGGCTCTTCAAAGAAGTTTCTAGCTGCCAGACACTGGAATTAGTATAGCTTGATATAAAGATGATCTCTTGGATGAATACTTAGAGATCTTCTGCGGAGAGCCGACAACATTCAGAGCCGCATTTCCTAAAAATTGCATGCTCCCGTAGTACCGAGCCTTAGCATTTGTTGTTACGCAGATTCTGACGAGCCAAGCAGGCTCATTCGATCAAGTGTCCAGACCAAAACTCCAAATGATGATGGCCATCTACGATAGGTCCAAGATCAACTGGACGGAATTCTTTTGAAGAAGTTTTAGACACAGTCCGCCAAGTTCGACGAGCCTAGTGGACGTCTGAGTGCCAAGGGCAAACTCCTATATGGGATGAAGTTGTCTATAATGATTGAAGATCTTTGAGAAGCAGACAACGTAGCCTATGCTAATAAAGGCTACTTCAACCCAAAGAAGATCCGATTCCATAGCAAGGTTGTTGCGCTTCAGCAGATATGTGTAGGCGCTGCTGAGGGAGGGAAAGGGAAGAGGAAGGCCCCCACTCCCAGCAAAAAGGGTACTACCCCTCAGAAGAAGCAGAAGAAAGCTTCTAAGAAAGTCGTGGTAGTAGCCCCATTCAGACTGAGGGACAACTCAAACTCCTATGAGAAGACAGTCTCAGTAGGAAAGGTTGCGTCTGAGCAGGCAGCCTCAGCTGAGAAAGCGACCTCAGCAGAACAGGGGACCGCACCTGAGGTTACAACTCCCACATCAGGGTCCAAACTGGACGTCCCACCACTCAGCAGTCTTCCATCTGTTGTGGATGACATGGAGACAAGCATTGAAGCGGAGACCATTGGGTTTGAGGATGACACTCTTCAGGACAGAGCAACCCGAGAAGTCTCTGAAGCCATCCCAGAAATCACAAGTCACTCTGAATTGGTGAATATTGCTCACAAAGCCAGGCTTCAGATGCTCATCAAGTTCCAGGATTGGATCACTCTTGATAGCCTTATCTGATTCAAATCCTGCGAGATCCTGAATTCTGAGGAGCTAGAGATCCGTCAGTAGATAGGCTATTCTGATCCTGCTGACCTATGCTCCCTTGAAGATCTAAGGGCGGCTATGCTTGCACAACTTGAGGACAGAATCCCCTTAGTAGTCGCACCTTCAGAGGGATCTGATCCGGATGATCAGGACCCACCTAGTAATGCAGGCCCTGAGAAACCTGCTGAGGGTACTCAACAGGAGGAGGGAGCTCAACCCTCAGCTGATCTACCTATCACCTCCCTCCCTCCTGGTTCGGCGGCAGCTGGAACCTCTCCTGTATCAGACCCTGGATAGTTGTTGCGGCAATCTGCTTATGAGGTTGCACCCAATACCAAGAGCCAAAAATCTCGATTTGTAGCCAAAGCTCTTAAGAGTCAAGGGACACAGAACCGCCTCCTGGCGAAGAATGTCCACAAGAGTTGGAAGAAGGCTACGACAGCTCAGTGCGAGAAGATCATGGTGCTGAAGACCTCAATTCAGAACAAGCATGCCCCTGATTTCTCAGCCATTCTCAACAATGCACTTACTGCACAACGAGCTAAGTTCGAGAATCAGCAAGCATCACTGACGGCTGCTCAGATATCTCTTCTGGAAATCTTTAAGGCAGCGCAGTCAGAACACTTACCCAGACTCTCCACACTGACTCAGGCTCACGAGCTCAGGATTGCCTCTATTTAGAAAACCTGTGAGGAGAAGTTTGATGTGAAGCTGAAGACCATTTAGGACTTGGTCGATACCTCTCACTGCAAATACGGTGAAGACCTAATTAAAGTTCGAAGGTCTGCAAAAAACCTTGGAAAGATTATCAACTGCCTATTCAGCTTTAAATGCCAAGGTAGTCTTGATTCCCACCCCCGGCGTATAAGATAATGCCAAAAATTAAATAATTTAACATATGAAAAGTTGTAAACATTAATTCAGATGTTTTTAATACATAAACACATTCTAGCTGCCCAATATTACGATTTCATTATGAGGTGGTCTTGGGTGCATTCGGATGCACGTGCATTCAGATCACCCAAGCTCCATATAAGCTAACATGCACAATAAAACCATATGTAAAACTCTAGTTTCTCCACTCTCTTCACCCCGAGAGGAAAAGAGGTGCCGACAACTTCTTCTCCAACCACAACTTGCATTGCTTGGACATCCATTCCCCTTCTCTTCACAAACAACTAACACCATCGCAAGGTGGCGCCGCTGAGCAATATAGACAAACCAACAACCACGAATGCCATCGCGACTCACCTGCGCGGGTTGTGAACCATTGCCGCTCGAAAAAAAAAAATTGAGTCGCATTTGAATCCAACTTCGTCGCCCCTGCCTGCCAAGCTTGTAGCCTCATAATCAATTTTTCGGATAAATCCCTACTATACTTTCTACAGCAAATCAGTTCTACTTTTTATTTTTTCTTAATTCTCCTTTTGAAATGTTGGTTTCCTTGGCCGATTTATTGTACCTTAATATTTTTGTGTCCCTTTCAGTTCTCCTTGTATTTATTTATTAAATCATATGATTATTCATAGTTTTTTATTAAATTTCTAGTTTCTAGATCAGTTTTATGTTTTTAAATGATTATTCGCCAAATTATCATTGATCTTGCTAGTTTCTAGATCGACTTTATACTGGTTGGTATAGAGACGAGTCTTCGGGTGTAGGGGGTTTGAATACATATGAGGCCAAGTTTAAATTCAAACGCAAAACTCAGTCTGATACTAAGTTTGCTTGTTGAAAAGATTCAACTTGCCAAATAGACTTTATGATCGTGTGGGCTGAGTGATTCAGTATACTGAGTATTTTTCACTGACTGAAGTCAGTTAACTAGCAATTCAGTACAAAAATGTTATTTTCACTTGTATGAATTTTGAAAATCAGTTTTATATATAAAGAATAGTAATCAATATAATAGTAAAAGATACACGAATTTTTAGAGTAAGACAGATACGCTGCTTTCATATTTCTAGGAATTCTTGATTAGATTATATTGAGCAGGTCTCAGTCGATCCATTCGCAGGACAGATCTCAACTAGTTATAGTCTTAGTGACTTTACAGGATTTCAAACACTAGGGTTTGAGGTTTTTCTCCAACTATAAAGGAGTTCTAACAATAGTAACAGTTCATTGATGAACTTCTTCTATTTCTAAGCTTATGAGCTAACAGTGGTCGCTTAGAAGTATAGAGAAGGGAGTTTAAATTACTCTAGAGTAAAGAACTAGATGATAAGCTATCGTTTTTAGGGTTATTTGTTGAGTATGCTTTGAGCTTGCTAAATTTTATGAGTTTGAATGCATTGTGTTCTCGGTCTCTTCAACGCAATGAACATGATATCTATATATAGGCATGATTGGTGAATAGATCCGATGGGGAGGACCTAGACACGTGGTTATGCGACTAGCAAACAGTCTTCTTCAAATTTGAACGTTACTATAGTGATTCTCTCTTTTTCAGGGTTCGGAGGTTGACTACAGCTTTATATCAGAACAAATATAATGCTGGCAGCTCCTCATTAGTCAAGGTCAGTTGGGAGATGAGGCTTGTTTAAACACTTATACATATGCTGAGTTAACTTCCTCTCCCTCGCACACTTTTGTTGAATCGAACTCTACTAACATTTTGCATATCTTCATTAGTTGACCATTGCTTTTTTTACTACATTACTCACATGAAATAGGTTCCAGGACTCAATTGAACCATACTGTGTCTTCAAACAGTTGATCTTCAAAAACTGCTGAATGAAAATACACAGCTGAAATCTGAAGAGCTAGTGAGAAGTACTAACTATTCTACAGAGCTCCTAACAAGCTGAGTTCAATTAACTTAAACATTTATTACATTGGGAGTGTTTGGGATAGCTTATCTGAAACAGCTTATAGCTGAAAGCTGCCTCGGGAAATGAATTTGGTGTTTGGGAAATCCAGCTTATGGAGCTGCTGAAAGCTATTTGGGTCCAAGATAGAGAATTTTCGTAAGCTGGTATTGGGAAGCTGAAGCTGATAGCTTATCGCTTTTATAATTTTAACATTTTTAATTAATACATTATATTATAATTTTATAACTATTTTTTTAATTAATGATCGATATTGCTTATTTAAATGTATAATTTTTATTTGTCATTTAACAAAGAATAAGTAAATATTTTTTTATTAATATAATTTATAATCTTTTTTATTCTTGATTATAATTAATAATATTAATTAACTTAATTTTTTTTCTAATTTTTTTTTAATATTTTTATTATTAAAATACTACTCCCTCCGTCCCATTCAACTTGTCTCTGTTTCCTTTTCGGGTCGTCCCACTTAACTTGTCTTCAACCCATAAAGGAAAGTTTTCAAATTGTAGGACCCACACCTTTACAACTAAAATCCACCTTTTAAATTGTAGGACCCACACCTTTACTACTAAATCACATTATTTAAATTGTAGGACCCACACCTTTACCACTAAATCACTTTATTTAAATTGTAGGACCCACACCTTTACTACTAAAACTCACTTCACCTTAATAACCGTGCCGAAAAGATTGAAGCCAAGTTGAATGGGACGGAGGGAGTATTTTATATGAGCGGAAATAAATTTTAAATTTTATTTGTGTAAAAATTCTAAATTTGTTTAATAAGTGAGAAATAAATAACATTTTCATTTTATAAGATACCACTTTATTAATATTTTCAAATATTAATTTTTGACTTTCAGCACTTTTTGCAAACACTTACAAATTATCAAAATCAGCAGCTTTCAGCTACTTTCAGCCACTTTCAGCAGTTTCCAACAACTTTCAGCACTTATCGATAAGCTTCAGCTATCCCAAACACCCCCATTATGTGGTTCATCAATCAACAAGGGTTTTGGTATCTTCAAATCTTATTATAAATCATCATCCAACAAACTCCCCTTGATGATACCAAAACTCAAGTTGAAACAAATAGATATTCTGAAGACCAACACTATAGAGAATATGAGAAAATATACATAATGGTGAGTGTGTGTTAATAATAACTTGAATGATTAGTTGTGTGAATTTAAAATACCGAGGCCATGCAAATAATGAGTTGTTATTTAGCCAAAATAAGAAATGATTTCATTCCTGAGAACAGGTTATAAGTACATGAGTCGATCTAGCTGTACCACATAAAATGTCTACTTCTACTACTTGAACTTTTGTGCCCTCTTCTGAAATTCTTGAGATTTGGCTTCAGGTTCAGTTAGTCTATACAGATTGTATAAGTTAGATCGCAACTATAGAATCTTCTGTGTAACATCAATTTCATCCTCATATAATTCTTTCAACTTGGCAGTTTCTCTGATTTGCTTCTCTATCTCTGGCTCACTGACTTCTCCATTCAGCATTCCAGGAGGTTGAAGAATTTGAAACTCTGGAGCTTTGAGTTGAGTTCCTTTTGTTGGGATTTTGTATACTAGAAGCAGATTTTAAACTTGTATACAATCTGTTTTCTTTCTACTATTTTATTCTCCTATCTAATATATATATATGCACATGTAATCATTTATCTTGTATGAAAGTTAGATTGTGTAGTGTGTTGTAGATTCACAATTGGTACAACTGCCAATATATAAAAAGTTATCATAGCTGAGACAACATTATGATAAGTTGTCGGTTTAAGCTACAGTTTAGATAAGAACTGGCTTGTCTTGACTTCTTGTCTATACTGGTACACTAAAGGTGGCGTATTGATGGTTCATAGTGAGATGTGTTCTTCTGACTGACCTAAGTGGATAACTGTTGGTTCGAGGTAAACGTTCAGGTGTAAAGGGGGGGGGGGTAAATACACCTGAAAACTTTTTCTCAACTTAGAACGCGAACAGTCCGATTTCGGAGGTAGTCTGCTGAATAAATTCAGTAGACCAAGTAAGTTGTTCTGGATCGCGTGGACAGAGTGACTGACTATACTGAGGCCCGCTAGCTGACTGATGTCAGAATTCAGTACCGTTCAGTAAGAGTTCAGTAGCGTGCGGAATAGTGTAGGCCCAATTCAGTTGAGTTGAAAACGTTTTTAATGAAAATTGTTTCAGTAGATTAGTGCACTCAGTTAAGCTTTTATGAAACTCCGTTGTATGATTGTGTAAACGATTTTTAGTATGAACAGTAAATCAATGCAACAGTAAATGAACACAACGATTTTAAAGTGCTTCGGATATCAACAATCCTACATCCACTGTCCCGAAAAGATCAGGAGGCTATTTTATTATACTGAGTTAATCTCAGTTGGTTTGTGCACTGGACAAACACGGCTTTGAAGATTTTACAGAGCAATTCCAAATTTACAAGGTTTAAATAAAAGTGTTTGAAGAAATTCTATAATGATAAAGCAGTTCTTTACAGTAAGAATAGTTCAAGATATGAAATCCTTCGTTTCTAAGCTATGGATATTTCAGTGGAGCTTAGGTTATAGGGAAAGGGAACAAGAAAAAGCTTCTAGAGTGAAGAACAATGAGGGGTAATCTCTCTGGGTTCGTGTTCTATCACTTGGATGCTAGAGGCTTTGATTTTACTAAGCTTGGTTCCCTAGAGCAATGTAGTCGCCTTTCGCGTTGAGTATATCTCTGAAGTTCTTGCAGAAAGCTTGTATCTTGTTCGTTCAATGCTCATAAATTTCGTTTTTACTTCGATTTGATTTTTCCTCTATTTATATAGGTGGCCATGGATAGATCCGTTGGAGCTGAACTGTCCACATGTCACTCTCTTTGGGTAGCTAACGACTCTTTTAGAAATCATGCAGAGTCTACCCTCTTTTTCTGGAAAGTAGTTAACTTGCAGCTTTTTACCAGAACTTTGACAGTTGTCTGCTTCAAGGCAGATACTGAAGCTGACATCTCTTATTTGTACAACTCTACTGATTTAACATTGAGAACCTCTGACAATCAAGAAGACTGTCAGGCCGTTGCTGAATCTGACCGGGGGTTCAGTAGTATACTCCTGCTGAGTACAACTCTACTGAAGGTCGACTCTGAGTTCAGTGAACAGCTCCTGCTGAGTCCAGTTCTACTGACTCTTTCAGTATGCTGCTCCTGCTGAGTCCAGCACTACTGAGTCTTCACACCATGGTACTGAGGCGGATGGTCTACTGAGGGAATAGCAGACAGAACTTCTGATCCTGGACCATGCTGAAGGAAATTCTACTGAGTCTGAAACTCTCAGAGACCAAGGCGTTACAATTATAAAGAAATGATTCACCTATTAGATTAAGGTTTTGGGATCAGCCAAATCTTCTAAACAGTCAACTGCTGAATCATCTCCCAACAATTTCCCCCTATTTGATGATGTCAAAATCTAACACTACAAACTATCATATACTAACTCCTTACAAATATTACAAGTAGAATTTGTGGAGTTGTACGTCAATTTCTATTCTACTGAGGATCAAAGGAATTACAGAAATAGTTCAACAATTCCTCCAAATAGAATCTAAACAATCTAAGCAAAAACAGGCAAACACATATAAGAAGTGAGTGTGTGAGTCTGTAATCACTTCGGTGATTATGAGTGTTAAATTTAAAACAGATAGGCCATAGAGACAATGAGATGTTGTCATGCCAAACAACAAAGATGCATGTATATATATAAAGAAGTTCAGTACAAATACATCGCTTGCTATTCTATCTGAAACAAAAATAGAGAACCTAACAAGACTATCTTCGGAACCGCTGAATCCTTACCTTAAAGTTTTTGGATTTATCTTCAGGCAGAGGGAGTCCATACATCTTGAAGGTGTCTCTCCGCAGCTTCTGAATCTTGGGCACGTTTTCAGGATCGTTAGCATCAAGCACAAGTGCAATGGTTGCATTCCTGACTTCTCCTTCTATCACGCCAGTGTAGAGAACTATCCAGCTTCTGAGGTGGAGGCAATGGTCTGATAGCCGGAGTCTGAACATCTTCTTTATCCACAATGGCTTTCTCGACCATGTTGTAGATCTCTAAGTCACACTTGAAGAGCCAGTCAGCAAAGGCATCATTTTTATGAGTTTCTGGCCTGTACGGCCAGACATAATATCGCTTAATGAATTCAGCCTTCAGTGTCTCCTAAAGCTGAGTCTTCTCCCATGGCATCCACTTATCAACCCGAGGCCACCTGTGTATCTTCTAATTGTTAGGTCTTCTGCCTTGTCTATACTTGTAAGGGATCTCCCTGTCCTTCGGCGGAGGAGGACGCGGTTTCAATCTTTCAGCGTCTCTCGTTATTTCAGCAGTCTTCTCCTTAGCCAGAGCCTCTTGTCGTATGAATTCTTCAATATGATAGTATTGTGCTCTCTTATCTAGAGCAATGATACTGAAGTTAATCATTTCGTCCATAGTCGACTCAGCACTTTTCTTTTCTTGATGCTGCTGCTGTGAGTCGGTAGTTGTCTTCTCAGCTTTGTGCTCCTTCTCTTTTTCTCTATCAGCTTCATCGCTGAGTTTTAGCTTTCTTGCAGGAGGCCTTTTAGCTGGTTTCCTTGCTGGAACCTTAGTCTGAGCCTTTGCAGGAGCCTTCTTAGGCTTGTTTGCAGCTTCAGCCTCAGCCAGCTCCCTTGCCAATTTCTCATCGGCTTCGATCTGAGCTTGTTCAGCTGGGATTCTATATCTTTTGATGCCTTTTTTCAATGGGGTGGGGATCTTCAGTGGCTTCTTCCCCTTACTCGATACTGATGGAGGCAAAGGAGGCTCTTCCTCATCTTTTGAGTCCTCCTCAAGGAACTCAGCAACTTCTTTGATATGTTCAGTAGAAGTTTGTGTTGCTGAATCCTTGGGTCCTGAGCCGCTTGGGCCAGTTTCAGCGCCTACATAACCTGCGCTGGAGACACCTTGGGCCTTACCCATTTCAGTCTCTTCCCCCTTGGAAGTTGAGTCAGTGGGAGGTGATTTGCTTTGAGTCCTTGTTACTGACTTCTTCCCTTTCACTATCCTTTCCCCCTTTTGCCATCATCCAATACGCCGGGGGTTGGAATTGAGACTACCTTGGTGTTCAGGACTGAGTAGGCAGTTGCCAGCCTATCCAAGGATTTTTGCATACTTTCGAACTTCAGGTGCAGGTCATTCCTCTCAATGATTAGGTCTTCACCATATTTGCGGTTAGAGGTAACGACCAAGTCCTGAATGGTCTTCAGCTTCACATCAAACTTCTCCTCACAGGCTTTCTGAATAGAGGCAATCCTGAGCTCGAGAGCCTGAGTCAGTGTGGAGAGTCTGGATAAGTGTTCTGACTGCACTGCCTTAAAAGTTTCAAGAAGAGAGGATTGAGCAACCGTCAGTGATGCTTGCTGATTCTCGAACTCAGCTCATTGTACGTCAAGTGCGTTGGTGAGAATTGCTGAGAAATCAGGGGCAGGCGTGTTCTGAATAGAAGTCTTCAGTGCCCTGATCTCCTCGCACTGAGTTGTTGTAGCCTTCTTCCAACTCTTGTGGACAGCCTTCGCCAGGAGGCGGTTCTGTGTCCCTTGACTCTTGAGAGCCTTGGCTACTGATCGAAACTTTTGGCTTTTAGCAATGGGCACAACCTCGCAAGCAAACTGCAGCAAAAGCTGTTCAGAGTCCGAAACATGAGAGGTTCAACCTGCCGCTGAACCAGGAGGGAGGGAGCTGATAGGTAGATCAGCTGAGGGTTGAGCTCCATCCTCCTGTTAGGTACCCTCAGCAGGCTTCTCAGGGCCTGTATCACTAGGTGGGTCCTGATCATCCGGATCAGATCCCTTTGAAGGCACGGCTACTGAGGGAATTATGTCTTCAAGAAGAGCCAGCATAGCCACCCTTAAGTCTTCGAGGGAGCTTAGGTCAGCAGGCTCAGAATAGCCTATCTGTTGAAGGATCTCTAGCTCCTCGGAATTCAAGATCTCGCAGGATTTGAATCGGATAAGGCGATCGAGGGTGATCCAATCCTGGAACCTGATGAGCATCTGAAGCCTGGCCTTGTGAGCATTGTTCGCCAAGTCAGAGTGACTTGTGATTTCAGGGATGGCCTCAGAGACTTCTCGGGTGGCTCTGTCCTGTAGAGCGTCAGCCTCGTACCCGATTGTCTCAACTTCAGTGCTGGTCTCCCTGTCGTCCACACCAATAGGAGACATAGTCTTCTCAACAGATGGAAGACTGCTGAGTGGTGGAACATCTAGTGGGTCTAAGATGTAGGAGTAGAAACCTAAGGTGCGGTCCCTGTTCTGCTGAGGCCGGTTTCTCAGCTGAGGTTACCTTCTCAGACAGAACCTTTCCTACTGAGACTGTTTTCTCAGAGATGTCTGAGTCGTCCCTCAGTTGGAATGGGGCTACTACCACGGCCTTCTCAGAAGATATCTTTTGCTTCTTCTGAGGGGTAGCACCCTTCTTGCTGGGAGTGGGGGGCTTCCTCTTCCCCTTCCCTTCCTCAGCAGCCCCTGCGCTAATCTGCAGAAGTGCATCGGCCCTGTTGTGGAATCTTATCTTCTTCGGGTTGAAGTAGCCTTTGTCAGCGTAGGCTACGTTGTCTGCTTCGTAGAGGTCTTCAATCATAATTGACAACTTCATCCCGTACAAGAGCTTTCCCTTGGCACTCAGGCGTCCAGTAGATTTGTCGAACTTAGCGGACTGCGTCTGAAACTCTTTTAAGAAGAACTCCGTCTATTTGACCTTGGCCCTATCATAGATGGCCATCATCATTTGGAGTTTTGGTCTGGACACTTGATCGAAAGAGCCTGCTTGGCTCGTTTGGTTAGAGGGAAAGGGAACAAGAAAAGGCTTCTAGAGTGAAGAACAATGAGGGATAATCTCTCTAGGTTCGTGTTCTATCACTTGGATGCTAGAAGCTTTGATTCTATTAAGCTTGGTTCCCTAGAGCACTGTAGTCGCCTTTCATGTTGAGTATTTCTCTGAAGTCCTTGTGGAAAGCTTGTATCTTGTTCGTTCAATGCTCGTAAATTCCTTTTTTCTTCGATTTGATTTTCCCTCTATTTATAGAGGTTAACCATGGATAGATCCGTTGGAGACGAACTGTCAACGTGTCACTCTCTTTGAGTAGCTAATAGCTCTTTTAGAAATCGTGCAGAGTCTACCCTCTTTTTTAGAAAAGTAGTTAACTTGTAGCTTTTTACAAGAACTTTGACAGCTGGCTGCTTGTCATTGGTCGAGGTGTAGAAAGTTGTTGAGACATTCAAACTTCAAAGCAGATACTGAAGCTGACTTCTCTGATGTGTACAACCTCGGACAACTCTACTGATTTAACATTGAGAACATCTGACAATCAAGAAGACTATCAGGTCGTTGCTGAGTCTGACCGGGGGTTCAGTAGTTTACTACTGCTAAAGTCCAACTCTACTGAAGGTCGACTCTGAGTTCAGTGAACTGCTCCTGCTGACTCCAGTTCTACTAACTCTTTCAGTGTGCTGCTCCTGCTGAGTCCAGCACTACTGAATCAGAACACCTCTCTGTATGCTGCTCCTGCTTAGTCCAGCACTACTGAGTCTTCACACCATGGTACTGAGGTGGATGGTCTTGGACCATGCTGGAGGAAACAGAACTTCTGATCTTGGACCATGCTGGAGGAAAGTCTACTGAGTCTGAAGCTTTCAGAGACCAAGGCATTATAATTACAAAGGAATGGTTTACCTATTAAATTAGGGTTTTGGGATCAGCCAAATCTTCTAAACAATCTACAGCTGAATCATCTCCCAACAATAACCATTAGTGGAGAACCTAGATATCGCTGACTTAGTTGATCTTAAGCTTGATAGGATTTCATCTGAGTGCCTTTGGCTAACTAGCACTTTGACCTACTATGGTAAATGCCATCGCGTCTGGATCTACGCTTCTTAGGTGTTAGTATTCATTTGTTGCTCAGGCTGGTTATCTGTATCTTGCAACTGTATCCTTGTAAAATGAGTTGGTAATATCCCCTGAGGAACTCGTAAGAATTAGCACACTAAACCCGGTCGGTTGAGTAAGTTCATGTGTGTTAATAAGGTCCAGTGGTACTACTCAGAAATATAATAAGATGTTAATTAATTTAAGCTGCCTATGGGTTAATTAATTAACGAATATTTTCATCTTAAATACGGGGATCGATTAAGTCTAAAATACAAGTCCATTGCCCAAATTCGGATAAAGGGGTAAGTCAGCACATGGTCTATAGTGGAACGAATCTGTGTTTAGTTTTGATTTTGTTGTAGGCTGAGCATATATTACAAATTGATTTGAGGCCCGGCTTTATTTTTTGTATTGGATCCCTGGTCTGGCCCAATTAGTTTCCTAGCTATTTATTGTCCCTCAGAAATCATTATTAATAGATAAATATATTTTCTATTATTTTATAATGTTATGTATCTGAAATTAATTGGCTGGGCCAATTAATGGATAAATAAAAGTAGCCCACCAAATTAATTTATTATATTATGGGCTAACTGATGTTCCAGTCCATTATAAAGATAATTAAATTAATGGGCTACAAATATTAATATAATTTATAATTTTGGAGTCTCTATATATTAGTTATGTTTATAATCTCTACACACTCATACACGCACCTTTGAGAATAGAGAATGATAGGAATATTTTTCTTAAAATCTCTGACCACACGGAGGAAGATAAAGACCAGGACACAGATTTGAAGATCATAGCTACAACAATATACGAAGGATAAAGGTGCAATTTCAATCCTTCAGTATGGTATGAGATCTTGGTCTGGGATCTGATTCTTGGTTTTAAGAGCATGTTTAGGTTTATTTTCGTCATTACCGGGTTTTTTTCATGTTCGATGCGGCTTGCGTGCCACTATTATTACCCCTTTGTACCGTTTTTTCTCATGAGAAAATCCATGAGTAGTTGATAGGACCAATCTGTATTATGTTTGTACAATTTATTTTATTGTATTTTGGTCTGAGAGGCACAAAAATCGAGGCTGAGGCGCGATGACGCGAAAAGGGAGAAAAAGGCGAAACCCTAGTTTCTGCAAGGGTTTCCTCGTCGGATTCGGGAGGCGCATGGAGGATTTAGGGTTTAGGAAAAGGAAGAAAAATGTGAAACCCTAGCTTCTGATATGTCGGGTATTAGGATGGTGCATATGTTCTCAATCGAGAACTATGTTGTATGGAATGTGAAAATGGAAGCGCATCAAACGTTGCTGCACGATAGCATGACTGGAGTCCTGGAATCTAGACCCATTGTTCCCATGATCGATAGCGTTGAATATGCTACAATGGGAGGCCGGCGGGCCAGAACAGGGTAGACAGATCAGATAGATAAAAGCACTTTCACACCGGAGTAAAGAAAGCTGCACAACCTTGACCAAGTAGCTCTGAATGCTATAATGACAACGTCAGTGACTCATACATCGAGAGGGTGCATAACGGTAAGACCGCTAAGGAACTCTGGGATTCTCTAGCCATACTAAGTCAAGGGACTTCACAAATTTAAGAAAACAAGCTAGAGATAGAGCTACAGAAGTCTGAAACCTCCTTTATGCTGCTTGAACTCAAGGTTGAAGAGTTCGAGCATAGCCTACCACAACATAGCCTAAGTGATCCTGCCAACATGTCCATGGATGATGCGTATAAAGCAACAGTCAGCACTTCGAAATCAAGCCAATAAGTAGAAACTCAATCAGTAGCAAGCACAATGTCAAATCCTATTGCTGAGAACCTTGCAAAAATGCTATACCCTTGTAGCCGTGAAATATCAGGAGGAGGATAGAGTTAGAAAGCTGAAGAGAGCTTCATAGAACTCTCACCACTATAAAGATAATTTCAAGAAGAAAGATGAGACTAACTCTCAATCTGAATGCAAGAACACTAAGACGAATGCCACTCCAACTAAAGATACATCCAAAAGAGAAGGCAGAACCTCACCATGTTACAACTACAAGAACATTGAGCATTACAGCTGCTGAACGAGCTAAACGGAATGCCAGAAGAGACAAGTTTATCAAGAAAAAGCAGGCCTACATAGTTTGAGAGTTGTCCGATTGTTCAAGTGAAGAGGATATTTTCAGGGATTCATCTAAAGATAAAGCCACATTTATGGCAATTGAAGTTGGGAGAAACTGCATACTGTCTCATAACGGGAGAAGAGGCTGAGTTAAACTCTCTTTTACTTATGAGTCCCTCTTCACTACGCACACACGACACGTTCTACGTTGTAGTAGAACACCTAGATGTGGGTATACCCTATAAAGATCTCCTAGAAGAGCAGATTTAGATGAACACCCAGTTCAATAAGACGCTTCAAGAGCTGGAGCTCCTTAGAGCTGAAAATCAGAGACTTTCCCTGGAACGTTATTCAGTTAGATAGACTTGTTTTGAGACAAAAGTAGGAGATTAATTCTCTAATAACCAAGTCTCAGCAACAAGAAGCTCAGATCTCAGTTCTGACCTAGGACATTTTAGAGAAAGATACTAAAATTGCCAGTCTGAGTCAGAAGCTTTCATAAGTCAAAGCAGAATATGAAGCACTAAGGAAAAATGATGAGGTTTGGAGAACCTTGATGACTGAGCAGTATCTAGGGGCCAAAGAGAAGCTTGAAGGGATGCTAAGAGTTCAGAGACCTGCCTTCACGAAGGGAGGATTTGGATATACACATGAGCCATCAACTTCAACGCACATAAGCTCAAAAAAGCTAGCTGATCGATTTGTCTAAACGGGAACTCAATATGCTAAACCTATGAACCCCTAGGGAAGGAACAAACAGAAGATCAAAGCAGCTAATGACCAGAGGTTCAAGCCCCAGAACACCCAGATCAAATTTAGGGGGAACCAAGAAAGTCATATTGCCTGAACAGTTTGGTCAACCACAGTGGACTTATCCAACACAGTACGGATCATACTATTGTGAGCCCAAGGTTAGGAGAAGTCCTAAAGTTCAGAAGAATAGAACTCTTGAACCTCAATTTGCTAAGAATTCAACATATCCTAGTTCAGCAGTAAGGTTTGTTGACAGCAAGTGAAAGATGATGTCTGAGACCACCAAGGTTGTCAGACAGATTTTGGTTCCAAGAATGACTAAAATCTGAGGACCCAACCTGAAAATTAAGGGTACCCGAATTAATTTTTGTTTTGCAGGTGGATAAGGACCATTGGGTAGTAGATAGTGGATGCTCAAGACACATGACAAACCAGAAAAATCTACTAACCAACTACATAATTCGCACATGTAATCCTTTATCTTGTATAAAATTTAGATTTGTATAATGTGTCGGGTATCACAGAAGACTACACGAATTGGTTAAACTGACAAGATATAAACAGTTATCACAGTTGAGACAACTTAAGGATAAGTTGTCGTTTTATGCTGCAGTTTAGATAAGAAGTGGCTTGTCTTGGCTTGTTATCTTTACTAGTACACTTAAGGTGGTGTATTGATGGATCACAGTGAGATGTGTTCTCTTAACTGACCTTATTAGAGAACCAAGATCTCGGTGACTTAGTTGTTCTTAAGCTTGGTAAGACTTCAGCTGAGTGCATTTGACTATCTATGACTTTGACCTACTATGGTAAACGTCATCGCGATCGAATCTACGTATCTTGGGTGTTAGTAGTTATTTGTGGCTTAGGCTGGTTGTCTATATCTTGCAACCGTATCCTAGTAGATTGATAATATCCCCTGAGGAACTCGTAAGGATTCGCAAACTAAACCCGACTAGTTGATTAAGCTCAGGTGGGTTAATAATGTCGAGTGGTACTACTTAGGAATATAATAAGATGTTAATTAATTTAAGCTGTCAATGAGCATAATTAATTAACGGATATTTCAACATTAAATACGGAGATCGGTTAAGTCTAAAATACAAGCCCAGGCTCAAGTTGGAATAAAGGGGTAAGTCATCATGGATTCTATAGTGGAATGAATCTATATTTATTAATTAATTTTGCTCTGGGCTGAGCATAGATAATTAATTAATTTGAGGCCAAATTTATTTCTTATATTAGATCCCTGATCTAGTCCAATTAGTTACCTTGTTATTTATTATCTCTCATAAATCACTACTAATAGATTAACACATTTGTATTATTTAATAATGTTATTTATCTGGAATTAATTGGTTGGGCCAATTAATTGATAAATAAAAGTAGCTGAACAAATTAATTTATTATATTACAGGCTAATTGATGTAGAAGCTCATCAGGGATATAATTATTTTAATGGGCAAATATTAATATAATATTAGTTTTTGAAGCCTATATATATTAGGGTTTTGTTCATAATCAGAACACACATACACACATTCTAAGATACGCACGTGTGTTTAAGAAAGGGACACATTATTATTTTCTTCAGTTCTCTGACCACCCGGAGGGAGAAAAAGGCCGGGACACAAATCAGAAGATCTAAACAGAAGCAACAATCAAAACGACTACAACATACGTGGAAGAAGGTACAATCTTTCCTCTTCTAATTCCATCACGTACAACAATACAGACCCAGAATTGAGTTTGGTGACAACTCCAAATGATATACAAGGGGATATGGAACATAGAAGATTGGAACAATCACAACTCTTAGAGTAACATCTGTTGAAGGACATCAACATAACATCTTTCCAGTTAGTCAATTCTATGATAACCTTAATAGAGTAACCTTTGACGTTGGTTTCTGTGATGTTCTTGATAAATCTGCAGGGAAAAAAGTGTTGTTGGTCCGGAGACGAGTATCAGGTGTAGAGGGGGGGTGAATACACCTGATTACAAGTTTTTCCTCAAACGCGAAGGTCAGCTGAATGCTGAGATTTGCTACTGAATAAATTCAGTGTCAGATAAACCTTCTGATCGCAGGTCAGAGTGATTCAGCAGCTGAGTTCCTTCTACTGACTAAAGTCAGTATGAAAACTTCAGTATGCAAAATGTTGTGCGGATAAATGTGGGTCCCGGTAGACTTCGTCTCCTTGAAAACGTTTTTATGCTAACCAAAACCGTTTTGGCTGGTGCACTTTTCAAGTTCGTTTTATGCAAAGGATGGTTTTCTAAACAGTTTGAAATGCAATGCAATAAAACAATAAACGACACAAGCAATTTTTTATGTGGTTCGGATACGCAAGATCCTACGTCCACGGTCCTGCTGAACAGGAGGTCTTGTTCATTAATCTGAGTAAGCCTCAACAAGGAATCTGTGCACTGGACAGATCCTTCTAAGTTATAGTCATTAGCGACTTTTACAAATCAAACCGAAGTTTGAAGGGGAGGGGGTGATCTTCAACAATGAAGGAGTTCTTCCAATAAGAACAATTCACATAATGTGAACTCCTTCGAATGTTCTAAGCTAAGATATTAGGACAAGTTCCGCCAATTATAATATAAGGCATTCTAAGAAGAAGAAAAAAAATTGGTGAAATTGGTTCTCAATCTTTTAGTATTTGGATGTTTTGGTCCTTTTTAGTTTTTTGTTTTTTTATTTTTTAAAGTTTAACTAATCGTTGACTAACCAAGAGTTTAACGGAATGATCAATTTATCCAAAATTCTATAATTTGAGAAGAAGCTTCTATGCACTAAAGTGGTTAAGAAGATAAGAAGAAGAACCATGGTGAGAACGTTGTTGAGAATGATGGTAGTTAGGGTTTTGCTATTAGAATGAGGAAAATCTATGTTTGATCACCTAAAGGATAGAAATCTTCATGCTAAGTTAATTCGCTGCAAATCTCAATTTAATTGTCGTATTTGCCCATATTACTCACG
This sequence comes from Lavandula angustifolia, assembly GCA_028984105.1. NCBI lineage: Eukaryota > Viridiplantae > Streptophyta > Magnoliopsida > Lamiales > Lamiaceae > Lavandula > Lavandula angustifolia. Next base: position 16,169,814 of record CM054817.1, read on the forward strand.
GATTTTGGATGGAAAAGTGTAGTAGGGAGGTAACTTAATCTATTTTCACAGGTTGGTGGTGCGTCTAGATAGTTATTACTTAATTAGTTTATAAACTGGAATTAAAGAAATAATTACTTTTTTATTGATAATTGACTAAATGATGAGAAAATAAGTAATTCTCTCGTCCCGCCGGACTTGTCTTGCTTCTTTTCGGCACGGGGATTAAGATGGGTGGATTGTTGTGTGTAGATGAGTCGGTGATTGTGTATAGAAAAGTATGTCCCACAAAGAAAAAAAAGTAAGAGTTTGTGTACTAATTATTTTCCTTTTTATAAAACAATACAAGTAACCAAAAAATAAAATAAGACAAGTCAAGCGGGAGGAGGGAGTACTATTTTTAGACCCTTAATTAATTATGTAATTACATTATTTATTAGGTGTGGGCTCCAAATCTATTAAGGATTAGACAGGTTCTATAAATAATTAAGTAATTACGGTTCAATTCTTCTCCTAAGTTCAATTAAATTTTTTGAACATTGAGCGAAAATCCCGAAGATTTCAAAGGAGCTATCCATTCGGTGTTGGATCTCGAGCAAAGGGTAACAGATTAGAAGATTTGTTTTGGAGTCGCAAATCAGAAGATATGTAATCTTATTACGATCAGGTATGATGTATTCCTTCAATTATGTATTGTCCATTAATGTTACAGGGATCTTCACATTCTGTTTTTACCTAGGAATTTAATCGTGCATGATGTCGTCCTTAATTGGGAAGAATTTCAGTTTCATGATAGCAGTTACAAGTTCGATAGTAATGAAGAAATCAACATAGAAAATAAGGTTGACATTAACTCATAGGGTAGTGAAAGGGATAGGGATGAAACTAGAGATGATTTTTACCTTCTGGTACTGCTATTTTTTAATCAACAGCCTGGAAAGTAATGAGTATTTCATAGTGAGAATTCAGATTTAGAAAGGGGATGATAGTCAAAAGTCAAAAAAAAAAAATTGACTGGTTGACCAAGAGGCCTTTCAATTTACTAGTAGCTAATTGGTGATACAATATTAGAATCAATAAGGCAAGAATCCATGCAAACCACTCTGTTGGCATTAATAACAAATAACAATTGGATAAATTTGATCTAGAAATTTGAGTTGTTTGCTAATGAGTTACTCTAGTGCCTAGTCTATGATACTACAACTAACAAGAAACTTGGTGTGGAGTTAACATGGTCCACATAGCCATACTGGGATTGAATTTTGAAGGAGACGTTGAACACGAGCTTAGCAAGCAGGATAGTGCATGTCGGGATGTTAAATGGATGGCCACTTAGAGCTCTCATATTGCTTGCCTAAGCATCATGATAGTTCAATTAAGGTTCTTCCTTTAGTGTGAATTTGACGAAGAGTTCTTAAGAATGACTCCTTTACTTTTTGGCTACTCATTGTTGTTTTTTCCCTTCTATGCTTTGTAACTCATCCCCATCAAAGAAATTAAGTTTTTCAATTCTTATTTTGATGACTATTTTATGCTTCTAATTTTAATCTGGTTATGCAAACCTTATTTGCTAAGTTCTTCAATTTAATGATATGTTGACTTGGTGTAATAACTAGGCAACATTTGGCTATCACATGAAAGAACATGAAATACCCAAGGTATAGAATGCTCGTGTTGTTTTAATATAAATTTAAATATATACAAAGGGAAGAAAACAAACATTACTAACAAACTAAAATATTTGTAATATGAATCGTGTTGCAAGGGAGGTTTCCAAAAACCTCAGACAAAAAATATTACAGATTACAAAACAAAGTATAATAACATGATATTTTTTATTTTGGTCCTATAATGTAGCATGTGCCTGTTTTTTCTTTTTATATATCATCTATTCGTTTTTAGTCCCTTAATGTGTCTATCAGATTCTAGTCCTATAGCTCAAACAATGTCAGATTTTGGTCTCTAACTTTTTCCGACGGAGAGTGTAGTTACATACACTTTTTGCTATTCAACTATCTCAACCGGACGATCAAAATTAGACAAGTTTAAAAATTAAAGTACAGAAAAGGGATAGAAGTCACAATAAATGATCAAAATCAATATTTTCTCTGATTATTGATGCAACAATTCACAAAATTTTGTGTGCATCGGATGTAGGTACATCCGGGTCCTTTTTGGCCCAATTGCGACCCAATTACCCACCCCTATCCAGATCCTCACCCACTGACGTCATGTTGGCGTCATATTTTTGTTTTTTAATTTTATTTTTAGTGTTTTTAAGGCCAGGTGTCATTTGTTGTGAATAAACGTGTCATTAATTAAGTATTATTTGTTTCAAAACAAATGTGACATTTTCGTTTTCAACATCTTCTACCATACTTATGGAAGTGTCATTTGTTTTGAAGTAAAGTATCATTTGTAGAGAATTATTAGCTTCGAACAAAAGCGTCATTTATTTTTAATGAAGTGTCATTCGTAAAGTATAATAATTTATTCACTATCAATTACTTTTGAAAAAATGTCATTGGTTTCAAAAAAGAGTGTCATTTGTTTATGAAAGAATTGTCTGAACAAAAGTGTCATTTGTTGTGAACAAATGTGTTATTTATCTCAAAGTGTCAATCAAACTAATACGAAATTGTATCTAATTCAGCAAAGAAAAAAATAATCCATAGCAACAACGAGAACACCAAGATTTATGTTGCAAAACTCCTTCAATGTGAAGAGGTAGAAATCATGAGATCCTTAGGTCTAGTAAAATCTAGAATAACCAAGTAAATAGTACAACCGAACAAATATAATATGATATCTAGCCCTTAACAACAACTGCGATGGCACTAGAATAACAAACTAAAAGATAAAGACCTAAAATATACACAAAACCACTAGTAGAATTCTGAAAAATATAACTCAATCTAACCATTAGATTTACAATTCCATCGGTCATAATGTAGAACGACTTGTTTTCTATCCAACAACATATAAATACCCGATTGTTGAAAACGCCGAAACTGTACAAGCCTGCGGACTTGTCAGCTACTTGGCGGCAGCGTTGGATGAACCTAGGCAGAGCAATCGTGGTGGCGAAGATGGATGAATGGGTGAGTGAAGAGAGATAGATCTTTTTTTGTGTTGAGATGTGGGGAGAAGAGAGAGGCACTACGTTGAGAATGAAGATAAGATGAAAAATATGCAAAACTAGAGTTTAATCTATAGGGAGTGGATCTTTTGAGATCCAATGTCTCCCATGAGATATGAGAACTCATCTCAACCATTAATTTCCTTGATCAATGGCTAGCAATTTTCCTGAATTTGTCATTTAAAATTAAATCAAAAATGAGAAATTGAATTTCATTAAGGGCATTTTCGTAACTTGCATATGATTTAATTTTCCAAAATATACAATCATCTTCTCCCTTTGTCCTTGCACGTTTCTTTTCTCTCTCTCCTCACCTAGCATTTTCTCTCAGCTCAGCCACCTCTCTCCCTTGCAACACCTCTCTCCCAGCTCAATTTCACCTTCGTGTTGTGAGTATCCACCGTTGTCATCGAGTGTAAGTTGATTTCATTTTTTTCTTTGATTTTTTTGTTCTCGAGAATGTCGTCTCCGCTTGTAGAAATGGCCGACGTTAATTTTAATCGTCTTTGAAATAGGGCTTGTTTATTTTCGTAGAACCACTCTGTTGAGTTCCCTTTATGATTGATTTTGTTGGGTTTATTGTTATTGGCCAATTTGTTCTCAATTTGGGGTTTTCATTGCTTCATTGAATTAGTTTATATGAAAATTTATTCTCCAATTGATTTTTCAATCGTTCTCCCATTTCATATGGTTTATACTAGGATTTTGGATTTCATTTTTCTACTGAACATTTCATATTTCCTTTGTAATTTGTTCATATTTTTCGCTTCCCTATTTTTGATGATGTGTTCATGCATATTCTATTACTTAGTTATGCTAAATTCGTTATATTTCCATGCATGACAGAGCCAGAATGGCAGACTCACTGGGTGAAAGGGTTTCATATGATTCTGTTGATTCTATTTTCATTCCGGAATGGCACAATGAATTCAAAACCATATGTTGGAAATAATTTCTCAAGTTTGGATGAAGCGGAAAACTTTTACAAAGTTATGGATGATCAAGATTATTCGTAGTTTTTTATGTTATTCGAAACATGCCCAAACTTTGTTCTTCTAATTAGCTTTATTGCAGTTAATTATGTTTTAGTTTTCGGGTTTCTTGGATACATTATAATTATATTGACTTTTAAGTAATTATATTCTTTATGTTTTATTTACTAGTTGTCAATTATGTGTCTTTGTCTTTCATTTATGCATATCTTTACTGAAATATGCATAAATCCGTATATTGTCATGCATGACTTCTTGGAAGCATATACTCTATATGGACGCATCAATAGTTTTTCATGCGTATGTTTCCTCATGTTTATGCATAAATAATACTAGGTTTATGCATACTTGATTTAGATGTAATAATTACCTATTTATTGTTGTAACTTACTATAATGCATAAAGGACTTGTGTCTTCTGCATAACTTAGCTATTTCTTATGCATAAAGAGGGACTATCTTTTGTTTACTTGTATGTCAACTATGTGTCTTTGCTATCTTACTATCTTTTGTTTTGTTTTATTTATGCATACTATTTTATTGGATCATGCATAGTTCATTTAACTTTATGCATATTTGATTAAAATCTATCATAATTCAAAAATATTCCTATTTCAAAAATAATATTGTCATCAAGCATACTACATTAAAAACAAAAAAAGTTTAATCTACTTAGTTGTTTTATTTTAACAATTTCCAACAAAAAATACAAATTCTATGATAATAGATTAAGTTTCTTAATATCTCATTATCTAACAACATTTTTTCTGCCTCTTTAGTATTCAGATTCTTTTCCTCAAAATGATCATAGACTTCTTTTTTTACATCGCGTCCTTCAATTTGTTTTCAGCCAAGTCCACTATTGTCAAATAATAGTGAACCCTCAAAAGCCTTATTTGCTTAAAGCTTTTCTTTACAATACTAGACTTTCAATTTACTTCTCTCCATGTGCCTCATCAAATAAATCCTTACAACAAATGTATTTATGCTCAAACGCAAGGTTGTTTATCCATATTAACTTTATACTTTATGCATATATAAGACATTGTTTATATTATTATATGCATAACTTGGAAGAGAAATAAGCATAAACTAGTTTTTCATTATGGATAAACAAAGAATGACAATACATATATGAGTTCATTGATTTTGATTTAATGCATACTTGTATAATAATTCATGCATAACCTTTACTAATTTTATGCATTCTCTGTGTTATCCTCTGTTGGGATGAGATTCCGTATGATAAGATCTGAAGATCTCAAAACCCTAGCTGAATGATGAGCCTTATATAATGTAATGGTTTAGTTGAGTTCAACATGTTAGGAACTCAGTAGGCTAGCTAAAGTTCAGTAGATGATAGGATTCAATAGAGCATATGTCGTTCAGTCGGAAGAACTCAGGATCAGGAACTCAGTTGGGAATGTTATAACCCACTGAATCTGCAAAGGAATTCGAGCCACGCACTGAATAGCACAGAAGAATGTTAATTCAGTAAAAGGTCTGAGGAATCAGAGGAAGTCAACTCAGCATGCTCTTGGAGTTCGAACAAACCTCACCTACTCGCTAACCTCGACAAATGAGAAGCCGCCAGCGTTGTACCTGCTCTGATATAAAGTTGCTTCCTAGACTGAAAAAGAGGGAATAACATTCAAAATAAAGATAGTTGTTTTCCTTGTCATTTTTGACACGTGTCTAGACTCCCTCCAACGGATCTATTCATGAGTCAAAGCTATAAATAGAGAAGAGTCTTCATGCAGAGAAGACACCGGGAACCAAAGCTTTCAAGCAAACAAACACTCTAGCAAACTCAAAGTCGAACCCAACGAAGAACTTGCATACAGAGAGATTCTTTCTGCTTCTTCACTCTAGAGATCCATTAGTTCCCTCTCTCAATTCTAAAAAGTCTTATTGTAATATCATAATCTTAGAAAAACTCGAAGGAGTTCAGCTTTCTAAACTGTTTTTATTGTAAGAACTCCTTCATAGTTGGAGAAGATCAAACCCTTGTGTTTGAAATTGTAAAGTCACTATGACTATAAGTAGAGTATCTGTCCAGCGCATATATCAACTAAGACTTGCTCAGTATAGCAAACAAGAACTGTAGTTGTCCAGTGTACAGATGAACTGAGACTTGCTCTGTATAAATTAATTCAAGAACTCCTGGTTTGTTCAGGACAGTGGACGTAGGATCCTGTGTATCCGAATCACTTTAAAAATTGCTTGTGTCGATTTACTGTTGCGTTGATTATTGTTCATATTGCATAAAACCGACTTTAAATCCATCAACATAAAACGTGTTTTCAAACTGAGACGAACATATTTTTGGGCCTACACTTCTGCACACTATATCTTATACTGAACTACTTTTCACTGACTAAAGTCAGTATCAGTAGATAGGACTCAGTAGAAGGATACTCTGCCCACGCGATCTAGAAAGTTAATTTTGCCAACTGACTAATTCAGTAGCAATATTCAGTAGCACCGACATTCACGTTTGAGTTTAAATTTGCACTCAGGTGTTAGGTGACCCCCCCCCCCTCTACACCTAAAGACTTGTCTCTAGACCAATAATTAGTATCAGAGCGGTGTTCTTCTCTGAAAACCGGTCTACTCGAACAGATCCTGAAAACTGTTTTCTCTCCATTTACATCTCTTCGTAGCATCCTATACTTGTTCTTCAAAATGTTTGATATTTCATGTATAAGGACAGTACCCATGTTTTTAGTAGAAAACTACGCGCTATGGTGTGTAAGGATGGAGGCGCACTTAACATCGCTACATGATAGTATGACCGACGTCCTAGAGAAAGGACCTATTGTTCCAATGATCGCACTACTACAAATTTTGTCTACGACAACACTGGAAAGACAACGGTTTTTGTGAAAAACCGTTGTCGTACATCGAAAAACCGTTGTCATAGTTAAAACCGTTGTCTTTTATATCAAAAGTGCGCTCATAGACAACGGTTATGCCAACCGTTGTCGTTTATGTGTTGTCGTATATTTTACGTTGCGTGTATAGACAACAATTTTCGTAACTGTTGTCGTTTAGCCGTTGTTGTAGCTAAATTTTACTCATAGACAACTGTTGATAAAACTGTTGTCATTTATCCGTTTAAAAAAAATATGTACAATATTTTTAAATATAATTTAACATAACTAAATTGTAAATTTTTTTTAAAAAATCCATTATTAAATAGTAAAATCTAATACAAATTATTTACATATAAAAATTCTTTATTATATTAGTACTTAATCTTAAATGGTTAATGATAACTTAAAATTTTATGTTTCTTTAATCATATTTTATTATATTAGTACTTAATCCTAAATTGTATTATTATTTACATATTTTTATTATTAGTTATTACTATTACTTCAAATAAATTAATGAATTAACTTTCCAAACCCAATATATTCGGCCACTCTCCAACACAAAAGACAAGGAAAAGAAAAGAAAAGGAAAAGCCCTAGTTTCAAATTCACTCGGTGAGGGCGACGTCGGATATAGAGAACTGAGAACGAGCTCCTAACACTACGTAGTGAGGATGGAAAGTCGGAGACGAGATGGCCCGGCTGACAATGAGTTTCGACAAGATTAAAGTCCACAAGCCCGTCGTAGAGATGGACGGTTAGTTTCTTCTGTCCTGCTCCGCCAACGAAATTATGTTGCTCTTCTTGGTTTGGTTATATGGATTGGTCGAACACACAGCGTGTGATTATAATTGATCTTGAAATTGGGACTATAATCGGCTTATTGATTATACCTAGTTTAGATGTCTTCTCAAATCTTGATTAAATGGGCGTGCTGGTACTTTATAGTAACAACGGTTTTTCCACTGTAAAAGAATTTATCTTTTCGTTCGCCTTCCTCTTGTTACGAGGATCATGAGGAAAAACCGATGTTTAGGCATAGATAAAGTTCAGAATTTGGTGGTGTGGCTTTGTTTCTTTGGGCGTATGGCGATCAATTCACTTGTTTAACCAAACTAACAGTGTCCCATCGGAGACAGAGAACTGAACGAGCTGCCTGAGGTTTAAGTCGTATTTCAGTTTTTTTATGTAATAGTAACTTTTTTTTGTATTTAGTCTTTAAAAATTGTCTTAGGGACAAAACTATATGGAAATAATAAGGGGTTCGGATCTATGCCGTCAGCAATAGCGTCCAGGAAAGTGGCAGCAACCACTACGAGAGGTGGATTTCCTTTTTTGATGTTTTCTTCTTTAGTTTTTTATAGGGTATTTGTAGTAATGAGCATAAGAGTGGACATAAGTAATATTTCTTTATTGCCTTGTATTCTACTTTGATTTGAAGATGGTACGAAAGTGATATGAAAAGTGATTGTGTTCAGAGGCCACATTGAAGGCCATGAAGGAGAAGTCGAAAAGAAGCAGAAATCGTAGAGCCCGAGCCTGATCCGACAGCAGAAGTTCTTTTCTTGTGCAGTTATGAAGGGTGTGGTAAGACATTTATTGATGCAGGAGCTTTGCGTAAGCACTCTCATATTCATTGGGAGAGACAGTATGTTTGTCATTATGAGAATTGTGGGAAGGTAATTTCTTGTGGCAAATTTACAAATGGGATGAATGACTATAGGAATAGGTTAACTTGCTCTGTTAAAGTACCTTAAAGCAAATAATAGGACTACTCCAGCCACATATACTTTAGAATCGTCTAACTAAGTGAGGCAAAGTAAACTAAGCAAATATAACGAAATTCATGCTAGTTCTTTTCACATGTTAACTGTTAATATCAAGTAACTACAGATCCAAAACTTTTCTTTGTTTTTGCTGGGAATGTAGAAGATGGCCTATATTTTCTTTGCAGATTATGTTATCTATTTAGTTATTGTGGTGTGATTTCGTGAGTGTTAACTGTATTGCTATAAAGTTCTATCTTTGCATATTCTCCTGATAAACAAGTAGCATTTCTAGTAGCTTCTTAACTCAAGTGTCATTACAATGGAAAGGCAAATTGTTCTTATGCAAGTTGGTTGTAGTTAATATATTTTTTAAGAGAATTATGTGCTTTGCAGAAATTATTGGACAGTTCAAAACTAAAGATGCACTTTATGATTCACACTGGGGAGAGAGACTTTGTGTGCCCACATGAAGGTTGTGGTAAGGTGAGTAATCATCTTCTTCGTAGCATACCGGTTTTATGATGTTTGGTTTTTTATCATATAATTTACTCATGTGCAGGCATTCTCTCTGGACATCAAGTTGTACAGTAATTGGTTAGTGTTTCCTTCTCCAACTGTTTTTTTTTTTCAATGGCTATTGAATCGACTTTAAAAAGATACACAACTCTTGGCTCCAATGGGTTGCAGGTAGATATTGGCAGGTAGATATGACAAGGAAAATAACTCCACAAGTTCGTGTACGATTTGGCCGTGCTCAAGTACTGGGGTCCGTGTGTAACCACCAACTACTCGGTAAATTCTTCGAACAACTGTTGCGAGGAATTATTACTTTGTTTAGTAATTAATGAACTACTATTGTTGTAGTGTTTATATTTGAGATTTTAGTTGTCGAACAATGAGTTTTATTAATAGCATGGAGTTTCTCGACATTGGTTTTTTGTTAAATATTATATTAAGTACTTGTTAAAAATATTTACGTCAACGCCATTTTCAACAACGGTAGAAAATTTTACAACAGAGTCAATCATTGTTAAAAACACAAACAACAATGGTCGAAAAAATTTACGATCGTTATAAAGATACAACAACGCTAGAAAACCGTTGTCAAACATACCAACGACAACAGTGGAAAAGAGAAACGACAACGGATGAAAATTGTTGTTGATTATACATACAACAACGGTTATAAAAAAGAAAAGACAACGGTTGAAAACTGTTGGGTGATGATGCTATCCTCAACAGTATTAGATGTAGTGGGAAATGATTCTATCTTCTTTACTAACCGATACTCAGTAGCCTTGTGCTCTGAATTAGTCTGAAGATTTGAAGATCCCAAAACCCTATCTTGATCGGTGAACCTTTAAGTTGTAACCTGTTTTTGTCTCTGAGGTTTCAGATTCAGTAGACCCTCTGCTCTGGTTCAGGCATTCAGTTGCTTATCCGCCTCAGTACCAGAAGTAGAAGACTCAGTAAATACTAGACTCAGCAGGAGCAGTATACTGAAAGGAGTCAGTTGAATTGAACTCAGCAGGAGTAGTTCACTGTACTCAGAGTTGATCTCCAGTAAAGCAGACTCAGCAGGAGTTCACTACTGAATCAAAGATCGGACTCAAGCAACGGCCGCATGACGTCTCGAACCGTCGATCTTTCAAAGACAATCAGCATAGTCAAGTACGAGGAAGAGAGAAGTCGGCATCAAATCTCCTTGAAGTCTGTTCTGTCTCAACCACTTTCTGAACCTCGATCAATGACAAGCAGACACCTATCCTACACCTACTAAAGCTGCAAGTCAACAACTTTCCGGAAAAGAGGGAAAAGACTCTGCAAATGCTACAAAAGAGCCGTTAGCTACCCAAAAAGAGAGGGACAAAGGATCATCGTCTCCAACGGATCTTTCCTAGTCTCTTCTCTATAAATAGAGGGATAAATCAAATTTGAAGCTCATAGGGAAGAAACGAAAAAAGAAAGAAAAAGAAAAACCGCATACATATAGCATTCAAACGAGCAAGCTCGAAAAGCCTAAGTTCTCCGCAAGAAGTTCGAAGAATTCATCTTCGGCGAAGAACTATATTCTAGCTCTTAGGGAACCAAGCTGAACTGTTAAATACAGCCTCTAGTATCCAAACGACGATACACGAACACAAAGTCATACTCAGCTATTCGTCGTTCTAGAAGCCACTTCATTGTTCCCTATCCCTCTAACCTAAGCTCAATAGAATATATCCATAGCTTAGACGAAGGAGTTCATCTTTGAACTGTTCTTTATTGTAAAGAACTCCTTCATAGTTGGAGAGTTTTTCAAACACTCAGTTTGATAACCTTGTAAACTAAGACTTGCTCAGTATAAATCTCAAGACCAGAGTTTGTCCAGCGTACAAACCAACTGAGACTACCTCAGTATAATAAATAGCTTCCTGATCATTCGGGACAGTCCGAACCACTTTAAAAATCTCTTGTGTCTCGTATTCTTTTTCACTGTTGCATTGATTTAACTGTTCATACTGAAAAGCCTTCTTAAATCATTCAACTGAGTTTCAGCAAACTTAACTGATTGCACTAATCTACTGAAACTGTTTTATTAAAAACGTTTTCCAACTCAACTGAATTGGGCCTACACTATTCCGCACCACCGAACTCTATCGCAAGATATCCGAATTCGACTCTCAGTCAGCTAGCAGATCTCAGTAGAGTCAGTCACTCTGCCAACACGATTCAGAACAGCTTATCTGGTCTGCTGAACCTGTTCAGCAAGACACTATCCTGAAAAGGACTGTTCGTGTTTAAGTTGAGAAATCGATTTTCAGGTGTATTTACCCCCCCCCCTCTACACCTGAACGTGCTCTCGGGATCAACAATTGGTATCAGAGCAGGAGTTCTCTAAGACTCTTGGTATTATGAAACTGGTCTACTTGAACGGATCCGGAAAACGTTTTCACTGCATATCATTCTTCATTCATATCATTATCAATTATGTCTGATATGTCAGGTATAAGGATGGTGCCCATGTTCTCAGTAGAGAACTACGGCGTATGGCGAGTCAGAATGGAAGCCCATCTGACCTCTCTCCACGACAGCATGACAGAAGTTCTTGAGGATGGACCTATCGTCCCCATGATAGATAGTGCCGTAACCCAGGATCCAGCAGATGGAGGTGGAATGGTGACCGAAAAGAAGATTCCCAAGGATAGAAATCTCTTCACCCCAGAGGAGAAGAAGCTTCACAACTTAGACCGCGTCGCCAGAAACGCCATACTGACCACCTTAAATGATTCCTACCTCGGGAGAGTTTAGGATTGCAAGTCCGCTAAGGAACTCTGGGATGCTCTAGCGCTACTGAGTCGGGGGACTCAAAAGATCAAAGCAAATAAACTTGCGCTGGAACTCCAAAAGCTGGAAAACTGTCGCTCATGCCTGATGACACCATTGAAGATCTCAACGTCAGATTCACGAATCTGATTAACTCCATCAACGGGCTGGGAAAGACATTCTCCAACCGAGAAATGAATCTCAAGATTTTGAGGGCACTGCCAGATGGTCACTGGACTCCTTCTGCTACTTTATTACGTCATTATGATTTAGATATTGTTACTCATGACCATATCTTTTTAGAACTCAATGCAGAGGAATTCGAGTTTGGCTTACCTCAAAGGAAGCAGCGAGCTGAAGCTGACACCAAAATCGACCATTCATTCAAAGCATCAGTTAGCTCAGCAGCTCCAGCGTCTAGCAAGGCTGAACCTTCACTCACTGACATACAAGAAGGCAATCTAGCCAAGAAATACGCACTGCTTGCCGTAAAATACCAGAAGGAGAAAGAGAGGCGCAGAAAGCTCTCAAGAGTTGTCAGAGACTCTAAGGGTAAGAATGAATACACACCCAAGCGCACTCCTGACTCAAATACTTCTGAATGCAGGAAACAGGATGACTCAGCACAGTCAAAAGACAGTGAAAGTAAGGAAGAAAGAGTCACCACCTGCTACAACTGCAAAAGGCCAGGACATTATCAGTATGATTGTCCCGAGCTCAGCACTGCTGAACGAGCAGCACGCAAAGCTTGAAGGGAGAAGTTCATCAAGAAGAGACAAGCATACATTGCTGGTGAACTCTCAGACGACTCAGATGAAGTCGACTCCTTCATGGATTCATCGGATGATGAAGCAGCCTTCATGGCCTTAGAGCTTGAAAATGAAGAAAATATTGAAAAGTGTCTCATGGCGGGAGAAGAGGATGAGGTAAACTCTCATGAACCATTTAATTCCTCTTCACATTGCACACACGACACTCTTTCAGGTGGAGATGAGAATTTGGACATCACGATCGCATATGAAGAACTACTCGACGAACAAATTCGGATGAGTCTGCAGCTCAGTAAGACTCTTCAGTAATTGGATACCCTGAAAGTGGAGAATCAGAGACTTTCTCAGAAGAGTCAGGTTGCTACTGAGTCTGAAGGACTTATGTTGAGACTCACGGAGGAGATAAACTCTTTGATGGCCAAGTCTCAGCATCAAGAAGATCGGATCTCAGTTCTGACCAACGACTTAACTCAGAAAGATACTGAACTGAGTCTACTGAAGCAAGAACTGTCAGGACTTCAGACCGAGCATGAAACGCTAAAGAAAAGTGATGATGTCTGGAGAAACCTGATGACTGAGCGTTACATGGGCGCTGAAAAGAAGCTAGAGGCTATGCTAGCAAGCAACAAGCCCAAGCATTGTAAGGAAGGACTTGGATTCAGCCAGGGAACTTCCTCATCTGCCCCCGTACACTCAGAAGTGCGACTTGCTGATAGGTTTGTTCAAAGGGAGACCATCAATGCAGACATACTGAATCCCCTAGCCAAGAACAAACAGAAGATGAAGGCACCTCATACTACACATCAACACTCTGACAAGAAGATCAACACCAAAACACCCCAGTTCAGTAAAGGGGGAACCAGCAAATCAAAATAAGCTGATCAGTATGGACCTCCTCAGCTGACACATCCAGCTCAATATGGGTCATATTATTATGATCCTATAGTCAGGAGAGGATCCAAAAGTCAGAAGAAGAAGAAGAAAGCCGCACAAAAGGCAAATGTCAGCAGTCCACCCACTCAGAAGATCAGGACTCCTGAGCCTGAAAAGCCTAAAAAGTCGGCATCAACCAGTCCAGTGGTCAGATACGTTGACGCAAGTAGAAAGGAGTTGTCTGAGACCACCAGGGTCATAAGACAAATATGGGTTACCAAAACTAACATCTAAGGACCCAAAATCAAAATAAAGGGTACCTAAATATAATTATGTTTTGCAGGTGCACAAAGATCCTTGGTATGTGGACAGCGGATGCTCAAGACACATGACTTACCAAAAGGACTTGCTGAAGAATTATACAACTGAAGAAGGACCCCGAATCGAGTTTGGAGACAATGTCAAAGGCTATACCAGAGGCTATGCAACACTCAGCATTGGAACTGCCAAAGTTCCAAGAGTATCATATGTTGAAGGACTTCAGCATAACCTTCTCTCTGTTAGTCAATTTTGTGATAACTCGAATAGAGTGATATTTGACGCTGGTTTCTGTGATGTTATTGATAAATCCACAGGGAAAACAGTGTTATCAGGTTCGTGCAAGAAGAATATCTATGTAGCTGACTGGAACTCAGCTGAACCTGAAGCTTGTCTGTTGGCGAAGAATGACAGCAGAACGGGTTGGCTTTGGCACAGGAGACTCAGCCATCTCAACTTCAAGACGCTCAACAAATTAGCAAGAAACACTCTAGCAAGAGGACTGCCGAATGAAGTATTCAGCAACGACACTCAGTGTGAAGCATGTCTGAAGAGAAAGCAAACAAAGAAACAAAATCCACCTGTTCCATCTCCTTCCACTGATGGAATCCTTCAGCTGCTACATATGGATTTGTTCGGTCCAGTCTCTCCGGTGACGATCAGAGGAAAGAAGTATGCATTAGTGGTCATTGATGACTACTCGCGCTACACATGGTTCATATTTATTGCCAACAAGTCTGATGTCAAAACAGAGTTACCAACGCTTCTGAAAAAGCTCAGTGTCGAGAAGAACACCAAAATTGTCAAAATATATTCAGACAGAGGAACTGAGTTCCTTAATTTCATGGTGGAGGAGTTCTGCAAAGCAGAAGGAATAGAGCATGAGTCATCTGCTGCGCAGACCCCTCAGCAGAATGGGGTTGTTGAACGAAAGAATCGAACACTCAAAGAAGCAGCAAGACCTCTACTCGCGAACTCAGGACTCCCATCCAAATTCTGGACAGAAGCTACTGACACTGCATGTTACACTCAGAACCGATCTCTACTGACAAAGCAGCATAAGAGGACACCATATGAACTATGGAACGACAGGAAGCCTTCTCTATCTTATTTCCATATTTTTGGGTGTTCGTGCTTTATCCACAATAATGGGAAAGATCAGCTAAAAACTTTTGATAGCAAGTCAGATCAGGGAGTGTTCTTAGGATACTCCCGGGTCAGCAAAGTTTTCAGGGTATTCAACTATCGGACCCTTTGTGTGGAAGAAAACCCTCATGTTGTTTTTAATGAGTTTGCTACTGAAGATAGGAGCAATAACTCTAAATCTGAATCTGAGGACATCAGTAAGCAGCTACATGATCTGAGCTTAAAAGATAAAGTCGAAAAGATCCAGCTATGTTGGGATGATGATTCAGATGAGGAAACTGAAGACAAGTCTACTGAATCTCAACCTACAGCAGAGGTAGCTGAGCAGATTGACTCTCCTGAACAGAGTCAATCCCAGGTAACTCAGGTCGATGAAGAAACCCATGAGGTAACTGAGACCACTATTGAGAATAACAACTCAGGGGGAACAACTGAAGTTCCTGAGCTAAATGCCCCTGAACCTGGCGACTCAGTAGATCACACTCTCATAACTGAACTGCTTCAATCTCAGAATAGTACAACTGAAATGCCTAACTCACCTACTATCTGTGTTGAACAAATTTCAGATGAAGAGCTAAAACATCGTAGATCGTGGCTAGATGCTCATACTTCTGATTTAATCATTGGAGATCCTTCAGCAAGCATAAAGACAAGATCCAGATTCTGTCATGGAGAAAGCGTCTTATACTCCTGCTTCTTGTCTACTGAAGAACCTCAGACAATTGAGGACGCAATGAACGATGCTGACTGGATCATGCCATGTAGGAGGAGCTGAATCAGTTCACGAGAAACGAAGTTTGGGAGCTTGTTGACAGACCCCGGCATCAACATGTGATTGGAACAAAATGGGTCTTCAAGAACAAGCGGGATGAAAACGTCATAGTAAGGAATAAAGCAAGACTCGTGGCAAAAGGCTACTGTCAAGCTAAAGGGATAGATTTCGACGAGACTTTCGCTCCAGTTGCAAGATTGGAGGCAATCAGACTATTCCTAGCCTACGCAACACATCAAAGATTCAGAGTCTATCAAATGGATGTGAAGTCTGCTTTCCTGAACGGTGTGCTGAAAGAAGAAGTCTATGTGGAACAACCGTCCGGCTTTCAGCAGGGACATCAAGTTTACAGACTCAGAAAGGCTCTGTATGGGTTAAAACAAGCACCCAGTGCTTGGTACGATACCCTATCTGAGTTTCTTCTTCAGAAATGTTTTCAGAAAGGCACAGTAGATCGCACATTATTCAGCATTCGACTGGAAGACGACCTATTACTCGTGCAGATCTACGTAGATGACATCATCTTCGGCTCGAAGAACGTCATCATGTGTCAGCAGTTTGAGAAAATGATGAAGGATAAGTTCGAGATGTCAACGATGGGAGAAATGAACTATTTCCTCAGCTTTCTAGTCAAATAATTTGAGAAGAGAACGTTCATTAATCAAGGCAAATACACTCGAGACCTTATCAAAAGATTCGATTGCACATCCGGCAAACCTATCAAGATCCCGATGAACACGAATATGAAGATTGATCTTGATAAAGAGGGAGTATCAGTAGACCAAACTCAATTTCGTGCTATAATTGGTTCTTTATTATACTTAACAGCTACTCGTCCTGACATAACTTATGTTGTAGGTGTCTGTGCTCAATTTCAGGCGAATCCAAAGCAGAGTCACATGGACTCAGCAAAGAAGATTCTCCGCTATCTCAGAGGAACACCTGACATGAGTTTATGGTATCCAGCTGATGATAATATAGAACTAACTTGTTATTCTGATGCTGACTATGTAGGGTGTAGAATTGACCGAAAATTAACTTCAGGAACGTGTCAGTTCCTTGGCAGTAAGCTGATCTCATGGTTTTCAAAGAAACAGCACTCAGTAGCCACGTCAACTACTGAAGCTGAATACATGGCTGCCGGAAGTTGCTGCGCTCAAATCCTTTGGCTAAGACAGTAGCTACGCGACTATGACGTCATTCAGAATGAAGTGCCAATCTTCTGCGACAGTACCAGTGCCATTGCAATCACTCAGAATCTTGTACTTCATACAAGATGCAAGCACGTGGACATCAGACATCACTTCATTCATGACCATGTCGAGAAAAAGGATATCAGGATGGAAAAGATCCATACTGACCGACAAAGGGCCGATATACTGACCAAGACTATAGCTGAAGCCAGATTCAGAGAACTTTCAGTAGAGCTAGGTCTGCTGAACCCTACTGACTCCAGTCAGTAAGAGGATTCAGGAGAGGAGCATTCAGTAAGGGGAAATGTTCACTCTCAGTACTGAGTAAAATCAATGCGTAGAGACTCAGCAACCATCTACACGAGGTATCAGCTGACTACGATGTTCAGCTGACAGGTTTACGTATCTCTATTCAGTAGTAGCCAATAGAACAGTTCTATGCATTTATGATTCAGATTCAGCACCGTATTCAATGCCTTAAGAATTGTCATTTAATATTAACGGTTTACATTTAATGCACGACATTCTATGCATAAGCTTGCTGAACTCTGCCACACATTTAATGCATGTCGTATCATAGTTACTTCTTAGGCTATATACAACTGTCTTTGACTTAGGCGGCTAATTTGATCATTGCCTATTTTATAATACTTAATCTTAGCCGTCCATCTCAAAAAGCGGGTTTAAACTGAACCGTTGATCGTTAACTGTTCACCTTCTCTTAGATATATGTTTACGATCATATCTTTGAAACCGCCATTTGCGAACTATCAAATCTTTAACTCCGAAATTTCTGAGATCTCATTACTTGCAAACCTTACTTGCAATCTCTTTCAAATCTTCAAAAAAAAAAATTCTCAAAAATTTCAGTGGTATGATATCAAATCTTTCTGACAACTTATATGATTACTCAGCATCGCTATATTTTTTTTATATATATCCATTCGATACTAATAATCTTGTTTGTTACAGATAAAATGTCAGGAAATGTTGTCTATGCTCCAGAGAATATGCAAGAAATCCTAGAGAAAGACCATGTCTGGTGCGAGCCAGTCATGGAGTTTGACGTCTGCGATCTGGACTACATGGAGGAGATTTTCTCAGCTCTTAGAGAAACCGGTCTAGAAGGCTTTCTGACAAAGAAGTCCACATTCTTCCTTCCCCGGCAGGTTGCAGAGATCTACTTGAATTCCGATTCAGTAGACTATTTTATTATACTAAGTTAGTCTCAGTCGGTTTGTGCACTGGACAAACACTGGTCTTGAGGATTATACTGAGCAAGTCTCAGTTTACAAGTATCAAACTGAAGTGTTTGGCAAACTCTCCAACTATGAAGGAGTTCTTTACAAGTAAGAACAGTTCAGGGATGAACTCCTTCGATCTAAGCTATTGATATATTCAGCTGAGCTTAGGTTAGAGGGAAGGGAACAAGAAGGTGGCTTTTAGAGTGACGAACAGTGAGGAATAAGCTCTCTGGGTTCGTGTTCAGTCACTTGGATACTAGAGGCTATGATTCTAATTCAGCTTCGTTCCCTTGAGCAAGTATGTCGCCTTTCGCTTAAAGTATATCTCTGAAGATCTTGCGGAAAGCTTAAGTCGGTAAGTGTTTGCTCGTAATCGCTCGTATGTTCTTGTTCTGTCTCAATGAGCTTCGATTTGATTTTCCCTCTATTTATAGAGGTGAGCCATGGAAAGATCCGTTGGAGACGATGATCCATGTGTCACTCTCTTTTGGGTAGCTAACGGCTCTTTAAAAGAATCTGGCAGAGTCTTTTCCCTCAATTTCTGGAAATAAGTTGACTTGCAGCTTTAATAAGAATGTGGACAGCTGGCTGCTCGTCATTAGTCGAGGTGTAGAAAGTGGTTGAGACAAACAGACTTCTAGGCAGATCTGAAGCTGACGTCTCTAAATATCTCGTATGACTCTACTGATTTAACATATAAGATCATCGACGATTCTCGAGACCTGTTTGGGCCATTCTTGAGTCGACACGGGTTCGATAGTATACTCTTGCTGAGTCCAACTCTATTGAAGGTCGACTCTGAGTTCAGTGAACTGCTCCTACTGAGTCCAATTCTACTTTATGTTATCAAATCCGGCCCGGTCATTGACCCGGAAAAATTAATTTTAGTGGTTCAACCGGTCGAACCGGTGGGTCAACCCAGTGTAATATAATAATATATTAAATATCTTTTAATAATACTTATAAATATTATAAATAACTTAAATACTAGAAGATTACTAATATTGCTTATTGAAATAATTATTTACCTTTATTCAAAGGCTTCAGCCTTAAAGATAAGATTCAATTTGTAGAAGAAGATGCTCTAAGGCTTGATAGGAGAAACTCATAAATTGAGAAAGATGAGCAGCCTAGCAAAAGCAAAGCTCGATGGAACCAACAGAATTCACTGCTCAGGCTCACGTTGGAGCCACCTAAGTTGATGGGATTTGGCAATTTGGGTGAAATTAGAAGAGAGAACGAGAGAAATCAGATTCAGATATAAGGGATTAAATCATTAAATTAGATTTTTTTTTAATGTTACCGAGTCAACCGGGTATCGGGTGTCGGTTCGACCGGCAGGTTCTTCCGAGTCATACCGGGTCAAAGGGAAAAACGGGTTTTTGATTGGCCCGGCCCGGATTTTTCACCGGGTCACGATTGAACCGGGCCAACCGGCCGGGCCGGGCCGTGTTTTATAGCATAGGTTCTACTGACTCCTTTCAGTATGCTGCTCCTGCTGAGTCCAGCACTACTGAGTAAGAATACCTCTCAGTATGTTGCTCCTACTGAGTCCAGCACTACTAAGTCTTCACTCCATGGTACTGAGGCTGATAGTCTACTGAAGGGTCACTAGACAGAACTAAGTGCCTGAACCATGCTGAAAGAACCAAAAGGGAAGTACCTTTCCCTCTGGGGGTAGGAAAATCATGATCGGGCAGAGACAAAGGCATTACAATTACAACTCAATGGTTCACCAATCAAATTAGGGTTTGGGATCATTCAAATCTTCTAACAACTATACTACTTAATCATCTCCCAACAATTTCTCCCTATTTGATAATGCAAAAACCTAACACTACAAACTTTCAGATACAAGCTCCTTACAAATATTACAAGTAGAATCAGTGGAGTTGTTCATCAAGTTCTAATCTAGTGAGGGATACAGGAAAGAAATATCATAACCTATTACAGAATTCTAACAATTTCCCCCTAAAAACCCCTAAACAATAATTTCCCATACTCAACCAAATGGAGTCTATCAATCTAAGTAAAAACAAACAAACACAGATATAAGCAGTGAGTGTGTGAGTCAATAATCACTTAGGTGATTCTGAGTGTTAAGCTTAAATAAACAGGCAGGCCATGAAGACAATAAGGTATTGTCGGGCCAAACAGCAAAGATGTTATATATATAAATGAAGTTCAATACAGTACATCTCTTGCTATTCTAAAAACACAAAATACAAAGAAAACAAGCTATCTCTTGAATCTTTGGATCCTTGCCTTAAAATCCCTAGACTTCTCTTCTGGCAGAGGCAATCCATACATCTGGAATGTATCCTTCTGGAGCTTCTTCATCTTCAGCACATCAGCAGGGTCGGAATCGTCAAATTCCAAAGCTAGGATAGCACTTCTGACTTCTCCTTCAATAACTCCAGTATATAATGATCCATCAAGCTTCTGAGGAGGAGGCAGAGGTCTAGGAACAGGGACTCGGACATCTTCTTTGTCAGCTATGGCCTTCTGAACTATGGCATAAATTTCATGATCGCTTACCAGAAGCCATTCAGCAAAGGCATCATTCTTGCGCATGTCAGGCCAGTATCTCCAAACGAAGTATCTCTTGATAAATTCAGCCTTCAGAGTCTCCCACTTCTGAGTCCTTTCCCATGGTATCCATTTATTTACCCTTGGCCATCTATGAATTTTCTGATCAGTAGGCTTCCTGCCTCGCCTACACTTGTAAGGAATCTCAGTATCCTTCACAGGAACCCTCTCTCGGGCCTCTTTTTCAGTGCGCAGTCTGAGGGCTTCTAAGTCAGCCAGCCTAATCCTCTCAAGGGCTGCACTGATCTGCCTCGCCTCAGCTGTCCTGTCCAAGGCCCTCTCCATGGCGTCCCAGATTTCCTTGATCCTTACATGACCATTTGAAGCCTGAATTCAAGTTTTCAATTACAATGCCACAAATATTGAACTCAAGGATTGTGGTGAAGAACATGCACTTCCAGTTACAATGGCCACAAATATTGACAAGCACACATGTTGAAACAAATCAAAGGGTTGTAAATCGCTGACATTTGTGATGAACTTGAGAATATTTCGCGGTTGCTTTCTCTGGTTGATCGAGGACGAGTATCTTAGTAGTAATTCTCGAGATCTAAAAACTCAAAATCGTGAAAATAATACACCAGCTATAATGAGAGAAAACGAGAGAGAAAAAAATTGGGGAGGGGGGGGGGAGGAGATGATGGTGAAATAGGGGAAAGAGAGAGAACCGTGAAATAGGAGAGAGAGGTGGAGGCATGAGGAGCGACGACGACGGACAAGGGGCGGAGAGAAGAGAGAGCACGATGAGAGAGAGAGAGAGAGAGAGAGAGAGAGAGAGGAGTGGAGAAAGAAAAAGAGGGGGAGAGAGAAAAGGGGCTGGCAAGGAGGCAGTGGGGGACATTTAAATTTAATTTAAATTTTTTTTAAAAAACCTAAATTAAACCAGATTAAATCAGGTAAAAATTGAAAATTGAATTATATTGCATGTGTTAGTCCATCTCATCAACCTTGATTGTGTTTCTCTTTCCAATTCCACATTCAGAGTTTGTAAATCTAATCCTAAGTACAAATTTAAAGTTCAGATTATGTCATTCAAATAAAAGTTAACATTTAAAGATTTTTTTAATTACTTTAGGTAGCTGAGAAATTAGTCTATCGGCAAAACACGAATAAAAGGCATAACAATTCAGATAGCAAAAAACAAATTTAGCAGAACAGCAGTTTTTTGGACGGACTCAATCAAATAAAGACTCAACTTAACGAATGCTATTTACAGGAGGTGTAGATACTTTTCCATATTTAAAAGATAAATAATAAATATTTGACTTACGACAACTAATAAGATCGATATGAACATCATTAGTTGTCCTGTAAGAAGATCGATATTTGGCATATAAATGTCTGGAGCATATCTGCAAGTAAATACAATTTACGACAGCTAAAAATTTAGTAACAATTGGATAGACAGGAAACTAAGTAATACTCTCTTCAAACTTGATCAGACACGACAAATCATAGTACAACATGCAAATTAACGTAGCACAACTGGTTACGGTTGATAAGATCTTACAATAAAACATCAGCTGATACGTAGGGCGACATTCATTCAGCAAAAGTGAGCATACTGATGAGAGACTCGTACTTGGGGAAACGAGAGACGAGATCAGAACGTTTTGCTAGCTCAAAATCATCAAACTGGAATGCAGGGGCACATGTGCAGCCCACAAGAGAAAAGTGTGCTTCAGGGTCCTTCGAGGCGCATTTGACAGTGGCATCGGATGAAATGTCGACGTCCTCAGTTGGGAACGCGCCAAACCAAACATTTGGAGGGACCGTATACTGAACTACTTGATTATCAGCTAGTGGATTGGGTCCGAGGCATGTTAGTTTAACGCTCCCATCATTGTCATTTAGCTCTACCACCTTAGATGATAATTAGCATCACAGAAAGTAGCAGTTATTTAAGTTATTGATTTCGAACATGAAATCTAGACTCTAAGCTACACATGCTTCAACTTAAAAGAGCCTCAGATAATTTAAGGGAAAGAATTATGTGACAAAACAAACGCGCTTTATTTAAAATACTTTTAAAGTTATGTTCAATATAATCAGATTAAAGAGTGACAAAATATTTTGAACGTTCAGTTATCTGATAAGGACGTTGTTTATTGCAGGCGCATGAAGAGGAGGGGTGGAATGGTTTGTGGAGGTGAAGAGGGGATATCCATATTGGGTCTTGGTCTTATTTGGATACTAGTCTTTTTTTATCATAGTTGGCTATTAGGCCTATATCTTGGCCTAATTATTTATAAGTCGTAAGTAGGGTTTTTGGCATCTTTAGTCTTTGGAGTTGTTTTTTCATTTAGGGACAAGACTATGGTCTTCTATTGTTTTGCTTGGGATTTTGCATGGAGTTTGCTTTCGCTAGTAGAATCTTTCTTTTCATCATATAATTATTTATTGCAATTTATCTTCATTTCTTTTTACTCTAAAAAATTGGTCTGATATGCCCGATTTGTTTATGCTCGTTACGTGTAATCAATCTCCATTACAAAGAGACTAGAGTTGACACGTTGGAGAAGGGAAAGGAGGCCATTCCTGAAGAGTTTAATGAGTGGTCACCATTGATGGCAAAAATCAACCAGAGCGATGAACATCGCGAATTCATGAAGGACATCGAACGTGCATTGATCGCGAACCCAGATCTAGAGTCAATAAATACTAGTGGACCGATTTTAATGGTAGCAACTAGTAGGGTTAAGTTGGTGGGGATGGAGTTAATGCATGTGGTACAAGTAGGGTTTTCAATAGGGAGAAAGAGGGGGGTTTATGAGCCGAGGGGGAATCAATCAACCAATCACGGGGTGGCATCCGAGTAACGGAATGCGGTATGGAAATATAGGGGGTGGCAGTGTTAATCCAGAGGCATGGATAACTCAAACCGAGCAGTACTTTCAATCTACCCCTAGTATTAATTTGTCGTTGTTCAATGGGGATAATCCAGAGGCGTGGATAACTCGAACCCAGCAGTAGTTTCAATTACATGGAATCCACGAGATGAGGGCGGTTGAGGTGGCCCTTATGTCGATGGAGGGGGGGTGCCTTTTTTGGTATCAACGGCTATGAAGGAAGTTTTCAGAGATATCGTGGTCTTTAAGCGGCATTTGCAATAGCTTAAACTTTTTTTAAAGTTCTTAAATTAAGGAGAAGTTGTAAGTGGCTTAATAGAGAATTTGAGTTATGGTTGCAAAAACTGCTTAAAAGTAGAAAATGTTGAAAAAATAGTGTTCGTAAATTTTATATTGTAGTAACTTATTTTGATATTTAGAACTAAAATGTCAAATCACATCTTGTTAAAAATTACATGATTGCCATTAAGGATGAGAAGTTGATTTAACCCAACCTCACAAACTTTCCCTTTTTCAACTTAATTTAGAGATTTTGTGCAACTTTAAGCTACCCAAACACTCTAAAATCAACTTATTGTTAAATTAAGTTTTAAGTTGGATAAGTTGAGTGACACCCACTTAATTGAAGTTGAAATTAGTGAGGATGTATGGAGTGAATACGATGACTAACCCGTTGAGGGTATTAGTCAAGACACATTAGACCGGGTCTTTGTGAATATCTTAACCAATTCATAGCTCGTTTGGATTGTCGAATACTCACTACTTGGGACTTTTTCTACAAGAGCTAAAGGATGAGATTCGCCTAAAAATCCGATTGTGAGACGTTATTGATCTCCAAACACAATGGTGCACTTAGTGCAGGAGATCCAACAAAAGTTGGGATTAGGAAATAAAACGCGAATTGGATAAATTAGCAAAGGAGGCAAACAGTTGATACCGAGTGTCGAAGATGAATTTTGTGCAATTCAGTTAGTACGGAGCCGTCCCTAAGCCGTCAAATTCGAGGAGATCCGTGATAGCTTCGAATGCGAGGGTGACCCAGCCTAGAGCAAATGTCTCATAAGGAATATTTGGCGAAGAGAGCGGTGGGATTGTGTTTTCGATGTGATGAAAAATACTATCCAGAGCATCAATGTGTTGATAAATCCTTGCGGGTGATGATCGGGGGTGATGAACATGAGGAGGTGTGGTTCGATGTGGATGTGGTGGAAGAAGAGATATTAAAACAACAAAGAATGGCAGCCCAGGGCATTGACAACCCTCAAACAATAAAACTCTGGGGGTTACTACAAGGGGCTCCAATGCGAATCATGTGCGAGCCACTGTGATTCCTCGTCGAACATTGGGGGACCTTAAATTAACACTCCATACAAGCTTGCAATCCGCTGTAAAATTAGGAAATGGAAGACGAGTTCAAACTCATGGTGTTTGCCGACATAAGTTTGTTGTTGACTGCAATGTGCTTGATCTTGGTAGTGGATATAATCATGGGGGTATCTTAGCTACATAACTTGGGTGATGTTACTCCTAATTGTGATAGTATGACAAATGAGGTTCATTGTATCGCGGCATAACCGTGCATTTATGAGAGGAAGCCACATGGGTTCGCCGCCAGATACCCTTAGCTAATTTGATGAGGCAACCGTATACAGAAGCACGGTGGGTGATATGGATCGTAAAGTTTCAAGATTAGAGTAGCTCCGGACATTGTGGAGAAGATGACGTTTTGCACATATTCGGATCATTACGAGTTCCTCGTTATGTCTTTTAGCCTCACAAATGCACCCGCCACCTTTAAGTTGGCCATGAACGACCTCTTGCGACCCTACTTGGCAAGTATGTGCTTGTTTTTTATGAAATTTTGATTTACAACACGAGCACCGAGGAGCATCGACAACATTTACACATGGTGATGAGCTTCCTTCAAGAACATTTCTATGTGGTGAATCCAAAGAAGTGTGCTTGGGGGGAAACCCGAGGTGGAGTATTTAGGCCACTTGGTTTTTGGTCAAGGAGTGAAGATGGATCCAGGGCAAGTGTCGACAATCCTTTG
The DNA here is from genome assembly GCA_028984105.1 of Lavandula angustifolia. NCBI lineage: Eukaryota > Viridiplantae > Streptophyta > Magnoliopsida > Lamiales > Lamiaceae > Lavandula > Lavandula angustifolia. The sequence continues at coordinate 16,195,681 of CM054817.1, forward strand.
ATGGCCTACGCCGAAGTTGATCAAGGGGGTAAGAAGATTCTTGGGATTAAATGAACATCATTATCAGTTTATCTAACAGTAAGGACATTTAGAACGGCCACTCATAGATTTGTTAAAAAACGAAATGGTGGCGAAGTTAGAATGGACACCTACGGCTTAAGTTGCCTTCAAAGCGCGGCAACGTGCGGTCACAACGGCACTGATGTTGGCTACACTAGATATTGCTCAATCTTTTGTAGTGGAGTGTGATGCCTCGGGAAGGAGTTACGAGCGGTGCTCATTCAATCAGGGAATCCAATTGCATATTTTAGCAAGGCATTATCTGACAGCAACCTTGCTAAATCGGATTATGAATCCAAGTTAATGGCATTGTTATGGCGGTGCAACACTGAAGGCCGTATTTGGCAGGGAAAAAAATTGTTACAACTTACAACAATCGGTTTTGACCCAGCACAACATATTTGGGTTGCGAAGCTGCTCGTGTACAAGTTCGATCGAGTATAAATCAGGCTCGACGAATTGCGTGGCTGATGGTTTTTCTAGAAGCTTTGAAGGTGCGGAATTGTCGGATGTATCAATTCCGACTTGGTTCGGATGGACGACTATATTCGATGAATCTAAGATTGACTCCAAATTAGTGGAAATCCGCAAACGCATCAGCAAGACGCCGCAGAGAACGTACCAAAGTATACTTGAATAAATGATGTTCGTTATTATCGGGGACGGTTAGTGCTGTCAAGGAATTCAGGATTTATTCCAAGGTTGTTGGAGGAGTATCTCGCCAGTCGTTAAGGTGGTCATGTCGCCGTGCTTCGGACATTTCGAAGATTGGCCTGAATGTGTGTTAGCCAAGCATGACGAAGGATGTTACAAATTATGTTACAGCGTGTATGACTTGCCAAAAGAATAAATATAACACTTGATCTCAACTTGGGTTGCTACAACTCCTCCTTGTTCTGACTCGTGTGGAGGAAGATATTAGCATGGATTTTAGAAAAGGTCTTCCAAAGTCCAGTGGGGTAAATTGTGTGTTTGTTGTCGTGGATCGATTGAATAAGTACGTGCATCTTTTTGACTTGAAGCATCTCTCCACGGCACGAGATGTTGCTAATGTTTTTGCTAATGAAATTATTCGACTTCATGGAGTACCAAAGTCCATTATTAATGATCATGATAAAACCTTGCTTAGTGGATTTTGGAAGGCAGTGTTCAAGGCAATGGGCACGAAATTGCGATTGACTTCCGCCTACCGTGCCGAAACGGATGTTCAAATGAAGGTAACAAATCGAGTTGTGGAGGCGTACCTTCGGTGCTTTGGGGATGAGTGACCCCAGTAATTGAGTAGTTGTTTGGCTTGGGAAATGTATTCTCACATTACCAGCTTCCATTCTGCAGCTGGAATGACGCCCTGTTGGACCTCAAGCGCTTACCACTACACCAAAAGCAATTGGTGGTGGTGAAGGCGCAACTCTTATTCTTCATTGCATATCAGTCAGCGCCACGGTTACAGTTTGAACGTTGCTCCACCACATAGGGGCGTGGTGTCGAGCATCACACAGCCCAACACCGTGCAGCTGGAAGGATGTTGGGCATCACATATCCCTTTGAAGCGGTTTATGACCGTCCCCCACCTCCTCTTAGATCCTTTTCACTAGTGGAAGTGCAACTACCAACTGCAGCTGAAGAACTTATGGATAGGGACAAAATATTACAATAACTGAAGTCTCATTTACAAAGGGCTCCAATGGTCCATGCAGCAAATCAGGATCGTCGGGAAGAGGTTTTCAATGTGGGCCAATGGGTGCTCCTGAAATTGCATCTGCATGGTCTACGATGAAGTATAGCGAAGCTCGCAGCAAAATATTATGGGCCTTTTGAGATAAGAGTGTTAGATTGCTGCAATAGCATATCTGTTGAAGATGTAGACCGGCTCACGGATTCATCCCAGTTATTCACGTGTCCCAATTAAAGGTTGTCGTAGTAGATCATCTAGTGGAGACCGAGCTACCTACTGATTTTTGGCTGACTAATCTAGATTATCGTATGTGCAATAGCATATCAGTTGAAGATGTAGGCCGGCTCACAAATTCATTCGGTTATTCACGTGTCTTAATGGAAGGTCGTCGTAGGTGATCATCTAGTGGAGACTGAGCTACCTACTGATTTTTGGCTGACTAATCTAGATTTTTAGCAAGAATGCATTCTCCGAGATCGAGGGGTTTGGTAGTGTGATGAGCACGTGCATGAGTTGTTGGTTCAATGGTGGGACATGGTCCGAATGAGGCTACATGGGTTTGCGAAGATGAGTTTGTAGCACAATTTCCAAACTTAAGCCTCGGGGAAAAGGCTGTTTGAAAGGGGGAAGGAGTTGATAAGGATGTTGTTCATCGCAGGGCATGAAGAATTAGGGGTCGGACTGGTTCGCAGATGCAAGGAGGGGATTTGATCATGGTCAATTGCAAGGTTTTAAAAAGCGTAAACGGGTTTTGAGGCGTTTTTTCATGGTTTCACGAGGCGTAAGCCTCGAAACGGAACGAGGCGTAAAATTGAGGCGTAAATTTAATTTTTTCCCCATAATAAATATATAATAACACATAAGTCAAAAGTACTCTCAAATTCAAAATACATGGGATTCAATATTCTCTACAACTAGGATTTTAACTTTTTTGTGAAATACATGAGAATTTGTGGCCAAAATGTCTTTTCTGGAAGAGAAATACAATGAATCTTACTAGCTCATCTAACCTCTTCGTTTTATTAAGTTAAATAATTAATTATACCCAGTTATCTAATAAAACTTCATGCAACTAATCACATAAAGAAATGTCTAATTTAATATAACCTCTTCGTTTCTGGAAGCAACACTAATATTAATTTCAATTTACGTTGTTTTCTACTCAATTTTGATTCTAATCTAAATATTTTGGGTTGGGCTGACTGAAAATCTAATTAATGTAATTAGGCTTAAGCCCAATTATATTAATTTCATAAGAATTCAAATTCTGGCCCGATAAAAAAGGGACCGCCTCAATGAAAAAACGTCTCAAAGGCGGGCCTCGAGGCGCGCCTCGCCGGAACGAGGCGCTCAAATGAAGCGTATGGTTTGAGGCGTAAGCCTCAAGGCGTTTTTTCGCCGTTTCGATTCAAGGCGGGCCCCAATTGGATTTTTTAAAACCTTGGTCAATTGAGTTAGTGGGTCTTGGTCTTATTTGGGTATTAGTCTTTTTATCATAGTTGGTTATTAGGCTTATATCTTGGCCAAGTTATTTATAGTCGTTGTACATAGGGTTTTTGGCATCTTTAACCTTTGGAGTTGTTTCATTTACGAACAAGACTGTCGTCTTGAATTGTTTTGCTTGGAGTTTGCTTTCGGTAGTGGAATCTTTCTTTTCATCGTATTATTGTTTATTGGAATTTATCTTCGTTTCCTTTAATCTAACAACATCTTTGAGAGTCGATGCAGACATACCGTTAGGGGTTCTCCAGAGTAAAAATGCCAGGATTCTGCGCAGGGGATGCGGTGTAGGTGAGAAACACTTCCAGAAGGCAACAGGAAGTATATGCATGTACTGACAGGGCGATCAACCTTATCTGTGTGGGAACTAGAATCAAAACTGGGAAAATGTGCAAGAAGAACTATACATGTAAAAATATCGTAATCTTGATTTCAAATAGAGTAACATTAATAGACGATGATGCAAGCATACTATATCAAACATAAGGGGAAAAATGCCATTGGAGATGATCAACCAGTTACTGCTTGGTTGAAATCAGATTATTACAAGATTGTCATGGAGTAATCATTCTGTCACCAGAGGTAAACAGTATGAGCACTCATAAACTTTTGCAACTTTGCAATTAAAACACATTTGATTTGCCCATAAAAAGGTTAGTTCTGTTTACTCCATCTAATCTCTGTTGATAGTTGATACGATTTCTAGACATAATTGTCCTCCTAACCCCATGAAAATAAAAAACTGAAAGAAAAATGACTGATTTAATCTAATGATAGGTTGCATTAGTACCCTTGAGAAGCTATTCCAGATAGTCCATTGTTTGTTTAGCCATTTCCATAACTTCCTGAAAACTTATTAGCAAAGAATGGAGTGGTTAGCAGAAGCTTATCTTGTAAGACTATCATTAGACGCAGTTGCCTGCCATCTCTCTTCGTGTTGACTCGCAAGTATAATGAACTGCTAGACTCTCTGAGCTTCTCCAGTGTTCCCAGTTGATCAGAAATTATGACATAACATAGTCTTGATCCCTCAACAATTAACGATAAGCACAGGATATGTTGGATCGTGTTTAGGTTCAACCTTGGAGCATTTTAAAAGATACGCAAGCCTCATTATGTTAGATGTCTTAATTTATTAAACCTAAAGGTCAAGGCTGAATATAACCTAAATGACTAGATCAATAAAGTTATGTGGAACAATAGGTCAGTTGCAGCTTGATGGGTTTCCTTGGTACCCAGATCATGAAAACAGAATCAATCAAAAAAGTTATCAAAACTCCACGCTCTCAAAATTGAGAACTAATATACTTACGATCTATCCATATACTTTTGGCATGGAACTCAGCTAACAAAAGTATCCCTACACTTAATACCAAATCCCCATATTTGAAAAGACTGATAGACATTAATACCATTAACTGTTGTAGGTCGAACCAGCAGAGAAAGGAAGGCTAAGCAGATTGGCTTAAACTTGTATGCAGGTCTTCCATAGATGTGTAAACACATAGCACTTGTTGAAAGATACTTGACCGAATATAAGAGATAAATAATTTTAAATTCTAGCCCACATAAGAATCGGTGCACTTAAAATGAGATGTCAACCAGGTTAAGTAGCAAAGAAACAAGAAGGTGGTGAAAGACGTCAGGGGAGAATAAACTTGAAGTAGAGAAACAAAAGTTGCAAAAATACCTATCAAGTTGTGTTCTGCCGAAAGTGATGCTTATTGCACCTTGAACTCCATTCAAATGGCAAATAAGAAGGTTTTTGGGAGTTAAAGAGTGAAAAGTGAAAACATATACTGCTGTTTTACCCTGGTTATAGAGGAACTAAAGATTGTAGTAGCATTCAGCTGAAAACTTTGGCTTGGATGAATGAAGCCATCTCTGTTAAAACACAAAAAGAAAGTGCAATATTCCACAAGAAGAAATAAAATCAAGAAATCACCAAAGTAATTTCAAGCCAAAGCCGACACAAGGTCGAGCCCCAAACAAGAAACTAGTTTTTGCCCCAAATGATCCTTATATTCCAAGAGATAGTTTCTTACAAAAGTTTGGCCCTATTTATAAGAGCTGAAATTGAACGCTGAGTAAGCAAGGAGAAGGGGATCAGGAGAAACACGACTGAAGGCCATGTGGAAACACGGTCGGGGGTCGGGGAGTCCTAATACATAAACCTAAAGACTAAATATTAATACAACTAAATCTAAGAAAATACAAAATACCAAATATCCGCTTCAAAACGTGTACTGCACTGAAGATTAGTAACATGTGAAAAGATTAGACATTGGACTCATAGATAAGCCAGGATACTTTGCTTCGTTAAAAGGCCATGTTAAACTTGAGTTTCAAAGTAACCTCAAATATTATTAAGTATGAAGGTTTTATGTTCAGCTCATTGAAATAATGTTAATACACTTCTGTTGTATAGTATACTCTATCCACACTTATCAAAGAGACTCGGAGCATACCTAATCAATTGTTTTCTAGGTCCCGACTTAAATTGTGAAAACAAGCAATAGCAACTCAAAAAGGCAGGTGGCAATTTGGACAAAACCCATTCCCAGGATACAATGACAAAAATCTAATCTTGTCAGTTTTAAACTACGTTTTGAAAGTGAGAACTTGGTTGAATTTTGTGTCTACAAGTAGATATAAAGAATATGATCATTAGGAATGCAAGCTCATCAATATCGAATGCACTCGTTAATAGAATGAATGGTTCGTGAAGGGAAAAGCAGAATGGATACAACCACTGGGGTTATGTTTTCATCTACTGACAGAGTAACAAAGACTTAGTTCAAAGCTAGTTTTACAAAAATAAAAAAGAACAAACTTTTTCAAGGTTCTGAAACATCTAAGTCTAACAACAATGTTTATTAGTAAAACATAGAGCTACTTTCGATAATAAGTAGCTTCAGGAAACCACATGATGCATATAATCAACCACCCACTGCAAATTTGATTACCATTTACAGATATTACAAATATCTCAAATAGGGAAAACCCAACCAATATCTGCAACATCTATAATGCTATCTTTAACCTAAGAATTGATAAACAAATGAATACTACTAACACAAGAGATTAAACAGAAATGAATACCACAAAAGATATAACGTAATTAATTTTTACTCTTCAAAAATGGAGAAAGCTTACATTGTGGTGGGAGATGGGATCTGGAGAGTATGACAGAGGTGTCCCTAAATGTTTCCGAGTAAAATCCACCTTCCGGATGGGGATTCAGATTCAGCTTTGCCACGATTTCCGAACTTTTTGGTGGTGGTGGTGGTATCGATGCCATTTTCAAGATTTGGAAATTGTTGCGATTGTTTGGTTTGATTCTACCTACCTACTTCGACATCTTTTCCAGCAATATTAAATAAATTTAAATACATAATAGAGACATTTGCTAACGTAGCCAAATCCCTAAAACAAAAAGCGAAATTATAACTCCTTATCTTATGTTTATAAAATGATCAAGATTACTAAAATACCCTTATTTTTTATTTATTTTTAAATTGATTTTGATTTATTATACGAATTATTTTTAAAAATTCTAATGCCTAAGAGTACCTAAGGATTTAGTAGAAAGTCTAAAAAACTCATTCTGAATAAGAATCTTGGAGTGCCTTAGGTCATGAATGTCCTCGGCATTGGCACGAGGGCCTAAGGCACAATTTTAATTATTTTTTATTAAATCTCTCAGTGTCGAAGTAGTGCCTTAGGAGTGCCTAAGTCTTTCGGCATTGCATTAATTTAAAGAGTCATTTTTTGCAGATATGTGAGGGATTTGTCTTTTTCTGTGGCACTCATAAGCTCGCTTTAGGCACTGATAGTCAATTTTAAAATGAGGATAGTATTGTCAAATTGATTAGATTAAAAATAAACTTATAGTGGAATGATACTTTTAATTTTTATTTAAGATAATTGGATAGAAACATTTATTACCACTACGTAATAATAAAGACATTACAAAATGCAAATGGTAGTAATATGTCAAATCATGATGATATATAGCTCAGTTGTATTTCGTACGTGATGATGATTGAATAGAACTAGTTTCTAGTTAGTCAAGAATACGATTTTCAATTTTCTATGTATAAATAACACGGGAATGGATATTTTAAGTACCATAAGTTCTGATAAAAATTAATAATCAATCTTAGTCTTTTACTATTTTTTATATATAGACAGCTATTTTTCTAATTTTGTGTTTATTTATATTTCTAAAAAGGAGAAATTAAGTTTTGTTAAGAATAATTATGTATTTTATACTTTATATTTTGAAATTAAACCAAGCAACTACACTTTCTTCCTTGATCTTGGCGGTGGCAGCAGGCGGCAGAGGAAGATCCTCCGAAAAAAATGTTGGAAAACGTAATTATTTTATGCATAATATGGTGTTGGTTTTACCATAATTAAGAATATTCTTACGCATAAAACTACATGTTAGGTGGACATTATGTTACACAATAAAATACATTTTATGTATATTATAGCATTTGTTTATGCATAAGCCGAACAATTCTATGCATAAAACTATCTTTTACATGGATATTATTTTATAGGCTAAAAATAAATTTTGTGCATATTACAGTACGTTGGGAGATGATTCAGTCCCTCCACAACTTGTTGGAAGATAACTCAATAGCCTAGTGCTCTGAAGATTTGAAGATCCCAAAACCCTATTTTGACTGATGAACCATTCTGTTGTAATCTGTTGTTTTGTCTCTGAGGGTTTCAGACTCAGTAGACACTCTTCATTTGGTTCAGGCGCTCAGTAGTTTATTAGCCTCAGTACAAGAAGAAGAAGACTCAGTGATACTGGACTCAGCAGGAGCAGTATACTGAATGGAGTAAGTGGAACTGAACTCAGCAGGAGTAGTTCCCTGAACTCAGAGGTGATTTTCAGTAGAGCTGACTCAGCAAGAGCATGCTACTGAATATAGATCAGACTCAGCAACGGCTGAACAGTCTTCTGACTGTCAGGATTTATAAAGTCAAAACAACAGAGTCATACGAGGTATAGAGAAGTCAGCTTCAGATCCTCCTTGAAGTCTGTTCTGTCTCACCTACTTTCTTCAGCCTCGACCAATGACGAGCAGCCAGCTGTCCTCTTTCTAATTAAAGCTGCAAGTCAACAACTTTCCATAAATGGAGGGAAATGACTCTGCAACCATCTTTGAAAGAGTCGTTAGCTACCCAAAAGAGAGAGACACAAGGATCGTCGTCTCCAACGGATCTATCAATGTCTTTGCTCTATAAATAGAGGGATAAATTCAAATTGAAGCTCACGAGAGACCAAGAACACACGAGCATTCACGAGCAACTCAAAAAAGGACTTAAGCTTTCTACAAGATCTTCACAGAATAATCTCCGGCGAAAGGCAACATACTTGCTCATAGGGAACCAAGTTGAACCAGATTATAAAGCCTCTAGTATCCAAGCGACTGAATACAAACCCAAGTCCATACTTAACCGTTCGTCGCTCTAGAAGCCACTTTCTCGTTCTCTATCCCTCTAACCTAAGCTCAGCAGATCTTATCCATAGCTTAGACAAAGGAGTTCATATCTGAACTGATCCTTATTGTAAAGGACTCCTTCATAGTTGGAGAGTTTGTCAAACGCTTTAGTTTGCTCAGTATAACTCTCAAGACAAGTGTTTGTCCAGTGTACAAACCAACTGAGACTATCTCAGTATAATACATAGCTTCCTGATCTTTCGGGACAGTGGACGTAGGATTGTTAGATCCGAACCACTTTAAAAACTGCCTGTGTTCTGTCTTCTCTTTACTGTTGCATTGATTACTGTTCATACTGAAACTATTTCTAAAATCATTCAACTGAGTTTCAACAAAGCTTAATCGATCGCACTAATATACTGAAACTGCTTTCTTAAAAATGTTTTCTAACTCAACTGAATTTGGGCCTACACATTTCCGCACTATACTGAACTTCATCTGAACGGGACTGAATTCTGACTCAAGTCAGCTAGCAGGCCTCAGTGAAGTCAGTCACTCTGCCACACGATCCAGAACAACTTATTTGGTCTACTGAACTTGTTCAGTACGGCACTCTCCTGAAAAGGACTGTTCGTGTTTAAAGTTGAGAAATTGTTTTCAGGTGTATTCACCCTCCCCCCCCCCCTCTACATCTGAACGTTTAATCTCGAGACCAACAATTTGTATCAGAGCAGGAGTTCTCTAAGACTCTTGTTATTCTTAAACTGGTCTACTTGAACAGATCCAGAAAACGTTTTCACTGCATATCATTCTTCATTCATATCATTATCTACTATGTCTGATATGTCAGGAATCAGGATGGTACCCATGTTCTCAGTAGAGAACTACGGGGTATGGCGAGTCAGAATGGAGGCACATCTGACTTCCCTCCACGATAGCATGACAGAGGTACTGGAGGAAGTACCTATCGTTCCGATGGTTGATAGTGTCGTAACCCAGGACCCAGCACAAGGAGGAGGAATGGTGACCGGGAAGAACATTCCTAAAGACAGAAGTCTCTTCACCCCTAAGGAGAAGAAGCTTCACAACTTAGACCGAGTCGCCATAAACGCCATACTGACCACTCTGAGCGATTCCTATCTCGAGAGAGTTCAGGACTGCAAGTCTACGAAGGAACTCTGGGATGCTTTATCGCTACTGAGTCGGGGGACTCAGAAGATCAAAGCGAACAAGCTGGCGCTGGAACTTCAGAAGCTGGAAAGACTGTCTCTCATGCCTGGTGACTCCATTGAAGATCTTAACGTCAGATTCACGGATCTGATGAACTCTATCAACGGGCTGGGAAAGACATTCTCCAACCGAGAGATGAATCTCAAGATTTTGAGGGCACTGACAGACGGTCATTGGACTCCCTTTGCTACTTTACTAAGACATTCTGATTTAGATATTGTTACTCCTGACCATATCTTTTCAGAACTTAAAGTTGAGGAGTTCGAGTTTGGTCTACCTCAAAGGAAGCAGTGAGCTGAAGCTGACACCCAAGTCGACCATGCCTTCAAAGCATCAGTCAGCACAGCGGCTCCAGCGTCTAGCAAGGCTGAACCTTCACTCAGTGACTTTCAAGAAGGAAACCTGGCTAAGAAGTACGCGCTGCTTGCCGTGAAGTATCAGAAGGAGAAGGAGAGGTGCAGAAAACTCTCAAGAGTCGTCAGAGACTCCAAGGGTAAGTTTGAATATACACCTAAGTGCACTCCTGACTCACATACTTCTGAATGCAGGAAACAGGAGGACTCAGCTCAGTCGAAGGACAGCGAGAGCAAAGAAGAGAGAGTCACTACCTGCTACAATTGCAAGAAGCCAGGACATTATCAATATGAATGTCCTGAGCTCAGTACTGTTGAGAGAGCAGCACGCAAAGCTCGAAGGGAGAAGTTCATCAAGAAGCGTCAAGCATATATAGCTGGTGAACTCTCAGACGACTCAGATAAAGTCGATTCCTTCATGGATTCATCCGACGATGAAGTGGCATTCATGGCCGTAGAGCTTGAAGACGACGCTGAAAAGTGTCTCATGGCAGGAGAAGAGGATGAGGTAAACTCTCACGCTCCATTTAACTCCTCTTCACACTGCACACACGACACTACTTCAGGTGCAGATGAGAATATGGACGTCGCAATCGCATATGAAGAACTACTCGATGAGCAGATTCAGATGAGTCTGCAGCTCAGTAAGACTCTTCAGGAGTTGGATACCCTGAAAGTGGAGAATCAGAGACTTTCTCAAGAGAGTCAGGTTGCTACTGAGTCAGAAGGACTTGTGTTGAGACTCAGGGAGGAGATAAACTCTCTGATGGCCAAGTCTCAGCATCAGGAAGATCATATCTCAGTACTGACCAATGACTTGACTCAGAAAGATACTGAACTGAGTCTACTGAAGCAAGAGTTGTCAAGACTTCAGACCGAGCATGAAGAAAAGCGATGATGTCTGGAGAAACCTGATGACAGAGCGGTACATAGGCACCGAAAAGAAGCTTGAGGCGATGCTAGCAAGCAACAAGCCTAAGCACTGCAAGGAGGAACTTGGATTCAGCCATGGAGCCTCCTCATCTGCCCTCGTACGCTCAGAAAACCGGCTAGCTGATAGATTTGTTCAAGGGGAGACCATCAAAGCAGAGATTCTGAATCCCCTAGCCAAGAACAAACAAAAGATGAAAGCACCTTATCCCAGCTATCAACATTCTGACAAGAAGATAAGTTCCAAATCACCCCAGTTCAGTCAAGGGGGAACTAGCAAAGTTAAGTGGGCTGATCAGTATGGACCTACGCAGTTGACACATCCAGGTCAGTATGGGTCATAATATTATGATCCTATAGTCAGGAGAGGACCTAAGAGTCAGAAGAAGAAGAAGAAAGCAGTGTAGAAGGCAAAGGTCAGCAGTCCACCTACTCAGAAGATCAAGACTCCTGAACCTGTGAAGCCTCAGAAGTCAGCATCGACCAGTCCAGTGGTCAAGTATGTTGATCAAAGTGGGAAGAAACTGTCTGAGACCACCAGGGTCGTAACACAGATCTGGGTTTCCAAAACTAACATCTAAGGACCCAAAATCAAAAATAAAGGGTACCTAAATATAATTATGTTTTGCAGGTGCACAAGGATCCTTGGTATGTGGACAGCGGATGCTCAAGACACATGACATACCAGAAGGACCTACTGAAGAATTATACTACTGAAGAAGCACCCCGAATCGAGTTTGGAGACAACGGAAAAGGCTATACCAGAGGTTATGGAACACTCAACATTGGAATCGCAACAGTTCCAAGTGTATCATATGTTGAAGGACTTCAGCAAAATCATCTCTCTGTTAGTCAATTTTTTGATAACTCGAATAGAGTGATTTTTTACGCTGGTTTCTGTGATGTCATTGATAAATCTACAGGGAAAATAGTGTTGTCAGGTTCGCGCAAAAAGAATTTCTACGTAGCTGACTGGAACTCAGCTGAACCTGAAGCTTGTTTGTTGGCGAAGAACGACAACAGAACGGGGTGGCTCTGGCATAGAAGACTCAGCCATCTCAACTTCAAGACGCTTAACAAACTAGCTAGAAACACTCTAGCAAGAGGACTGCCGAATGAAGTATTCAACAAAGACACTCAGTGTGAAGCATGTCTGAAGGGAAAGCAAACAAGGAATCAAAATCCACCTGTTCCATCTCCTTCCACTGATGGAATCCTTAAGCTGCTACATATGGATTTATTCGGTCCAGTCTCTCCAGTGACGATCAGAGGCAAAAAGTATGCTTTAGTGGTCATTGATGACTACTCGCGCTACACATGGGTCATATTTATTGTCAACAAATCTGACGTCAAAACAGAGTTACCAACGCTTCTGAAAAAGCTCAGTGTCGAGAAGAACACCAAGATTATCAAGATACGTTCAGACAGAGGAACTGAGTTCCTGAATTCGATGGTGGAGGATTTCTGCAAGGCTGAAGGCATAGAGCATGAGACGTCTGCCGCGCGTACGCCTCAACAAAATGGGGTTGCTGAAAGGAAGAATAAAATACTCAAAGAAGCAGCAAGAACCCTGCTCGCAGACTCAGGACTCCCAACCAAATTCTGGGCAGAAGCTACTGACACTGCATGTTACACTCAGAACAGATCTCTACTGACTAAGCAGCATAAGAAGACACCATATGAATTATGGAACGGCAGGAAACCTTCTCCATCTTATTTCCATATTTTTGGGTGTTCGTGCTTTATCTACAATAATGGGAAGGATCAGTTAAAGATTTTTGATAGCAAGTCAGACCAGGGAGTCTTCTTAGGATACTCCCGGGTCAGGAAATCCTTCAGAGTCTTTAACTACCGGACCCTTTGCTTGGAGGAAAGCCCTCATATTGTTTTTAATGAGTTTGCTACTGAAGACATGAGCAGGAACTCTAAACCAAAGTCTGAGGACATCAGTAAGCAACTACATGATCTGAGCCTGAATGATAAAGTTGAAAAGATCCAGCTGTGTTGGGATGATGATTCAGATGAAGAAACTGAAGATAAGTCTACTGAATCTCAGCCAGCCGCAGAAGTAGCTGAACAGATTGACTCTACTGAACATAGTCAATCCCAGGTAACTCAGGTCGATGAAGAAACCCAAGTGGTAACTGAGACTTCTACTGAGGATAATAATTCAGGGGGAACAAATGAAGTTCCTGAGCTAAATGCCCCTGAACCTGGTGACTCAGTAGACCCAACTCTAGTAACTAAATTGCTTCAATCTCAGAATAGTACAGCTGAAATGCCTAACTCACCTACTATCTGTGTTGAACAAATTTCAGATGAAGAGTTGAAACATCGTCGATCGTGGCTGGACGCTCACACTTCTGACTTGATTATTGGAGATCCTTCAGCTAGTGTAAAGACAAGATCCAGATTTTCTCAGGGAGAAAGCGCATTATATTCCTAGTTCTTGTCTACTGAAGGACCTCAGTCAGTTGAGGACGCACTCAAGGATGCTGATTGGATCATAGCTATGCAGGAGGAGCTGAACCAGTTTGCGAGAAACGAAGTATGGGAGCTTGTTGACTAACCCCGACATCAACATGTGATTAGAACTAAATGGGTCTTCAAGAACAAGCGAGATGAAAACAACGTTATAGTAAGGAACAAAGCGAGACTCGTGGAAAAAGGCTACTATCAAGCTGAAGGAATAGATTTCGACGAAACTTTCGCTCCAGTTGCAAGATTGGAGGCAATCAGACTATTCCTAGCCTACGCAACACATCAGCGATTCAGAGTTTACCAAATGGATGTGAAGTCTGTGTTCCTGAACGGCGTGCTGAAAGAAGAAGTCTATGTAGAACAGCCTCCCGGCTTTCAGCAGGGACATCAGGTCTACAGACTTAGAAAGGCTCTGTACGGGTTAAAACAAGCACCCAGGGCTTGGTACGATACCCTGTCTGAGTTTCTTCTTCAAAAAGGTTTTCAGAAAGGCACAGTAGACCGCACATTATTCAGCATTCGACTGGAAGACGATATCCTACTTGTGCAAATCTACGTAGATGACATAATCTTCGAATCGAAGAACGTCATCATGTGTCATCAATTTGAGAGAATGATGAAGGATAAGTTCGAGATGTCAATGATGGGAGAGATGAATTATTTCCTCGGTTTTCAAGTCAAACAATCTGAGAAGGGAACGTTCATCAATCAAGGCAAATTTACTCGAGACCTCATCAAGAAGTTCGGTTGCATATCCGGCAAACCAATCAAGATCCCGATGAACACGAACATGAAAATTGATCTTGATAAAGAGGGAGTATCAGTAGACCATACTGAATTTCGTGCTATTATTGGTTCATTATTATATCTAACTGCTACTCGACCTGACCTAACTTATGTTGTAGGTGTCTGCGCTCGATTTCAGGTGAATCCTAAGCAGAGTCACATGGACTCAGCAAAGAAGATTCTCCGCTATCTCAGAGGAACACCTGACATGAGTTTATGGTATCCAGCTGATGATAATATTGAATTAACTGGTTATTCTGATGCTGACTATGCAGGATGTAGAATTGACCGAAAGTCAACTTCTGGAACTTGTAAGTTCCTTGGCAGTAAGCTGATTTCGTGGTTTTCAAAGAAACAACATTCAGTAGCGACGTCAACTACTGAAGCTGAATATATGGCTGCCGGAAGTTGCTGCGCCCAAATCCTTTGGCTGAGACAGTAGCTACGCGACTATGATGTTATTCAGAATGAAGTGCCGATCTTCTGCGATAGCACCAGTGCAATTGCAATCACTCAGAATCCAGTACTCCATACTAGATGCAAGCACGTGGACATCAGACATCACTTCATTCGCGATCATGTCGAAAAGAAGGATATTAGAATGGAAAATATCCATACTGACCGTCAAATGGCAGATATTCTGACCAAGCCTCTAGCTGAAGCCAGATTAAGAGAACTTTCAGTAGAGCTAGGTCTGCTGGACCCTACTGATTCCGGTCAGTAAGTGGATTCAGGAGAGGAGTATTCAGCAAGGGGGAATGTTCACTCTCAGTAATGAGTAAATTCAGTACGTAGAGACTCAGCAACCATCTACACGAGGTATCAGTTGATTACGATATTCAGCTGACAGGTTTGCGTATCTCTACTTAGTAGCCAATGAAATATTCTGTTCATTTATGATTCAGATTCAGCTTCGTATTCAATGCCTTAGAAAATGTCATTTAATATAACGGTTTACATTAAATACACGACATTTTATGTGAAGCATGTTGAACTCTGCGGCGCATTAAATGCATGTCGTATCAACTTACTTCTTTGGCTAGTTACAACTGTATTTTGACTTAGGCGGCTAAATTGATCATTACCTATTTTATAACATTAAATCCTAGCCGTCCATCTCATAAAGCTATTTCAAACTGAACCGTGGATTTTTAACTGTTCATCTTCTTTAACATATATAAACACGTTCAAAGTTTAGAAACGCCATTTTCACCCTACAAATTTTTCAAGCCCTAGTTTTTTTGAGAATAGCCTCCTTTCCTTTGCGAATCTGTATCTCAAATCTCAGAAACTCTTCGGTAAATCTTTAATGATTATTCAGCATCGTATATGATATTTATAATATTTTTTTTCATTCGATACTGATATTTCTTATTTGCAGAATATTAATCATGGCAGGATCATTCGTTAACGTACCTCTGGATATGCAAGAGATCCTTGAAAAGGATCGCGTCTGGTGCGAACCAATGATGGAGTTCGATGCTTGCGAGCTCGACTACATGGAAGAAATCTTCGACGCTCTCAGAGCGATGGGCTTGGAAGGTTTTCTGTCGAGCAAGCCGTCATATTTCCTCCCGCGTCAAATTGCTGAGTTATATTTGAACTCAGAGTCAGCAGAAGGGTACATCCCATGCAAATTCATTACTCATGTCAGTGAAGGAAGCTCTTCAGCGTAGCTTCAAACTTCCCAATGAGGGATTCAGCACGGTGGGATACAAGGATGATCTAATGGACGAGTATTTAGAGATCTTCTACGGGAAGCCAACTACATTCAGAGCCGCCTTCCCAAAGAACGCCATGTCCCTCAGTACAGAGCCCTCGCCTACATCGTCACCCAGCTGCTGACGAGTCAGGCCGGATCCTTTGATCAAGTTTGGAGGCCAAAGATACAAATGATGATGGCCATACACGATCACACCAAGATCAACTGGACTGGGTTCTTTCTCAAAGAATTCATGACTCAGTCCGCCAAGTTTGACAAATCTTCCCAACGCCCAGTCGTGAAGGGAAAACTATTATATGGACTAAAGCTGTCAGTCATGATAGAAGATTTCTGCGGATCGGACAATGTGTATATGCTGACAAGATTTATTTCAATTCGAAGAAAGTCAGATTTCAGAGCAGGGCAATGGCCCTTCAGCAAATTGGAGCTGGGCCTGCTGATCCCAAGACAAGAGCTCAGAAGACCTCCACTCCCACAAAGAAGAGGTCACCTCCTAAGTCTACTCCCAAGACACCGACCAAGAGACTGAAGAAAGTCAGTGAGGTCGTAGCTGAGGTCGTAGCTGAACCACCTCTACAGCTAAGGGACGAGGCTGAGTCTTTAGAGAAAACTCTGTCAGTGGAGAAGGCCGTCTCCACTGAACAAGGTGAGACAGTAGACCAAGGGGTCAAAACTGAACCTATTCCTACCTCTCAGAACCCCTTGGATATCTCGCCACTCAGCAGTATTCCATCTGATGAGAAGCAGCAGTCTCCGATTGAAGTCGATCGGGATGGAGGCGTCTGCTCTGCAATCATGAGCCTCCCGAGAGATTGCTGAACATATTCCGAAGATAGCCAGCCACACGGCCCTTATTATACTGGCAAGGTATGCTAGACTCCATACGTTGATCAGACACCACTCCTGCGAACAACTCCACGAAGAAGAGTTGATGATAAGGAACAAGATAAGCTACTCAAAGCCGTCTGACATCTGTTCCTTAGATGATTTGAGGGCTGCCATGCTTGCCATGTTGAATGATCGCCAACCCACCTCAGAAACGGCACCCTCAGATGGGTTAGACCCCGATGGTCAGGACCCACCCCGTGATTCAGGCCCTGAGAAGCCTGATGAGGGAACTCAACTGGACAAGGATGCTCCTACTTCTACAGCTGAACCACCTCTCAGCATCCTTGGACCAGGTCAGTCGGAGGCTGGTACCTCAAAGACAGCAGAACTAACTCAGCTTCTGCTTGAGTCTGCGTTCGAGGTAGCGCCCAGCCCTAAAAGCCGACGATCGAAGTCAGTGGCCAGGGCCCTGAGGAGTCAAGGAACTCAGAATAGACTCCTCGCCTGTGCCATCTACAAGATGTGGAGGCAGACCACTCAGGCTCAGAGTGCGGAGATCAAGGGGCTCAGAACTACAATTCAGAACACACCTGCCCCCGACTTCTCAACAATACTGACAGAAGCACTTGCCACTCAACGAGCCATCTTCGAAGAGCAACTGAAGCTGATGGAGGCTGGCCAGGCTAAACTTCTGGAAGAATATAAGGTCGCCCAGTCAGCTCATACTGCATCCATCTCCTCTATCTCTCAGGCCTCCGAGCTCAGACTCCAAACCATTCAGAAGGCCATGGAAGATAAGATGGATCAGAAGTTGCAGGACATTCAGACGGCAGTGGATAACTCTCACAATAAGTACAGCGAACAACTAACTGATGAGAGGAATGAACTGCATGAGAGATTTGTAAAGCTGCAATATGCATTGGATGATCTTTCCACAGCTTACAAGAGTCTGGATAAAAAGGTACAGATTCCCACCCCTGCTCTATTTGCTGATGCCAAAAAGGGGGAAGGGAATGTGAAGGTACCTGAAGGGAAGGAAAAGGTACTTAGAGTACAAAAAGGAGTAAGGACAGTGGCAGGAGCGACTCAGATTCAGCAATCTGCTCCCACTGGTCCCTCTACTCAGATAGCACAAGGCGAGGCCCAGGGTGTCTCAGCAACAGGGGTTGTAGTGCCTACTGAGACTGGCCCAAGCGGCTCAGGACCCAATGATTCTGCTACTCAAGCAACTCAGACACCAAGCGATATCATTAAGGAAATTGCTGAGTATGCAGAGGAGGACTCAGAAGAGGAAGAGGTTCCTCTACCTCCTCCAGTGCAAGGGAAGGGTAAGAAAGTACTGAAGCTTCCCACTCCTCCCAAGAAGAAAGGAACAAAAAGATACATCACTCCTGAGGAAGAAGCTCAGATAGCAGCTGATGAAAAGCTTGCTAGGGAGATTGCCGAAGCTGAGGCTGCCAATAAGCCAAAGAAAAAGTCAATCAAAGGCAAGACTAAGGCTCCAGTAGGAGGAAGGAAGCTTGGGACAAGGTTGCCTCCAAGAAAATTGAAGCTGAGTGATGAGGCAGATAAGGAAAAAGAAAAAGAACAGCAGCAACAGCAGAAATCTGGTCAGCAGGTGATGAGTCGATTTCGTACCTAATTATTTCTGTCCGAAAAGTCTCTTAACTGTGTAGGCGAGACGCTTTTGTTGGCAGTTATGCAGGAAAATAGGTTGATTTGGCACGACACGTGGAAATGATGTGGCAACGAGTTTCCAGCTGTAATGGCGAGATTTTGAGCGGATTTTGCCAATAAAAGAAAGAAGGAAAGAAAAAGAAAAGAAAGGAAAGAAGATAAGGAAGCAAAGGAGATAAATAAGGAAGGATGAGATATTACCATATCTCATAGATCCTTTCCTTATCTACAAAGGAACCCTAGTTGTGATCTAATTCCTAGGAGCACTATAAAAGGATGAGGGAGGCACAAAATTCAGCAACCTTTACGACCACCTTCTCACGCCTCGACCTCCTCACAACCTCGAAACATCAATCCTTTTCCGATCCATTCATTTCCGAAGCCGCCGCCGCCGACCGACGCCATTGCCACCGCCGCCGTTCCTATTCCATCGCCGAGGAGAAGAACCAACGACCATTCCATTTACTTCATACAGTTCCTTTAGTTTACGTAGAAGAAAACAATAATTTCGTAATTCAGCTTTTTAAAGTTCGAACCTTTAGTTTAGTTCGTTTCTTGCTTTCGTTTTTTTGAGAGATCGAAGACCAATCGGTACTCTTGATCCTATTTCAATTTTAGTTTTAATTTAGTTTGTGTTTCGTTTAAATTCAGTAAGTGCTTCGTTTTCAGTTTTAATTCGTATCTTTATCTTATTTTCAGTTTTCGTGCATGCTAGGATTAGGGTTACGGATGAGGATGAATACCGAATCGCTTGACATGGGAGCAGATCTTCCCGGTCTAATCCAAATCACAACTACTGAACAAATTGACGTCAAGCTGAACATGGTCGCTGCCATGCCGAAGTTCTATGGGAGGACGAACGAGAACCCAAATTCCTTTTTGGCCTCGTTCAACCAAGTCTGCAATCTGCACAGGCAAGGCAACCTGGACGCTTTCAAGCTCAAGGCCTTTCCATTCACACTTCAAGATGGAGCGCAAGCTTGGTTCTCAAGTCTTAAGCCGAACACGATCACGATGTGGGCCCAAATGTGTACGGTTTTCTTGAAAAAGTATTTCCCGCAATCAAAGACAAATGCACTTATGAAGCAGATTTCCGGGATCGCTCAGGAAATCAACGAAACCTTCTACGCATATTGGGAGAGATTTGGACGACTTGTCGATAGTTGTCCTAACCATGGCTATTCAGACGTGGAGCTTTTGCAAATCTTCTATCAAGGTATGACTGACGAAGCAAAAGTCATGGTCGATATTGGCTTAAAAGGGAATTTCCATACAAGTCTCTATGAAGATGCAAGAAATATTATTGAAGGAGTTGCGGAATCTACCTCACAATACAAGGGGCCGAGAACAACACGGAGAGCTGTAAATTGGTCTCATTCCGATTACATGGATGAGATCGATACTAAAGTGGATGCAAAATTTAACCTATTGCAAGACAAGCTCAATTTAATACTTAAACAGAACGCTCCTGCTTCGAGCCGATTGAATACCGATCACGCATGTGGAGCATGTGGAGAGAAAGGACATACGTCGCTGCAATGTCCGGGAGAAGATGTAAAAGCAACTGAAAATTGTAGCGGGCAGCAAGGGGTTCATCCAAACCTCTGTTGGAAACAACCGGAGGAGCACTTCCAACCGAGGAATCCGCCTCAATCACAATTTCAGCAACCATACCAGCAGCAACAAGGCTATCAGCAGCCGTACCAACCTCCTAATCAGAATGGCTATCAGCAAGCGTATAGACCCCCGCATCAAAAGCAGTTTCAACAGTAGAGTGTCCCGCCTGCCCAGTCAGAGCAGCAGAGCCCTTTAGAAAAGATTTTGGCCGAAATGGTTTCTTCGCAGAAGGACACTACTGCATTTCAACAACAAATGCAGCGGGAGATAAATCAGACAAAGAAGGATTAGCAAGCTACGATGGAAAACTTGGCCAAGCAGATGAATAAGCTGAATTCTACGATGCAAGAGATGAAGAGCACTCAAGGACAGCTTCCAGCTCATACTCAGCCTAATCCGAATGCTATGGCTAATGTAAGTCAATTAAGTATGTGCGGTAAAAAGGAAACAGATGGAGAGAACGATGCCCGACTGCCCAAGCGAGTGGAATTTCCAGAAAGTCAAGTACAACAACTTATCCACCGCTATGACAATTTGTACCAGACACCTACTAATGGTACAAACTGTGCTAAACAACCGTCTCAAGCATACAAACCTCCACACCATCGAATATATCAGCAACAAGGTCCATCGCCAGGCCTGGCAGACCAGGGATCTTCTTCGTTTGAAGAATTGATACGCGAAATGATTGCTTCTCAAAAGGAATCAATTACATATCAGAGGCAGATGGAGAAGGGGATAATTTCAAATCAAAATGAGATCCAAGCCATGAAGGAAGAGATGCGACAATTGAAGATGACCAACAAGTTACCTTGGAAACTCTGTCCGAGCAAGTGTCCAGACTAACCAGTTCACTCCAAGATCTGAAGGGAGGTCAAGGGTGTTTACCTTCACAAGCTCAGACACAGCCCAATCCGAGTGCCCAAAACTGCAACCAAATTACACTGCTTGGAGGAAAAGAATTACCTGGCCCAACTGTACAGGCAAGAGACCTAGAGAAGTCAGCAGTGACAAGGAAGGCTGCAGATCAGCCAATACCACCAGAAAGCTTAAAGAAGCAATATGCTGAAGATCTAGAACAAGAACGGGATGAGGAGGACGTCCTAACAGGCCAGTCGGAGCCTGAAAATCTGATTCCTCCACCATTTCCCGAAGCTTTGAAAAGGAAAAAGACGCCGAACAAGGAGTACATGGACTACCATAAATTGTTCGAAAAATTGGAGATCAACATTCCATTCCTTGAGGCTGTGAAAATTCCTAAGTTTAGAAAGTTAGTAAAGGACGTTATCACTAGAAAAGTCCCAAAGTCCAGGAAAGTCGTGATGGACCACTCCGTATCGGCAATCATTCAAAGGATGCTACCCACTAAGTGTGCTGACCGAGAATATCTTGAGACGTATGTGATGCAGGATAAGATAGAGGTCACCTTGAATCAAGGGCTGACCGAATCAAATCTCGATGATATGAGGGACGAGGAGATCAGAGAAAGCATCTTGGCCTTACACAGAACTCCAAAATTGGCGGCCGTCGGCGGTGCGTCTAAGTTCGCCCGATCGGGACGATTCTATACCAGAATGGCTGAAAACCGTAGAAGTAAAGCCCCAACCTGAAAGAGACAAGACAAGGGCAGCAAGGGAGTAGACTACCATCGTCTTGCAACGGGATAGGCCATCAATCAAATGTGAGGAAATTTTTTGGAAGAAGGCCTATGAAGATTTCAAGTGGTATAAAGACCGTGGGAAGAGATTGAAGCGGGTGATCAAGGCAGTGGATGAGACTCCACTGTTCATGTCCTCACCCCATTGACTTTTGAAGAGGAGGTCTAGCCGAAGACTCTAAAGAGAGGCGCTTCCGGGAGGCAACCCGTATTTTTTCTGTTTTTCTTTGATTTCGTATTTTAGTTTGATTTTATGCTTGGTGTTGTTTCTTTTCTTTTTCAGATTTTGGCTAAGTATGGAATTGGGATTTTTACCTACTGTACCAACTACCTAATCGGGAGATCCAGTTTTATCCACCGGGACCTCGTGTCTCGAGTGTATTTCCTTCTATAGACCAGGATACGGTGCAGACTCTAAGGACTGATCTGGATTCCCTTGGCCGCAGAGTAGATCGCCTCCGCCGCACAGTTATGAGCAGACTGCCTTGCCTGCCCAGGCGAGGCGACCGGTGACTTTTCTTCCCCAATTTTATTTTTCATTTTTGTGTTTTTGTTTTATGTTTTGAGTCTGTTCTTGTGTGTTTTTCTTGTTCTTACACTTGATAGGGATCAAGTGTAAGGAGGGGGGTGTTTCTTTGTATTTTATCTTTTGTCTTTAGTTTTAGTTTGTTCTCACACTTGGTAGGGACCAAGTGTAAGGAGGGTGTTTTTGTGTCTATTTTGTCATGCCTTCTCTCTTTGTTTTGTCTTTTCTCTCTTGCTCGAGGGCGAGCAAGGTTTAAGTGTAAGGAGGGGGGTATTTTGTGTCGAAGCATGCCAAAATTTTTGATTTTTGAAGTGCCATTTTCTATGATCAAGCTTGTCTTATTTGTACTTTTATTTTCAATATGCTTGCTTGTGGACTTTGTGAGAAGTAGATCTAGGCACGTATATGCATGTAATTTGGGATGACGAAAAATAAACTTTGTTGGATCGAAATTTTGTAACCATTCACTTAAATAAGATTTGAGCCTTAAAGTAGGACACTTCCTACTATTCTTTTGAGAGTGTTTATCCGCAAAATCACAATATGTTTAAGTCACTTGTGATAAATGATAGGAGGCACTAGGGATTTTTAGCCACACGGCCGTGACAAAAATATTTCCGACCCTACATTATCCCTTAGTGAACCAATTTGAGCCTTGACCGTTTCTTTGATTTGAGTTAGCAAATTTTAGCCAAGGCCTTTTTAAACTTTCACTTGACCCATGTTATTGCATGTTTTACGAACTCTCTTGTGTATGATTGCAAAATCTGAAGTGTATTACATATGTCTCCTACCTGCCAAGTCTAGACATGCTGCAGAAAACAGATTAGATAAAAAGTATAAGTGTAAAAACTGCTCTATATAAGCAGAATTCATATTGTCCTGTCTGTACAGTTGAGACAGTTTGTGCCCAGCTGCTAAAAAAAAAGTATATGCCACGAAAATACTCTCAAAAATATAAAAAAAAAGAGAGAAAAAAAAAGAAAAAAAATCTGAATTTGAAAAGTGGCAGAAAAGAAAGAGTATGGGTGCATAGCATTGATGTTGTAGCATTGAAGTAAATTTTCTAAGTGGTGGGAGTTTGACTGACTTGAATGCATAGGTGAGAGAGTATTATATGCATAATATTGATTCTGAATTTTAATGGAGCTTAGTACCCCTAGGACCCTTACCGATATCAATTTGTCTAAGTCCTAAGCCCCATTACAACCGAATGAGAATGGTCTCCTTGATATTGCTATTGTGATAATCTCTTATCGTGATTGCGTGGATTGTTTTCCTTTGAGTGGCTTGAACCGGACCTAGATTAGTTGAGTGTTGAGTGAAACTTGAGGAGATCCACATTGTTTAGATTTTGACCAAGTTGATATATGCGTGCTTAGTTTCAAAATTTGCATTGTCTACTTGTTGGATGAGATTATGATTGCATGGTTTGACATTGTTTGGCTAGTGAATTGGTGCGGAAATTTTCGAATTGATTGGTATGGCTTCTTGTGTTCGTTTTGTGAGTCCATTGTTATTTTCTTTCTTCAGTTCGTGTCGAGTCTTGTTTTTGTTCTTGTTCGAGTCTTGAGTCATTTATTTTGTGTCTAAGGTCTTGGGGAAGACCAAAAATAACTAGGTACTTATCTTTTGTTCTTCTTATACTCGAGGGCGAGTATAGTTCAAGTGTAAGGAGATTTGATGAGTCGATTTCGTACCTAATTATTTATGTCCGAAAAGTCTCTTAACTGTGCAGGCGAGACGCTTTTGTTGGCAGTTATGCATGAAAATAGGCTGATTTGGCACGACACGTGGAAATGATGTGGCAACGAGTTTCCAGCTGTAATGGCGAGATTTTGAGCGGATTTTGCCAATAAAAGAAAGAAGGAAAGAAGAAGAAAAGAAAGGAAAGAAGATAAGGAAGCAAAGGAGATAAATAAGGAAGGATGAGATATTACCATATCTCATAGATCATTTCCTTATCTACAAAGGAACCCTAGTTGTGATCTAATTCCTCGGAGCACTATAAAAGGATGAGGGAGGCACGAAATTCAGCAACCTTTACGACCACCTTCTCGCGCCTTGACCTCCTCACAACCTCGAAACATCAATCCTTTTCCGATCCATTCATTTCCGAAGCCGCCGCCGCCGACCGAAGCCATTGCCACCGCCGCCGTTCCTATTCCACCGCCGAGGAGAAGAACCAACGACCATTCCATTTACTTCATGCAGTTCCTTTAGTTTACGTAGAAGAAAACAACAATTTCGTAATTCAGCTTTTTAAAGTTCGAACCTTTAGTTTAGTTCGTTTCTTGCTTCCGTTTGTTTTGAGAGATCGAAGACCAATCGGTACTCTTGATCCTATTTCAATTTTAGTTTTAATTCAGTTTGTGTTTCGTTTAAATTCAGTAAGTGCTTCGTTTTCAGTTTTAATTCGTATCTTTATCTTATTTTCAATTTTCGTGCATGCTAGGATTAGGGTTACGAATGATGTATGTTCTGTTTTGCAAAGTGTCTTACCTGTGCAGTCAGGACAGTTTCATGAGTAGCTAAACTTTTAGTGGTCCGGCAGGATGTAAAACGCACACCTGAACAGTACATGAGGCTTAGGTTCTAATAATTAATTGAAGGGTTTCGGGTTAATTCTGGTTTATTTAATCTTACTAGTAATTTAGGATTGGCCACCCTAAGTTGCGTAGTTTGTAGCTAACTTAGTACTTCCATCGTTTCTCGTGGAATAAGCTAGGTAAGTAGCAAATTTATTCATTAGAATAATTGGATTAAACCGGTAGGAGACTATTAGATGCCCAACATAATAGTAGGCTCCTATACTAGGCTCCCTTAGTTCGATAAACCTGTTTAGCTATTAAATCTATTGATTGCCCAACAACGTAGGTTGTAGCTAAATTAGGGAAGTAGCCGTTTCGATGCCCAACATGGTGGTTACCGACTAAGTAAGTGGGAGTGAGGATTATGCAGTTTAAGTTACGGTAATCTATAACTAGTTGATTCTTAAGATTAATTCATTTTATGTGCCGAGGATTGGAATTACGTGTGTTTGAATATTCTGCTGGACCCATCTCTCAACTGCCTAGTTAAAACAGTTTAAATTCAGTTTTCAGATTTTACATTTCTTTCAGTTTTTACAAGTTCTTAGTTTAGATAAAATCCCAAAATTGCGTGGTTGCTAACCAAACCCAAGATAAGTAGGAAAATAATATGTCTAGTCCTCCGTTCCCTGTGTTTGATACCCTGTGAATTATACTGATATAATTCTCAAGTTTTGCAGGATTATTTGGTGCAATACAGCGATCAACAGTAGGGCACATCTAAAGAACAATCTTCTACACCTGCTGACTCAGAAGAAGAAGAGCATGTGCCTTCCTATGTCCCCTCAAAGGCTCAAGAGCAAGAAATGCAAGAGATATGGGATCAGTTGGATAGGTACCTGAGACGAGGAGCCGAAGCCGGGCATTGAAGCGACGAGAGAAATGCTCAGACTGGCTGATCTAGAAGCTCTGAGGCTTAAGGCTGAGAAGGAAGCAAGCCAAAGGATTCCTGAGAAAACTGACATTCCTTATAAATATAGAAGATTCAGGAAGCCTACTGACCTCAAAATCTACAGATGGCCCAGAGTTGATGATTGGATGCCATGGGAACGGACTCAGAAGTGGGAGTCACTGAAGGCAGATTATATCAAGAGATTCTACTTCTGGAGATACTGGCCTGACATGCACAAGTCCATTGCATTTGCTGAATGGCTTCTGAAGACTGACCCAGAGATCTATGCTAGAGTTCAGAAGGCTATAGCAGAAAAGATTGATGTCAGGGTCCCTGCTCCAAGGATTATGCCTCCCCCACTGAAGCTTGATGGATCTGTACATTATGGGGTGATTGAGAAGGAGATCAAGGATGCTGCCCAAGCAAGACAATTAGATGAAGATGAGCCAGCGGATATACCAGAGATACTGAAGTTGAGAAAGATCACTTACAGGATGTATGGACTGCACTCCCTGAAGCAAAATCAAAGGACTTCAAAGACAGGATTCAGCCGTTCAGAAGATGATAGATAGCTTCTGTATTTCTTGTATTTTTGTTTTCTCTTAGAATAGCAGTCTGATGTATCTGTACTGAAACTCTTCAAATATAAAACATCACTATTATTTGGCCCTGACAATTCTTACGCATAAAACTACATGTTATGTGGATATTATGTTACACAATAAAATATATTGTATGCATATTATAGCGTTTGTTTATGCATAAGCCGAACAATTCTATGCATAAAACTGTCTTTTACATGGATATTATTTTATAGGCTAAAAATAAATTTTGTGCATATTACAGTACGTTGGGAGATGATTCAGTCCATCCACAACTTGTTGTGAGATAACTCAGTAGCCTAGTGCTCTGAAGATTTGAGGATCCCAAAACCCTACTTTGACTGATAAACCATTCCGTTGTAATCAGTTGTTTTGTCTCTGAGGGTTTCAGACTCAGTAGACACTCTTCATTTGGTTCAGGCGCTCAATAGTTTATCAGCCTCAGTACCAGAAGAAGAAGACTCAGTGATACTGGACTCAGCAGGAGCAGTATACTGAAAGGAGTAAGTGGAACTGAACTCAGCAAGAGTAGTTCCCTGAACTCAGAGGTGATTTTCAGTAGACCTGACTCAGCAGGATCATGCTACCGAATATAGATCAGACTTAGCAACAGCTGAACAGTCTTCTGACCGTCAGGATTTATAAAGTCAAAACAGCAGAGTCATACAAGGTATAGAGAAGTCAGCTTCAGATCCTCCTTGAAGTCTGTTCTATCTCACCTACTTTCTTCAGCCTCGACCAATGACGAGCAGTCAGCTGTCCTCTTTCTAATTAAAGCTGCAAGTCAACAACTTTCCGTAAATGGAGGGAAAGGACTCTGCCACCATCTTTGAAAGTGCCGTTAGCTACCCAAAAGAGAGAGACACAAGGATTGTCGTCTCCAACGGATCTATTCATGTCTCTGCTCTATAAATAGAGGGATAAATTCAAATTGAAGCTCACGAGAGACCAAGAACACACGAGCATTCATGAGCAACTCAAAAAATGACTTAAGCTTTCTGCAAGATCTTCACAGAATAATCTCCGGCGAAAGGCGACATACTTGCTCATAGGGAACCAAGCTGAACCAGATTATAAAGCCTCTAGTATCCAAGCGACTGAATACGAACCCAAGTCCATACTTAACCGTTCGTCGCTTTAGAAGCCACTTTCTCGTTCCCTATCCCTCTAACCTAAGCTCAGCAAATCTTATCCATAGCTTAGACGAAGGAGTTCATATCTGAATTGATCCTTATTGTGAAGGACTCCTTCATAGTTGGAGAGTTTGTCAAACACTTTAGTTTGATACCTTGTAAACTGAGACTTGCTCAGTATAAATCTCAAGCCTAGTGTGTGTCCAGTGTACAAACCAACTGAGACTATCTAAGTATAATACATAGCTTCCTGATCTTTCGGGACAGCGGACGTAGGAATGTTGGATCCGAACCACTTTAAAAACTACCTGTCTTTTATCTTCTCTTTACTGTTGCATTGATTACTGTTCGTACTGAAAATATTTCTAAAATCATTCAACTGAGTTTCAGCAAAGCTTAATCGATTGCACTAATATACTGAAACTGCTTTCTTAAAAACGTTTTCTAACTCAACTGAATTTGGGCCTACACATTTCCGCACTATAGTGAACTTTAGCTGAACGATACTGAATTCTGACTCAAGTCAGCTAGCAGGCCTCAGTGAAGTCAGTCACTCTGCGACATGATCCAGAACAACTTATTTGGTCTACTGAACTTGTTTAGTACGACACTCTTCTGAAAAGGACTGTTCGTGTTTAAAGTTGAGAAATTGTTTTCAGGTGTATTCACCCCCCCCTCTACACCTGAACGTTTAATCTCGGGACCAACACAGTATTTGTTTATGCATAAGCCCGAATAATTTTATGCATAGACTGACAATCATCTATAAATTATTATTTATAAAATAAAAATTGATTTTATGCATAGTAAACTACTAGTTTCTGCATAATTTTGTGCATTTTTATGCATAACATTGTTTATTTTGTGCATATTGTTATTTTATAAACACAATTCATTATACTTATAATACATAATCTAACTCTCATTTTCTCTCTAGCTAGCGGTGGTGGTCGGCGGGGTCGACGGCGGAGGGAGGTGGTAGGTTAGTGGGGTTTTCTCATTTTTTATATTTCCCCAATTTAATTATTAAAATTGTTTTTTTACCATTTTACCCTTTTCTAATTTTATTAATTAATAAAATTATAAAAAATAGATTAATTGTACGTCATAGATCAGATGAAGATCCATGACTTATAATAGATTAATTTTTGCTATCTCACGTAGGATTGGTAATTTTTTTTAATGTTTAGAATACTAGTTTTAAGTGTCACTTGAAGAGTATATTGTGGGAAAGAAATAATTCGGAACTCGAAGATTCGGTTCAACACAAATGATGCCAATTATAAGACAACTAAATCATTATAAGTATTCGTTTTTTACTAAATATGAAAATGTGTACATACACTACTAAATTAGTGTTAAACAATGATAACAAACATACGAGAGTTGGAAAATTAGACGAAATAGTCATTACACTTAAACCTCTACAAATTAATATTGTCAGTACTGTGAGATTTTATTATTTTTAAGAAAAATTAATTTATCTATAAATTATTCTTTTAACGTCTAATTTAATAATTTAGAGAACGCTTTTGAACTTCAACGAAATCGAATTCATTTGGAACTAATTACGCCATGGAATTCTTTACCAGTACAATGATATAGTTAACATTCATGAACAATAAACACTAAAAAAATACTAAAGATAATCCAATTCATTTGGAACTAATTACGCCTTGGAATCACTTATTACATCTAGGACTCTTCACAATTTTATAGTGCAGTTCGAAATAACAACACCGGAGCTTTTTGATTTAATTATAAAAGTTAGATTTGAGATTCAATTATATTTGAGTTTTAAGAAAAAATAGGAAACACTAAAATCATATTTCACAAAATTGTCTTAGTCATGATGGTAATTTAAATGATTATTAATTTATGATATTAATGGGACCATATATTTATATTGGAGTTTTCTGAAAATTATTATTTTATTATCTTTTTGAATTTTATGAATTTTTACACTGGCTCGAGTCGGGACTAGAGAAAAATATTATCTTAGAGAGGTTATTAATTTACCGAATATTAAATTATGGAGGTTCTACTGTATTTATACTGTCGTGATTTATATGTAGCAACAGCTGCAACCTGACTCCTCTTCAGAGATTGCTTTTGTTGGGATGAGATTCAGTATGATAAGATTTGAAGATCTCAAAACCGTAGCTGAATGATGAACCTGATATAATGTAATAGCTTAGCTGAGTTTAGCATGTTAGGAACTGAGTAGGCTAGCTAGAGTTCAGTAGTTGAAAGATTCAGTAGAACATCTGTTGTTCAGCCGGAAGAACTCAACATCAGGAACTCAGTTGTGAATGTTATAACCCACTGAATCTGCAAAGGAATTCGAGCCACGCACTGAACATCTTAGAAGAATGTTAATTCAGTAAAAGGTCCGAGGAATCAGAGGAAGTCAACTCAGCATGCTCTCTATCAAGCCGCCAGTAATGTACCTGCTCTAACGTAAAGCTGCTTCTTGGACTGAAAAAGAGAGAATCTCTACAATAACATTCAATGGTCGTTTTCGAAACGTGTCTAAATTTCCTCCAACGGATCTATTCATGAGTCGAGGCTATAAATAAAAAAGAGTCTTCATGTAGAGAGGATAGCGGTGTTGGTCCCGAGATAAATGTTTAGATGTAGAGGGGGGGGGGGTGAATACACCTGAAAAATTTCTCAACTTAAAAACGCGAACAGTCCTATTCAGAGGAGTATCTTGCTGAATAAATTCAGTAGACCAGGCAAGCTGTTCTGGATCGCGTGGACAAAGTGACTGACTCTACTGAGGCCTGCTAGCTGACTAATGTCAGAATTCAGTATCGTTTAGTAAGAGTTCAGTAGAGTGCGGAAAAGTGTAGGCTTGATTCAGTTGAGTTTGAAAATGTTTTTATTAAAACTGTTTCAGTAGGTTAGGGCATTCAGTTTAAGCTTTGTTGAAACTCTGTTGTATGATTTTGTAAAACGGTTTTCAGTTATGAACAGTAAATCAATGCAACAATAAATGAACACAACGATTTTAAAGTGGTTCGGATATCAAACAATCCTACGTCCATAGTCCCGAAAAGATCAGGAGGTTATTTTATTATACTGAGTTAGTCTTAGTTGGTTTGTGCACTAGACAAACACTGGCCTTGGGGATTATACAGAGCAAGTCCTAGTTTACAAGGATCAAACTATAAAGTTTGACAAACTCTCTAACGATGAAGGAGTTCTTACAATAAGAACAGTTCAAAATATGAACTCCTTCGGGTCTAAGCTATGTATATTTTCAGTGGAGCTTAGGTTAGAGGGAAGGGAACAAGAAGGTGGCTTCTAGAGTGATGAACAATGATGAATAATCTCTCTGGGTTCGTGTTCGATCACTTGGTTACTAGAGGCTTTTGATTCTATTCAGCTTGGTTCCCTAGAGAAAAGATGTCGCCTTTCGCGTTGAGTGTTTCTCTGAAGTTCTTGCGGAAAGCTTTGTAACTTGTTCGTTTTTGCTCATAATCGCTCTGTGTTCTTGTTCGATGTTCTTCGATTTAATTTTCCCTCTATTTATAGAGGTGAGTTATAGATAGATCCGTTGGAGACGAACGATCCACGTGTCACTCTCTTTGGGTAGCTAACGGCTCTTTTAAGGAATCTCGCAGAGTCTTTTCCTCCATTTTCGGAAAGATGTTGACTTGCAGCTTTTACCAGAACTTTGACAGCTGGCTGCTCGTTATTGGTCGAGGCGTAGAAAGTAGTTGAGACACAAACTTCTAGGCGGATACTGAAGCTGACTTCTCTGATGTGAATAACCTCGAATGACTCTATTGATTTAACATAAGATTATCTGACAATCAAGGAGACTGTCAGGTTGTTGCTGAGTCTGACCTGCGGTTCAGTAGTGTACTCCTACTGAGTTCAACTCTATTGAAAGTCAACTCTGAGTTCAGTGAACTGCTCCTGCTGAGTCCAGTTCTACTAACTCCTTTCAGTATGCTGCTCCTTCTGACTCCAGCACTATTGAATCTGTGCACCTCTCAGTATGCTGCTCCTGCTGAGTCCAACACTACTGAGTCTTCACACCAAGTTACTGAGGCGGATCGTCTAGTGAGGGATCAGCAGACAGAACTCTGAGCCTGAACCATGCTGAAGGAATGTCTACTGAGTCTGAAACTCTCAGAGACTAAGGTGCTATTGTTACAACAAAAAGGTTCACCAATCAAATTAGGGTTTTCGGATCAGCCAAATCTTCTAAACACCTAAACAATTTACTGCTGAATCATCTCCCAACAATTTCCCCCTATTTGATGATGCCAAAACCTAACACTACAAACTATCAGATACTAACTCCTTACAAATATTACAAGTAGAATTAGTGGAGTTTTACATCAAGTTCTAATCTACCGAGGGATACAAAAATACAGAAATAATTCTAACAACAATTTCCCCCTTACAACAATTTCCCCATAAACAGAGTCTATCAATCTAAGCAAAAACAGACAAACACAGAATAAGCAGTGAGTGTGTGAATCAGTAATCACTTAGGTGATTCAGAGTGTTAAATTTAAATAAAAGGCCATAGAGACAATGAGATGTTGTCAGGCCAAACAACAAAGATGTATTATATATATGTAGAAATTCAGTACATATACATCACTTGATATTTATAAAAGCCAGAAAAGAAACTAACAGGAA
The DNA here is from genome assembly GCA_028984105.1 of Lavandula angustifolia. Lineage (NCBI taxonomy): Eukaryota > Viridiplantae > Streptophyta > Magnoliopsida > Lamiales > Lamiaceae > Lavandula > Lavandula angustifolia. Next base: position 16,228,066 of record CM054817.1, read on the forward strand.
CTATCTTCTGAACCTCTGGATCCTTGCCTTGAAATCTTTAGACTTATCTTCTGGCAGAGGGAGTCCATACATCTGAAATGCATCTTTCCTTAGCTTCTGAATCTGAGGCACATCATCTGGATCACACTCGTGTAAAGGTTGTTGAGCGTTTCTAGCTAGCTTGTTGAGCGTCTTGAAGTTGAGATGGCTGAGTCTTCTGTGCCAGAGCCGCCCCGCTCTGTTATCGTTCTTCGCCAGTAAGCATGCTTCAGGTTCTGCTGATTTCCAGTCAGCTATATATATATATTCTTTTTGCGCGAACCTCATAACACTGTTTTCCCTTTAGATTTGTCAATGACATCACAGAAACCAGTGTAAAAAATCACTCTATTCGAGTTATCACAAAATTGACTAACAGAGAGAAGATTATGTTGATGTCCTTCAACATATGATACTCTTGGAACTGTGGCGGTTCCAATGCTGAGTGTTCCATAGCCTCTGGTATAGCCTTTTGCATTATCTCCGAACTCGATTCTGGGTCCTTCTTCAGTAACATAATTCTTCAGTAGACTCCTCTGGTACGTCATGTGTCTTGAGCATCCGCTATCCATGTACCAAGGGTCCTTGTGCACCTGCAAAACAGAATTATATTCAGGCACCCTTTATTTTTGATTTTAGGTCCTTAAGCGTTAGTTTTGGAAACCCAAATCTATCTTACGACCCTGGTGGTCTTAGACAGTTTCTTTCCACTCTGATCAACATACTTAACCACTAGACTGGTTGATGTTGACTTTTGAGGCTTTATAGATTCAGGAGTCCTGATCTTCTGAGGTGGTGGACTGCTGACCTTAGCCTTCTGAACGGCTTTCTTCTTCATCTTCTAACTCTTGGAACCCCTTCTGACTATAGGATCATAATAATACGACCCATACTGAGCTGGATGTGTCAGCTACGGTGGTCCATACTGATCAGACCATTTCGCTTTGCTGGTTCTCCCTTGACTGAACTGGGGTGATTTTGAGCAAATCTTCTTGTCAGATTTCTGATAGTTCAGATGAGGTGCCTTCATCTTCTGTTTGTTCTTTGCTAGGGGGTTCAGTAATTCAGCATTGATCGTCTCCCCTTGAAGAAACCTATCAGTCAGCCGATTCTCTGAGCATGTGGGGGCAGATGAGGAGGCTCCATGGCTGAACCCGAGTCCCTCCTTGCAGTGTTTAGGCTTGTTGTTGGCTAGCATCGCCTCAAGCTTTTTCTCAGCTCCCGTATACCTCTCTGTCATCATGTTCCTCCAGACATCATCACTCTTCTTAAGAGTTTCATGCTCAGTCTGAAGTCCTGAGAACTTCTACTTCAGTGGACTCAATTCAGTATCCTTTTGAGTCAAGTCCTTGGTCAGTACTGAGATCAGATCTTCTTGTTGCTGAGACTTGGCCATCAGTGAGTTAATCTCCCCCCTGAGTCTCAACACAATCCTTCTGACTCAATAGCTACCTGACTCTCCTGAGAAAGTCTCTGATTCTCCAGTTTCAGGGTATCCAACTCCCGAAGAGTCTTACTGAGCTGCAGACTCATCTGACTCTGCTCGTCGAGTAGTTCTTCGTATGCAATCGCGACGTCTATATTCTCATCTGCACCTAAAATAGTGTCTTGTGTGTAGTGTGAAGAAGAGTTAAATGGTTCGTGAGAATTTACCTCATCCTCTTCTCCTGCCATTAGACACTTTTCAGTATCTTCTTCAAGCTCTAGGTCCATAAAGGCAGCTTCATCGTCTGAGGATTCCATGAAGGAATCGACTTCATCTAAGTCATCTGAGAGTTCACCGGCAAAGTAGACTTGTCATTTCTTGATGAACTTCTCCCTTCGAGCTTTTCGTGCAGCTCTTTCAGCTGTGCTGAGCTCAGGACAGTCGTACTGGTAATGTCCTAGCTTTTTGCAGTTGTAGCAGGAGGTGACTCTGCTTTCTCTGTTTTCACTGTCTTTCGACTATGCAAAATCCTCCTGTTTCCTGAATTCAGAAGCATGTGGTTCAGGAGTGCGCTTAGGTGAGTATTCACACTTACTCTTTGAGTCTCTGACGACTCTGGAAGGCTTTTTGCGCCGCTCCTTTCCTTCTGATATTTGATGGCAAGCAGTGCATATCGTTTAGCTAAGCTTCCTTCTTGTAGATTACTGGTTGAAGGCTCAGCTTTGCTAGATGCTGGAGCTGCTGTGCTGACTAATGCTTTAAATGCATGGTCAATCTGAGTGTCATCTTCACCTCGCTACTTCCTCTTTGGTAGACCGAACTCGAACTCCTCAATTTTTAATTCTGAAAATATATGATCAGGAGAAACAATATCAAGATCAGAATGTCTAAGCAAAGTAGCAAAGGGAGTCCAATGTCCGTCTGGCAGTGCTCTAAAGATTTTGAGATTCATCTCTCGGTTGGAGAACGTCTTTCCCAGCCCATTGATGGCGTTCATCAGATCCGTAAATCTAATGTTAAGATCTTCAATTGTGTCGCCAGGCATGAGAGACAGTCTCTCCAGCTTCTGGAGTTCCAACGCTAACTTGTTAGCTTTGATCTTCTGAGTGCCCCGACTCAGTAGCGCTAGAGCATCCCAGAGTTCTTTGGCGGACTTGTTATCCTGAACTCTTCTGAAATATGAGTCGCTCAAGGTGGTCAGTATGGCGTTCCTGGCAACCCGGTCAAGATTGTGAAGCTTCTTCTCTTCTGGAGTGAAAAGGCTTCTGTCTTTTGGAACCTTCTTCCCAGTTACCATTCCACCTCCTTGTGCGGGATCCTGGACTTCGACTCTATCGATCATAGGTACGATAGGTCTGTCTTCCAAGACCTATATCATACTGTCGTGGAGGAAAGTCAGATGAGCTTCCATTCTGACTCGCCATACCCCGTAGTTCTCTACTGAGAACATGTGTACCATCCTGATTCCTGACATAGCAGACATGTTAGATAATGATATGAATGAAGAATGATATGCAGTGAAAACGTTTTCAAGATCCGTTCAAGTAGACCAGTTTTAGATAACAAGAGTCTTAGAGAACTCCTGCTCTGATAGCAAATGTTGGTTCCGAGATAAATGTTCAGGTGTAGGGGGGGGGGGTGAATACACCTAAAAAATTTCTCAACTTAAAACGCGAACAGTCCTATTCAGGAGAGTGTCTTGCTGAATAAATTCAGTAGACCATGCAAGCTGTTCTGGATCGCGTGGATAGAGTGACTGACTATACTGAGGCTTGCTAGCTGACTGATGTCAGAATTTAGTACCGTTCAGTCGACTACGGAAAAGTGTAGGCCCGATTCAGTTGAGTTTGAAAATGCTTTTATTAAAACTGTTTCACTGGGTTAGTGCATTCAGTTTAAGCTTTGCTGAAACTCTGTTGTATGATTTTGTAAAACGGTTTTCAGTTATGAACAGTAAATCAATGCAACAGTAAATGAACACAGTGATTTTAAAGTGGTTCGGATATCAAACAATCCTACGTCCAATGTCCCGAAAAGATCAGGAGACTATTTTATTATACTGAGTTAGTCTCACTTGGTTTGTGCACTGGACAAACACTGGCCTTGGGGATTATACTGAGTAAGTCCCAGTTTACAAGGATCAAACTATAAAGTTTGACAAACTCTCCAACGATGAAGGAGTTCTTTCCAATAAGAACAGTTCAAAATATGAACTCCTTCGGGTCTAAGCTATGGATATTTTCATTAGCGCTTAGGTTAGAGGGAAGGGAACAAGAAGGTGGCTTCTAGAGTGATGAACAATGAGGAATAATCTCTCTAGGTTCGTGTTCGATCACTTGGATACTAGAGGCTTTTGATTCTATTCAGCTTGGTTCCCTAGAGCAAAGATGTCGCCTTTCGCGTTGAGTGTTTCTCTGAAGTTCTTGCGAAAAGCTTTATAACTTGTTCGTTTTTGCTCGTAATCGCTCTGTGTTCTTGTTTGATGTTCTTCGATTTGATTTTCCCTCTATTTATAGAGGTGAATTATGGATAGATCCATTGGAGACGAACGATCCACGTGTCACTCTTGTTGGGTAGCTAACGACTCTTTTAAGGAATCTCACAGAGTCTTTTCCTCCATTTCCGGAAAGATGTTGACTTGCAGATTTGACAGCTGGCTGCTTGTCATTGGTCAAGGCGTAGAAAGTAGTTGAGACACACAGACTTCTAAGCGGATACTGAAGCTGACTTCTCTGATGTGAATAACCTCGGACGACTCTACTGATTTAACATAAGATTATCTGACAACCAAGGAGACTGTCAGGCTGTTGCTGAGTCTGACCTGCGGCTTAGTAGTATACTCCTACTGAGTCCAACTCTACTGAAGGTCGACTCTGAGTCCAGTGAACTACTCCTGTTGAGTCCAGTTCTACTGACTCCTCAGTATGCTGCTCCTGCTGAGTCCAGCACTACTGAATCTCAGCACCTCTCAGTATGCTGCTCCTGCTGAGTCCAGCACTACTGAGTCTTCACATCATGGTACTGAGGCGGATAGTCTACTGAGGGATCAGCAGACAGAACTCTGAGAATGAACCATGCTGAAGGAATGTCTACTGAGTCTAAGGCGCTACTGTTACAACAAAAAGGTTCACCAATCAAATTAGGGTTTTGGGATCAGCCAAATCTTCTAAACATCTAAACAATCTTCTGCTGAATAATCTCCCAACAAACGGGAACCAAAGCTTTCAAGCAAAAAAACACTCTAGAAAACTCAAAGTAAAACCCAGCGATGAACTTGCACGCAGAGAGATCATTTCTATTTCTTCACTCTAGAGATCCATTAGTTCCCTTTCTCTATTGTGAGCAGTCCTATTATAATATCATAAGCTTAGAAAAACTCGAAGGAGTTCAGCCTGAATTATTCTTATTGTAAGAACTCCTTCATAGTTGGAGAAAACAAACTATTGTGTTTGAACATGTAAAGTCACTACGACTATAAGTTGAGTATATGTCCAGTGCATAGATCAAGTCACTAAGACTATAATTAGAGTATTTGTCCAGTGCACAGATCAACTAAGACTTGCTCAGTATAAATTAATTCAAGAACTCCTGCTTTTTCAAGATAGTGGACGTATAATCCTGTGTATTTGAACCACTTTAAAAATTGATTGTGTCAATTTACTGTTGCATTGATTAATGTTCATACTGCATAAAATTGACTTTAAATCAATCAGCATAAAACGTGTTTTCAAACTAAGACGAACATATTTTTAGGCCTATACTTCTGCGCACTATATCTTATATTGAACTACTATTCACTGACTGAAGTCAGTAGATAGGACTCAGTAGAAGGATACTCTGCCCACGCGATCTAGAAAACTAATTTGGCCAACTGACTAGTTTAGTAGCAATATTCAGTTGCACTGACTTTTGCATTTTAGTTAAAATTTGTACTCAGGTGTATTTACCCCCCTACACCTAAAGGCTCGTCTCTGGACCAACAATTGGTATTAGAGTGATGTTCTTCTGATCATCGTTTTCTGAATACTGGTCTACTCGAACAGATCCTGAAAACTGTTTTCTCTGCATTTGCATCTCTTCATAGTATCCTATACCATATACTTCAAAATGTCTAATATTTCAGGTATAAAGACAATACCCATGTTTTCAGTTGAAAACTACGTAGTATGACGTGTAAGAATGGAGACACACTTAATGTTGCTGCATGACAGCATGACTGACGTCCTGGAGAAAGGACCTATTATTCCAATGATCAGCAGCGTCGAACTTGCAACCATAGCAGCAATAGGTGCCAGAACCGGTGCAAAGGTTCCCAAGGACAAGAGCTTCTTTACATCTAAAGAGAGAAAGCTGCACAACCTCGATCTAGTTCAACGCAATGCAATACTGACTACGCTCAGTGATTCTTACCTCGGAAGGGTGCACGATTGCAAAACTGTAAAGGAGCTCTGGGATGCTCTCACAGTATTGAGCTAAGGAACTCCACAAATCAAAGAAAAAAAACTAGCGTTGGAGTTGTAAAAGCTCGAGGCGTTTGCCATGATACCCGAAAAGTCGATTGATGATTTCAGTGTTAGATTCACGAATCAGATCAACATCATCAATGGGCTAGGGAAAACATTCAGCAACAAGGAGACCAGCATCAAAATTCTAAGGGCTCTTACTAGGCCCAAGTGGTATTCTTTTGCCACTTGTTTGCGAAGAACTAACTTAAGCTCTATTACTGAGATTATATATTCAGAAATGAAAGCAAAAGAGTTTGAGTTCAATCTTCTACACACCCCTAGTGCTGATATTAAAATGCGAATAGATCAAGCATATAAGGCAACAATCATCACACTTGGAGCGAGACCCTCAGTAGCAAGTCATTTAGCTGGAAGTTCAGTGACGATCTCAACTGCTGATAACTTAGCTGAGAAATTCGCTCTCCTTTTAGTTAATTACCAAAAGGAGAAAGACAAGCTCACAAAGATGAAGATGAAGAGAGCTTAAAAAAGAAATCAAGGTAAGAGAGAAAATGCTCATCCGAAAGGTGAATCTAAATCTCTACTTGAATGCAGGAACACAAAGACTGCCTCCACTGGATAGAATGAGACACCAAGGGAAGAAGGCAGAAGCTCAATGTGTTATAATTGCAAAAAGACTAGGCATTATCAATATGAATGTCTAGAGCTCACGGCTACTGAAAGAGCTGAAAGGCAAGCCAGACGAGATAAGTTCATCAGAAAAAGGCAAGCCTAAATAGCCGGAGAACTATCTGATTGCACGAGCGATAAAGAGTTGTTCATGGAATCATCTGATGATGAGGCAGCATTTATGGAAATCGAAGCTGAAGAAGATACTGAACTATGTCTTATGGCTGGAGAAGATGTTGAGGTAAATTTTAATTCTAATATATGCCCCTCTTCACCATGCACTCACGACACAAGCTCTGCTGCAGGTGAACCTCTGGATGTGGTTCTTGCATATGAAAATATGTTGAAGGAACAGATTCAGATGAGCAATCAGTTTAGTAGAACACTTCAGGAGCTGGAACTCCTGAGAGCTGAAAATCAGAGACTTTCGATGAGGAGTTAGGACTCTACTGAATTTGAAGGACTAGTTTTGAGACAGAAGGAAGAGATAAATTCTCTCATGACTAAGTCTAAACAACAAGAATCACAGATCTCAGTTCTGACTAAGGACAACTCTGAGAAAGATACTAAAATTGTCTGTCTAAAAGACAATCTTACACAGTTCAGAGCTGAGTATGAAGCGCGATGAGTTTTTGAGAACCTTGATGACTGAACAATACATAGGAGCTAAAGAAAAGCTTGAGAGGTTACGGAGATCACAAAGACCATGTTCTATGAAGGAAGGACTTGGTTATACTTATGAAGCAACCACTTCTGGATAGAAAAACTTAGAACAGCTGGCTGACAGATTTGTCCTAGGGGGAACTCAATTTGCTGAATCCTCAACCCCTTAGACAATGAGAAAACAAAAGATGAAAACACCTCAGCTAGCTACCAGAAGATGACCTGAGGTTCTAGCCCGAAAACACCCATATCCAATTTAGGGGAACCCAGAATGTTAGATGGGAAGAACAGTATGGGCACCCACAGTGGACACATTCAGTTCAGTATGGATCATACTATTATGAACCCAAAAACGAAACCCTAAGGTTCAGCAGAAGAAGAAGAAACTCGAACCTCAGAAGTCAAAAAAGTCAGCATCTCCCAGCTTGACAAAGAGATCAGCTGACAACAAGGGCAAGAGGATATCAGAAACCACCGAGGTTATCAGACAGATTTGGGTCCCAAAATCCACTAACCTCTAAGGACCCAACCTGAACCCAAAGGGTACCTGGATTTGTTTTTATTTTACAGGTACTAAAGGACCCGTGGACAACGGATGCTCAAGACACATGACACATCAAAAGAATCTGCTGACCAACTACGTTCAGCAAGAAGGAACCATAATTGAATTTGGTGACAACTCCAAAGGATATACAAGGGGATACGAAACACTGAAGATAGGAACTGCCATAGTTCCAAGAGTATCATATGTTGAAGGTCTTTAACATAATCTCATTTCAATCAGTCAATTCTGTGATAACTCCAATAAAGTGACTTTTGACACAGGTTTTTGTAATGGTCTTGAAAAATCTATAGGAAAAATTGTGTTAACAGGCTCCCGGAGAAGAAATATCTACAATGCTAATTGGAATATCACTGAACCTGAAGCCTGCTTGGTAGCACATACAAAGTCAGATGATAGAACAACATGGCTATGGCATAGAAGATTAAGTCATCTAAACTTCAAAACGATGAACAAGTTAGCAAAAGATACTAAAGTCCGAGGACTGCCCAATGAAGTATTCAAGAGACATAAGAATTGTGAAGCATGCATGAAGGGAAAGCAAACTAGATCACGCAATCTGCCAATTCCGTCAACTTCTACTGATGGGATCCTTCAACTGCTCCACATGGACTTATTTGGGCCAGTCTATCCAGTGATGATCAGAGGCAAGAAATACGCTCTTGTAGTAATTGATGACTGTTCAAGATATACTTGGGTGATTTTCATCGCCAACAAGTCTGACGTCAAAACTGAATTGCCGAAATTACTGAAACGACTAAGTGTCGAGAAGGATATCAAAATTCAAAAAATACACTCAGATCGAGGAATAGAGTTTCTAAACTCGATGATGAAAGACTAATGTGAAGATGAAGGGATTCAGCATGAAACCTCAGCTGCACGTACACCTCAACATAACGGTCTGGCTGAAAGAAAAAATAGAACACTCAAAGAAACAACAAGAACACTACTCGCATACTTAGGTCTACCACCAAAGTTTTGGGCAGAGGCTACTGACACAGCCTGCTATACTCAGAATCGATCTTTATTTACTCATATGCACATGAAGACGCCATATGAATTATGGAAAGGGAGAACGCCCTCTATTTCGCATTTCCATATCTTTGGTTGTTCATGCTTTATCCACAACAATGGAAATGATCAATTAAAGGTCTTCGATAGCAAGTCAGACCAAGGGGTATTCTTAGGATACTCCAGGGCCAGAATAGCTTCAGGGTCTTTAAGTACCGAACACTTTTCCTGGAGGAAAGCCCTCATGTTGTATTTAAGGAATTTACTTCTGAGAACAGGAAACAAAACTCTCAGCAAGATGCTGAAGAAGTCAGCAGCAAGCTACAGATCTAAGCTTAATGAAAATGTAGAAAAGATCCAACATTGTTGGGATGATGATTCAGATGATGAAATCCAAAATCAACCTACAAGCGAAGTAGCTGAACCGATTGATTCTTGTGAACATAATTAATCCTAGGTAAATCAGGTCGATGAAGAAACCCCAGTGGTAACTGAGACCTCTATTGGGAATAACAACTCAGGCGGAACTAATAATGTTCCAGAGCTGAATGCCTCTGAACCTGTAGATCCTGATCTTGTTACTAAATTGATTCAAGCACAAAATAATACTAATGAAATTACTCATAATCCTACTACTTGTGCGGAATCAATTACAGAAGAAGTAACAAGACGTCGTCGTTCTTGGTTAGATGCTCATACTTCAGATCTTATTATCGGAGATCCATCAATAAGTGCCAAGACAAGATCCAGATTCTGTCAAGGAGAAAGCGCTTTATACTGCTGCTTCTTGTCTAGTGAAGAACCTCAGTCAATTGAAGATGCACTGAATGATGCTGACTGGATCACTGCTATGCAAGAAGAGCTCAACCAATTCACCAGAAACGACGTTTGGGATCTTGTAGACAAACCCAGGCACCAACATGTGATAGGAACTAAGTGTGTCTTCATGAACAAGCGAGATGAAAACAACGTCATCATTAGGAATAAAGCTCGACTAGTTGCCAAATGATATTGTCAATCTCAAGGAATAGACTTTGATGAAACGTTCGCTCCAGTTGCAAGATTAGAAGCCATTCGTATGTCCTAGCTTAAGCAACTCATCAACAGTTCATTGTTTATTAAATGGATGTTAAGTCAGCTTTCCTGAAAGGCATGCTGAAGGAAGAAGTCTATGTAGAACAACCGCCCGACTTTCAGTAGGGATATCAATTATACAGACTCAAGAAAGCTCTATATGGGTTAAATCAAGCACCTAGGGCTTGATATGATACCTTTCAGACGTTCTACTTCAGAAAGGTTTTCGAAAGGGAATGATAGATCACACCCTATTCAGTATCGAGTCAGAAAATGAAATTCTACTGGTGTAGATCTATGTGGACGAAATCATCTTCGGATCTAAAAATGTGACCATGTTTCAGAAATTCGAAAAGACGATGAAAGATAAATTCGAGATGTCGATGAGAGGAGAAATGAATTATTTCCTTGGACTTCAGGTGAAACAATCTAAGAAGGGAATATTCATTAATCAAGCGAAATATACTAGAGATCTCATCAAAAAAATTTGGTTGTGAATCCAGCAAATCAGTAAAGATACCCATGAATACAAATCTCAAGAATGATCTTGATAAAGAGGGAGTATCTGTTAGATCAACTGATTATCGTACTATTATTGGTACATTGTTCTTTTTAACTGATATAACCTATATTGTAGGTGTATGCGCGAGATTTCAAGCGAATCCCAAGCGAAGTCATATCGACTCAGCAAAATAGGAGAGGAAGAAGTTGTACCTTCCTCCACGTATGTTGTTGCAACTCTGATTGTTGCTCCTGTTCAGATCTTATGATTTGTGTCCTAGCCTTTTTCTCCCTCTGGGTGGTTAGAGAACTGAAGAAAATTAAGATTTCTGTCTCACTCTCAAACGTGTGTACGCTCGAATGTATATGAATTTGTTCATACTTAATAATGAACGGAATACTAATATATATAGGCTTCAAGAGCCAATATTATATTAATATTTGTAGCCCATTAATTTAATTATATTCCTAATGGGCTTCTACATCAATTAGCCCATAATATAATAAATTAATCTTTTGGGCTACTTTTATTTATCAATTAATTGACACAGTCAATTAATTCCAGATAAATAATATTATTAAATAATGCAAAACACATTAATCTATTAATAATGATTTCTGAGAGACAATAAATAACTAGACAACTAATTAGGCCAGGTCAGAGATCTAATACAAGAAATAAAGCAGGGCCTCAAATTAATTAATTATCTATGCTCAGCCCAGAGCAAAATTAATTAATAAACACAGATTCATTCCACTAGAAAATCCGTCCTGACTTACCCCTTTATCCCAAATTGAGCAAGGACTTGTATTTTAGACTTAATCGATCCCCGTATTTAAGTTAGAAATATCCGTTAATTAATTAAGCTCACTGACAGGTTAAATTAATTAACATCTTATTATATTCCTAAGTAGCACCACTCGACCTCATTAACACACCTGAACTTAATCAACTGGCTGGGTTTAGTGTGTTAATCTTACGAGTTCCTCAGGGGATATTATCAACCCATTTTACTAGGATACGGTTGCAAGATACAGACAACCAGCTTGAGTTACAAATGACTACTAGCACCCAAGATATATAGATCCGGTTGCGATGACGTTCACCAAAGTAGGTCAAAGTGATAGATAGCCAAATGCACTCAGCTGAAGTCTTACCTAGCTTAAGACCAACTAAGTCACCGAGATCTTGATTCTCAACTAAGGTCAGTCAAGAGAAGACATCTCACTGTAATCCATCAATACACCACCTTAAGTGTACCAGTAAAGACAAGCAGCCAAGAAGAGGCACTTCTTATCTAAACTGCAGCTTAAAGCGACAACTTATCCCGACGTTGTCTCAGCTGTTATAACTGTTTATATCTTGTAACTTTTTTACAAGATAAAAGATTACATGTGCAAATATAAATATTTATCAAGAGAATAAAATAGTGGTAAGGACAAAAACACATTGTATACAAGCTTAAAATCCCAACAGGGTTATGGTATCCTAATAATATTGAACTAACTGGTTTTCTGATGCAAATTATGCAGGATGTCAAATCGACAGGAAATCGTCTTCAGAAACATGTCAGTTCCTAGGCAACGAGCTAATATCGTGGTTTTCAAAGAAACAACACTCAGTAGCTACGTCCACTACTGAAGCTGAATATATGGCTATCGGAAGTTGTTGTACCCAGATCCTATGGCTTCGAAAAGAGCTGCGAGACAGTGATATCTATCAAGATGAATTGTCGATTGTTGGTCCGGAGACGAGTATCAGGTGTAGAGGAGGGGGGGGGGTGAATACACCTGATTACAAGTTTTGCCTCAAACGCGAAGGTCAGCTGAGCTGAGATATGCGACTGAATGAACAGTGCCAAATAAGAACCTTCTGATCGCGGGTCAGAGTGTATTAACTACCGAGTCTGTTCTACTGACTTTTGTCTGTATAGAGAGTTTAGTCGATGAATTTCAGTGCGGATAAGTGTGGGGCCCGTAGGATTTCGTCTCTTTTGAAAACGTGTTTTCACAAACCAAAGTTGTTTTGGCTTGTGCACTTTTTAATACGTTTTATGCAAAGGATGAGTTTGTAAAATTGTTTGAGCACAATGCAATAAAATAGTAAATAACACAAGCAGTTTTTAACGTGGTTCGGATACGCAATATCCTACGTCCAAGGTCCTGTAGAACAGGAGTTCTTGTTGATTAATCTGAGCAAGCCTCAGCAAGGAATCTGTACGTTGGACAGACCCTTCTAAGTTATAGTCCTTAGAGACTTTACAATTCAAACCGAAGTTTGAAGGGGAGGGGATTTTCTCCAACAATGAAGGAGTTCTTACAATAAGATCAATTCACAGAAAAGTGAACTCATTCGAAGGTTCTAAGCTATAGATATGACAGTGGAGCTTAGATAGAGAAGAGGCAACTAAAGAATCTCTAGAGAGAAGAACTAAGGATATTCAACTAAGCAAGTTCTTCGCTGGATCGACTTTAATACGCTAGAGAGTTGTATGCAATGAGCTTGTATTCCCTTGATGTCCCGGGCGTTGAGCTTGGAGACTCTTCTCTATTTATAGTCGTGACCCAGGCATGTATACGTTGGAGAGGATGATGCCACATGTCACAAACTTCCAAGGAAAATGGCCATAAATTTTTGAAAGAGCGCCGCAGAGTGGTTGGCTTCTGTACATGAGAGCAGCTTTAATGTCAGAGCACGTAAGGCTTTGATTGCTTCTTATTGGTCGAGTTTTATGGTAGGTGAGACTTGTCAGACATCATTCTTCATCTGAGTTAACTCTCTCTAAACCTTGTATACTGAATAATCTCTACTGACATTCGAATGATAATAGTTGGGCAGTAGATTTGCAACTGAGTTGCATGCGTTCAGTAGATTTGGACCGATCATACTGATTTCTTCATCTGAGTTTGCTGATAAGGATCTTCTACTGAGGATAGACAACTGGTGACTCTGAAGATACTGAACTCTTCACTCATTCAGTAGATAATGAATCGTACTGAGTCTTCAACTGAGGTTTGCTGAAAGAATTCTTCTACTGAGAACAGACAGCGGGAGGACCTGAAGACACGAGCTCTATGAACTGATGACTTGGGTTTCTGGAATTTAACTTCTTTACTGAAGTTCAGACCAACACCCCTTACAGGACTTAAACAAAATAATCAATAATGATAAGAGTGAGTCTAGCCTATTACATCATCATCGTTCAAACACATATTGGGTTCAGGATAGGGTTTGGGATCTTCAATTCTATAGCGATGAAATTCACTACAATTTCCCCAAAAACTAATATTACAATATGTCCTAAGTACATGAACTACTGACGTCAGTTCTAAGTACCCCCTAGTAATGATCTAAACGACCACTAACTCATATCCCTACAATTTCCCCCTAATTGATGATACCAAAACCACTAAGTACTAAACTACTAACCCAAGAGGATTCAGTAACAACTGATCAATGATAACAATGTTAATAGCTTAAGAAAAGATAGGCGTATCAAAAGAAATCAGGATATGTGAGTGATAGAAAGTGTTAAAGTAAAGTAACACAGCTTTATGACAATTAGTAGTTGTCTGGCTAACATCAAAAACAGATTTATTAAAGATATGGCAGAAGAGTACAATTAGCTATGCTAGCTATTACAAAGGACGAGAGAGGAAGAAAAGCTGAAACGCTGCTAACGCCTGAATTTCTTGATCTTGGCCCTAAAGTCAGCAGACTTTACAACAGGAGGATCCAACCCATATGATCTGTAGATTCTTTCCCTCAGTGCCTGGATGGGAACAAGATCATATATCGTCTAAATATCAAGATTGTTGCGACGAACTGCTGTCTCCACCTCTTCTTCAATCTCCTTTGTGCAGACAACGCCCTCAACAGTCTTAGGAGGATTCAGTGGGCGATAGGCAGGAGTCGTGAATGATAGTTTCTCTTTGAATAGCAGGAGCTTGATCTGAACTCTGAATTTGGGGTCATGATGGTATCGGAACTGATCAAACAGATCGACCGCCAAGACTTCTTCCGGATAACACTGCCACACATAGTATGCCTTGATAAAATCATCCTTAAGCTCTTCCCACTCCTCGTTCAGGTTCCAAGGAATCCATTTGTCGAAGCGGCGATGTGGAGTTTTCTAAAAATGTAGCTTCTGACAACCACGCCTGAAGAACTTGGAAGTCCTCGGAATTTTCTTGCTGAAGTCTAAGATAGGCTCTCAGGCTGCTTGTTCAGTCAGCTCTATGATCTTGGCCAGATTAGCCTGTCTCTTCTTCTCTCTGAGTTCAGCAGCACACCTATCTCTAGATCTGAGGTTGAGACCTTCCTGCACACCGTCCCATGTGGCTTTGTCATTTGCTTCTTGCTCTGCTATAAGTTTTGGAAGATTTTTCAGCCTTTGAGCAAGAGGAAGGTTGTCGGTGTCAGAGTCATCTGTAGGCTCAGGAGCAAATTTCTTTGCAGCTTTCTTCTTCTGCTGAGCCAGAATCAATTGAGCTTGACTCTTTGACGCCCTAGCCTTAGGAACTTTAGGCTTCCTCTTCAGCTTCGCCTCTTCCTCCATCCTGACTTCATAGTCAAGTGTGTCCTGCAGCTGCTGAGCCACTCTTTGTCATGCTCTTCCTGCTCTTCTTGTAGGGTTTGTATACTGAAAGCAGTCTACGTATTTGCTTGTATGCAATGTTTCCTGTTACCACTATTATTATTCTCCTATCTAATTATTATAATTGCACAATTTAGTCCTTTATCTCACGTGAGTTAGATCATACAATGTGTTGTAGATCACAGAAGACTATAGTAATTTATTGAACTAGTGAGATATAAACAGTTATCACAGCCGAGACAACTTTAGGACAAGTTACCGGTTTAGGCTGCAACGTAGATAAGAAGTGACTTGTCTTGGTCACTTGTCTATGTTGATACATTTTATGTATTGATGGATCACGGTGAGACGTGTTCTTCTATCTGACCCATGTGAAGAACCAAGGTCTCGGAGACTCAGCTGATCTTAAGCTTGATGAGATTTCAGCTAAGTGCACGCGACTAGCTATCACTTTGATTTACTATGGGTGAGGGTCATCGCGACCGTATATCTCTTTATCTTGGGTGAGTACTGTTGCGTGTAGCTCAGGCTCGTTATCTACATCATGCATCCGTATCCCATTATAGGGTTGATGATATCCCATTGAGGAACTCGAAAGGTTTATCATGCCAAACCCTGCAGGTTGATTAAGTTCAAGTATGATAATAAGGTCGAGTGGTACTACTCAAGGATAAGATATTAATTGTATTAAGTAGTTAGTAAACTTAATCAATTAATGGATATTCGATATCTTAAATACGGGAATTAACTGAAGTTAAAAATATAAGCCTTGACTCAACTTTTGGGATAAAGGGGTCATTCAACATAGATTCTTTAGTGGAATGAATCTATGTTTGTGAATTAATAATACTCTGGGCTGAGTATGGAAAATTAATTCACTTGAGGCCCATCTTTATTTCTTGTATTAGGTCCCTGGTCTGGCCCGAACATATGCCCAGTCATATGTGACATTTTCTCTTAGACTCACTAGGTCACTTAATTACCTGGAATTGTTTGGCCCTTTAATGGACCAAAAAAATTGGTAATGGTATAGTGGTCCCTTCACTATTGGATGGGCTTTGGGGTCAAAGGCCCATTAGGGTTTTGACCAAGCCCTTGTAAATAGTAGGCAAGGGGTCATTTCCTCATAACTTGCTTCTTTGTTGTGTGTGCCGGAAAAAGTGAGTCCGAGTATTTTTGTCGTGAGCTTTCGTGCGTCTCCGTCCATCCAGAGTTGGAAGCTTGGGCACGGGAACAGTCCAGAAGACCTTTTCTGGACCGAGTCGAAAAGATCGTATTCTAGGACGATCGCTCAGGTATGAGACTCTTTCCCTATAGCTGGTATCAGAGCTAGATTCCTAGCTCTGCGTTCTTTTCGATTGTATGAATGATTTAATTTCTTGTTCGTCGTTGTCGGGTTCGTTTTTATGGGACGACCTATGTGCCACTTGTTTTGATCCCAGATATGAAGTCTCGTGAGATAAATCCACGAGTAGACTACGACCAATGTGAATATTATGTATCTGCTTCGATTATGTAATTGGTTTTTGCAGATTGGTTCGTTGTTGGCGACGAGAACACGAAGTCTGGAATCGGTCAAAAACCCTAGTTTTTCGGGTTTGACCGGTCGAATTGAGTTGACCAGAGCTACCCATCGGAATCTGATAGTGTGTGTACAGAGGAGGTGGCGAGCCGCAACTCGCGGTGGTGGGGATAATCCAGAGGCGTAGATAACTCGAATCGAGCAGTGCGCTCTGCTCGCGACGGCCACTTGCAGATTCACCGGATCTGCTTCGTTCTTTAGCTGACGTCCTTCCCGGCTGTGTTGGTGGGCTGCTGGAGGCGGGAATGTGGCGTCGGCGATGTGCTGGGCAGGTGGTAGCGTCGCCGACGTGTTCCAGATCTGGATTTGGGCACCGCGCGGCGACTGTTACAGCACGACGGTCCTTGGCTCGGCGGGGGGTTGTGCAGACGTGTGGGGGATGGGGGCGGCGGCAGTGGTCTGCGCCAGGCGGTGGTTCGCCTGCCCGCTCGTTGGAGACGATGCTGACATCATCACCTCGCTACTGACATGACGCTGACATCAGCCCTAACGCTGCTGACGTGGCAGCCCTTGCTTGGGCAACAAGTTTCATCGGTCTTCGTCCCATTCTTCGTCTCTGGGCTCTGTTTTCGAAGACATGTATTTGTTCGGGTAATGTAATAGATAGATTTTATTTTTCTATGTGTTTGGGGCCGACAACGACATTAATTACTCATTTTATTTATGTCGTGGATGTTTAATTTCATGTCTTAGCATGATTAATTATTTTATTAATTGTGTTTAGAAATCATGAAATTAGGGCGTTAACTTGTTTTATAAAGCATGAGTTAATTTTCCGCGAGCATGTTTTATTGAATGTGCTTAGAATATTTATACTTTAGGAGTTACGTGTTTTTGCGAGCCCGTTTCGACAAACCTTTTGAAGCAAAAGACTAAGCAAATATAATTTTGATAATTTTAAGGTTAATTAAATTATCGAAATAGACCTCCACCAATTGGACCTTAGACAAAGTGATGGGGATCGTGGGTAAACGTCCACCCATGTGGCTTGCCTACCTTCTTTATTCATAAGTTTGTCAGATAGGTTTTCTACGAAAATATTCCAATACTATTGAGTAGTGGGAGTTAGGCCGTAAACGTCCACCCACGTGGCTTGCGTGCTTGATTTTTCATAAGTACTCAGGAAGATAGAATTGGGATAAGATGGCTATAGAAATCGAATTGAAAGCGGTATGTTCTTCATGAGATACTAATTTCGAGAATTTGATTGTCTGGTGTCAAATTTAGTAGTCAATGCTTAGATATCACCGGGGGTACAATTCACTTCTCCGAAGTCCCTTCCCTCGTGTTTAATAGTGATATGGTCTAGTAATATCGGACTATTAATTCTATTTGTCATAAGGATATAAACTTGACATGGAATAGAATTAAAGTGCTAGGTGAATAGCATGGTCAGGGTTTGCACGGGTAACGTCCACCCACATGGCTTACACGTGTGATCTTTGGGCTGTTCGAGGTTTCAAATCAATATTGTTTTATCAAAGGGTTATAATATTATTTTGTTACAAAATTCTTGTGCGATTGTTTTCTTACATGCGTTTATTTTATTTACTTTCAGATATGTCTCTCAACCCCATCATTCACACTCTCACCAAGAATCCTTTAACTGGGAATAATAATTATGTTGAGTGGAAAAGAAATTTGGAATTTGTTCTCATCCTTGAGGAACACATGTTTGTCCTAACTGAGGACAAACCTGCCGATCTCACTGATCAGTCAACTGATGCTGAGCGGGATGCAATGAAGGCATGGGAACGGTCAAATAACATGGCTAAGGCCATGATTATGTTGCTCATGTCGTCCGCATTGCAGCTGCAGCATCGGTCTTTCGCCACTGCACGCGATATTTGGGCAAATCTTGAGGAAGTGTATGGCGAGCCTGATAGAACTGCTAGGTTCAACATCATGCGGGACATCATGGATAGGCTTGACTTGCTCAGAGGCGGTATTGAGGCTGAGGTCAAGTGTGATATCATCCTGAATACTTTGCCCAAGTCTTTTGAGAACTTTCGCCTCAGCGTTGTGATGTCAAAAGGGGACTATACTCTTAATGAGTTACTCAATGACTTGGTCGTAGCAGAGGGAGTCATGGGCAAAGGTGTACAAATCTTAAACACTTCCTGCTCTAGGGGCCCAAAGTTTCCTCCGAAAGGTGGAAACAAGAAAAAGGGCAACAAGGGTGGAGTTTCCAAGTCAAAAAGTGGGAACAAGCATGTGGGTCCTTCCGGAGGCGTAACTAAGCCTAAGGGGAAGGGCAAATGCTTCAAGTGCGGCAAGGATGGGTATTGGAAGGCTGATTGCCCTATTCTCAAGGCAAAGAACAAAGGTACTCGAATCGCTCTAGTAACTGAGACTGTGTTGGTTTCCTCTTCTACTCATGAATGGGTAGTGGATTTAGGGGCAACTGATCATATCTGTTACTCCCTGCAGGGGTTTCTGTGGACAAGGGATCTGAGTGATGGCGAGGTGGTTGTCTCCATGGGATGGATCGAGAGTTCCTGCACTCGCCATTGGAGATTTATCTTTGTGTTTTCTAGATAAAGTACTAGTATTAAGAAACGTTTTGTTTGTGCCAGACTTTAGGCGGAATATTATTTCTGTCAGTAAACTATTTAAGCAGAATGGGTATAAATCTATTTTTGATGATAGTGTTTCTATCATGCGAAATGATGATTTCATATGCGGTGGCACATTAAACGGAGATCTTTAGACTATATCTAGCAAACCTTTACCTTGTTCTTATGTTGCAACTACATCATCACCCCCAAAGAAGAGGAAACAATCTTCTAGGGAGAATCAAACATATTTTTGGCATCTTAGACTAGGTCACATTAGTCTGAATAGGATCCAAAGGTTGGTGAAAGATGGATCATTGGAGTCTCTCCAGGTTGAACCATTTCGAACTTGCGAATCCTTCTTGGAGGGGAATATGGTGACCAGACCTTTTAAGGCAAAGGGTAATAGAGCCAAAGATGTGTTGGGATTGATTCATTCTGACTTGTATGGACCTATGTCCACACAAGCTCATGGAGGTTATGAGTACTTCGTCACGTTTATTGACTATTACTCAAGATTTGGGTACATTTGTCTTCTTCGCCACAAGTCTGAATGTTTTGAGAAATTCAAGGAATATAAGGCGGAAGTGGAGAAGAAGTTAGATGCCAGTATCAAGTCACTACGATCGGATCGTGGTGGCGAGTACCTCAGCCACAGTTCAAGAGTTACTTGAAAGAATGTCGGATTACATCCCAACTGACAGCACCAGGAACACCTCAGCAGAATGGTGTGTCAGAAAGAAGGAACCGAACTTTATTTGTTATGGTTCGATCGATGATGAGTTATGCAACCCTGCTTGTTTCGTTCTGGGGATATGCCTTTGACGCAACAACATATTTGCTGAATCTAGTGCCATCCAAGTCGGTGTCTTAGACCCCTTTCGAGTTGTGGTTTGGGCGTAAGCCCAGTTTCAACCACATAAGGATTTGGGGTAGTCCAGCATATGTGCTGAACAAGCAACCAGACAAGTTGTATGCTAGATCTGAGGCTATGCTCTTGGTAGGCTATCCTAAGGGAACGAAAGGTGGTTACTTTTATAGTCCTAAGGATGAAAGTCGTTATTAACATCAACGCTAGATTCCTTGAAGAGGATTATGTAAATAATCACAACTCCAAAGTCGATGTTATCCTTGAAGAAATTCAAGGTGATCAAGTTTCACTCAACGAGCCAAGTGTGCAAGAAATGTTACCACCAGTAACTGCACAATCTGTTGACATAGAGCCAGTCACCACTAGGCTTAGTGGGAGAGTTATTATACAACATGATCGATACATGTTCGTGGGAGAGACTTCGGATCTTCTCCCAGCAGACGAACAAGATGTAGTCGACCCCTGGACCTACGCCGAAGCAGTGGGAGATCAAGATGGAGAATCATGGCAATTCGCTATGGACTCAGAATATGAGTCCATAAGTGCTATGGATAGGGGTGTTAAAAAATACCGAAAAATCGGTATACCGCCCATACCGTATCGAAAATATATCGAAATACCAAAATTTTTGGTATATCGAGATTTTCGGTACGGTATGATACTGTACCGAAGTTTTTTGGTACGGTAAAGGTATGAGTTTTCCTATACCGCGGTATACCGTAGCATACCGTGTATACGGTACATACCGAAAGTAACGGTACATACCGTATACCGATAGATACCGTTTGAAACCGAACCACTAGTATGTACCGATGTTACGACACATACCGTGTACCAAATTATACCGATCACGGTATATACCGCATACCCGAAAATATATCGTACATATCTTGTAATATAGTATCTTTTACTTACATTAGTCATTACGAAAATCATAGAGTTCATAAAGTATTTCATTATATTATTATAAAACTATGATATAATATAGACTTTTGTATGAAATGATCAATTGAAATTACTTTTTAATTTTTGTGTCGAAAACGGGACACAAAAAATCTACTACGAAGGAGGAATTAAAAATATCATGAAAAACTTTGAAATATAATAATATAGATATATAATTAAAGAAAAAAGAAAATATGACCTCATCATGTTTTCCGAAAAATGAGTTCGTTTTTCAAAAGAAGAGATCTCTACTTCCATGTTTCATAAAGAGTTCATATTTTATTTTTTAAAGTTATAGTTATATTATAAAGTATTTCATGATATTATTATAAAACTATGATATAATATATACTTTTGTATGAAATGATCAATTGAAATTACTTTTTAATTTATGTGTCGAAAACGGGACACAAAAAGTCTAGAAGGAGGAATTGAAAATATCATGAAGAATTTTGAAATATAATAATATAGATATATAATTAAAGAAAAAAGAAAATATGACCTCTTCATATTTTCCGAAAAATGAGTTCGTTTTTCAAAAGAAGAGATCTCTACTTCCATGTTTCATAAAGAGTTCATATTTTATTTTTTAAAGGTATAGTTATATTATAAAGTATTTCATGATATTATTATAAAACTTTGATGTAAAATATACTTTTGTATGAAATGATCAATTGAAATTACTTTTTAAATTTTGTGTCGAAAACGGAACACAAAAAGTCTACTACGAAGGAGGAATTGAAAATATCATGAAGAACTTTGAAATATAATAATATAGATATATAATTAAAGAAAAAACAAAATATGACCTCTTCATGTTTTCCAAAAAATGAGTTCGTTTTTCAAAAGAAGAGATCTCTACTTCCATGTTCATATAGAGTTCATAATTTATTGTTTAAAGGCATAGTTATATTATAAAGTATTTCATGATATTATTATAAAATTATGATATAATATATACTTTTCTATGAAATGATCAATTGAAATTACTTTTTAAATTTTGTGTCGAAAACGGGACACAAAAAGTCTACTACGAAGGAGGAATTAAAAATATCACGAAGAACTTTGAAATATAACAATATAGATATATAATTAAAGAAAAAAGAAAATATAACCTCTTCATGTTTTCCGAAAAATGAGTTCATTTTTCAAAAGAAGAGATCTCTACTTCCATGTTTCATAACGAGTTCATATTTTATTTTTTAAAGGTATAGTTATATTATAAAGTATTTCATGATATTATTATAAAACTATGATATAATATATACTTTTGTATGAAATTACTTTTTAATTTTTGTGTCGAAAACGGGACACAAAAAGTCTACTACGAAGGAGGAATTAAAAATATCATGAAAAACTTTGAAATATAATAATATAGATACATAATTAAAGAAAAAAGAAAATATGACCTCTTCATGTTTTCCAAAAAATGAGTTCGTTTTTCAAAAAAAAGAGATCTCTACTTCCATGTTTCATAAAAAGTTCATATTTTATTTTTTAAAGGTATAGTTATATTATAAAGTATTTAATGATATTATTATAAAACTATGATATAATATATACTTTTGTATGAAATTATCAATTGAAATTACTTTCTAATTTTTGTGTCGAAAACGGGATACAAAAAGTCTACTACGAAATAAATAATGGTGAGTATATTTAATAGTAGTATATTTAAAATAAATAAAGTAACAAAATATTTAACCCTCCCCCACTATTCCCTAATCCCTAATCCCGATCGCCCGCCCCCCACCAACGCCCTAGTTAGGGGTGTAACGGTTCGGTTCGGTTCGGTTTTTTATGTATTTTAGGAACTGAACCAAACACATAGAAATGGTTCGGTTCGGTTCGATGGGTTTTTAAATATCGGAACCGAACCGAACCGAACCGCTTATAAATGGTATGGTTCGGTTCGGATCCTCGGTTCACTTTTTTATTTTTTATTTATTTTTTAAATCCTAAATAATGTTAGAATAATAGTTTGTAGGATGCCACTCATTCCGAACTCATAATTATAGAGTTGTTACTCCTTTATCTTCATTTGTATAGATTATAATTGATCTTAACTTAAATCTAATATCTAAATTCAATAATATTCTCATATAAGAAAGACAAATATTAAATAAAAAAAATTAAAAAATAGGATATTGATTCGGTTCGGTTCGAACCGTTCAAAAATTCTTGAAACCGCAAACCGAACCGAATGTAAACGGTTTCTAAAAAAATAAACTAAACCGAACCATAAAATCGAACCGAACCGCATTTTTTGGTTTGTTCGGAGCGGAACCACTTACACCCCTAGCCCTAGTCGCGACTCGCGCCCGTCGCCCGCCGCCCACCGGTCGCCACCTGTCCCCCGTCGCCGGCCCGAGGAGCAGATGTGGTTCTGTTCCTGATTTTTCGAGCAAGAGAGAGAGATAGACCAAATTTGTGGATGAGTTGCTGTATTAGGTAAAACTCATGTGATTTCTCTTCGATTTTTTGATGGATCATAATTTGATGCGATTTTTTGATGGATGAGCAACATACCCCACTGTTCCTAATTTTGTGGACAGCCCCCTTCCGTTCTTGATGGGTTTTTTGGTTAATTGATGATATTTACGGATGTAATTCCCTTATTTCTTGATGGGTTTTTTGGTTTCTGCATCTATTCATTATCTTAGATATTTACGGATGTAATTTGTTGGACGGAAATTGTATGTTTTCAGCATTTGTTCATCTTTATATTCTTATTTTTAACAGATTTTTTTCCGGTATACTTTATGCTTCGGTATACCGGTGTTCTTTCAGTATACCGTTGCTTTCGGTATACCTCACTGTATCGGTATACCGATATGCGGTAAGGCATACCGCATGGCCGGTATGGCAACAATATGAATACTTGCTCATATCGCACTTACGGCATACCGATCAACGGTATACCGTAATGACCGATATGGTAATGGTATGCAATTTTCGATACCGCAAGTTTTCGGCACGATATGCGGTATGAGAAAATTTGGACGGTATGCCGTACCGTAACACCCCTAGCTATGGATGTATATGAGGCCACTGAGCTACGGGCTGGCTGCAAAGCCATTGGTAGTAAGTGGGTATACAAGAGAAAGCGAGGTCCTGATGGAGAGGTCATGACTTTTAAAGCTAGGCTGGTGGCAAAAGGATTCACTCAGAAAGAAGGTATCGATTATGAGGAAACCTTTTCGCCTGTAGCGATGCTCAAGTCCATCAGAACACTCCTAGCCATAGCTGCCCACATGAACCTAGAGGTTTGGCAAATGGATGTCAAGACCGCTTTTTTAAACAATTACCTTGAAGAAGGTATGGACATCTATATGCGGCAACCAGAAGGTTATGTGAAGTAAGGCTAAGAGCATCTTGTGTGGAAGCTTAAGAAGTCTATTTATGGACTTAAACAAGCTTCCCGGTCATGGAACATTCGCTTCGACGATGTGATCAAGTCTTTTGGATTCGTCCAGCATGAAAGCGAAAGTTGTGTGTACCGTTATTGTGTCAATGGATCCCTGGTTTTCCTTGCAATTTATGTAGATGACATTCTTCTTATTGGCGGTAATTTGAAGTTGTTAACAGACTTAAAGATATGGTTATCCGAACAGTTTCAGATGAAGGATATTAGGAGAAGCTGCTTACATCTTAGGGATCAAGGTTATCCGAGATCGCCAGAAATGGATGTTAAGCTTATCTCAGGCATCCTACATTGATACTGTAATTGCTCGGTTTAGCATGCAAAACGCCAAGAAAGGATTAGTACCTTTCTGTTGGTCCCGAGATTAAACGTTCAGGTGTAGAGGGGGGGAGGGGGTGAATACACCTGAAAACAATTTCTCAACTTAAAATGCGAACAGTCCTTTTCAGGAGGATGTCGTACTGAACAAGTTCAGTAGACCAAATATGTTGTTCTGAATCACGTGGCAGAGTGACTGACTTCACTGAGGCCTGCTAGCTGACTTAGGTCAGAATTCAGTACCGTTCAGCTGAAGTTCAGTATAGTGCGGAAATGTGTAGGCCCAAATTCAGTTGAGTTAGAAAATGTTTTTAAGAAAACTGTTTCAGTATATTAGTGGAGTCTGTTAAGCTTTGTTGAAACTCAGTTGAATGATTTAGAAATATATTTTCAGTATGAAAAGTAATCAATGCAACAATAAAAACACAGAACACAAGCAATTTTAAAGTGGTTCGGATCTAACAATCCTACGTCCACTGTCCCGAAAAGATCAGGAGGCTATTTTATTATACTGAGTTAGTCTCAGTCGGTTTGTGCACTGGACAAATACTGGTCTTGAGATTTATACTGAGTAAGTCTCAGTTTACAAGATATTAAACTTAGAAGACATAGCAATCGTCACTGATCTTTTGCTGAAGAAAAAGGGGCCGGGGAAGAAATAGAGAAATAGGGAGAAGGGAGAAAGAGAAGGAAAGGGAAGAAAGGCAAACTGCCATTGTTATTTCTATTGTTGGTGGATTAGGTGAATAATCCTCAGCTCATGCAGCTATTGAGGAGATAACTAAATTCGTTGATGAGCCAAAAGCAGTTGATGAGCCAGAACAGATTACTTGCTATGTAGCAAAAGGAAGTGCTCAAGCTGAAAGATTTCCTACGCCACCTCCCAAATTCAAAACTTCCAATGAGCAACAAGCGTATGATAGAGAAATGACAAAAAGACTGCAAGCTCGGGAAGATGCTCTAGCAACTAAAAAGAAGACTCAGAAGAAGCCTATCTCTATCCAAACAACTGTGACAAAGAAAGCCATGACAATCAGAAGCTAAAGCTGATAGCCCTACTGACCATCAGTCTCTATCATCGAGAATGACAAAGTCTCAAGAAGCTGATGCTAAATCTATGTGGGATGCCTACGAGAGAGGTATAACTATAATTGCTGAGGCGAGACTAGTCAAATAAGCAAGAGAGATATAAAACAATCTGAACTCAAGGCTCAGATTGATAAGACTCAGAAGGAGGCCAGAGAGCGAGTTCCTGAGAAGAGTCGAGAGATCCCTACCACATCAAAGTTTTTCAGACGAGGTGCTCAAAAGAATCACTTGAAGAATATCATATACCCTTGTACTGATAAATGGATGTCTTGGAAACTGAATCAAAAATGGGAAGCAGTTAAAGTCGCTTTTATCAAAAGCTTCTACATTTTGAAACATGGGATAACGCAGAAGCAGATCAGATGCTCAAAGAGATACTATCTATTACTGATCAAATTTGTATGTGGAGGTTCTAGAGCTATTGAAGAAAGCAAATCTACCTCTCAAAGCGCATAAGTTCCGAATCTTAACTCCTCCTATGACCTTAGAAGGAAATATCTGGATGAAGGAGATAAAAGGGGAAATTGAAATTGCTATGACTAGAAGATCACTCGACCATAAGAACAAGGAAGATCAAGCTGATATTAAGCAGCTAAGATCAGATATCTTCAAAGCCTATGGATTGGAATCGCTAGAGACGAAATCAGCTAACTTCAAACCGAAGCTTCAGAAGTTCAGATCCAAAAGGAGCAGCTGATTAGTCTAGTTTTTATAGTGATAGAATGTTCTCTATACTTGTAATACTCTCAGATCATTAATGAAATCAGTTTAACTTTTGGCTAGACAACTACTCATTATCACAATTGCTACTGTATAAGATTTATTATAAGTTACGTAATGAACCAATATAATGTAATGGCTTAGTTGAGTTCAACTAGTTAGGAACTTAGTGTTTGAAGATTCAGTAGAATGTGTGATAGACACCAGTACAACGGAATCAGCCTACAAGCTGAATCTCTTAGTAGAATGTCACTAGAAGACAACTCAGTTAAAGTTTCTGAGGTTTCAGAGGAAGTCACCTCAGAATTAGTCTTGGAGTTTGAACAAGCCTCACCTACCATTCAACCTAGACCAATGAGGAGCTGGCAACACTGTACTTGCACTAACATAAAGATGCCCTAAAGACAAAAAGCAAGTCTCAGTTGATCCGTTCACTGGACAGATCTCTAGTTATAGTCTTAGTGACTTTACAAGGTTTCAAACACAAGGTTTGAGTTCAACAACTGAGAAAGAGTTCTTACAATAAGAACAGTTCGACAAATATGAACTCCTTCAGTTTTCTAAGCATGTGATGTTATAAGGTTAGCTTAGAATAAAGAATGAGAACTACTATAGAGAGAAGAACTGTAGAGATATATATCTGTGCTGACAGTTTTCGCTGGATGTACTTTAAGTTTGCTAGAGCTTTGAGTGCTTGAATGGTTTGAGTTCCCGGTATCTTCAACGCATGAAGATCATTCTCTGTTTATAGTCTTGACTTATGGAAAGATCTATTGGAAGAGACCTAACCACGTGTTAAAACGACAACGAAAACAACCATCTCGAATTTGAATGTTACTGTAGAGATTCTCTCTTTTTCAGTCTTGAAGGCAGTTTTATGTTAGTGCAAGTATAGTGCTGGCAGTTCCTCACTGGTCGAGGTTGAATGGTAGGTGAGGCTTGTTCAAACTCCAATGATGATTCTGAGTTGACTTCCTCTGATACCTTGGACACTTTACTGAGTTATCCTCTACTAACATCCTTCTGAGATATTTAGCTTGCGGGTCAATTCCTTTAAAATATAACACATATTCAGCAGGTTCTGAACAACCTTACTGAGTATTCAGTGCTGAGTCCATCCGGCTGAAACAGGAAAGCTACTGAGCCTATCAACTACTGAACTCTAATTAGCCTACTGAGTTTCTAACTTGTTGAACTCAACTAAGCTATTACATTATAAGGTTCATCACTCAACTAGGAGTTTTGGGATCTTCAAATCTTATACTGAATCACATTCCCAACACTTTATGCCATAACAAGTTAAGTGCTGGCAACTTCTCATTGGTCGAGGTCAGTTGGTAGGTAAGGCTTGTTCAAACGCCAATACTGATGTTGAGTTGACTTCCTCTGATACCTCTGCCACTTTTACTGAATTGAACTCCACTGACATTCTGCATGTCTTCAGTAATTGACCGTTGCTCTTCTGATTCCACAATTCACATTCAATAAGTTCTACAACTGAACCATACTGAGTCTTCAGACAACTGGTCTTCAGAAACTGTTGAACATAATACTCTACTAAAATCTAGCAGTTACTAAAAAATACTTTCTTGCCTACTAAGCTCCTAACATACTGAGCTCAACTAAGCTGAACATCTATTACATTATGTTGGCTCATCAACCAACTAGGGTTTTGGGATCTTCAAATCTTGGCTAATCATTAATTGTGTTAGGTATTATCTAAAAATAGTTGTGTTAGGCTTATTTTCTATTGATCAGTAGCTGATGAATTATATGTTGTTGCCTAGCTGCCTGGCTTCTTATTGCTCATGTTGAGCTTATATGTTGCTGAGTTTATATGCTCATTAGCTCATGAATTATATGAAGCTCTAGCTGAGCTTATACTTTGCACAGTTTATATGCTTTCTGACTGATTTGCTTGTTGTTGGTCTAGCTGACCTTCAATGTTGTTGTCCCAACATATGATTTGTTAATTTACTTAACTATGCTCTAGCTGAGCTCCAATGTTGTTATCCTTATATGTAGTCTTCTTTATTTACTTCTTGTCGTTCTAGTTCAGCTTCAATGTTTGTGTCCTCTTATGAGGTGTTGTTTATTTACATGTTGTTGCTTTGGCTGAGCTTATATGTTGTTGTCCTTATATGTTGCTAGCTAAGCTTCCTAGTTCTTGATCATTTTGCATGAATAAACTGATTGGAAAATCGTTAAGCAAAGATTAGGAACTTAAGTCCCAACCACTTTTGTAAGCTTTCCACCTCAGCAATTGTCTCATTCTCAATCATTTTTTGAATACACTCCATCACAAAACTTACCTCCATGTCTTGTGGTACTATACCATCTCTGATTAATGAATCCTTTTTCATATGAGGAATTCTATGGCTATTTTGCTCCCTTTACACGCATTAGCTCATGAATTATATGAGCTCTAGCTGAGCTTATATTTTGCACAGTTTATATGCTTTCTTGCTGATTTACTTGTTGTTGGTCTGGCTGACCTTCAATGTTGTTGTCCCAACATATGACTTGTTAATTTACTTAACTATGCACTAGCTGAGCTTCAATGTTATTATCCTTATATGTAACCTTCTTTATTTACTTCTTGTCGCTCTAGTTGAGCTTCAATGTTTGTGTCCTCTTATGAGGCGTTGTTTATTTACATGTTGTTGCTTTGGCTGAGCTTATATGTTGTTGTCCTTATATGTTGCTAGCTAAGATTCCCAGTTCTTGATCATTTTGCATAAAAAAACTGATTGGAAAATCGTTAGGCAAAGATTAGGAACTTAAGTCCCAACCACTTTTGTAAGCTTTCCAACTCAGCAATTGTCTCATTCTCAATCATTTTTTGAATACATTCCATCACAAAACTTACCTCCATGTCTTGTGGTAGTGTACCATCTCTGATTAATGAATCCTTTTTCATATGAGGAATTCTATGGCTATTTTGCTCCCTTTACACGCATTAGTTGTATCATACATCATTGTAAACTAAGGAACACTTTATTAAGTGTTTGAAGAGATAGTTGCTCAAAAGAAAGAACAACAACTTTGACTAAATCATCAATAGTTGGCAATGAGTCTCTATTTGAATGATTTGAATGGCTCTGAACCATCCTAAGTCATTGACATTGGTATCCGGAATGTTTGGTGGCTGATTAACTAGTCTAATATCCAAGTCTTCCCCACTTGCTGCACTTCTGAAGTCCTCATCAGAATCCTTTGTGTGTGGTTTTGCATTGGTTTTGCTGCATAAAGATTAAGGCCACTTTGCCTTATTACTGGTAGAATTTATAAGATAAGTAGGTCCATGAATATTGAAGTGATATGCTGAAATAAAGTCATAGCTAGCTAAATTACATGAAGAATGATTACATGAACATGCTTGCTGATTTACTGAATATATTTGAGGATTACATGAACATGCATGCTGAATTGCTGATTATATGAATATGTTTGAGGATTACATGAACATGCTTGTTGAATATATGAATATTTTTGAGGATTAACAATAACATGCATACTGAACATAGAAGGCATAAACTAATTATCTCCAATATGAGATAGTTTTTGAATATGGAAGACTGAAACTTTCTTGTTGAATATAAGAGTCACAAAGTGAATTAAATGAGTTGCTGATTATGTGGAATTGCATGGATTGTTGAATATGTAAGGCATAAGCTGAACTACATGAGTTGCTGAATTACATGAATTTGAGCTACATATAGAATATTTTCAATAAGAAAACACTAATTCAATGACATATAATTATGATGGCACAATCTACATTTCCCAACGCATATCCATACCTGGTTTATTAAGCAAGCCTTTGTCACCTCTTTTGTGATTGATTGTATTTTTTAGTTTAAAGTATTCGGACTGTCCTTTTTTTTGAACTACTTTGGGCAGCCACGTTTTATGTGAATGGGAGAATTCTTATTCTTCAATCAAGCAAGACTTGCCCATCTTCTCCAAAAAAAAGGTCGACAAACGACACACATAAATATTACTTCGGTTATAAACTTTTTGTTTTTACATGTTCTATATAACTCGGTCTCACCCGGTATCAATAAAACCTATGTGTGCCCTTGTGATGAAAAATCATTTTTCATCAATTTGTATTGTATTGTGCATATTCTTAAACCTTAGTAGATTTAAGACTCTATCAAACTCTAGTGTTTCGATAGAAAACCTAAGCCTTAACAATTTATGTGTTGTGGTTAGACTAGGACTAATGACACTTGTGAGAGCTTTGATCAAGCCTTGACTTACCGACCTACCCACCGTGCTTTATACTGTTTGCTAGTTTTCTAATTGTACCTATTTTTTGTATCTCCAAAGATTTGATTAACTCGCGATCCACTTGTATTCTTGTTCTCTTTGATGCTACTCCTCTTCTACTTTTCAGACATATTATCTACCTTTCTTCTTATTATTTTTTTGAAGCCGCCCATTGACGACTCACCGTCCGAACTGTGATGTCGTACGTGACTGCAGTCTTTGTCATCTTCCCCCGAATTGGCTTCTCATTTAAGCAAATTTCAAGTATGAATTGGACAATTAGGTTGTGTTAGTGGTCAGTGAGGTTCTTCCCGATCATTCCGGCTGCTTCACTTGAAGATATTTTTTCATTTGCCTTTTGTATTGCATGGTTGCATGTAGTAGAAATAGAGAAGTCGTGTCTACATATATATAAAGACTTGTTAGACTTTATTTCTGTCAATCTTGGTGGGAATTTCAAACTTCATTTGAATTTCGCTTTAAGTTGCTTTTTCAATTTTCAGCTTTAACGTGTTTTTGAGTTTTCAATAGTAATGAATTTTTGGCTTTTGTTTTAGCGACATGCTACATGTGGAAGTTGATGAAAATTTCAAGTGAAATATGACTCCAACATTAAAATGCTAAAAGAACTGGTGTTGAAAGTAGTGCATGACACTATCATCCTTTCCAACATCATTCAACCCTTTATTTACAGTAGCTAGAAAAAAAAAGGTTAAACCTTAAACTAGAAGGACAATAAAGTTATCAATTACGTGGATCAACAAAATCCAAGAAATTATAAAATTTAGTGAGAATAACATTCAACAAAGATACAAACTGAAAAAAAGGTTAAACCTTAAACTAAAAGGACAATAAAGTTATCAATTACGTGGACCAACAAACTCCAAGAAATTACAAAATTTAGTAAGAATAACATTCAACAAGATACAAACTGAAACAATGTGAATGAAGAAGATTTTTTTTCTAAATAGCTAGGTGTTGCTTTTTTTGATTATTTTTATTTTTAAATAATGAGGATTTTCATCTCTTCTTCAGCTTTTGATCTTCGAAATGGAATTCATAATTTATTGTCTTTTTGTGGACAGGAATCTGGTATTAGGTGTTCGTGGCGGTGTGGTGTATGGGTTGGTATTTTTTTGTATCTGTATTGTCTATTTCGTGGGAATTGATTGATAACCTAATTTCTCTTTGTAGTGTGATTTCTGGATCGTCGAAACTTCCTTCTCTGTCGTGGTTGGTGCGTCGGTTTATCTTGTAGAGAAGGAATCCAGTCTTAAGCGTGTGCCGTTGGATGCATTGTGTATATTGCAGGTGTGTATTTGTTCTTTTAATTTTCAGTTTCAGGCTGTGTGTAGTTCAATTTTTGGGTGTGTGTGTATTGTGGGTTTTGCCGGCACTTCGGTTTGATCCTTAGGATTGTCTTTTCTTCTCAGCGTGGTGGTGCTGGGTGTTTCTTGGTGGCTGGTTGTGGAGTTTTTTCTCCTTTATTTTTTTGTGGTGGTGTTTTGGACGTGACTTCGTTTGATGTGTTGCGCGATTTTTGTTGTTATTATCATTTGTATTTTGGGCAATTTTGTTGGCGCGGTTGAGTATGGAACTGATGGTTGGGTGCAATTTGTCATTTGTACTTTGTTTATTCTTTTCCTTTTGTACTTTTGGTGTTTTCAATTATATATGTGTTTGTTGTTGTGCGTTCTTCGATTATTCTTATGTTTCGGGATGTCACTGTGGTTTTTTGCTCCGTTACGAAATGATGACTGGTTTGGGTGTGTATATTGTTGCTGGAAATTTGGTGCAATGTGGGTGTTACAATATAGTTATGGGGCCTACTTTGATTTCTTGCAACGAAAGCTGGTTTGGTGGTTTGCTGTAATGGTCATGGGGAGGCACTGATCTCAGTTTTGTGGTCAGATAGAGTACGCTATGTTGTGGGGATTGTTCTTCGTTCCATTAGAAAGTGTTGTATTTTTGCATGGTGCTTACTAATATGTCCCGCAAAAAAATGCTAAGTATTCCAGTGGAACGCTACACGTGCTGAGTAATAAATTAAGATTGCTAAGTAGCTTGCACCAATTAGTTGAGACTGATTTTAACTGCCCACTTTCGTTGGCGGGCATGGCATAATGTTTCTTCTGCGGTATAGTCGATTTTTATGTGTTTGTGTCGCCATTTCACGTGGTCTATGAATATACTAAATGAATGAATAGGTACTGTTATAAAATTTATAGCAGTGTGATCATGAATGTATAGGTTGAGAACTGGGGAAGTCGGTACTAACCTTGTGTCGAGTTTTGCAAATTTGTGCGGCGGGAGATCGGGAAATTGCAGATGATGGATTGCACTGGAATCTAGTGAGATTTACTATCTAAGATGCTTGCTCAATAACTACTTATGAAGAAATAAAATGTATAAACGGTATTCAATATGATGCATTTAAGGATGTTGTGTATTCGAAGGGATTATTAGATGATGATAAGTAGTATACGGATGGAATTAAGAAATCAAGTTATTGCTCATCGGTCGTTTCATTGGGATATTTGTTCGCCACTTTGCTTTGTAACAATTTGGCATCGCGACCCAAAGTGGTGTGGGATGAATGCTGGTGGTTTTTATCAGATGATATTTTGTATCGACAAAGGTGGATGTCAAATCGAAAAGGTATATTCAGTAGATATAATTATGTTAGCCATTGTGAAAATCTATTAAAATTATAGAGGTGCTATTTGTTGGTCCAGGGACGAGTATTAGGTGTGTGGAGGGGGGGGGAATATATCTGAGTCCAAGTTTTTGCTCAAATGCGAAGGTCAGTATATTATTGAGTTTGCTACTGAACGAGTTCAGTTGCCAGTTAAGCCTTCTGATCGCGGGGCA
Source organism: Lavandula angustifolia (assembly GCA_028984105.1). Lineage (NCBI taxonomy): Eukaryota > Viridiplantae > Streptophyta > Magnoliopsida > Lamiales > Lamiaceae > Lavandula > Lavandula angustifolia. Next base: position 16,261,704 of record CM054817.1, read on the forward strand.
GACTGATTCAACGAATGAACCTTTTTACTGACTGATGTCAGTACTGAGGAACTCAGTAGATGAATAAGTGCGGAAATGTGTAGGCCCGGTTTATGTTCGTCTCTCTAAAAAATATTTTATGCAAACCAAATCAGTTTTGGCTAGTCCAGTTTCAAATCTTTTTACTGAAAGAATGATTTTACATGCAGTTGATAGCAGATGTAATAAAACAGTAAATGACACGAGCAATTTTTAACGTGGTTCGGATACGCAAGATCATACATCCACGGTCTTGCTGAACATGAGGTCTTGTTGATTTATCTGAGCAAGCCTCAACAAGGTTTCTGTGCACTGGACATAACCTTCTAAGTTATAGTCCTTAGAGACTTCACAAAGTCAAACCGAATTTTAAAGTGTTTTTCTCTCCAACTAGGAAGGAGTTCTTACAATAAGAACGTTTCACTAAAAGTGAACTCCTTCAAGTGTCTAAGTGTATGATCTAACAAGGTTAACTTAGAAAAGAAATCGGGGAACAACTCTAGAGTATAAAACTAATAGGATATCTATAGGATTTCTTGTTCTTCGCTGGATGAAACAGTAAGTTTGATAGACTACTTGAGAATGTATGCTTTGAATTTATTGCTTATGTTTCTCGTTGGTTCGTGTTGAATGTTCTTGAACTCTTCATGATGATCTCTTTATATAGTCGTGACCTATGCATAGATCCGTTGGAGGGGACCATGCCACGTGTCACAAGACTCCAAGAAAAACGACCATATAATTTGAATGTCGCTGCAGAGGGTGGTTGGCTTTCTGTGCATGAAAGCAGCTTTGTGTTAGAGCAGATAAGCTTCACTTGCTTCTTATTGGTCGAGGTATGGCGGTACGTGAAACTTATCAGACATCAGTCTTCTAGCTAAGTTCACTTCCTCTGAACCTCGGACATAAGTGCTGACATTCGACTGATAAGGATTGGGCAGTCGTTTTTCCTTGTCTGGTCTGCAACTGAGTTGCATCCATTTATTAGATCAGGGCTGATCATACTGAGTCTTTATCTAAGTCGGCTGATAAGGTTCTTCTGCTGAATGTAGTCAGCTCTGACTCGAAGACAACGAAGCTCTACTGAACCGATGACTTGGGGTTCTGGAACTTTAAATTCTCTACTGAAGTTCAGTCCAACAATATACCCCTTATAGGACTTAGACTATAAAAAAGATCTATAATAATCAAACCAAGTCTAGTCTATTACATCATAACGGTTCCATACACAGAGGGTTCAGGACGGGTTTTGAGATCTTCAATTCTATAGTAATACAATTCAGTTTCACTACAATTTCCCTAACATATATTACAATATCGTCCTAAGTTACATGAACTACTGACTCAAGTTCTACGTAACCCCAAGCAATCATCTACTAGACCATTGACTCATATCCCTATAGTCTGCAACTGAGTCGCATCTCATTCAGTAGATCAAGGCTGATCATACTGAGTCTTCTTTCTGAGTCGGTTGAAGAGTGTTCTTCTACTGAGTGTTTCTAGCTACTGACTCGAAGACAAACAACTAAGCTCTGACAGAGCTCTACTGAACTGTTGACATGGGGTTCTGGAACCTTAACTTCTCTACTAAAGTTCAGTCCAACAATTTGCCCCTTACAGGACTTGGACAAAATAATCTTGAAGGATCAAAGCAGGTCTAGCCTATTACATCATGTCGGTTCATCACACACTCAGGAGTTTTGGGATATTCAATTCCTCTTTAAAACATATAACAATCATTCAACATCAGAGGTACTGAATCATCTCCATACAATTTCCCCCTAAGCTACCGAACCAGTCCTTAGAAATATTTTTACAATATCCCCCTATAAGGACTATGAACTATGAATCATCTCCTGACTCATATCCCTACACTTTTTTTTCAATTGTTCTTACTTATTTGTCTATTTTGTAGATTTAACGTTGACTAAGGATCAGTTGAAGTCCTATACAATGTTGGTTGAAACATTGATGCAACTATTAGGCAAAAGCTTACCTGATTATCCAACTATAATTCTTCCGGATTTTGAAATTCTTCAAAATACTGATAATATTTTGATATTGGATGAGCTACGGTATGATAAAAATATATTAGAGGATGATTATCGCGTGTCTTGTGCAAAATGCACTGATGAACAAAAAAAAAGTGTATGGTGATGTATTATGTGCTATTGATTCATTAAACGAGGGTATGCATTTTGTTTCTGGATAAGGAGGTATAGGGAAGAACTTTTATGGCATGGGTTATCTGTTGCGATCTGTTTAAGGAATGAAATAGTTATTAATTTTGTGTCGAGTGGAATTGAATCACTCTTGCTCCCTGTCCCTGGTGGTCGAACAACACATTCTCGTTTTAAAAATTCAGTTGACATTAGTGAGGAATCAGTTTGTAATATATCACAAGGCTCATTGACATTAGTGAGGAATCAATTGACATTAGTGAGGTTAAAATTGATTATTTGGGATGAGGCACTGATGATGAATCTTTTTGCCTTGAGGCATTGGATCGGGGAGTTCTGATATTATGCGTCGTGTTCATCCCTTTGCATCCAATTATCCATTTGGTGGCAAGAATGTTGTCCTTGGAGGGCATTTTAGACAAATCTTACATGTGATTCCCAAGGGTACGCGACATGATGTAGTGTTTGCTGCGATGAATTCATCTTATCTATTGGATAGTTGTACTGTTTTAAAATTAATGAAGAATATGCGGCTCCAGTCTACCTCTTTGGATAGTGATGTCTCTGAACTATCACTTTTTTTCTAATTAGATTGCTAGCATTGGTGATGGGACTTGTGGTGGCCCGAATGATGGGGAATCAGAAATTGATATTCCAAGGGATATTATTCTTCCAAGTCCTCTGATACGGAGGTGCATGATATTGAATGGACTTGGTGTGTTGAGAATTCGCTGATCTGTGATCGAATTGCTGAGCTCCATTTCCTTTGTCATCGGATTGCTGAGCTCCTTTTCCTGTGAGTTGTGTCGTTTCAGTTTGATGATCCATGGAAGCTGATTTGGACTAATTGTTTGGGCAAGATACATGTACTATTTTGTGATGTAGAAACTTTTGGGTATATTTACGAGTATCGAATCCTAGCATCGTTACGAATGAATGGGATTGGTAATGATAAATGTAAAGATAGTGTTGCTTGTTGCCATTTTGGACAAGTTAAACGAAAACGAATGATGTCAATTGAAGTGTTTAGATGTTGGTGATAGATATGGTGGAGAATATCAGCAGGTAATTTGGTCCAGTCGACCGTTGAGGTTAAGGGTGGTGGGTGTTGTGGATAGGTAGTTCTTATTTTCTTATGATGTAATGCATTCTTATTTATATATAGTTATATATACCATAAATTTGACAATAATGATTGGTGTGGTTATATAGAGAATTTATACACTTTCTGGACTCGATGGATTGAATCTATTTGTAAGAATTGTTTTCACGGTGTGCATGCTATCTTAAGTAACTTATATGCTCTTCTAATCTAGACAATTATACTTATATAAATGATTGTGTGTTCATTGTTTCGGTGCTGATGTATTTAAGTAAAGTGTGCAGAGTACAGTATCCTTCATTTAATGTATTATTGCATGGTATATGGAAGTTGAGGAGATGTTTATTCAGATCTTCCCGTACATAGGGTCAGAGGTTCGAACTTCAACTGAGTGCCTATAATTTATTTTAATGGATTCCAGCGTTCTCGATTGTTATTTCCGATTTGTGTATGTATCGATTTTATAACAAGTTCTGGTATAAGGAATTCATCGTGATTTTATATTATACTCCCTCCGTTTTTTTATTGATGTCCAGTTAAATATGTGCACGAAGATTAAGATAGTGAGTGTAAAGTGATTAGGTGGTGGGTCCAAGTATATTTAGAGATTACATTATTATATTTTGTTAAGTTAATTACTTGGTAATACAAATTTGACTTCTCATCATATTTTGTATTGTATTTAACTGTTCCTAACACCAAATAATTTGTAGATTGATATATATTATCGGCACTGCAAATTAAACATATTTACTGTTCATAGAACCGCCATTTGATTGATACCGCACAGTAATTGAGCAATTGACTTATCATCACATTAATTGAGAAATTGACTTATCATCACATTACTTAAGATAATCAAAACAAGTAGAATCATTTAGCTGATTTTTACATTGCCGCCAATTGATTGAAACCGCACAGTAATTTCATTAGCGGTAAATTCAAACAGCCCAAAGTGGCTATATAAGCTTACAGATTAAGAACACAACCATTAAACTTCATTTACAATTCAAAACTATCAATAGAGGAATGATCAATGGCTAGGAGGAAAGATCTTTCTACTCAAGAGAGGAATGTCATTTTCCAGTTCTTACTCATTGACTCGAAAAACAAGAGGCCTTTGAAGGGCAAGATGCTCGAGGCAAGCCGAAAATGGGAGTGCTCCCCTCGCACCATTAGTCTTCTTTGGGCTGCAGCACTAAAGCAAGGCTATGTTTTGTAAATAAGTAGTGTAAGTAAGTAAAAAGTGGTTATGTTTTGTAAATAAGTAATGAAGTAGTAACTCTTTTGTAATAAGCATATATATAAAGGATATTTTTGCTACAAATGTGTTTTAGGAAAGCTTAATGACACAAGTCAATATATATAAGACAGAAGTCAATTGTAGGGCTTAAGCTTCTCTTACAAAGAGCTTAAGCTTCTCTTACAAAGAGATTTAGCAAAGCTGAAGCTTTGGTTAAGTTGTAAAAGCTTTTCTACGTGCAGATTACATACTATATTAAGTATGTACAGACACAATAAGCTCAATCCTAAGTTCGTTAATCAAGTTTCTTATGAAATTAGGGCTTCGAGCAAACATTAACCTTATAGAGCACACAAGGCAGAACAAATATCATGCATAAGTAGCATGGATCATCATAAATCTGCACTTTAATAATCATAGATCACCAAATTAATTATCCAACACCGAGCATTCCAATCATCATTTTAGCCACACAACTGAATCCACATCCACAAAGTGCCGAACCCAAGCATAAACCGCCGCAACAAAGAACAGTAAGATAAAATAGGGTTCAAAAATCACCAAATCAAAGTAGCGAGGCAACCAGATCCGAAGCATCTCCTCACAAATCTCGGGCTTTTGTGGTTTTTGTATTGGAGATGGCGGCAGATTGATGCAATCGAAGTTCTGAAATAGTCCGGCCTCACCCTCAATCTCCTCTTCTCTACGAACCCACGCGTGTAGAGCCTCGGTCAGATTTTTTTTTTCCGCTGGTAATCGGCATCGAGACGGCGATGCCTTTCAGCCCAAGGTTCTTGCTCACACAGACTACCCTCACCGTCGCACGGCGAGGATCCCTCAATCTTTATGTCGGCCACCTTCCCGTCGCTCAGATCAGACGGAGTTAAAGTAGCTGCTTCGTTTTCTTGCACTAAAATCAAAGACATCACAGCGTCGGGGCGGCACAGGTAAGATTTTCGAGGAGAGATCGCAACGTCGCGGCGGCGCATGTAGGGTTTTCGATTGAGGAAGATGGAGAGGAATGGTGAGGATCGATATGAAACGGCGGAGAAGTAAGGTAGATATCACAATAGGGTTTCAATGAACAATATACAGTAGGTTAAAAGACGAGAGTGCCCTCAAACTTAATCCCCTTACTAATTAATTTCCTTTTCGGGTAAGTGGACATGAATAACGAAACGTCAATTTCGGGTATACTGGACATCAATAAAAAACGGAGGGAGTACTTTCTTCGTAGCTATGTACGAACAATATTTGTAGGGTGGAGTAATATTATTTCTTATCCTGTCTTTTGTAAGAATTTTTTTAATAATATTTTGTTTGCTATTTTATTATTATTATTATTATTATTATTATTATTATTATTATTATTATTATTATTATTATTATTATTATTATGACGATGAACCCGCATCCACCCTTAATGTGACAGGGCGACAGACACACACATAGTGTTTCCAGTAGAATTTGAATCCATGATCTATCGGTCCCGAATCACCCACCTACACCACTACGCCATCCCATAGGGACTATGTTTTTGCTATCTCTTATTTTTGCAGTACATGCGTTTATTGTTGCATGGAGATGTAAAAACAGTAGCTATGTATAATTACATGATCGTATGTTTTACAACGGTATTATTATTTTTTCCTATTATGTCTGCTATATTCCAAAAAAGTATATATATGGTGAGGCCATTTAGGTATTGGTTATAACTTATTCTCCAATTTTATTCTACACTAATTTTACAATTAACTCTATCCAATCATCCGTGCGAACCGCCCAAGTGATAAATAAAACTGACTATAAATATTTGAATTAAATGCCACCCACTGGGAAGGGAGGAACTCTTCCCCAGCATGAAATTAACACCTAGAATTCATGTTAATTACATTTCGTGGAAATTATGTCCATCGCTGCATAAAATCAACTTATATTTATGCAAGATTATAATTCTTTATTGTTTATTTTTATGCAAAAAAATTTATGGATATAGAAATGCTGATAAATCGGTTTTGTTAATGCACTTACATAAATCATCTAATGATATTTACTCGTATTAAAAAAATAATTAAATATTGGAATCTCATAAATGCCTATATGTTGAGTCTGCCATAATTAATGATTAATCCAAGTTCAGTTTATATGAATAGTGGAGATCTAGTAGTTTATAAATACTGCTCTCATCGAAAATATAATATATCTATGTGAGCTGAAATTAAATACGTAAAATTTGCTCGCGGTTGATGCCGAACAACTATCCAATACATTTAGGAATAGTTTCGGGACATTACCAACCAGATTGATGCTATTAATCACATCTCTACCCCTACATTAGAATGGGCAACTGACCACCTCATTAAAAGTTCTTAATTTCTGATTTTCTGCCATAGGAGTTCCAACTCCTGAAGCGTCTTACTGAACTGAGTTCTCATTTATATATGTTCTTATGTGAGATCTTCATAGGCTAAAGCCACGTCTAGAGGTTCTCCTGTAGCGCAACATGTGTCTTGTGTGTGCGGTGAAGAGGGATTCATATTTAAAATAGAGTTTACCTCAACATCTTCTCCAGCCATAGGGCATAGTTCAGGTTCTTCTTTAGCTTCAATTGCTATGAATGTCTAGAGCTAACAGCTCTTGACATTCATTCTGATAATGTCCCATCTTTTTGCAATTTTAATACGTTGAGGAGCTAATACCAATTGTTGGTCCTAAGACAAGCTTTAGGTGTAGAGGGGGGGGGGGTCGAATACATCTGAATGCAAATTTCAAACTCAGAACACGAAAGTTACCTGAGCTCAAGAATGCTACTGAACTAGTCAGTTAGCCAATTATTCTTTCTGGATCGCGTGGGCAAATATTCTTCAATTAAGTACAGTTTTACTGACTTATGTTAGTGAACAGTAGTTCAGTATCAGAAGTTATGTGCGGAAGTGTAGGCCCTAATATAATCGTCTCAGTTGGAAAGTCGTTTTATGTTGTTTGATTAAAACTCAGTTTTATGCAAAATGAACAGTTATGAAAGCAATAGTTAAAATCAACACATTTAAAGTAGTTCAGACATGCTGGGTCCTACGTCCACTGTCCTGAACAAAGTAAGAGTTCTTGATTAAATTATACTGAGCAAGTGTCAGTCGATCTGTTCACTAGACAGATTCGTTTTTGTTTGCTTATATTGAGCAAGTCTCAGTTAATCTGTACGCAGGACAAATATCTACTTATAGTCGTAGTGACTTTACAATTCTCAACCTTGAAGGATAGAGTTTCTCCAACAATGAAGGAGTTCTTACAATAAGAACAGTTCAAAAGATGATCTTCAAATGAGCAAGTTCTTACAATGAGTACACGCTTAGATAGAGAAGGGGAACTAAATGATCTCTAAAGATAAGAATTAAAATGATCTTCAAATGAGCAAGTTCTTACATGAACTGTTGGCTCATCTGGATCTGTTCCTCAAGCAGATCCTCATATGCAAGAACCACATCTAGAGGTTCACCTGGAATAGAGCTTGTGTCGTGTGTGCATGGTGAAGAGGGGCATATATTAGAGTCAGAGTTTACCTCAGCCTCTTCTCCAACCATAAGACACAGTTCAATGTCCTCTTCTTCAATTGCAATGAACGCAACATCATCATCAGATAATTCCACGAATAATTATTCATCGCTTGAGCAGTCGGATAACTCTCCGGCTATGTAGGCTTGCATTTTTCTGACAAATTTATCTCGCATGGCTTGCCCTTTAGCTCTTTCAGTTGTCGAGAGTTCTGGACATTCGTATTGGGAATGTCCTGGCTTCTTGCAGTTGTAACATACTGAGCCCCTGCCTTCCCTTTTAGGTGTCTCGTTATGTCCAACAGAGGCAGTCTCAGTATTCCTGCATTCAGGTAGAGATTTAGATTCATTTTTTGAATGAGAATTCTCTCTCTTACCTTGATAGCTTTTGGAAGCTTTCTTCATTTTCATCTTTCTAAATTTGTCCTTCTCCTTCTGGTATTTCACCGCAAGGAGGGCATACTTCTCAGCCAAGTTGTCAGTGGTTGGTTTTGTTACTGAGCTTCCGGCTAACTGAATTATGGTTGAGGGACTTGCTCCTAGTGTGCTGACTGATGCCTTGTAAGCATGATCTATTGTCACTTCAGTCTCAGCACTAGGGGTGTGTAGGAGATTAAACTCAAACTCCTTTGCCTTTAGTTCTGAAAATACGTAATCAGGAGTAACAAAGTTTAGGTTAGTTCTTCTTAAACATGTAGCAAAAGAGTACCACTTGGGCCTGCTAAGAGCCCTTAATATCTTTATGTTGGTCTCCTTGTTGCTGAATGTTCTCACCAGTCCATTAATGATATTGATTTGATTTGTAAATCTGATGCTGAAATCATCAATAGACTCCCCTGGAAGCATGGTAAATGCTTCGAGTTTCTGCAGCTCTAACTCCAGTTTGTTCTCTTTGATTTGTGGAGTTCCTTGGATTAGTACAATGAGAGCATCCCATAGCTCATTTGATGTCTTGCAGTCGTGCACCCTTTTGAGATATGAGTCACTGAGAGTCATCAATATCGCATTACGTGCGACTCCGTCAAGGTTGTGCAGCTTTCTCTCTTCAGGTGTGAATAGGCTCTTGTCCTTTAGAACCTTTGGGCTGGTTATAGCACCTGCTGCTCCCTCTACTACCAGCTCGATGTTGTCGACCATGGAACAAAAGTGTCCTTTCTCCAGGACGTCAATCTTACTTTATGCAGCGATGTTAAGTGTACCTCCATCCTCACCCTCCATACCGCATAGTTTTCTGCTGAAAACATGGGTACCGTTCTTATACCTAAAATATCAGACATGTCAAAAAATATGGTTTAGGATGCTATGAAGGGATTCAAGTGCAGAGAAAATGGATTTTCAGGATCTGTTCGAGTTAGACCAGTAATCAGATAATGATGATAAAAAACATCACTCTGATACAAATTGTTGGTCCAGAGACGAGCTTCAGGTGGTGGGGGGGGGGGGGTGAATACACCTAAACGCAAATTTCAAACTCAGAACGCAAAAGTCAGCTGAGCTGAAGAAAGTTAGCCAAATATGCTTTCTGGATTGCGTGGGCATATATTCTTCTACTGATTACTGTTTTACTGACTTATTTTAGTGAACAGTAGTTCATTATCAAAAGTTGTGTGCAGAAGTGTAGGCCCTAATATAATCGTCTTAGTTGAAAAGTCGTTTTATGTTGTTTAATTAAAACTTATTTTTATGCAAAACGAACAGTTATCAATGCAACAGTTAAAATCAACACAAGCAGTTTTTAAAGTTGTTCGGACATGCTGGGTCCTACTTCCACTGTCCTGAGCAAAGCATGAGTTCCTGATTAAATTATACTAAACAAGTCTCATTCGATCTCTTCGCTGAACAGATTCGTTTGCTTATACTAAGCAAGTCTTAGTTAATCTGTACGCAGGACAAATATCTATTTATAGTCGTAGTGACTTTACAATTCTCAACCTTGAAGGTTAGAGTTTCTCTAACAATGAAGGAGTCCATACAATAAGAACAGTTAAAAATATGAACTCCTTCGAGGTTCCAAGCTATTGATATTACAATGAGCACACTTAGATAGAGAAGAGGAACCAAAGGATCTTTAGAGAGAAGAACTAAAATGATCTTCAAATGAGCAAGTTCTTCGCTGTGTTTGGCTTTGAGTTGGCTAGAGTATGTTCGCTTGAATGCTTGTGTTCCCGGTATCTTTCTACATGAAGACTTTTCTCTATTTATAGTCTTCGATTTATGAATAGATTCATTAGAGGGAGTCTAGACACGTGTCGAATAAGACAATGAAAACGGTCAGATAAATTTGAACGTTGTTGTAGAGAGACTGTAGAGATTTCCTCTTTTTCAGTCTAGGAGTAGCTTTACGGCATAGCAGCTAAGACGTTGCCGGCTCCTTATGGGTCGAGTTTATGAGAGTAGGTGAGGCTTGTTCAAACTCCAAGGTACGATGAGTTGACTTCCTCTGAATCCTCGGACCTTCAACTGATGTATCCTCTATTGACATTCATTTGATTAATTTAGTACGCAGGCTACAATTCCTTTGCAGATTCAAATGGTCGATAGCTGTCCAACTAACTTCATCGATACTGAGTTCTCCGGCTGAGTGCAAAATCTTCTACTGAATGCACAACAACTGAACTCTAGCCTACTGAGTTCCTAACAAGCTGAACTCAACTAAGCTATTACAATCTCGAAGGTCCATCATTCAGCAAGGGGTTTCGGGATCTTCAAATCTTATCATACTAAATCTCATCCCAACAGCCTTATATCTTTAGTGTATCATTCTTTACCTAGCTTCTTCTCCACTTCTGTATTATTCAGCAAGGGGTTTCTGTATCATTCAGCAAGGGGTTTCGGTATTCCCCACCACGATCAGATTGTAGTATTTTGATTTCTTTACCTAGCTTCTTCACCACTTCTGCCTTAAATTCCTTAAAGGTTTCAAAGCAAGCCGACTTGTGGCGAAAAAGGTAAACATATCCATACCTCGAGTAATCATCAGTAAATGTGACGAAGTACTCATACCCTCCACGAGCTTGTGTAGACATAGACCCACACAAGTCAGAATGTATCAAACTTAATGCTTCTGTAGCTCTATAACCCTTTGCCTTGAAAGGCCTAGTCACCATCTTTCCTTCTAAACAGGGTTCACAAGTTGGAAATGGTTCAATATGGAAAGACTCCAATGATCCATATTCCACCAACCTTTGAATCCTATTTAGATTGATGTGACCTAGTCTTAAGTGCCACAGATAAGTTTGGTTTACCTTCGAAGATTCTTTCCTCTTCTTAGGATTTGATGATGAGGAAGCAACATTAACAGAATTACGCGGATTACAATTAATAGTATATAAAGATCCGTTTAATGGCCCACAACCGATAAAATCATCGTCTTTCATGATAGAAACTTCACTATCAAAACTCGATTTATTACCATCCATGACGTAGAGTTTTGAAACATATATTATGTTTCGCCTAAAGTCAGGAACATATAAAACATCTTTAAGTACTAAAACAGAACTATCAAAAGATAGATGTAAATCTCCAATGGCAATTGCAGAACTCTCGATCCATTGCCTTTTCTGCAAGAAACCTTGCAAAGTGTAACAAACATGATCAGTTGCCTCCGAATCCACTACCCATTCATGGGTAGAAGAGGAAACCAGAACAGTTTCAGTTACAAGACTGACTCGCGTCTCTTTCTGTTTTGCCTTGACATCTAGATTATAATTCTTCCAGTGTCCTTTCTTACCACTCTTGAAGAACCTTTCTTTCTCCTTTGACATTCGCATGTCGCCGGTAAGGACCGTCTTCTTACTCCCACAGCTCTTCTTGAAATGTCCACCCTTTACACTCTTTTTCTTTTGTCCGCCTTTCGGAGGAGTCCTTAAGCTACCAGGGATATTCAAGACTTGAGCACTCTTGCCCTTTCCTATAACCTCTTTGACCGCTACCAAAGATTTGAGTAACTTACTCATAGCGGTCCTAAAATAGAAGTTCTTATAGGACCTTTGCAGAGCATTTATTGGGAAGGTAAGATATCTATTCCACTCTATGAAATTATTTAAAAATTGTTAAACCCGTTAGGGTTAGGTTGTGAGACTGCTTAAAAACTCGAAAAATATTCGACCAGACATATCTAAAAAAATATGTAATTTAAAAGCATGTATGAAATTAATATTTGCACATAATTCGTAATTAACCATCATTGTAACCTTTTGAAAAACCAATGATAGTAAAATACTCGAACAGCTCTAGGAATTCCACTCGAAAGCCACGTAGGTGGACGTTTACTAGCGTAACCCTAAACCAAGCTATTTACCTAGCTCTTTAATTCCAATCCACGCTTAGGTTCTTAAGACGAATGGAATTAATAGTCCGATATTCTGGACCATGTCACTATTAAAACGTGGGAAGGGACTTCAAGGAACTGAATTGTACATGCTGTCACTATTAATTCTCGAAATTGACATACTTGCTCGAACCATGCCGCATTCAATTTGATCTAATTAACCATCCTATATAATTATTATCTTCTATAGTACTCATGTTCACTAGGCACGCAAGCCACGCATGTGGACGTTTACGGCTTTGCTCCCACTACTCAATAATAATTCAATATTGTTTTGGAAAACTCATCTCACAAAACTTGTAGCTCAAAGATACAAGCAAGCCACGCAGGTGGACGTTTACTTACATAATGCTACTACTTCCGTGTAGAGTCCAATTAATGGAGGTTCGATTAGTGTTTAATATCCAAATTAATGGAATCTAATTAAACATTTAATTTAAAGTTGCTGAGTCTTTTTATTCAAAAGGTTTGTTATGAATCATGCATCATCACATAATTCTTAAAGCATGCAATTTATAAACGCACATAATAAAACGTGCTCGCTAAAATTAAAACATGATTAATAACGACATAAATCCTATTTACATACTTTTCTAAGCTCAATTAATCACATAATCGCATGCTAAAGCATAATAATAAATAAATACGCAAATAAGAAATAAAACGTCGTTATCGGGCTAAAAACAAATAGATAATTCCTATCTATTACATAACCCGAACAAATACAGCTCTTCAAAATCTTGAAAAATCTTCGAATTTGAAAACCGCATCGAAAACCGCATTGTCGCCACATCATCAGGATGTCTGCCACGTGGCAGACGTGGCATACACATGTACAACCTGGTCAACAAGGGCTGACGTGGCGCGCCACGTCATCGCACCACATCATCATCTTCTTCAACATCTGCACACCGCCGCCGCCCCTGGCCTGCTGCCGCCTCCCCGACCTCTTCCAGAGGTCGCTGCTTGCGCCTCGACCAGCCCTGCCCAGCGCCGCCGCCTGATTTGCGATGCAGCGCAGCGGAACGACGCTGGTGATAGCGGCGTGCGGCTGCGACTGCACGCCGCAGACGCGCGCCGCCGCGCTTTCCCCCGCCAACCTCGGCCCTCCGCCACTATCCCCGTTGCCCCCTGACGTCATCCAGACGGCTGATCCGGGAAAGACAACCGCCGCCTCAACCTAGTGCTGCGAACTTCAGACGTTGATTCCGGTCGCATCCAGGATCGGATGATCCCATACGATATATCGACATGAAGCTTGTGAGATGAGAAATCCATCGGTTCAAACCGATTGGCAATCAGACGCTGGATGCGCCGGGAATCACCGCCGCAAGATGCGGCGGAACCTTAGAAAACTAGGGTTTTCTGGCCAATTTGGGGCTTTTTTGGACTACACGACCACTTCTGTTTTCCGACGCTATTCCGGACAAACTAGAACAAAACCATCCGAACGGATCAGAAAACGACGATGGCACGCACCCCCACGCGCTTCCTGAAGTCGGCGGTCGTGATCTGCCAGAAACTAGGGTTTCGCCATTTCCGTCTTTCCGCACCGTCGCGCCTCAATTCTCGTACATTCCGGAGCAAAATACAGTATAAAACAACAAATACAACTATGTACATTGGTCCTATCAACTAGTCATGGATTTTCACACGAGAAAAATGTTACATCGGGGTCAAAACAGTGGCTCACAGGCCGCCCCTAATCATGCTCCTAAAAGCAACAATCAGAGCCTAAACCAGGCTCTGATACCAATTGAAGGAAATATGAGGGGAGAATCGATTACCTTCCTCCTTTGTATGTTGTTGCAGCTCTGATTGTTGCTCGTGTGTGAGATCGTCTGATCTGTGTCCCGACCTTTTTCTCCCTCTGGGTGGTCAGAGAACTGGAGAAAATTAAGATTATCGTCTCTCTCTCTCAAACACGTGCGCGTGAGTTATGAAATATGTGTGTCTATTTATGAACAAAATACTAATATATATAGGCTTCGAAAGCCAATATAATATTAATATTTGTAACCCATTAATTTAATTATATCCCTAATGAGTTCTACATAATTAGGCCATAATATAATTAATTAATCTATTAGGCTACTAATATTTATCAATTAATTGGCTCAGACAATTAATTTCAGATAAATAACATTATTAAATAATGTAAATATACATTAATCTATTAATAATGATTTCCGAGAGACAATAAATAACCAGTCAATTAATTGGGCTAGATCAGGGATCTAATAAAAGAAATAAAGCAGAGCCTAACATTAATTAATTATCTATGCTCAGCACAAAGCAAAATTAATTAATAAACACAGATTCATTCCACTAGAGAATCCGTGCTGACTTACCCTTTATCCCAAATTGAGCAAGGGCTTGTAGTTTAGACTTAATCGATCCCCGTATTTAAGATAGAAATATCATTTAATTAATTATACTCACTGACAGCTTAAATTAATTAACATCTTATTATATTCTTGAGTAGTACCACTTGACCTCATTAACACACCTGAACTTAATCAACCGGCCGAGTTTAGTGTGCTAATTCTTACGAGTCCCTCACGGGATATTATCAACCTATTTTACTAGGATATGGTTGCAAGATACAGACAACCAGCCTAAGCTACAAATGACTACTAACATCTAAGATACGTAGATCCGGTCGCAATGACGTTCACCATAGTAGGTCAAAGTAATAGATAGCCAAATGTGCTCAGCTGAAGTCTTACCAAGCTTAAGACCAGCTAAGTCACCGAGATCTTTGTTCTCCACTAAGGTCAGTCAGGAGAACACATCTCACTATGATCCATCAATACACCACCTTAAGTGTACTAGTAAAGACAAGCAGTCAAGACAAGCCACTTCTTATCTAAACTGCAGCTTAAACTGACAACTTATCCTTAAGTTGTCTCAGCTGTGATAACTGTTTATATCTTGTCAGTTAAACCAATTTGTGTAGTCTTCTGTGATACCTGACACACTACACAAATCTAACTTTTATACAAGATAAAGGATTACATGTGCAAATGTATATATTTATCAGATAGGAGAATAAAATAGTGGTAAGAACAAAAACACATTGTCTAGAAGCATAAAATTTGATTCCAGTATACAAAATCCCAACACTAACCTCTTCACTCTTTTGTGAGTAGATTCTATCTCATGAAGAGTGATGTTAGGAATAACTGGCACTTGTGTAGAGGTCGATGCGGATGTAGAGGGTGCTGAGGCTGCAGCAATGACCGCAAGAGGCGGGATCTGAAAATCATTGTTCGTCGAATCATCAAGATCTAAACCATCTTGAGCAGCTACAATAGTTGAAGTATTGCCAGACTGCCTAGATATCAGAATGTAGATCGCAACCTTGAAGTTTTCTTCATTGCGAAGATCATCAGGAGAACTGAAAAGGAGAAAGGACGAAAGCAGTCATTCTTCCTTGATGAACCCTTCGACTGAGTAAGACCTTAATGTGGTCTGCTGCTCGTTGGTACAGATAGACCTTAGCTTAATCATCATTTGAGCACGGCATCAATGTCCAACACCTCCTTGTGTTCGGACAATTCAGGCATCAGGGTGAGAACCCTATCATAGACTCCACTCTGAACCTGGTGTCAACAGCTTAACTCCAAGGTTGCGAGATTCTTCCTCAGTCTCGGAAGGAACGTCTTCTTCATCAGAAGGTTCTTCCAACATATCTTCTATTTGGTGAACGGATGTACGCATAGAGATGAGAGATGGAAGGGGAGTTAAGTGGTAAGGAAGCATATCGACTAGATCAAGATCTAAGTCATCTTCAGAGTTGATCTGATGCCCAGAGGGAGGTTCCTCCTTAGTAATAGGATGCTTGCTTGCGGCCTTTTTAGTCAGAGGTTTGGAGGAGCTTGGAACATCAATAATTTCCAAGTCATTGGCCGGATGAGAGCCTGACAAAATTCCTGGTCATGCCTTCTTAAGTGCAGAAGCTGAAAGGAGAAGTGCTTCAAGCTGAAGAAATTCAGAGCTCACTATGAGTTTTTCAACTTGGGCGACGTCTAGTTCAATAGACTCAGGTCCAAATGGACCTTTTGATAGTTTTGGGGCCTCTGCAGTCTGAACTGTGTCTTGGGCAATTCCTTCGATGTGAGATACAGGCTCAGCAGAGGGAGCCATCTCTAGTGGCGCACTGAAGTCCAATGTGCAAACAACTAATTTTAGGGGTTAAGATGTAGAGAGATCCACAGTCTTGGGTTTCTTACACAAATAGAGGGCAGGGTCCTCTTCTTCTGTAGAGCCTTTAGTGAGACGGAGGATTGGCTCGTGCGTAGGATCCTCCATGGTTCTTGGGCAATATCCTGAGCTGGATCCAATATGGACTTAGTCCTTTTTTGTTTTTGTCTTGCAGCCTCCTTGGTAGGTTGATGCGCTTTCTCATAAATCTTGAGAGAGATCTTCTTTGTAGGCTTAGCGGCCTGAGCTTTCTTGGCCTTGGTGGTATCGGCCTTAGATTGCTCCTCTTTAGACTTACCAGCCTTAAGTGATGGTGCTTTAGGCTTATCAGTTCCCAATCTGATCCCAACTGCCTGAAACATCTTGTTAGCATATCTGAACTTGAGCATCTTCCCTGAGTCATGCGGCTGAACTGAATGCCATTTAACGTTAGTGAAGCCCATCTCGTCGGCAACACGAATCAACATGTAGGACAGCTTCGTGCCCCATTTCAGTCAGATGTTTTGGCTAAGGGAGCTAGTGAATTTTAGCGGTTGGATGGTTTCCATGGTTTTGCAGCCTGATGCCATGTCTAGAAATTCAAAGATGAAGTGAGACGCCCAGTCCACTTCAGCTCCGTCTGCGATCGCCATCATCATTCTCAGACCGGCTTTCGAAAGCTGATCGTGAGATCCAGATTTACATAGGAGGGAATGTGTCATGATGTATATAATTCCCCTGTATCTTGTCTTGTGGGAGTTCTTCTTAACCTGAGTCTTGAAGACTACCTCCTCATCCCCGGTGAACCTTTTGAGGTAAGCGTTCACCTCAGAATCCTTATACTCAGAGGGTAGACCAGCTTTGTTCGGAAGTCGAAGAAACTTCGTCATAGCCTCCAACACGTCGAATTCCACTATTTTGCCCTTTGGGTGCTGATCACAAGCGATGTGGAATTTGGAATGAACTTTGTTTTTCAGCTTCTTCAGGTAGAAGTAGAACTCTATGACATGCCCAGGTAGAAGCATGTCTTGTTCAGCAAAGAGGAATCTCTTCAGGTTGGAGCAACGAAGAGATTCAAACACACTGTCCATTGCGTCAGAGACTCCATATTTGAAATAGAATGGGGAGTCAGAGATGACAATGGACAGGAGGGGGTCCAAGTTCTCCAGGGAGAACACAGCAGGGCGGATGGTGGTTTCCTTAGATTGAGACTTACGTGCCATTCCTTGCAAGATAAGATAATGAAACAAAGTTAGAACAATTTATAAACTTGTAACAACAAATGAATAAACAACTTGTACCTTATGGATAACGCAGATAAAGTAAATTAAATGTGTTGAGAGAGGTATTTGCAGAAGTAGTATGAACGATAACTAGATTTTGGGAGAGTATGAGTACATAGAGGGATTAAAAATTGTAAAGGTTTGAAAATGGCGGAAAACAGATATATGAAGCGACTCATATTCATGTAAGCGGTTCAGATTTAATCTAGAAATTTGAAATGACCGATCTTGATTAAATATGATAAAGTAAGGTATGATGACAAATTTGATCAATAAGATTTAATTCTATAATATCCTGTAAATGGACGGTGCATTAATTGCGATACGATGTGCATTAAATGCGAGAGATTGTCAGACCGTATAATCGCTTTTAATGAAAATGAGAAATAAATACTTTATTAAATATAAATTGAGTCTGATAGATAAACCTCTGAGTCAGATATTGTAAATGACTGATACCACTTATTGTAGATCAGACTCAGGTTGAGTCTGAACAACTTTATGAAGGAAATATTAGGTTAGGAATGATATCTTCCTCCTTTGTATGTTGTCGCGACTTTGATTGTTGCTCCTACGTCAGATCTTCTAATTTGTGTCCCGACCTTTTTCTTCCTCTGGGTGGTCAGAGAACTGAAGAAAATAGATTACTGTCTCTCCCACAAACTCACACATGCGTGTATTATTTTGTTTTATGTGTGTGTCTGTTTCTGAATAGAATACTAATATATATAGGCTTCAAAAGCCAATATAATATTAATATATTTGTAGCTCATTAATTTAATTATATTTCTAATGGGCTTCCACATAATTATCCCATAATATAATTAATTAATCCACTGGGCTACTAATTTTTATCAATTAATTGATCCAGCCAATTAATTTCAGATAAATAACATTATTAAATAATGTAAAAATACGTTATTCCATTAATAATGATTTCTGAGAGACAATAAATAACTAGGTAACTAATTGGGCCAGATCAGGGATCTAATACAGGAAATAAAGCTGGGCCTCAAATTAAATAATTATATATGCTCAGCCCAGAGCAAAATTAATTAATAAACACAGATTCATTCCACTAGAGAATCCGTTCTGAGGGCTTGTATTTTAGACTTAATCGATCTCCGTATTTAAGATAGAAATATTCGTTAATTAATTAAGCTCACTGACAGCTTAAATTAATTAACATCTTATATTCCTGAGTAGTACCACTCGACCTTATTAACACACATGAACTTAATCAACCGGTCGGGTTTAGTGTGCTAATCCTTTCGAGTTCCTCAGGGGATATTATCAACCCATTTTACTAGGATATGGCTGCAAGATACAGACAACCAGCCTGAGCTACAAATAACTAGTAGAACTTAGGTTCCATCTGTACTTGTTCATCTTAGTCATCCCAAGTCAGATTGGGTAGAGGACTCTTACTATTCTTGTCGTGCAGGTTCAGTTCCTTCATTGTTTGGCTGAGTTCCTTAAGGTTTGGGATCTTTTCTTCTTTCCTGCGCTCATTTGCAAACTCATTAAACACAATATATGGTGTTTCATCAATACAAAGTGTCTGACAGTTAAAGACAATAAAGGCTTTGCTAAGGAGGCAGTATCTAAGGAAGACTCCAGAGTCAGACTTTCTTTTGAATGCTTTAAGCTGGTATTTCCCATTGTTATGAATGAAACACTGAAAGCCAAAGATATGGAAATGAGATATAGAGCATTTCCTCCCTTTCCGTAGTTCGTATGGTGTGCATTGATGTAGATAAGTCAGAATGGATCTGTTCTGAGTATAGCAGGCTGTTGCAGTTGCGTTAGCCTAGAAATTCTGAGGAATGTCTGATTCAACAATCATGGATCTGACTGCTTCTTTGAGCGTACGATTCCTTCGTTCAGCTAGTGCATTTTGCTCAGGTGTTCTTGGAGCTGAGGTTTCATGCTTGATTTTATGCTCCTTAAGATATCCGCTGATATGTGAGTTGATAAATTCAGTTCCTCTGTCAGATCGAATATTCTTAATTTTATGTCTTTCTCAGTACTTAGTTCAGTGAGTATCTCTGGAAGTTTAGATTTGACATCCTTTTTCTTGTGTAGAAATACAACCCAGGTGTATCTTCAGTAGTCATCTACTACAACCATGGTGTATTTGTTGCCTCCGAAGCTGATAAGATTGACTCGTCCAAATAAATCTATGTGCAGTAGTTTCATTATTCAACTTGTGGATGAAACTTCTTCGCAATTTTGAGTGGATCTGGTTTGTTTACCTTTGAGGCAAGCTTCGCATTCTTGTTCCTTGTTGAATACTTCAATAGACATTCCTCGGACGAGGGATTTTCGAGCAAGTTTTTTTAGTGCCTTGAAGTTCAGGTGGTTCCGTCTCTTGTGTCGCAACCAGCTTCTTTAGAGCATTGATTGCTTGTTGGGTAATCTTCTGCTCCTACAAAGAAAACAGGTTCAGGTACCCTTTATTTTTGTTTAAGTCCTAATAGGTTAGTCAGTTCTTTCGAACCCAAACTTGTCTGATAACCTTGTAGGTCTCAGATGTTCAAATCTTCTTGCCATTGTTGATCTTCTTGGTTGTGCTCTGTGTCGCAAGAGTTGCTCTTGTAGCTGATGCCCTTGGAGCTAATAGTACTCACTGATAGTTGTGTGAAGTATGAGCTCTGGTCTGAGTTCTACTTTCAGATCTGACCTCAGGTTGGCTTTATCTTTCTTCGTACATCTTATCCTTACCTTTGTCTGCCATTTCTGGAGACGGTTTAGGTTGTTTTACGGCCTTGATGAATCTAACTTAAAGGTTAGCCACTCGGGTAATTTTAGTACCGTTATAAGCTCAGTTATACACTTTTGAATCAGACTTTGCATTGTATCCAATTCCTTCTCAGTTTCCATGATGTCGTTGGTGTTTCAGCATCTGGTCAAACATCTTTTGAGCAGCATTATACTTGTCCGTTAAGAACCTTCGATTGCCTCCTGTTTTCATCAGCTTGTCATGACCGTTCTGAAGGTTAGAGTAGTTCACTCTGACCTCCAACAACTTGCGATTTTTCAGTTTCAATTCTTCTATGGGACTCATCAGTTTGGCTTTGAGGTCCTCAGATTCAGACTATTGTTCCTTCAGCTCTTCTTTTAGCTTCTTGATGAGCTGATCTTTTTTAGTCTGATCTGATGTTGACTTGATCTCCAGTTTCTCATACATCGACTCATTCTGCTTCTTCATAAGGATTGTGAAAAGTCTCCCCAGACTTTTCTGGATTTCAAGCAGCTCGTCGTATGCAACTTGGAGTTCGAAGTCTTTTGCAACTTTACTATATTCTTGTGTATGCAGTGTTGAAGAATTAACAGAAGAGTATTAGATTTTACCTCAAATTTCAGTGTCGGCCATCAAACAAATTTCTGGTACTGATGCTGAGTCAGACTCGGCTTCAGTCTCTGCATGCATAGCTAGGTAGCCATCATAAACGTTAGATTCACTCAAGACTCCATCGCTCTTCTTTTCTTCTTCAGGTTTAGTGTCAGATGACGAGGATCATGTAGTGTCGTTTCAGCAATGAACACATTTTGTTCCTTTAAGAACTTGTCATGTTTGGCTCTACGTTCAGCTCGTTCTTTTGCGTTGAGCTCTAGATAATCATACTAATAGTGTCCAGTCTATTGGCAATTGTAGCATGGCTTCAGATCGTCATCATTCTTCTTGTATTCCTTCTTCTGTGATGATGATCCTTCCGCTTTATCCTTCCTGACTTCCTTTCTTCGATAGTCTTTGCCGCTACGGGAGGACTTTGAGTAGTATTTGGATTATTGTTTTCTCTCCCTTTTTCTTTCATCTCCTCTTCTTGAGTTTCCTGCATAAAGAACGAATGTTTTTAATAGCTCTTCATGAGACCAATCTTTTTAATTCCCAGAGCCTTCAGAAGCCTTGAAGGCAATCGTCTTTGAGTCTTCTTTCTTCTTCTTTGAAATATCAGATCGCTCAATCTCGATCTCAGCAGCCTTCAGGTCAGAGAAAAGAGATTCTTGTGATTGCGAGCTGAACTCCTCAGATAGCTGGATTGTGTAGGTTATGTGTTTCCACTCTTCTTTAGGGAGACCCTGAATGATTTTCTCGTTTAACTCCTTATTTGAAAAGGTCTTTCCCAGAGCGTTGATCTCGATCATCATGTTGGTGAATCTGATGTTCCTGTCTTCGATCTGCTCTCCATCCTGCAAATTGAAATTGTCAAGTTTACGTATATATGACAACCTTAAGTTTGTTTTCCTTGATCTTATTATTTCCTTCGCTCAGTTTCTTGAGTCTATCCCACATCTCCTTAGCAACCTTCCATGATCTGAGTCTTCCAAGATCTCCATCACTCAGAGTCAATAGAATCTAATTTCTAGCAACCTTGTCCAGCTTGTAGATTTTTCTTTCTTCAGCATTGAGCTGAACCTTGGGTTTTGGAACTTCACCGCCAGTAACAGTAGTCTATCCACCTTTAGTGTCAGACTATAGAGTGCGAATGCTAGGAACCATAATAACAATAGGGCCACCAGTAATAACATCTCACATGCAGTCGTGGATTGAGGATAAGTGTGACTCCATCCTCAAACTCCAGATGTCGTAAGTGGCGATTGAGAACATGGGCATTCCAAACTTAGCTAGTTGTTTTGCTACATTAACAGATAATGAGAAGCTGAGGTGCAGATATAACAAATACGCAGAAAAGTAAGGATCTAATCAAGTTGACCAAGTAAACAATTGTTGTAGTCGGTATGCCCACTACTCTTATACCAATTGTTGGCCCTGATACGATTTCATGTGTATGGGAGAGGGGGGGGAATACACCAGATGTAAAACTTTATTTTTTCAGATCAAAGGCTGATTGATAGTAAGTCAGTGAGATAACGAATGTGGAAATATGATAGGCCCTAGATAGGATTTGCTTTTCTGGATGCGACAGATAGTCTGATATAGTGCAATGAAGAGTAAGTTGATGCAATGAAATAGAAAATAACACAGATTTTATAGTAGTTCGGATTAACAAGTTCATACATCCACTTTTCTGCTTTCTCAGCAGGAATCCACTAAAGGTACTCGTAGACTGATGAGTTGCAGATCAACACATACAAACAAACTATCCAACTATATATCAAACTATCTATCAATCAATATCTAACAGGATAAGGGTGGGGGGTTTTGAGATTTGTTCAACAACAAGAGTATTAAACACTCTTTACTCCAAGCTTATGATTAAGCTATGAATATTTGGAATATGAACAAAAGAGTTTCTAGCAATAGAATTTTTGGATGAGTAGAGTATACTTGAGCTTCTTGAAATTTTGTAACCTCGTCGGGAGAGGTCTTCTGCTATTTATAGATGAGCTTGGAGAAAGATCCGTTGAACAAGATCGATCTCTTATTGGCTTCGTGTTGAAAATGGTCTTATGCATTGAATGCATGGACACATATGGCACTCCGCTTTGTTTTGCGGATCCTGTAAGGGGTACTGTTTTGTCTCCCTTTTACTAAGGCTGACATGGCAACCTGAGATTGTTCAATGTTGATTCTGGTATTGTCGTATTGCTCCGTTGACCATCAACTTTGAATATCGCGTCCTCTACCTTGTACAATCTTCACACAATTGAATCTTCAATGCGGTCTGGTGAAGATCTCGATCTGAGAGTAGTTCAGCCTAAAGGGAGTCAGCTTAAGAGCTAAACTCAACCGGTTCACGGGCTGACCAAACACAATCTAGACAACCTAGTCTAAAACAAAAAACATTAAGCTTGACTATACAGACACGGGCTGAAAAACCTATTAGTACATCAGACTGGTTCCTCAATCGAATAGGGGTTTGGATCATTCAAAACTTATATAATTTCCCAACATTATAAAACTCAAAAATCGTATCGACTATTACTCCCTCTGTCCTACAATTCTTGTTCCATTTCTATTCGGCATGATATTTTAGGAGAGTTGTTAGTTATGTGTAGAGATGTGGGAACCTCAAACAAAATGTTTGCATTAATTTTCTAATTTAGCAAATGGAGCAAGAATTGTGGGACGACCCGAAAAGGAAAATGTGATAAGAATTGTGGGACATATGAACAAAATATGAAAAAAATGAATTATGGAATTGAAATAACCAAAGTATAAATTGAAGTTATCGGTGACCTCCAAAGGATATTGATCGGAGTGATAGATAACACAAGGCTCAACACCTGCACAAAGAGTTTCTAACTTGCAGCCGAAATAAACAAATAAAATAAAATACGAGGATTTTTCCACAAGATATATAATAACATGTGGGATAAAATTCACAAATCACAAGAAGATGACAAATGAAACAGAACAAGATACACACAAGATCACTCAGTTAATTACCAATATGCCTAAACACTTATTACGTGTTGTTAAAACATAACAGTAGAACAATCATTATTGTCCAATCCTCCGGGATTAGCTTCCATTCGCTAACTAGACTACGCCTTTAACAAATGTGACACTCTTGGGAACACAATACTATGCTGAGCAACTCAGCTCAAACGGGATCAAGTTCTTCAACTGTTTGAACTCTTCCATTTATAGAGTTTCGTGTCTTGTAGATCACGCTCTGCCCACTAATTTCGTTTTCCACAAACATAGGTAGTTACAAGTAGTTGTTTCTTTATTCGGTTGATTTTTGTCCCTCACTTCTATCAATGCACACGTCCACATCAACAATGCAATCACCACTTTTGTTTCACGTGCAACTCAGTTAAAGACCAATAATTATTCTTTTCATGAAATCAGCAACTACGGTAACCTCTTTACACATTTCACATCCACCGCTTCCTTGAATTGATCACGCTTTATTCTCCAGCATAAATTTATTATTCATTTACTGGGTAAATCAATAAAATTGTCATCGGGAAAATAGTCAAATGATCCATGTTGACATTTGTGTGGTTTACGACAAACACCAGCATGTCTGAAGTAATCTCAACACAAATGACGAAAATTAAACATTCGGTTATCATTGTTGAATATAGGAAAATAGAATAATATAATTTTAATGTGTATACAGATATAACAAATTTGATCTATATTTATCGAGAATGAAAAAAATATGAATTTTCATATTTTTTAATTTCAAATTTAATATCACATGTACAAAACATTACTCCCTATGTCGCAATTATCTTGTCAGTTTGCTTTTCGCCGAGAAGTGTAAATTTGTAGTCTTAAAAAAACGTTGTGGATAATAATTTGATAAAAAAAGAAACTATATATTATCTCTGGGATGACTCGAATTGGTATACTGGACAAGAACCCGGTTAAGGTCTTATAATTATTGTAGAACATTTACCTATATTACGTTCTTTCGAGTATTTGTATTTGTTGTTGCTATTTTCAAGTTTGTTGTAGTGTGACAAGTGATTTGTAGTCGTTGTCTTCACAGATGTTCCCGTATAGACACATAATATACTTTGAAAAATATACTGTATAGTTTTCATTAAATTTTATAATTTATTTAACATGTAGAATCTAGGCCTAATTAAGGAGATATCGATAAAAATCCAAGTTTCATCATCAACAGATACATGACGTAGAGGGAAAATCAAGTTATACCATGAGAATATGGTTTAAGGTATGGAAAACACAAGCAGCCAAAAACACGTAGCTTGAGATAAATCGGCGGTCGAGCCTAAAGGATTGAACACCTTTGGATGATCATATCCCTACTAAGAAAATGAGTAGCATGCTGAATCGTAGTCATAGTTAATGTTAGATCACCCGCGTTGCTCTAATTTAATAGTGAATCACCTAGTACCCTTCATCTTTCTTGTTTAGTTTAAGATTGCTTTAAGTGTTCCTTAGTAATAGATAAACTTACAAATGGTCATTACATGGGATTCGATAACTAGCTAGAGGTACCAGAGATCATTGTTGAGTTCATGAAATTCGACCTCCAAGTAGATTAAGTGTCTTGCCTAGTTGCCTTCTACCTTTATTGAGTTATTAGCATATGCATCACCAACCAAGTTCAATTTATGTAGGGGTGGAAATGGGGTCGGTTTCGGTTAACCGAAACCGTATTTTCGGTTAACCGAAACCAAAAGTAACAAATTTTACCAACCGAAACCGTTCGGTTTTTCGGTTAATCGAAACCGAGATCGGTTTCGGTTAGACAATAGAAAACCAATTTTTTTAACACTGTTGCATTGTTGCCAGTTTCTTACAATATACATTCCAAAGCACAAATTAAAATTGTTGGATATGAGTCAGTAGATGATACTCAGCTGTTCGTGGTTAAAAGAAAATTGGGGGAAATCATCGTAGTACTATGGAATTGAAGATCCCAAAATCGAGCTGAAATCAGTAGTATAGTGTGTCGTTAGGATTAGCTGATGTATAGGTTAGACTTGATGTAATCGTTTTTAATATTTTTGTCTAAGTCCTGTACGGGGTAATTGTCGAACTGATCTTCCGTCGAAGAAACTTTTCGGAACCCCACGTCGTCATCGTGTAATCGCCTTGCGTTCTGATCGCCGGTGACTAGACCTCGCAGAAGACAGGCGCATCGACCGAGTAGACCTCGGTAGAGGCCAACCCAAAGACTGATAAGTCATCGGTAGAAGAACTCATGCAAGCCCGGTACCTTCGCAGCCGCCGCCTAACCTACTCGAAGCTACATTCCTTGTCAGCCGACTCAGTCGAAGAAGATAGAGACTTTGCAGTCTACTGTATCCGACAGAAAGCGACCCAGCTACTTAAGTATTTTCGAAAGTTCAGCAGAAGATCATACGAGGTTGTTTGAACGGTCAACTCTGACATTCTCACCAACCACAAACCTCGACCAATAAGAAGCCGACAACGCCTTACCTGCTCCCTACAGTAAAGCTGCTCTCATGTACAGTAATTAACTGCCCTGCTGCAACAAGTTCGAATTTATGGCCGTTTTCTTTGGAAGCTTGTGACACGTGGCATCGTCGTCTCCAACGGACATATGCCATAGCTCACAGCTATAAATAGAGAAGAATTTGAAGTTCCACACGCGAAACACACAAGAAAAAACATGAAACACGGAACAACGAAATTCAAAAGGGAAAATCGCTCAAGCTCTCAAACACTCTAGCAAACTCATCAAAACATCCAGCGAAGAATCTGCATTTATTAGAATATTTTGTGGTTCTTCTCTCTAGAGTCTTTAGATCCCTTTCTTCTCTACCTAAGCTCATTGCCATATTTATAGCTTAGATTCGAAGGAGTTCACACTTAGTCAATTGTTCTTATTGAAAGAACTCCTTCTTAGTTGGAGATTGTTTCGCTCCCTTTCGAACTTAGGTTTGAATTGTAAAGTCGCTAAGGACTATAACTTAGAAGGATCTGTCCTGTGCACAGTTTCCTTCTTCGAGACTTGCTCGCATTAATCAACAAGTTATCCTCGCCTTGTTCGGGACCGTGGACGTAGGATCTTGCGTATCCGAACCACGTTATATTGCTTGTGTTCTTTACTGTTTTATTGCATACAAACCTTTGAAAATCATAAGTTTGCATAAAACGTATTTCAAAAGTCGCACAGCCAAAAGAACTTAATTTGCAAAAACACGTTTTCAAAAAGAGACAAACTCCGGGCCCCACACTTATCCGCACGCTAAAGTCTTCGACTGAGTTTCGAAGTACTGACAAAAGTCGGTAGGGAGAGCTCGATGGCGACCCACTCGACCCGCGATCGAAGGTTGTATTTGGCACTGTTCATCAGTTGCAACTAACAGCTTCAGCTGACCTTCATTGAGAAAAAGAAACTGTACTCAGGTGTATTCACCCCCCCCCCTCTACACCTGATATTTGTCTCCGGGCCAACAATTGGTATCAGAGCACACGGTGTTCTACTGATCACCTGTTCTGTATTATTGGTCTTCTCGAACAGATCCTGAAAACGTTTTCTCTGCACAAGACATCTCTTCATTCATCCTTATACTCGTACGCATAATGTCTGACATGTCAAGTATCAGGATGGTGCCGATGTTCTCGATAGAGAACTTCACGGTATGGCGTGTAAGAATGGAGGCACACCTTACGTCGTTGCACGATAGCATGACTGACGTACTGGAGACCGAACCCATCATTCCAATGATAGACAACGTTCAGTTCGCTGATGCGGAAGGTGAAGGAGCTCGAATCGGTCCGAAGATTCCCAAGGACAAATCTGCCTTCACGCCTCATAACCTCGACCGAGTCGCACGAAATGTTATACTGACAACGCTCAGTGACTCACATCTCGGGAGGGTGCAGGATTGCAAAACGACGAAGGAACTTTGGGACGCCCTAGCTGTACTAAGCCAAGGAACTCCTCAGATCAAAGAAAACAAGCTCGAATTAGAGCTTCAGAAATTCGAAGCCTTTGCGATGGAGCCCAGTGAAACCATTGACGAGCTGAGCGTCAGATTTACGAATCAAGTCAATGTGATAAACGAGCTGGGAAAGTGTTCTCAAACAAAGAGATGAACACAAAGATCATAAGAGCGCTACCTCAACAGAAGTGGCTTCCTTTTGCTACTTATTTACGTCGCTCTGATCTTAATGCTCTAACTCCTGATGTTATATTTTCAAAATTAAAGACGGAGGAATTTGAGTATAGTCTACCTCAAAAGTGCTCCAGTGCTCCAGCTGACACACAGTTCGATCATGCCTTCAAGGCAAGTCAGCAAAACTGGAGGCAAAAATATTTCTTCCAAAGAAGGCAAGAGGCTGCTGCAGATACAAAGACCTCTGAAATATCTGCTACTGACCAACTCGCACTGATGGCTCTGAAATACCAAAGAGAAAAGGAGAGAGTCAGAAAGCTGAAGAAATACCACAGTGATTCTCCCTCAGGTAAGAAAGATTATCAGAGAAGGGAAGAGTCTAATCCTTCTACTCGAATGCGGAGAAAACGGAACTCCGCCGCTAGTCCATCAAAAGACTCACTGAAAAAAAGCAGCAGAGCATCAACATGCTATAACCGCAAGAAGGAGGGACACTATCGCACGACCGTTCCGAACTCTCGACCGCTCAAAGAGCGTAACGGCGAGCCGAAGAGACAAATTTGCCCCGTAAGAGGCGGACCTATATAGCCGGGAGAGATATCCGACAACTCAATTGAAGAGGATACATTCATGTACTCTTCTAAGGACGAAGCCGCATTCGTAGCCGTTGAAGTCGGAGAGACGGTTCCGAGGAATCACCGAACACCGTCTCGATGGCCGGAGAAGAGGCCGAGGTAAATTCTAAACTTAATATAACCTCCTCTTCACACAACACACACGATACTTGCTCGGTCTCGGATGATCCTCTGGACGTAGTACAAGCATATGACGACCGCTAGAGGAACAAATTCAGCTGAGCAGAGAGTTCCAGCAGAACCATCCAAGAACTTGAACAGGTAAAGGCCGAGAATCGGAGACTTTCTTCGATTGTCGGTCTCTACCGAGTCGGTGGATCTAGTTGCGAGACTCAACGAAGAGATCGAATCTCTTATGACTAAGTCTCAGCTTCAAGAGACTCAGATCTCAGTCCTGACCAAGGACAATTCGGAGAAAGAGACTGAAATAGCCCAACTCAGTCAGAAACTCTCAGACGTACAGAAGGACTATGATTTTCTCGGGAGAAGTGATGAGGTCCGGAGAGGACTCGATGACCGAACAATACCTGGGAGCTAAGGAGAAGCTAGAAAGCATGCTCAGAGCACAACGGCCAACTGCTGTGAAAGAAGGCCTTGGCTATACTCACGAAGCTTCTACCTCCAAAAGCTCAGCAACGCCGGGCCGATAGGTTCATCGGAGGAAAGGTGCAAGTTGCCGACACCACACCTCGGGCGAAGAACAAACAGAAAGTAATCGCACCTCGCCCAAGCAAAGAACAAACAACCGACCAAAGGTTCCGGCCCTAGGACACCGAGATCAAACTCGGGGGGGAACCAAGAAGGTCGGATGGGAAGAACAAGATACAAGGAGCCATTTGTATGAGCACCTGGCTCGGTGACGGCTCGTACTATTATGAGCCCGAGGTCGGGAGAAGCGCAAAGACTCGGAAGAAGAAAGCGCCCGAACCCAAAATCATCGCAGAAAGTCGGTATCTCCAAGTCCTGTGGAGAAGAAAGCTGACAAGGTTCAGAAGAAGAAGTCTCAGACTTCTAAGGTCCCGAGACAGATTTGGGTTCCGAAATCACCCACTAACCAGTAAGGACTCAACTGAAGCAAAGGGTAACTAAAGATGCTTCTGTTTTGCAGGTGCATAAGGACCCATAGATAGTGGACAGCGGCTGCTCAAGATACATGACGTATCAGAAGAGCCTGCTGACCAACTACATACAAGAAGATGGTCCCAGAATTGAGTTTGGTGACAACTCAAAAGGCTACACAAGGGGATACGGAACACCGAACATTGGGGACCGCTTCGGCCTAAGAGTAACATATGTTGAAGGACTTCAACATAATCTCCTTTCTGTCAGTCAATTCTGTGATAATCTTAACAGAGTTATCTTTGACGTTGGCTTCTGTGATGTTGTTGGCAAATCTACAGGGAAAACAGTGTTATTAGGTTCGCGGAGGAAGAACATCTATGTTGCAAACTGGAGAACCGCAGAACCTGAGGCTTGCTTACTCGCACAGACAAAATCTGGTGACAAGTCAGGATGGCTATGGCACAAAAGACTCAGCCACCTGAACTTCAAGTCCATGAACAAGCTAGCCAAGAACTCCAAAGTCAGAGGACTGCCCAACGAATCGTTTATCAAAGATAGAAACTGTGAAGCATGTCTGAAGGGAAAGCAAACAAAGAATAGCAATCCACCTATTCCGTCACCTTCCACTGATGGAATCCTTCAGCTGCTGCACATGGACCTATTCGGGCCAGTCTCTCCAGTGACTATAAGAGGCAAGAAGTATGCCCTCGTCGTTATTAACGAATATTCGAGATATACTTGGGTTATCTTCATCGCCAATAAGTCTGATGTTCAAACTGAGTTGCCCAATCTGCTGAAGAAGCTCAGTGTGGAAAAGGACATCAAGATTCAAAGAATTCGCTCGGACAGAGGAACAGAGTTTCTAAACTCAGTAGTTAAGACGTACTGCGATAAAGAGGGAATTAAGCACGAGACATCAGCCGCGCGCACCCCTTAGCAGAACGGACTTACTGAACGAAAGAACAGAACACTTAAAGAAGCAGCAAGAACGCTCCTCGCAGACTCTGGACTACCCTCGAAGTTCTGGGCTGATGCTACTGACACCGCCTACTATACTCAGAACCGCTCACTACTCACTCAGCAACACATGAAGACACCATATGAATTATGGAAAGGGAGAATTCCTTCTATATCTCATTTCCATATTTTTGGCTGTCCTTGCTTTATCTACAATAACGGGAAAGATCAATGAAGGTCTTTGATAGCAAATCTCGATCAAGGAGTTTTCTTAGGATACTCTCGAGTCGGTAAAGCCTTCTTGAGTCTTTAACTATCAGACTCTTTGTGTGGAGGAAAGCCCTCATGTTGTTTTTGATGAATTTGTTACTGAGAACAGGAAAGATACAGAGACAAATACTGATAATGTCAGCAGCAAGCTACAGGATCTTGGACTTACTGATAAAGCTGAAAAGATCCAGCATTGTTGGGTTGATGAGTCAGACGATGAAGAAACCCAGACTCAACCAACAGTCGATGTAGCTGACCTAGTTGATTCTACCGAACAGAATCAACAACAGGTAACATCGGTCGATGAGGAAGCCCCCGTGGTAACTGAGACCTCTACTGAGACTATAAACTCAGGAGGAACGATTAATGTTCCTGAGCTAAATGCCCCTGAACTTGGAAACTCAGTAGATCCTAATCTTCTTATTGAAATACTGCAATCTCATAACAGTACTACTGAAATGCCTAACATTCCTACTGATTCTGCAGAAGTTGTATCAGAAGAAGAAGCCAGACTTAGACGATCTTGGCTAGATGCTCACTCTTCAGATCTCATAATAGGAGATCCGTCAGCGACGATAAGAACAAGATTGAGATTAAATCAAGGTGAAAGCTCACTATATTCTTGTTTCTTGTCTACAGAAGAACCTCAATCGATAGATGACGAACTTAATGATGCTGACTGGATCATCGCCATGCAAGAAGAGCTGAACCAGTTCGTCCGAAACGAAGTTTGGGAGCTTGTAGACAGACCTAGACATCAGCACGTGATTGGTACTAAGTGGGTCTTCAAAAAAAAGCGAGATGAAAACAACGTCATTGTCAGAAATAAAGCACGACTAGTTGCAAAGGGATACAGTCAGGCAGAAGGAATTGATTTTGATGAAACATTCGCTCCAGTCGGTAGATTGGAAGTCATTCGTCTATTCCTAGCTTATGCAACACATCAAGGCTTCAAAGTCTATCAGATGGATGTAAAGTCAGCTTTTCTGAACGGCGTACTGAAGGAAGAAGTCTACGTGGAACAACCGCCCGGCTTTCAGCAGGGACATCAGGTGTACAGACTTAGGAAAGCTCTGTATGGGTTAAAACAAGCACCCAGGGCTTGGTATGATACCTTATCAGACTTTCTACTTCAGAAAGGTTTTCAGAAGGGGACAGTAGATCGCACCCTATTCAACATAAAGTCAGGAGATGACATCCTACTAGTGCAAATCTACATGGACGACATCATTTTCGGCTGCAGAAACGAGATCATATGTCAGCAGTTCGAGAAGATGATGAAAGAGAAATTCGAGATGTCCATGATGGGAGAGATGAATTATTTCCTTGGATTTCAAGTGAAGCAATCACCTGAAGGAATCTTCATCAATCAAGCTAAATACACTCGAGATCTTCTCAAGAGATTCGGCTGCGACTCTAGCAAGCCAGTCAAAATCCCCATGAACACGAATTTTAAAATCGATCTAGACAAAGAGGGAGCTTCTGTTAACTCTACTGATTATAGAGCTATTATTGGTTCTTTGTTATATTTAACAGCTAGCCGACCTGATATAACTTATGCTGTAGGTGTATGCGCAAGATTTCAAGTGGATCCCAAGCGAAGTCATTTAGACTCAGCAAAGAAGATTCTGCGATATCTACGAGGAACACCTGATGCTAGGTTATGGTATCCTGCTGATGATAATCTAATACTGACAGGTTATTCTGATGCTGATTATGCAGGATGCAGGATAGATCGTAAGTCAACTTCCGGAACGTGTCAGTTCCTAGGCAGCAAGCTGATATCTTGGTTCTCAAAGAAACAGCACTCAGTAGCAACGTCCACTACTGAAGCTGAGTACATAGCTGCTGGAAGTTGCTGTGCCCAAATCCTTTAGCTTCGACAACAACCGAGAGATTATGGTATCACTCAGAATGAAGTGCCCATCTACTGTGACTCCACAAGTGCTATTGCCATAACTCAAAACCCAGTTCTACATACGAGATGCAAGCACGTGGATATCCGACACCACTTCATCAGAGACCATGTCGAGAAGAAGGATATCAGAATGGAGAAAATCCATACTGACAAGCAAAGGGCAGACATACTGACCAAACCACTAGCTGAGAACAAATTCAGAGAATTATCAGTTGAGCTAGGTCTACTGGATCCTACTGAAATGCATCAGTAGAAGGCAACTACTGATAGCGCCTATGGGAGACAATTGGCAACATTTGGTATCGGTAGATGGAACCAGATCGACGGATCAGAGATTCCGTACATGCTGATTCAAGTAGGAAGAATCACACCTGCATACATGCAAGGGGGGAACACGCTTATCGGTACTTCAACCATCCTCCTGCGATATAACGGTAACCAGCTGATCGAAAGTTCAGCTGAAGAGGTTTGCGTAGTATCATATACTTAATTTCTTTTCAGAAGTATGTTTGCATTTACTATATCAGTCGCACGAACTCAGCAGTTAATGTGCATTTATTTCCCGCCATTAATAGTTTAAGGAAAGGTCAGTAGGAAACCTTCTCATTCGAATAACTGAGTAATTAATGCTGTCTGTCGCGCATTTAATGCATGTCTTCTCACTTACCTTTATTACGTAAGTCTATGTTAGAGGCGGCTTTGGTAATCATTCCTTTTATAACATTCAATCTCAGCCGTCCATAAGATTTGAAAGATTAAAATTGGATCGTAGGATCAAAATATATAATCAGACGTTATATATAAAATCTTTCATCTTCTATCCTTTCCTCACTTTTCGCCATTTACAACTTAAGAGCTATCTTCGAGCGTTTCAGTTTTCTCAAAATCTTCTCAAACTGCCTCGCATTTGCATTCTTCTCAAGCTCTTTAGTATTCGGTAATATATTGAAACCTGCTTAATACGTACTAACTTACTCTATTTTCAAGTGCTAACAAGTTGTTTTGCAGATTTCAATGGCGACAGTTCAGACTCCTGAGAACATTGAGGAGATTATGTCCTCTAGGATTCAGTTTGAACCGACTTTGGCTTTCCGTCAAGTAGATATTTCCTATCTGGAGCCGGTCTTTGATGCTCTGGAGCGTTCTGGTCTTTAGGAGTTGGTAACGAAACACCCGAGATCGTATCTACCAAGGCAAGTGGCAGAGGTGTATTTCAACTGGAAGTCGCTTGCGTCTGGAGGCGAGGAATCTTCTTTCGCCTACATGAAAGAAGTTGATCAGAATTGTTGGGATTCTACACAGCGAGTCTTCAACGTCAGGGACGTCTTGGTGCTGACGTTCGACCTTCCAGACTTCGGTATTTCTCCCATCGGGTACAAGGAGAAGAGATAAATGAGTATGTCCATAAGTTCTGTGGACGAACTGACATCTCGTTCAAGACAGCTTTGCCAAAGAACCTTTTGCTCCCCCAATACAGTGGACTAGCCTACATAGTCTCTCACATACTGACTAGCTCAGCTCGATCATACGATCAACTGTCTAAACCAAGGATTCAGCTGATGATAGTGATCGACGACGAAATTGAAGTGAACTGGGCCGATTATTACGTTTCTGAGATGAAGGCCCAAGCCCAGAAATTCACTACCTTACCCACTGGAGAGAGGAAGTTAGCCAGTGTGGGCAAATTACTTTATGGGACTAAGATGTCAGTCCTCATTGAGAGCTCTGTTCAAAGGCACTCATCGTTCGCTGACTCAAAATTCTTTGACATTAAATTGATTAAGTTCAAAACAAAAGCAGCGACTGAGAAATCTATCGGGAAAAGGCCGGCTGAGCCGAAGAGAGCTGCATCTGCTCTGCCCCCTCATATCGAAGTGCCTAAGAGGAGGAGGCTAACTAAGCCTAGACCAGCTGAGGTCTCAGCTGCTCAGCCTCTCACTGTCATTGAACAAGCTCCTCCTCACACACAAGAAGAGCAAATTTTGGACTCTGATACTGGCATTGAGGGTGCGACCCTCAAAGATAAGGTCCAGGTCATCAGCTCTGAAGAGACTCAGTCGGATGTTAGGGAACCGACTGAGGGACTCCGACTGAGTGGACAACTATTCATTCCACTCGTCTCCGTGCCACAGCTGAAGTACACGATCATATTCCTGAGATCGTTGGGCACTCAGACTTAGTCGACATAGCCCTCAGGGCAAGGGTTCAAATGCTACTGAGATTTCTGAGTTGGGATATTCTAGCAGAGATAATCAAAACCCACTCAGTCATCAACTTGCTCGATGAGGAGCAGAAATTACAAGAAGTCATAGGGTACGGAGAGCCAGCTGACTTGGCTACTCTCGAAGATCTTAGAGCCGCTATGCTTTATCTTCTAAGCTTGCGAGAGTCAGTTCCTGGTGATACTCCTCCGCCCCCATCTCCTCCTGCTGATAAGGATGATAATAAGAACAATGATGATGACACCCAAGGATACAGAGTTGGGAGGCTCTGCTGAGGGTTCAACTCCCCGTGAGAAGAGCAAATCACCACATCCTGATACATCAGGTGATGCTCAAGGTGCTCCGAAGTGCAGTCGGGAGCAGCTCCTCACATTTTCTGAGCAGAGGCTCGGAACCAGTTCTTACCAGATTCAGCCTATCGGTTCCGTGTCCTCGAAGTCTGTTAACAAAGCCATTAGACGTCAAGAGAGAAGAACATACTATTGGCTAAAGACGTCCATCTGAAATGGACAAAGTACACTAAGGCTCCGACAGTGAGCTTAGACAGACTAGCCGCTGGCATCTCAAAAACTCCAGAAGCTCCTCCTCAACCAAATTTTCAGGAGATAATTGAGGCTGGCTTAGCCGCTTAGAAAATCAATTTAGAAGCTCAGAGTCAGCAGTTGCTCCAGAATCAGCAGATGATCTTTTCAGAGCAGCTGACTCAAGCTCTTGAAACTATTAAGCTCGAAATTGATGAGAAGAATAAGATTGCCACCTCTAGCCTTCAGAAAGCTATTACCCAACAGAGAGCAGGCTCGAAACTTATTCGTAAAGAAATGACGAGAATCGCAGGATCAGGCTTTGCTGAAAGTCCGTCAGGAGTCAGCTGCACAACTTAAAACATCTAGAGCTGATCAGGAAAAAGACTGGGAATTTTACTGCGATCTTGTCAAGGACTTCGAATCCACAACTTCTCATATTAAGGATTCAGTCCACAATGTGGAAAGAGGCATTCAAGCCATCCGCACCCAACTCTCTAAGGCAGATGATGCCAAAAAGGGGGAATGTATTATGAAAGATGAACCTGAAACGGATACGGCTGAAATCCAGATCTTGGAAGGAAGGGTTCAGGAGGAAGGACCCTCCACGGTTCCTCGGGGGGAAGAACCCTCTCGCTCGGGGGGGAAGGTGTTCGGGAGAAAGGACCCTTCGCAGCCCCAAGCGTATCTGGGGGTTCTACTACTTGAATATCCCCTACAACCTACCCCCCATCTCATCTTCCGCAGCTCACATAGAAGAAGTTGCTCATTTCATTGAGCAAGAGTCAGAAGAAGAGCAACAGGCTCCTCCGCAGAGGCCGGGGAAGGACACTGCTACTGATATTTCTCATCCTTCCTCCCCCGTCCGTAAATTCAAATCAAAAGCGGAACAAGAGGCCTTCGACCTCCGGGTAGCCCAACAACTTCAGGATAAGCTGGACCATGAGCGTCAGCTGGAAGAAGCCCAACTTGCTAAGAAGCCTAAGGGCAAAGTTGTTAAGGGCAGAGGTAAGAAGAAGGGAGAGTCAGTGGAAGAGGAGAAAAAGAAGGCTCAGGAGGAGTTTGCAAAAACTCTTCCTACTGCAGGTCAAGCTACTGCTCAGAGTCATTATCAGACTCATCTTACACCTGATCAGGAAGCAGAAGATAGAGCCACTTGGGAAGCCACGTTGCAAGGCCTAAACCTTAGAAAAGGAGACTGTAGGGCAGCGGCTCTCTGAGAGAAGAAGAGAATGGCTGATATGGCTAAGATGATTAACCTATCTCAAAAGCCGCCACTGATCCCGTAAGGCAAATCCCACGAGGATCAAGGTACAGAAGAGCTCCTTATGTCAAGAAGGACCCAGTTCTTCATATCGATAAATGGGTACCGGCTCTAGTTAATGATCAATGGGAAGAACTCAAAAGGAATTCATCAAAGGCTACTATGTATGGGAATTCTATCCTCGTGAGCAGTCTATCGAACAAGCTTTTGACGAGTTCATGTTTAATTACAATTCTGAGCTTAGGGAACAACTTCTGGACATCATGAAGAGAGAAAACATTCCTTTTAGAGCTCCAACTTTCAGGCGCATTCCACCTCCTAGAACAGCGCGCGGAGTTCTATGCACGAAGGAAATAGAGGATGAGATTAGAGCTGCAACATCTCATTTCGACCTGAGTGTCGACCTTGCTGAAGACTTTGAGGATATCCAGACGCTGAGGAAGAGAATCTATTTATACTTTGGTCTGGAACCTCCTGTCGACAGATCTGCTGATTTCAAGAAGCGTACTCAAGGCTTCAGGCGTCAGTAGTATTTCTCTCTACTCTTTTGTAATAGTAATAGGAACTTGTAATTTCCTGATCATATATATTATCGTTCCTATTGCCTGACAGACAATTACTCATTGTCTTACAGCATTTTGCTTTGTGTTTTCACAATTGATCACTAAGTGATCTTACACACACTCACACTATCAGTTTCTCTGATTTTGCCTATCTCTCACCTGCTGATGTTTTTAAGTTATCATATCAGTTTGTTTTCCTCATATAAATTAAGGGGGAAATTGTTGTCAGTAGGTCAGCATACCTTATAAAATATTTTTCGTTTAGAATTTAGAAGTAGAGGTTTTGGCATCATCAATTAGGGGGAAATTGTTGGATATGAGTCAGTAGATGATACTTAGCTGTTCGTGGTTAAAAGAAAATTGGGGGAAATCATAGTAGTACTATGGAATTGAAGATCCCAAAACCGAGCTGATATCAGTAGTATAGTGTGTCGTTAGGATTAACTGATATATAGGTTAGACTTGATGTAATCGTTTTTAATATTTTTGTCTAAGTCCTGTACGGGGTAATTATCGAACTGATCTTCTGTCGAAGAAACTATTCGGAACCCCACGTCATCAGTGTAATCGCTTGCGTTCTTCAGTCAGCAGCTGACTAGACCTCAGTAGAAGATAGCGCATCAGCTGAGTAGACCTCAGTAGAGGCCAACCCAGCAGCTGATAAGTCATCAGTAGAAGAACTCATGCAAGCCCAGTACCTTCGCAGCCGCGCCCTAACCTACTCGAAGCTACATTCCTTGTCGACCGACTCGGCCGAAGAAGACAGAGACTTTGCGCTCATCGTATCCGACGTAAAAGCGACCCGAGCCTACTTAAGTATTTTCGAAAGTTCAGCAGAAGATCATACGAGGTTGTTTGAACGGTCAACTCTGACATTCTCACCAACCACAAACCTCGACCAATAAGAAGCCGACAACGCCTTACCTGCTCCCTACAGTAAAGCTGCTCTCATGTACAGTAATTAACTGCCCTGCTGCAACAAGTTCGAATTTATGGCCGTTTTCTTTGGAAGCTTGTGACACGTGGCATCGTCGTGTCCAACGGACATATGCCATAGCTCACAGCTATAAATAGAAAAGAATTTGAAGTTCCACACGCAAAACACACAAGAAAAAACACGAAACACGGAACAACGAAATTCAAAAGAGAAAATCGCTCAAGCTCTCAAACACTCTAGCAAACTCATCAGAACATCCAGCGAAGAATCTGCATTTATTAGAATATTTTGTGGTTCTTCTCTTTAGAGTCTTTAGATCCCTTTCTTCTCTACCTAAGCTCATTGCCATATTTATAGCTTAGATTCGAAGGAGTTCACACTTAGTCAATTGTTCTTATTGAAAGAACTCCTTCTTAGTTGGAGATTGTTTCGCTCCCTTTTGAACTTAGGTTTGAATTGTAAAGTCGCTAAGGACTATAACTTAGAAGGATCTGTCCTGTGCACAGTTTCCTTGCTGAGACTTGCTCAGATTAATCAACAAGTTATCCTGCCTTGTTCAGGACCGTGGACGTAGGATCTTGCGTATCCGAACCACGTTATATTGCTTGTGTTCTTTACTGTTTTATTGCATACAAACCTTTGAAAATCATAAGTTTGCATAAAACGTATTTCAAAAGTCACACAGCCAAAAGAACTTAATTTGCAAAAACACGTTTTCAAAAAGAGACAAACTCCGGGCCCCACACTTATCCGCACGCTAAAGTCTTCGACTGAGTTTCGAAGTACCGACAAAAGTCAGTAGGAGAGCTCAGTAGCTGACCCACTCTGACCCGCGATCGAAGGTTGTATTTAGCACTGTTCATCAGTTGCAACTAACAGCTTCAGCTGACCTTCATCGAGAAAAAGAAACTCTACTCAGGTGTATTCACCTCCCCCCCCCCCTCTACACCTGATATTTGTCTCCGGACCAACAATAATTAACACGTACAAACAAATGATTCAACTATTCTTTTGAATCTTATCCGAGCAATTTATTATAATCAAACCACGGCTTAACAAATCGATCACAATTCTACAAATCTATTAAACTGAGATGAGCGGGAGGGAGTGCAGAGGCCAAATTAGAAATTCTACAAATCTATTAATAAATCAATCACAATTCTACAAATCTATTAAAAAAACGATCATAATTCACAAAGTATAATTCGAAATTCGAAATCTAAATTAGAAAATTTGAAATTTGCTCGTGAATTCTGACCTAGAGCTGTAAAGTAAAGGTAGATGCCAGAGGGAGGGATGAGGACGAGGGATTAGCGGGGTCACAAAGTCGGCTGGGCTGGGGTGGTGGAGCCGCAGAGTGATTTTTGATTAGGGTGCCATCGTTTGGGGCCCGGGTGAAGGATAATTGAGGGTAGGAACGATACCTTCCTCCTTCGTATGTTGTCGCAGCTTTGATTGTTGCTCTTGTGTCAGATCTTCTGATCTGTGTCCCGGCCTTTTTCTTCCTCTGGGTGGTCAGAGAACTGAAGAAAATAAATTTATGTCCCCACTCACATTCACGCCATGCGCCAGTGATTATGTGTGTGTAATTTGTTTCTGAACAGAATACTAATATATAAAGGCTTCAAAAGCCAATATAATATTAATATATTTGTAACCCATTAATTTAATTATATTTTTAATGGGCTTCCACATAACCAGCCCATGATATAATTAATTAATTTACTGAGATACTAATATTTATCAATTAATTTGCCTAGCCAATTAATTCCAGATAAATAACATTATTAAATAATGTAAAAATACATTAATCCATTAATGATTTCTGAGAGACAATAAATAACCAGACAACTAATTAGGCCAGATTAGGGATCCAATACAAGAAATAAAGCTGGGCCTCAAATTAATTAATTATCTATGCTCAGTCCAGAGCAAAATTAATTAAAAAACACAGATTCATTCCACTAGAGAATCCGTGCTGACTTATCCCTTTATCCCAAATTGAGCAAGGGCTTGTATTTTAGACTTAATCGATCTCCGTATTTAAGATAGAAATATCCGTTAATTAATTAAGCTTACTGACAGCTTAAATTAATTAACATCTTATATTCTTGAGTAGTACCACTCGACCTTATTAACACACCTGAACTTAATCAACCGGTCGGGTTTAGTGTGATAATCCTTTCGAGTTCCTCAGGGGATATTATCAACCCATTTTACTAGGATACGGCTGCAAGATACAGACAATCAGCCTGAGCCACAAATAACTACTAACACCCAAGATGCGTAGATCCGGTCGCGATGACGTTCACCATAGTAGGTCAAAGTGATAGATAGCCAAATGCACTCAGCTGAAGTCTTACCAAGCTTAAGACCAGCTAAGTCACCGAGATCTTGGTTCTCCACTAAGGTCAATTAGGAGAACACATCTCACTGTGATCCATCAATACACCACCTTCAGTGTACCAGTAAAGACAAGCAGCTAAGAGAAGTCACTTCTTATCTAAACTGCAGCTTAAACCCACAACTTATCATTAAGTTGTCTCAGCTGTGATAACTGTTTATATCTTGTCAGTTTAACCAATTTGTGTTGTCTTCTGTGATACCCGACACACCACACAAATCTAACTTTTATACAAGATAAAGGATAACATGTGCATATATATATATATATATATATATATATATATATATATATATATATATATATATATTTATTTATTTATCAGATAGGAGAATAAAATAGTGGTAGGGACAAAATACATTGTATACAAGCATAAAATTTGCTTCCAGTATACAAAATCCCAACACCGGGCTGGGCAAAGGACGAGGCAGAGTGATTAGGGTGGCGGTGGCGGAGCCACGGAGTCGCGGACGGTTGGGCTGGGGCTGGGGTTGCTGGGCAGAGGACGAGGGACGGAGGGAGACTTTAGACCGGAGCGTTGTTGTTGTCGATTTGGGGATTCAAGATCTGAATTATGATCGCAATTGCTCAGATAAAACATAAAAGAAAGTAGATAAGTAAAAATAATTAAATAATAATACTAAAAGGTAATCGGTTAACCATCGATCAATTAGATAACCAATCGGTTAACCGAAAACGAAACCGACATAATTTATTCTAACCGAAACCGAAATCGAAACCGAAAATTCGATTTCGGTTAACCGAAAACCGATAATTTCGGTTTTGATTTTCGATAAGAACAGATAACCGAAATTGTATGCCCAACCCTAATTTTATGTACAAGATTAAGTTGAATTGCTTAGGGAAAGGATAATATTGAAATTTTTCTTGTACAACTTTTGAATTTTATATGCGTGATTATCAGAAATTTCTAAATATTATGTGACTAATCAGAAATATAGGAGTAAGTTTAGATTAGTCGTAAAAATTATGTGGAGGTGTGGAATTGTAAACTAATAAGAAAAATTGAGTGTTAGTGGAGTTTGTCTCCAAAAGTTTTTTGTAATTAAGTATTATAATTGAAAATATAAGTTTCAAGTTCAATTTTAAAGATTAGAACATTGCCTCATAAGCTTATAAAAAAACTATTGCTCAGGAACTTTGTTCAACAATGAAAAATTATCAAACTCAATTAACGTTAGATCTACTTCTAGTCGATTATCACATCTATTTCTATTATTACCGAGAGCAACGGAGTTTGAATTTATGATTTGACCAATGAAGAGAAATTGTGGACGAACAAAAAATTATCTCACAAGGTTACTTTGAAGAAGAACTGCTTTACATTTTTTTTCAGCAATGCTAAATCATTAAATTAAATTAACACAAGATCTAGTCAGTCATATTTTTTACATATCCGCTACCACGACTGAAAGGGTAGGGGAGTTTGGGTCCATGATCACCGTCTAATAGCATGATCATAGACAATAGTAACTATCTAAAATCTTCTTCATGGAAAATATATTTTTGTTAGCATTGCAGATCATCCGTAATCCGAAAACAGTTTGCAACTATAACTTCTCTAAACTGATGACGATGTTTCACCTGAAACATATTTGTGTTAGTGTAGTAACATAACGAATATTCATAAATAAGAAAGAAAATTAAACA
The DNA here is from genome assembly GCA_028984105.1 of Lavandula angustifolia. Lineage (NCBI taxonomy): Eukaryota > Viridiplantae > Streptophyta > Magnoliopsida > Lamiales > Lamiaceae > Lavandula > Lavandula angustifolia. The sequence continues at coordinate 16,304,502 of CM054817.1, forward strand.
TCTTCCAACCATCATATCATTATCTTTGATGTTCATAACAGATGTTAGCGGTCGAGATTCTAGCCTACCAAATGAATGCATACATATCATAATAACTAATACAAAACATATGTTAAGCATACTGCTGACAATAAAGTTTTTTATACTTGTTGGAAATATATAATATAAATAGTGTAGAAAGATATGGAAAATTATGGAAAGAATGCGTGTGTTGCATCTTAATGTTCATCAAATGTATTGCAGCAAACATTGAAAAACAGAAACCACATACAAACATTGTTCAGGCCCGTAAAATGAAATATATATGATGTTTACGTTAATTTTCATTGAAGGGTGAATTAGACTGAGATGAAGAACAATTTTAACCTTCATTACGTTGATCAGCTTGGTCCTTCCGATGACTCTTCATGCACTCCAAGAGATACTTAAAAGTCTCGATATCACAAGGGATTGTGAGGCCACCGCTGTGATCAAATCCAAACTCCTCCTCGACCTTCTCGAGCAGCACCTTAAACAAGGGATCACTAAGATAGCTAGTTGGGATGATAAACCTACGAACCTCCTGCCCAACATATACAGCAAGGTAGCCTTTGGGGACATCACTAAGCATATCTATGCTGTGACGACTCTCCTCATCTGAGTCACAATGAGCATCCGAATTCCTCAGCCTCCAGCTGATCTCAGGCGAGATGCCTCGTCCAATGTTTCGGTTGGATGGTGTTGCATTGCAGCTCTTAGGGCTAAGTGCTACAACCTGCCATTTCTTGAGGAATTCCTTGAACTTAACAATCTGCCTGATGCTCGTGATCTTGTTCCCTCCATTGCCATCCATTGCTACACACGAATGAGTTTACTAGAATGCCAAATTTGGATATCTGATCCGTTCAACTCCTATACGCCTGATCAGATCACATGCTCCACTGCAATACAACATTTAAATACGTGATAAAAATTCAAAAGAGTTCCCAACAAGTCATATATTAAAACCAGATAACTCTAGTGTGTGAATTCATTTTTAGGATGCGCTATTTAGGCGTAATACTCTTGCAAGGATCAATGGGAGTAGCAAACAATGAGAGAGTGAAAATAAATTTATAAAAACGAATGAAATAACAAACTGCAATAAATAAATATAGTAATAAAAATACAAACCTACATCCATAGTCCCATTCATAACAGAATCTGGGAAAAGGGTCGAGGAGGAACAAATGAATTCCGATTTGCTAAATAGACGAGAAAAGGAGATCCGTCAGAATCAAATTATAAATTTGAATCTATGCATCATAAAACAGGCGATAAATTGCATAAAATCAAACAGAATCCGTTGCACATAAAACGATTGAAAGCATTAAGACCAATGAGAAAATATATATAAAAGGTGGCGGAGAAGCAGTGGGGAATACCAGATGGTGGTGGAAGAGACACGGCGGCCGGATGGTGGTAGGTTGTGGTCAGCAGGCAGCAACGATCGGAGTTTGAAAAAAGCATTAACATCTAATAGCATGAATTGATAATTTGATGGAGGAGCTTTTGCAGGAGGAAAATTAGACCTAATTATGGCAGGTTCATTTCCAACGATTCATTTTGTTTTTCTATTTATATCGGACAAATTAGCACAATTATCCTCAATATTTGTTAGTTTGGATAAATTGATCCCTCATATTTGCTAGTTTGGAGAAATTGATTATTCAGTTAAATTTTAAGTTAGTCAACTATTAGTCGTAGGGTTATTTACGTAATAAAGTTTTAGGAACCAATTCATCGAATTTTTAAATTAAATTTTAACTTTTTTCTTAATATTTTTAAATTATAATATTTTTAAAAAAAATTAATTAAATTTTTTTAGTAAGAATTAATAAAAATAACAAATGATAAAATCTAAATGAATTAATAATAGTTTTTAGGGACCAACTCATCCAATTTTCAAATTATTTGTTTTTAAAAAAATTAGTTAAAAATTAATTTAAAAATTGAATGAATTGATTCTTACAACTATTACTACTTAATTTAGATTAAGTTAATTTTTTAATTTTTATTTAACTTTTTAAATTAATTTAGATCGTTATAAAAATTATTTGAAAAAAATTATTAGATCGTTAAAAAATTTAATTTAAAAATTTGATGAATTGGTGCCTGAAACTTTTTATTCCGTAAATACCCCTACTAACCCAGTTTGACTGCGTTAAAATTTAACCGAATGACCAATTTCTCTAAATTAGCAAACATTGGGGACCAATAAACTAAAAAAAATTATAGACTAATTTATGCAAACTAACAAACATTGGGGACCATTTGTTCCAATTTGTCTTTAAATCCGAGATTATCGCATTAAAAATATACACGTGACTATAGATTTAGCATGCATCACCAATAGGGTGATTCTTTTCTGAATGATGATTTCATGACTAGAAATTCGCAAATGATGAGCCCTAATTTGTCATAGCCTTTCAATTCGTGGTACGATTTTGAAAACAATTACTGAAAGGTAAAAATATACAAAATAAAAATATTGATAGTACAATTAAATATATAAATCATATTGTAGAAAGTGAAATATTAGGTTTCCTTAAAGGATTTAATTTATAAAGTTATGTCATTATGGTCGGAGCGGCTTGTATGAACCACTTTCATATCCTTTGGGTGTACCACACCATAAGAGTAATGACATGTGAATTTCTCATTAAAATGAGTGGGTTACATTTAACACATGTCAATACCTTTATACTGTGGTACACACAAGGGCATACAAAGGTGGTAAGCACAAACTCTAGTGCATTACGGTATATATATTGTGACCGAAGATATTATGATAAGAGTAATATAATTTTCAATATCTAGAAAAATGTAGTTTTTATTGAATCCGAAGCATTTACCCAATGTATGTTTTCTTTTTAATTATAAATCTCCCTTTGTAAAGATGTTAACGTTTTATGAGACACTCCTTTGAGGATGATTTAGTGTTGAAGTCGTTGTCGTGTGGCTATTATTAAATTTTTAACGTTTTATGAGACACTCCTTTGAGGATGATTTAGTATTGAAGTCGTTGTCGTGTGGCTATTATTACATTTATATATTCTTTGTGGTCTACAGGTTATTACGGCGGAACATCATTTATTTACCTAGTATGTAGCTCGAAGAGCGGTTGAAAATTTCCATCATTATAATAAAAATGTTAACTCTTCTAGAATTTATTGAGGGTCTTGGATGCATCCTCATGCACATACATTACATTACAAAATTTTCGGTAATTACCGACAGATTTACCGACGGACAAAACACAGGTCGACATTTACCGACGGAAATTCAAATTTGAAGTTTACCGACGGATTACCGATGGAATTTTCCGTCGACGGAAAATTCCGTCCCTATTTCATCTGTTACCGACGGAAAATTCCGTCGCTATTTCATCTGTTACCGACGGATTACCGAAAAATTTTCCGTCGGTATTTAGCGACGAAAAATTCCATCGGTAATCCGTCGGTAAGCTTAAAATTCTGCATCCCAAATCGAATTTTTAACAAACTTTTCTCACCTTTATATATCAAACTACTTCATAATCTATTAAGAATCTTGCTATACACGTGCGCACGCGCGCGCACAGGCCTCCACCATCAGCGTCCGATCTCCGTCGGCCAATGTCACCACCGGATCGCCGCCGACTACCAACTCCGATAGCCGGCGGGTCAATTGTCGGCTTAATATCAAAAAATTAGTCGACAAGTGTACCGACGGAATTGTCGACGGACCTCAATTCCGTCGGTAAAATTTACCGACAAGCTCTATAACGACGGATTATTTTCCATCGGTAATCCGTCGGTAAACCGTTTTTCGACGGATTTTTTAATGTTTACCGACGGATTTTTCCGTCGGTAAAAGACATATTTTTTGTAGTGTTAGGGTCACATAAGATTAAAATATTCTTCTTCTATCCCACAATTCTCAAACTGAAATTGCTAGTACAATTTACCATCCTCAACTGATGGACAGATAGAAAGAGCAATACAAGTTCTCGATGATATATTATGAACTGTCCTAGAATGAGGTTGGTGACAGAAAACTTTTGGGTCCAGAACTAGTTCAGCAGATGATTGTGAAAATTGATCAAATCGGCTGAAGAAAGACAAAAATCTTAATCTAATAACTGACAAACTGAGTTAGAGCTCAATGTGGGCGATCACGTTTTTCTTAATTTTTCTCATTCTAAAGGGATTGTACGTTTTGGCAAGAGGGTTAAGTTAAAACCCAAGTATATATTAGAAGATTCACACCCCGCATGAAAACTTTTTTAATTCTTACAAAAATTGAGTTTTTGAAATAAGCAATTTACCTAAATTTGATATAAATTCTTAAAGTATTTGTTTCTTAATGTTACTAGAACTACGTATATGTGTATTATGCATGTAGGTACGTATTTGTTGACTAGTGTTGATGAGTTACGATTGTGCATGCTAAGGTTAGATAATAAATTAAGTCGGTCGCTACGTAATGATTTATAGCTTATTATAATTTTATAAAAGTAGAATATTAGTTTGGATATATATTGTTGGGTGAGTCAGTAGATGATACTTAGCATTTCATTGGGTAAAATAAAATTGGGGGAAATTGTAGTGTGTATACTATGGAATTGAAGATCCCAAAACCCAGCTGATATCAGTAGTGTAGTGTCGATAGGATTAGATGATGTAATAGGCTAGACTGTTTTGATTTCTTATCTTTCGTGTCTATGTCCTGTACGGGATAAAGTGTTGGACTGATCTTTAGTAGGAAGTTACTTTCCAGAACCCCACGTCATCAGTGTAAGAGCTTGTGTTCTTAAGTCATCAGCTGATCTTCGCCTCAGTAGAAGATACCTTATCAGCTGACAAACATCAGTAGAAGAACCTTATACAAAGCTTAGTACCTTCGCAGTCAACAACTGACTACACTCAGTAGATTATTTTATTAGCCGACTCAGACGAAGAAGACATAGACTGCATCAAGTTTACTGTATCCGACAGAAAACGTCTCAGCTATTAACATCACTCGAAAGTCAGCAGAATATCATACGAGGATAAGTGAGAGTCAACTTCGATGAAGACTGACGTCTGACACATCTCACCTACCACAAACCTCAACCAATGAGAAGCCATCAACGCATTATCTGCTCTGACCAATTAAAGTTGCTTTCATGAACAGTATCAACAACTCTGCTACAATAATTCGAATATATGGCCGTTTTCCTTGGAAGTTTGTGACACGTGGCATCGTCCTCTCCAACGGGCAAATGCCTAAGTCACGACTATAAATAGAGAAGAAAATCCGAGCTTCACGCACGGGATATCAAGGGATAAACGCTCAAGCTTTCAAAACACTCTAGCGCATTCAAGAGAAATCCAGCGAAGAACTTGCTCAATAGAATATTATTAGTTCTTCTCTCTAGAGTTCTTTAGATCGCTCTTCTCTAGCTAAACTCAAAGTCATATCTATAGCTTAGATTTTCGAAGGAGTTCACTTTTAGTGATTGTTCTTATTGTAAGAACTCCTTCCTGTTGGAGAAATTCCCCTCCCCTTCAAACCTCGGTTTGATTTGTAAAAGTCGCTAAGGACTATAACTTAGAAGGGTCTGTCCTGTGCACAGATACCTTGCTGAGGCTTGCTCAGATTAATCAACAAGACCTCCTGTTCAGCAGGACCGTGGATGTAGGATCTTGCGTATCCGAAACAAGTTAAAAATTGCTTGTGTTGTTTACTATTTTATTGCACTGCATACAAACTGATTACAAAATCATATCTTGCATAAAACGTATTCTTAAAGTGCACTAGCCAAAACTGTTTTGACTTGTGAAAAACACGTTTTCAAACTGAGACGAATCTCCGGGCCCCACACTCTAATCCGCACTAAAGTCTTCGACTAAGATTCAAGTACTGACAAAAGTCAGTAGGAAAGCTCAGTAGTAGGCTCACTCTCTGACCCGCGATCGAAGGTTATTATCTGGTACTGTTCATCAGTTGCATCCAACAGCTCAGCTGTCTTTCGGTTTGAGAAAAGAAACAGTACTAAAGTGTATTCACCCCCCATCTACACCTGACTCTCGTCTCCGGACCAACATATATATATATATATATATATATATATATATATAGTTTTGTTTTCCTTATTCTTAGAGAGGGGAAAATATTAGCTATAAGTTATTTAGGTGTCCCGATATCTCAATTTATGGAAAATAACTAAATGGAGGGGACGTCTAGATTAGGGATGAAAACGGGTCGAATACGGACGGATAGTGCTCTTCCAATATTTTGTCCCATATTTTTTGCTCGAATTCGGAGTCGAATACGGGAATGCCGGATACGAATACGGATTCGGAATATTCGGGTTACGAATACAGGGCGGATATATGACGAATTCGGATCGAATTCGAATAACAATAATCGGATAATATGATTCATAAATAACCATCTATTTGTGATTGCAACACATGAAAAAATCACGTATATAATATTTAATAGAAGTTTTAATGCAAACTATAGTTAATATACTATTCATTATGAATAGCATAATTTTTAGGATCAAGAAAGTACGAAAAAATTCTAAAATTCAACATAAAATACCTAACAATAACCATATATGCACTTAATATATATATTTTTTTAATATCTTTTCTTAATATTAATTTATTATTATATTAAAAAATTAATTATTAAATAATTTGAATATCCGAATTCATAATCCAGGAAATATCCGAATTCAGTATTCGGGAAATATCTGAATTTATAATTCGAGAAATATCCGATTAAATACGGGAAAGATCGGATACGGGCGAATAATGTGAAATCCGAATTCGAATCCGTATCCGATTTAGGCTATCCGGATTCGAACCCGTATCCGACCGGATACTAGATTTGCTCCCCGAATTTGATCCCGATCGGATTCGACTCCAGATCGGGCGGATAATATCCGATCCGTTTTCACCCCTAGTCTATACCTATTTTTAATGTTTTAGTGTCTTTCTAATATATACTTATGAGAAGTAAGGTAATTCATTTTCAACCAATTTTTCCGTACATCATTTCGTCCTAACCTTGCAACTCTCGCATAAGATGAGGTAGGGAGAGTTTGTAGGTGCTTAGGAAAAATATGTAAAGGTAGCATAATCTAATGAAAATTGTATTACTACACCAATTTTGAATTTTGTGGCGAGATGTTAAACCTTGTGACTTTGGGAATTTGGAAATTTAATCTAAAGTTTTGGTTGGACATGGCTAGAAGTTTAAGAAATTCCTATCTTAATTACCGTAATAATAATAGAGGATGGTCTAGAGTAAGACATGCTAATTGGTTAAGATCTCATTTGGAATTGGATAGAGTTTCCACTAATAGCAATTAAATAAATTAATAATTGCATGTACATACATGTATATGATGAATACTGATCATATCAAAACCAATGTTGTCAAACTCGCGAGCCAACACGTAGACTCATCCGAGTTTACGAGTCACGAGGCTCAAATAAGCCGGATTAGTGTAGGATCGCTTGTGTGATAGGATCGGGTGGGATCGCGAGTTAGCATGTAGACTCGTGGGATCGTGCGAGTCAGCATGAGTCTGCAAGATCATTTTTTTTAAAATAAAAATATATTTATTGTTTTTCCCTAAAAGCCGTAAATGACTCGAAGTAGATTAAAAGCCCTAAATCGGCTTTTCAATCTTCATTCTTCAAAAAAGCCCAATCAGTTGATTCGAGTTCCCAATCAATTGTGACTTGACGACTTCATCTTGCAAAGAGCTTCGATTTCTGAAGAAAGGATAGGTTTCGGAATGTATGGACATATGTAATTCTAATTGTTTTCTCTGCCTCAAGATTCAAAATTTTTGACTTCTCGAACTTTCTCTTTTGAGTTTAATTTAGCTGCACATGAGATGGTAATTGGTGGTTTGGGATTTTAAGAGGTTTGGGATCGTCTTCTCGACCAGCGCCCCTTCTCGTTCTCTCAGCTATTAGCCGGAGCCATGGCCACGTGGCGGCGAAGTCGGGTTTCTTGATTTTTCTGCAGAGCCCTTTTGGAATGTCACACCAGCAAGTATTGGCTCATGTAACAACTCAAGCTGCATTATCTCAATCTTACATGCAAATGCACACGGAATTCTCAACATCCCTATTTACTTATATGTTGCAAATATGATTGAGTCCTACTCCTGATACTTGTTCCACTAAATTGATCCCTCTGTATTTCTATATATCTTGTGTGGTATAGTACTTTCACCATTTTTAAATTCTTAACTTCTATTTTGATTATGACCAGTCTAAGAAAAGAGGACTCTCTTTGGAAGAGAAATGTGAGAAAATGCTACAGATTTTCTATGATTCTCAGGACTTCTTCCTTGTAAGACGTTCTTTCGTAATATTTCTGGTTTCAACAATATAAGCAGAGCATGAATTTCTTCTGTACCTTTTAATTGTCTTGACCATTCAGGTATATAATATTATTATTTATCAATCAAAAATCTTATGTTTCTTTCACTTTTGTCCTCAATTTCCATTCTCACTTCAAGACTAAGTGTGTGTGAAGTGATACAGTTTTCTTATATATAGTATCTACAGTTTTGTTTACAATATGTATTGATACTAAAATTAAAAGTTCCTTGTTCTTTGATTTCTAAGAAGTTGTTAAACAAATGCAAATTGCTAGACATGTTACAGTGATAGTGTGTGCTTTGTGATTGATTTTTTTGATCATCTTGAGTTGTTCTTAATTGCAGTTGGTGGGATATGGATGGGTTGGGATGTTGAGAAAATATTTGGTTGATCCAGTTGAGATGTGGTGACCTTCCAACATCGCCCAAGTTTATTTATTCAGGTTTGTCTCTTTCTTGAATTGGCATTTCTTCTTCATATAGATATAATACACTCATTAATTTCTATTTTCAATAGTGTTTTGAGTATCAGATGCTACAAGAGAATCCATGATATTTACAAAGAATAGCTTCTATGTAACTAGTTCATCTTAAGAACTACATTCAAGCATTTGTCTTCATTTGTTATAATGCAGAGGTTAACTTCATACTTGTATCCTCTATATAATCCTCATCATGCATATACTTCAATTTTTTTGGTTTCAAGTTCAACACTTCAAGTAAAGAATCGAATGGGGATGTTGCGTAATAATACAATCTGCCAATATCGAATGAGGTCGAGCCAAATGAGCGTCGAATGCCTGATTGATATTCAGATATATTTCTTTGATGGTTTTAGTTTACCTTTTCAATTTAAATTTAGGAAGTATTTAGTGACTTGATCTCAATCGATGTCTTGCTTATTTCATGATTTTCTTTACCTATTTCTCATTAAGTGTGACCTGCTCCTCTCTTCTTGTAAAACTTGATCTATTATTAAAACTTGACAGGTGAATATGACAAGGAAGACAAGGCGGGAAGGTCGTCTATGATTTGGCTACGGTCAAGTACTTGGGTCCAAGTGCAACCAACAACTTCTCGGTAAAATATCTAATCAATCATTGTCGAAAAATTAGTAGTTTATATTGTAATGAACTAAATTTTTATAGATTGTATTTGAGATTTTAGTCGTAGAACAGTAAGTGATTTTAACAGTATGAAGTTTCTCGACAAGGATTTTATGGAAAAATTTGTGTTTTTCGTTATTTACAAGTTTTTATTAGCTTTATTGATGAAATAATGAATTTGGTGGTAAAATGTATAAAACAAATACATTAGAACCGTTGTCTTTTAGTGAAAAATCATTGTCTATGATCTATATATACGACACTGCCACTTTCAATGAAGATAGAAAAGTTTATAACAACGGTTTTCACCGTTGTCAAATAAACATATAACAATGGCCGAAAATTTTTTACGACAATAATTTTCAACCGTTGATAAAGACACTTATAACAATGTGTACAAACATTTTTAACAACGGTTTAAAACTGTTGTAAAAAGAACCTTCGACAGCGGTTTAAAAAACTTACGACAACAGTTGAAAACCGTTGTCGAATATACATACGACAACATTTCGAATAAATAAAAGACAACAGTTAAAAATCGTAGTAAAAAATAGATACGACAACGGTTAAAAACTGTTGTCTATGAGCGAGATTCTATGACAATGGTATCTACAACAACGGTACATTTTGCCATAGATAACAGTTTAAAAAACCGTTGTCTATTAACTTTTTTGTAGTAGTGAGCTTTCTGATCGCGTGGGCAGAGTCGTTCAGTCTACTGAATTTTGTTCACTGACTGAAGTTAGATAACTAGCTATTCAATATCAGATTATGTGCGGAAATCGTCTCTTTGAAAAACATTTCGTTGCTCAAATTGCTTTATTATGTTAGTGTGTGTCTTAAAAGTCTTTACAGAAAAACTGTACTTGTATGAATGTTGACAATCTGTTTTGTGCAGTATGAATAGTAATCAATAAAACAGTAAACGAAACATCGAGTTTTATAGTCTTTCGGATACGTAAGATCCTACGTCCTCTTTCTTGTTTCCAAGAGTTCTTGACTAGATTATATTAAGCAAGTCTTACTCGATCCGATGTCAACTAGCTATAGTCTTAGTGAGTTTACAAGGGTCTCAAACACTAGGGTTTGAAGGTTTTCTCCGACTACGAAGGAGTTATTGCATTAAGTACAGTTCCGTGATGAGCTCCTTTGATTTCTAAGTTTATGATATTACAAGGATGGCTTAGTTGTAAAGAGATGGTAACTACGTTATTGTAGAGGTGAGAATTTTAAAGGATTTGCTATCGGTGCTAGGGTTCTCTAAGAATATGCTTTGACTTTGTTATAGTCTGTGAGCTAGAATGCTTTGTGTTTTCGGTGTCTTCAATGTAAGGAAGACGATCTCTATGTATAGTTGTAACTCGTGAATAGATTCGTTGGAAAGTGATCTAAGCAATGTAGCAATATGACAAGCAAAACGGTCTTCTATCCCAATTTGAGTACCACTGTAGATATTCTCCTTTTTATCTAGAGTTCAGAGTTTGTCTGCAGCTTAATGTCAGAGCACGTACATGTAGGAAATCATTCCGTGGGATAGTCATAGAATACAATCTTCCTGTAATCCGAGCTTTCAACTCCGGAGGGACGGAGACGCTAAAAGGCCCTCGACTTTTCACTCTCGATTTCACAATTTTACGGCTAAAAAATCTAGAAGAAGTAGTAGTGAGACGAGTCCCTTTATTCCCTATTTATAAGGCTAGTCAAAACCCTAATATCTTTGACTCCAAGCCCACACAAAATAGTAATTGGACCACTAAATAACTACCAATTGACTTGGTTAACTAAATGTCCAATCAATTCTAGGTAATTAAATATCTTAGTGATTCCTAGAGAAAATGTCGCAAACAACTAGGCATACGTTCGTGACAGACCAATAACTTAATACAAGAAAAAAAGTTTGGCCTTAAGAGAAAAAAATTTCCATACTCAACCCAAAATTTTATTAATTTACAAACATAGATTCATTCCACTAAAGAATCTATGATGACTTGCGCCTTTATCCCAATAGTTGAGTCAAGGCTTGTATTTTTAACTTCAGTTAATCCATGTATTTAAGATATCCTATTTCCATTAACTGATTAAGTTTACTGACTACTTAATACAATTAATATTTTATCCGTGAGTTATACCACTCAACCTCATTATCATACTTGAACTTAATCAACCTACAGGGTTTAGTATGATAAACATTTCGAGTTCGTCAAGGGGATATCATCATCCCTTTATCAGGATACAGACGCATGATGCAGATAACCAGCCTGAGCTACACGCAACAACACTCACACAAGATACAGAGATATACGGTTGCAATGACCCTCACCAATAGTAAGTCAATGTGATATCTAGTTGCATCCACTCAGTTGAAATCACCTGAGTCCCTGAGACCTTGGTTCTTCATAAATGTCAGATAGAAGAATACGTCTTATCACGATCCATAAATACATCAAATATATGAACAGAGACAAGTGACCAAGACAGTCACTTCTTATCTATATTGCAGCCTAAACCGACCACTTGTTCTAAAGTTATCTTAGCTATGATAATCATTTATATCTCAGTAATCCAACCAATCGCTACGGTCTTCTGTTATCTACAACACACTGCATGATCTAACTCTTTTGAGATAATGGACTAATTCGTGCAATTACAATAATCTGATAGAAGAATAATAACAGTGGTAACATGAAACATTGTATACAAGCAAATACATAGACTTAATTAAGTATACGAACCCAATAGTACAGTGGTGTGTTGGGTATGAGATTCAGTGATACAAGATTTGAAGATTTGAAGATCCCAAAACCCCTTAGCTGAATGATAAACCTTGATAATGTAATAGCTTAGTTGAGTTCAGCATGTTAGGAACTCAGTACGCTAGCTAGAGTTTAGTGGCTAATAGGTTCAGTAGAACATCTTTTGTCAGCAGGATGGACTCAGCATCTAGAATTCAGTTGGGTATCTCATAACCCACTGAATCTATAAAGAAATTCGAGTCAAGTACTGAAATCTCAGAAGAATGTTTGCAGGAGACAACTCAGTACAAGTGTCTGAGGAATGAGAGGGAGTCAACTCAGCATCTGCTTTGGAGTTTGATCAAGTCTCACCAACTCCCTAACCTCGACCAATGAGGAGTTTCCAACGATCTACTTGAACTGACAAAAAGTTGCTCCCAAGACTGAAAAAGAGAGAAACTCTACAGTGAGTTTCAAATTCGAGATGGTCGTTTTTCTTGGTGTTTTTGAAACTTGTCTAGAATTCATCCAAAAGATCTATTTATGAGTCAAGACTATAAATAGAGATCAGTCTTCATGCAAAGAAGACTCTGGGAAGCAAAACATTCAATCAATCAAAAGCTCTAGCAATCGAACAGTATACTCAGTGAAGAACCGATACTTAGAGAGATAATTCTTAGTTCTTCACTCTAGAGATCTATTGTTCCTTTTCTCTATTCTAAGCAATCCATATGTTGGGAGATGATTCAACAATAGACTGTTTAGAAGATTTGGCTGATCCCAAAATCCTCATTTGATTGGTGAAACATTCATTTGTATTCAGTAACGCCTTGGTCTTTGAGAGTTTCAGACTCAGTAGACTTACCTTCACCATGGTTCAGGCTCAGAAGATCTGTCTGCTGAACCACAGTAGACTATCCGCCTCAGTACCATGAAGTGAAGACTTAGTAGTGCTGGACTCAGCAGGAGAAGCATACTGAGAGGTGTTCAGATTCAATAGTGCTGGACTCAGGAGCAACATACTGAAAGAGTTAGTAGAACTGGACTCAACAGGAGCAGTTTACTGAACTCAGAGTCGACCTTCAATAGAGTTGGACTCAGCAGGAGTTACTACCGAACCCTTGGTCAGACTCAGAAACGGCCTGACAGTTTCCTCAACTGTCAGTGGTCTTCAAAGTTGAATCAGTAGAGTTGTCCGAGGTCGTACACATTAGAGAAGTCAGCTTCGATCTGCCTTGAAGTTTGAATGTCACAACAACTTTGTAGACCTCGACCAATGACAAGCAACCAGCTGTCAAAGTACTGGTAAAAAGCTGCAAGTCAACCACTTCCCTGAAAAAGATAGTGGACTCTGCACAATTTCAAAAGAGCTGTTAGTATTGGGAGATGATTCAGTTATATATTTGCTAGAAGATTTGAATGATCTCAAAACCCTAATTTGATTGGTGAACCACTGAGTTGTAATAGTAATGCCTTTGTCTCTGAGAGTTTCAACTCCGTAGTCATTCCTTCTACATGGTTCAGGCACAGAGTTCTGTCTGCTGACCCTTCTGTAGAATATCCGCCTCAGTACCATGAAGTGAAGAGTCAATAGTGCTGGACTCAGCAGGAGCAGCATACTGAAAGGAGTCAGTAGAACTGGACTTAGCAGGAGCAGTTCACTAAACTCAGAGTTGACCTTTAGTAGAGTTGGACTCAGCAAGAGTATACTACTGAGCCTAGGTCAGACTCAACAACGGCCTGATAGTCTCATTAAGTGTCAGATGATCTTATATGTTAAATCAGTAGAGTCATACGAGGTAATCAGAGAAGACAACTTCAGGTCTGCATAGAAGTCTGTTTGTCTCAACTACTTTCTACACCTCGACCAATGACATGAAGCCAGCTGTCAAAGTTCTGTTTAAAGCTGCAAGTCAACTACGTTCCAGAAATGGAGGAGAAAGACTTTTCCAAATTCTTTGAAAGAGCCGTTAGCTACCCAAAAGAGAGTGACACATGGATCGACGTCTCCAACGGATCTTTCCATGGCTCACATCTATAAATAGAGGGAAAATCAAATCGAAGCTAACCAGACCAAGAACACATACGAACGATTACGAGCAAATACTTACAGACTTAAGCTTTCCGCAAGAACTTCAAAGAAACAATTCAAGCGAAAGGCGACATACTTGCTCAAGGGAACCAAGCTGAATTAGAATCAATAGCCTCTAGAATCCAAGTGATTGAACACGAACCCAGAGAGCTTATTCCTCACTGTTCGTCACTCTAGAAGCCACCTTCTTGTTCCCTTCCCTCTAACCTATGTTCCACTAAACATATCCATAGCTTAGACCGAAGGAGTTTATTCCTATACTATTCTTATTGTTAAGAACTCCTTCATAGTTGGAGAGTTTGTCAAACACTTCAGTTTGATACTAGTAAACTGAGACTTGCTTAGTATAATCCTCAAGACCAGTGTTTGTCCAGTGCACAAACCGACTGAGACTAACTCAGTATAATAAAATAGTCTCCTAATCTTTTCGGGACAGTGGACGTAGGATTGTTGATATCCGAACTACTTTAAAATCGTTGTATTATATTTTTACTGTTGCATTGATTTCTGTTCATACTGAAAACCATCTTACAAAATCATTCAACTGAGTTTCAGCAAAGCTTAACTGAATGCACTAACCTACTGAAACAGTTTTAATAAAAACGTTTTCAAACTCAACTGAATCATGCCTACACATTTCCACACTCTACTGAACTCTTACTGAACGGTACTGAATTCTGACATCAGTCAGCTAGCAGGCCTCAGTATAGTCAGTTACTCTGTCCAAGCGATTCAGAACAGCTTACTAGGTCTACTGAACTTTTTCAGCAAGACACTCTCCTGAATAGGATTGTTCGCGTTTTAAGTTGAGAAAGTTTTCAGGTATATTCACCCCCCCTCTACACCTGAACGTTATCTCGGGACCAACAATTTGTATCAGAGCAGGAGTTCTCTAAGACTCTTGTTATCTGAAACTGGTCTACTTGAACGGATCCTGAAAACGTTTTCACTACATATGATTCTTCATTCATATCATTATTTAAACTGTTTGATATGTCAGGAATCAGGATGGTACCCATGTTCTCAGTAGAGAACTACGGGGTATGGCGAGTCACAATGGAAGCTCATCTGACTTCCCTCCACGACAGCATGATAGAGGTCTTGGAAGACGGACCTATCGTTCCCATGATCGATAGTGTCGAAACCCAAGATCCAGCACAAGGATGAGGAATGGTGACCGCGAAGAAGATCCCTAAAGACAGAACCCTCTTCACTCTTGAAGAGAAGAGGATTCACAATCTACACCGGGTTGCCAGAAATGCCATACTGACCACTCTGAGTGACTCTTATCTCAGAAGAGTTCAGGACTGCAAGTCCGCCAAGGAACTCTGGGATGATCTAGCGCTACTAAGTCGGGGGACTCAGAAGATCAAGGCTAACAAGTTAGCACTGGAACTTCAGAAGCTGGAGAGACTGTCTCTCATGCCTGGCGACACGATTGAAGATCTCAACGTCAGATTTACGGATCTGATAAACTCCATCAACGGGCTGGGAAAGACGTTCTCCAACCAAGAGATGAATCTCAAAATCTTGAGAGCACTGTCAGACAGACATTAGACTCCATTTGCTACTTTGCTTAGAAATTATGATCTTGACATTGTTTCTCCGGATCATATATTTTCAGAATTAAAAGCTGAGGAGTTCGAGTTCAGTCTACCACAAAGGAAGTAGCGAGCTGAAGCTGACACTTAGATTGACCATGCCTTTCAAGCATCAGTCAGCAGAGCTGTTCCCGCATCTAGCAAAGCTGAGCTCTCAACCAGCGATCTACAAGAAGGAAGCTTAGCTCAGGGATATACACTGCTTGCCGTCAAGTATCCGAAGGATAAGGAGCGGCGCATAAAGCTTTCTAGAGTCGTTAGAGACTCGAAGAGTAAGTCTGAATATACACCTAAGCGCACTCCTGAACTACATACTTCTGATTGCAGGAAACAGGAGGATTCTACACAGTCGAAAGACAGTGAAAGCGAAGAAGGCAGAATCACCTCCTGCTACAACTGCAAGAAGCCAGGACACTATCAATACGACTGTCCTGAGCTCAGTACACCTGAAAGAGCAGCACGAAAAGCTCGAAGGGAGATGTTCTTCAAGAAGCATCAAGCATACATTGCCGGTGAACTCTCAGACGACTCAGATGAAGTTGATTCCTTCATGGATTCATCAGACGATGAAGCGACATTCATAGCCCTAGAGCTTGAAGAAGATGCTGAAAAGTGTCTTATGGTAGGAGAAGAGGATGAGGTAAACTCTCACACACCATTTAACTCCCCTTCACACTGCACACTCGACACTATTTCAGGTGCAGATGAGAATCTGGACGTCTCGATCACCTACGAAGAATTATTAGACGAGCAGATTCAGATGAGCATGCAGTTTAGTAAGACTCTTCAGGAGTTGGATACACTGAAAGTGGAGAATCAAAGACTTTCTAAGAAGAGTCAGGTTGCTACTGAGTCGGAAGGACTTGTGTTGAGAATCAGGGAGGAGATTAACTCTCTGATGGCCAAGTCTCGACATCAAGAAGAGCTGATCTCAGTACTGACCAATGACTTGACTCAAAAAGATACTGAACTAAGTCTACTGAAGCAGAAGTTCTCAGGACTTCAGACCCAGCATGAAACGCTCAAGAAGAGTGACGATATTTGGAGGAACCTGATGACAGAGCGGTACATGGGAGCCGAGAAAAAGCTTGAGGCGATGTTAGCCAACAACAAGCCAAAACATTGCAAGGAGGGACTTGGGTTCAGCCATGGAGCCTCCTCATCTGCCCCCATACGCTCAGAGAATCGGCTGACTGATAGGTTTGTTCAAGGGGAGACAATCAATGCTGAAATTCTGAACCCCTTAGGAAAGAACAAACAGAAGATGAAGGCACCTTATCCTAACTATCAAAAATCTGACAAGAAGATTATCCCAAGATTACCCCAGTTCAGTCAAGGGGGAACCAGCAAAGTAAAATGGGCTGATCAGTATGGACCTCCGCAGCTGACACATCCAACTCAGTATGTGTCATATTATTATGATCCTATAGTCAGAAGACGATCCAAGAGTCAGAAGAAGGAGAAGAAAGCCGTTCAGAAGGCTAAGGTCAGCAGTCCACCACCTCAGAAGATCAGGACTCCTGAACCAGTAAAGCCTCAGAAGTCAACATCAACCAGTCCAGTGGTTAAGTATGTTGATCAGAGTGGGAAGAAACTGTGTGAGACCACCAAGGTCGTGAGATATATTTGGTTTCCAAAACTAACATCTAAGGACCCAAAATCAAAAATAAAGGGTACCTGAATATAATTCTGTTTTGCAAGTGCACAAGGACCCTTGGTACGTGGACAACGGATGCTCAAGACACATGTCGTAGCAAAGGAGCCTACTGAATAATTATACTACTAAAGAAGGACCCATAATCGAGTTTGGAGATAATGCAAAAGGCTATACCAGAGGCTATGGAACACTCACCATTGGATCCACCACAGTTCCAAGAGTATCATATGTTGAAGGACTTCAACATAATCTTCTCTCTGTTAGTAAATTTTGTGATAACTCGAATAGAGTGATTTTTTACGCTGGTTTCTGTGATGTCATTGACAAATCTACAGAGAAAACAGTGTTATCAGGTTTGCGCAAAAAGATCATATATGTAGCTGACTGGAAATCAGCAGAACCTGAAGCATGCTTGCTGGCGAAGAACGACAACAGAAAGGGGTGGCTCTGGCACAGAAGACTCAACCATCTCAACTTCAAGACGCTCAACAAGCTAGCTAGAAATGCACTAATGAGAGGACTGCCAAATGAAGTGTTCAGAAAAGATACTCAGTGCGAAGCATGTCTGAAGGGAAAGCAGCCAAAGAAGCAAAATCCACTAGTTCCATCACCTTCCACGGATGGAATTCTTCAACTGCTGCACATGAATTTGCCTGCGCTTCTGAAAAGTCTCAGTGTCGAGAAATTCGATGGTGGAATTCTTCGTTCAGACAGAGGAACTTAGTTCCTGAATTCGATGGTGGAAGAGTTCTACAAAGCTGAAGGCATAGAGCATGAGACATCTGCTACACGCACGCCTCAACAAAATGGGATTTCTGAGAGAAAGAACGTAACACTCAAAGAAGCAGCAAGACACCATATAAATTCTGGGCAGAAGCAACTGATACTGCGTGTTATACTCAGAACCAATCTCTATTGATATGGAAACATCAGAAGACACCATATGAATTATGGAATGACAGGAAGCCTTTCTTTTCTTATATCTATATTTTTGGGTGTTCGTGCTTTATCCACAATAATGGAAAGGATCAGTTAAAGACTTTTGATAGCAAGTCAGACCAGGGAGTCTTCTTAGGATACTCCCGGGTTAGCAAAGCCTTCAGAGTTTTTAACTACCAGACCCTTTGCGCGGAGGAAAGCCCTCATGTTGTTTTTAATTAGTTTGCTACTAAAGACAGGAGCAGAAAATAAAATTCAGAATCTGAGGACATCAGTAAACAGCTACAGGATCTTAGCTTAAAAGACAATGTTAAAAAGACCTAGCTGTGTTGGGATGATGATTCAAAAGAGGAAACTGAGGACAAGACTACTGAATCTCTGCTAGCAGCAAACGTAGCTGAACAGATTGATTCTACTGAACAGAATCAATCCCAGGTAACTCAGGTCGATGAAGAAACCCAAGTGGTTACTAAGACCTCTACTGTGAATAATAATTTAGGGGGAACAAATGAAGTTCCTGAGCTGAATGCCCCTGAACCTGGTGACTCAGTAGACCCGACTCTAGTAATTGAATTACTTCAATCTCAGAATAGTACAACTGAAATGCCTAACTCACCTACTATTTGTGTTGAACAAATCTTAGTTGAAGAGTTAAAACATCATCGATTGTGGCTGGACGCTCACACTTCAGATCATATTATTGGAGATCCTTCAGCAAGTGTAAAGACAAGATCCAGATTTTGTCAGGGAGAAAGCGCTCTATATTCCTGCCTCTTGTCTACTGAAGAACCTCAGTCAGTTGAGGACGCACTTCAGGATGCTGATTGGATCATTGCTATGCAAGAGGAGCTGAATCAGTTCATGAGAAACGAAGTATGGGAGCTTGTTGATAGACCCCAACATCAACATGTTATCGAAACTAAATGGGTCTTCAAGAACAAGCGAGATGAAAACAACGTCATAGTAAGGAACAAAGCAAGACTCGTGGCAAAAGGCTACTGTCAAGCCGAATGGATAGATTTCGACGAAACGTTCGCTCCAGTTGCAAGATTGGAGGCAATCAGACTATTCCTAGCCTACGCAACACATCAACGCTTCAGAGTATATCAAATGGATGTGAAGTCTGCGTTCCTGCATGGCGTGCTGAAAGAATAAGTCTATGTAGAACAGCCTCCCGGCTTTCAGCAGGGACATCAAGTTTATAGACTCAGAAAGGCTCTGTATGGGTTAAAACAAGCACCCAGGGCTTGGTATGATACCTTATCTAAGTTTCTTCTTCAGAAAGGTTTTCAAAAGGGCACATTAGACCGCACACTATTCACCATTTGTCTAGACGACGACATGTTACTTGTGCAGATCTACATAGATGACATCATATTCGGATCAAAGAATGTCATTATGTGTCAACAATTTGAGAAGATGATGAAGGATAAATTCGAGATGTCAATGATGGGAGAGATGAATTATTTCCTCGGATTTCAAGTCAAACAATTAGAGAAGGGAACATTCATCAATCAAGGCAAATACACTCGAGACCTCATCAATAAATTCGGTTGCCATCCGGCAAACAAATCAAGATCCTGATGAACACGAACATGAAAATCGATCTTGACAAAGAAGGAGTATCAGTAGACAATACTAAATTTCGCGCAAACATTGGTTCTTTATTATATCTAACTGCTACTAGACCTGTCATAAATTATGTTGTAGGTGTCTGTGCTTGATTTCAGGCGAATCCTAAGCAGAGCCACATGGACTCAGTAAAGAAAATTATCCGCTATCTCAGAGGAACATCTGACATGGGTTTATGGTATCCAGTAGATGATAATATTGAACTAACTGGTTATTCTGATGCTAACTATGCAGGTTACAAGATTGACCGAAAATCAACTTCGGGAACTTGTTAGTTCCTCGGTAGTGAGCTGATTTCATGGTTTTCAAAGAAGCAGCATTCAGTAGCGACATCAACTACTGAAGCTGAATACATGGCTGCCGGAAGATGAATACATGCAGCCCAAATCCTATGGCTGAGAAAGCAGCTACGCGACTATAATGCCATTCAGAATGAAGTGCCGATCTTCTGCTACAGTTCCGCCATTGCAATCACTCAGAATCATGTTCTTCATACTAGATGTAAGGACGTGGACATCAGACATCACTTCATTTGTGTCCATGTCGAAAAGAAGGATATCAGAAGGGAGAAGATCCATACTGACCATCAAAGGGCCGATATTCTGACTAAGCCTCTAGCTGAAGCTAGATTCAGAGAACTTTCAGTAGAGCTAGGTCTTCTGGACCCTACTGACCCAAGTCAGTAAGTGGATTCAGGAGAGGAGCATTCAGCAAAGGGGAATGTTCACTCTCAGTACTGAACTCGTTCAGTACACAGAGATTCAACAACAATCTACACGAGGTATCAGCTGACTACGATGTTCAGCTGACAGGTTTGCGTATCTCTTTTCAATTGCCGACATAGTATATAATGCATTTATGATTTTGATTCAGCATCGTATTCAATGCTTTAGAGAATGTCATTTAATATAAACGGTTTCATTAAATGCACGACATTCTATGCTAAGTTTGCTGAATTCTGCCGCGCATTAAATTCATGTCATATCAAGTTACTTCTTTGGCTATATACAATTGTAATTTGACTTAGGCAGTTAAGATGATCATTGCCTATTTTATAACATCGAATCCTGACCGTCCATCTCATAAATTGGGATTTAAACTAAACCGTTGATCATGAACTGTTCATCTTCACTTTCATATATATCACGTTCAAAGTTCTAAATGCTCTAGAACTAAAACCCTAAGATTTCTGAGAATTAAAACCTCCTACTTGCAAACTGCATTCACTTTTTCTCAGAGATTCTTACAGTAGATTTTTATCGCTTATTCAATAGTTGTACTTACATATTATATATGATTCGATACTGATACTGAATATTGGAGATTCTAGATATTGCGTAATCCAACGTCATAGTCTCTTCTCCTACCAACATGATAGAAATCCTTGAGAAGGACCGGGTGTGGTGTAAACCGATTATGGAGTTCGACACCTGCGAGCTCAAAATCATGACGGAGATCTTCGATGCGCTGAGGGCATCAGGCCTTGAGGCCTTCTTGTCGAGGAAGCCGACAGATTTCTAAGTTATATCTGAACTCAGAGGCAGTAGACGGAGACATAGTGGGGAGATTTATCATTCATCATGTTACTGACCCCACCCGTGCTGACCAAGAGATAAAACAGATATCGATAAAGCAAGCTCTTTAGAAGAGCTTTCAACTACCTAACTCTGGGATATGTGTAGCCAGTTATAAGGTTGATTTGATAGACGAATATTTTGAGATATTCTGCAGAGAGCCGACATCGTTCAGGGCGACGTTTCCCAAGAACTACATGTTGCCACAGTTCCGAGCCCTAGTAAACATTGTGACGCAGATATTGATAAGCCAAGCTGGCTCGTTCAATCAAGTATCCAAGCCTAAGCTCCAAATGATGATGGACATATATGATAGAGCTCAGGTGAACTAGACGGAGTTCTTCCTTAGAGAATTCCAGATTCAGGTTGCTAAGTTCGACAAGTCTAAATTCAGCCTAACTGTTAAAGGGAAGCTTCTGTATGGGATGAAGCTGACGATAATGGTTAAGGATTTCTGTGGTGCTGACCACATAACCTACGCAGACAAGGCATATTTCAATCCCAAGAAAATACGCTTCCATAGCAAGGCAGCAGCCCTCCAGTAGATTGGAGCAGGGCCTGCTGAAGCTGGGAAAGGGAAGATGAAGACTTCTACTCCCACCAAAAAGAGGTCTGCACCTCAGAAGACTCCACAGAAGAAGCAAAAAAAGTCTTCTGAAAAAGCAGTCATCATTCCTCCTTTGGGACTGCGAGACGACTCAGAATCATCTGAGAAGACAGTCTCAGTGGAGAAGATAGTCTCCACTGAAAAGGAAGCCTCAGTGGAACAGGGGTCAGAAGCTGAACCAACAACGCCTATCTCTCAGACCCCGCTAGACATTCCACCTCTTAGTAGTATTCCTTCTGCTGAGAAGACTATGTCTCCCATAGACTTGGATGATATGGAGACCAGCACAGAAGCAGACTATCGGGCTAGAGGCTGAAGCTCTTCAGAACAGAGCCACCCAAGAAATCTCCGAGGCCATTCCTGAGATCACAAGTCACTCAGACTTGGTATCTCTTGCTCAAAAGGCCAGGCTTCAAATGCTGATTCGGTTCCAAGATTGGTTCACTCTGAACAGACTTATCCAACATCTATCCTGTGAACAGCTGATCTCAGAAGAGTTGGTGCTCCTCGAGCAGATACGCTACTTAGAGCCTGCGGACATCAGCTCCTTAGAAGATCTAAGGGCGGCGATGCTGGCATTACTTAACGACTGCATCCCATCAGCAGCCGCGCCTTCCGAGGATTCTGATCTCGATGATCAGGACCCGCCCAGTGATGCAGCCCCTGAGAAGCCTGCTGAGGGAACTCAACTGGAGGAGGGTGATTAACCCTCTGCTCATTACCTATCAACACCCTTCCTCGAGGTAAGTCGGCAGCTGGAGCCTCACGAGCTGTGGACCCAGAACAATTGTTGCTGGGGTCTGCATTTGAGGTTGCGCCCAGCTCCAAAGGTCGACGGTCCAGGACAGGGGCCAAGGCACTGAAGGGACAAGGAGCACATAATAGGCTCTTGGCCAAAGCTGTCCACTGAAGCTGGAAGAAGACAACAATTACTTAGAGTGAGGAAATCAAGGAGCTGAGGACCTCTATTCAAAATTCAGCCGCTTCTGATTTCACAGCCATCCTCACCAACTCTTTAGCCACTCAGAGAGCAGAATTCGAGAACCAACAGGCATCGCTGGTGGCTACCCAGAAATCACTAATGGAAGAATATAAGGCAGCCCACTCAGCACACACAACTATAATCACTTCACTGAGTCAGGCCACTGAGCTCAGGATCCAATCTATTCAAAAGACTTGTGAAGAGAACATAGATGCCCGACTGAAGTCAATCCAGGAAGTGGTTGACTCCTCTCACAAGAAGTGCAGTGAACATCTTATCATAGAGAGGAACGACCTTCATCTTAAGTTCGAAAGCATGCAGAAAGCCTTGGATAGGCTAGCCACTGCATTTACTGGATTGAACAACAAGGTTGTTCCGGTCCAAATCCCTGGCTCAGCTGATGATGCCAAAAAGGGGAAAAGGACACATAAGGGGAAGAGATCAGTACTAGGAGCAGCTGGAAGTCAATTAGCTCCTACTGACCCCTCAGGAATAGCACAAGGTTAGGCCCAGGGTGTCTCAAGTGCCGGAGATGTAGAGCGCGCTGAGACTGGCCCAAGTGGCTCAGGACCGATGGAGCCCAAGGATTTAGCAACACAGACTCCCGCAGAACATATTAAGGAAGTTGCTGAGTTTCTTGAGGAGGACTCGGATGAGGAAGAGACTCGTCTGCCTCCTCCAGTGGAGGGTAAAGGAAAGAAGAAGCTGAAACTTCCTACCACACTGAAGAAAGGGGCTAAGAGATATATCAGCCCTGAAGAACAAGCTCAAATTAAGGCTGATGAAAAGCTTGCCAGGGAGATTGCTGAAGTTGAAGCATCAAACAAACCAAAGAAATCTCCGGCAAAAGCAAAGACTAAAGTCTCAGCAGGAAGGAAGCCTGTTACTAGGCCTCCTCCCAGAAAGTAGAAAATCGGCGATGAGGCCGACAAAGAGAAAGAGAAAGAGGCTAAACAATCAAAGAAGTCTGCAACTGATTCTCAACAGCAGCAACAATCTGAACAACAGCAGCAGGAAAGGCCAAGAGCTGAGCCCACTATAGAAGAAATGATTAACTTTAGCATGATTACCTTGGACAAGAAAGCTCGGTATTATCATCTAGAGGAGTACAGGCGTCAAGGGGCTCTAGCCAAGGAAAAGGCTGCTGAGGTAGCCAAGGAAGCAGAGTGATTGAAGCCTAGGCCACCACTGCCAAAGGATACTGAGATCCCGTACAAATATAGGCGAGGCAGGAAGCCTACTGATCAGAAGATGCATAGATGGCCGAGGGTGGATAAGTAGATGCCGTGGAAAAGGACTCAGAAGTGGGAGTCACTGAAGGTTAAGTTTATCAAGAGGTACTATATGTGGAGATATTGGCCTGATACCCACAAGAGCGAAGCCTTTGCTGAATGGCTACTTATATGCGATCCAAAGATATATATGACATAGTAGAGAAGGCCATTAATGACAAGGAAGATGTTCAGGTCCTTGCTCCCAGACCTCTGCCACCTCCTCAGAAGCTCGATGGCTCACTTTACACTAGTGTTATTGAAGGAGAAGTCAAAAAAGCTATCTTAGCTTTGGAACTTGATGAGACTGATCCTACTGATGTGCTGAAGATTCATAAGCTTCGGAAGGACACCTTTCAGATGTATGGACTACCTTTGCCAGAAGAAAAGTCAAAAGATTTTAAGGCAATGATCAAGAGATTCAGGAGATAGCTTCTAGTCTTTTGTTTATAGAATAGCAAGTGATTTAATGTACTAAATTTCATACATATGTAAAACATCTTTGTTGTTTGGCCCGACAATACCTTATTGTCTTCATGGCCTGTCTGTTTATTTAAGCTTAACACTCAGAATCACCTAAGTGATTACTGTCTGACACACTCACTGCTTATATCTGTGCTTGTCTGTTTTTAATTAGATTGATAGACTTTATTTGTTTGAGTATGGGGGAAATTGTTATTTGGGGGAAATTGTTGTTAGAATTATGTAATAGGTTCTGATACCTCTTTTCTGTATCCCTCAGTAGATTAGAACTTGATGAACAACTCCACTGATTCTGTTTGTAATATTTGTAAGGAGCTTGTATCTGATAGTTTGTAGTGTTAGGTTTTGGCATCATCAAATAGGGGAAAATTGTTGGGAGATGATACAGTAGTATGTTTGTTAGAAGATTTGAATGATCCCAAAACCCTAAGTTTATTGGTGAACCACTGAGTTGTGATAGTAATGCCTTTGTCTCTGAGAGTTTCAGACTCAGTAGACATTCCTTCTACATGGTTCAGGTACAGAGTTCTGTTTGCTGACCCTTCAGTAGAATATTCTCCTCAGTACCATGAAGTGAAGACTCAGTAGTGTTGGACTCAGCAGGAGCAGCATACTGAAAGGAGTCAGTAGAACTGGAATCAGTAGGAGCAGTTCACTAAACTCAGAGTTGACATTCAGTAGAGTTGGACTCAACAGGAGTATACTACTGAACCCAGGTCAGACTTAGCAATGGCCTGATAGTCTCATTAACTGTTAGATGATCTTATATGTTAAATCAGTAGAGTCATACGAGGTAATCAGAAAAGTGAGCTTCAGATCTGCATAGAAGTCTGTTTGTCTCAACTACTTTCTACACCTCGACCAATGACGAGCAGCCAGCTGTCAAAGTTCTGATTAAAGCTGCAAGTCAACCACTTTCCAGAAATGGAGGAGAAAGACTCTGCCAGATTCTTTGATAGAGTCGTTAGCTACCCAAAAGAGAGTGACACATGGATCGACGTCTCCAACGGATCTTTCCATAGCTCACCTCTATAAATAGAGGGAAAATCAAATCGAAGCTCACCAGACCAAGAACACATACAAGCGATTACGAGAAAATATTTACAGACTTAAGCTTTCCGCAAGAACTTTAGAGAAACACTTCAAGCGAAAGACGACATACTTGCTCAAGGGAACCAAGCTGAATTAGAATCAATATCCTCTAGTATACAAGTGATTGAACACGAACCCAGAGAGCTTATTCCTCATTGTTCGTCACTTTAGAAGCCACCTTCTTGCTCCCTTCCCTCTAACCTAAGCTCCAGTGAACATATTCGTAGTTTAGATCGAAGGAGTTCATTCCTGTACTGTTCTTATTGTTAAGAACTCCTTCATAGTTGGAGAGTTTGTCAAACACTTCAGTTTGATACTTGTAAACTGAGACTTGCTCAGTATAATCCTCAAGACCAGTGTTTGCCTTGTGCACAAACTGACTGAGACTAACTCAGTATAATAAAATAGCCTCCTGATCTCTTCGGGACAGTGGATGTAGGATTGTTGATATCCGAACCACTTTAAAATCGATGTGTTCTGTTTTTAGTGTTGCATTGATTACTGTTAATACTGAAAACCATCTTACACAATCATTCAACTGAGTTTCAGCAAAGCTTAACTGAATGCACTAACCTACTGAAACAATTTTAATAAAAACGTTTTCAAACTCAACTGAATCAGGCCTACACATTTCCGCACTCTTACTAAATGGTACTGAATTCTGACACACCAGTCAGCTAGCAGGCCTCAGTTTAGTCAGTCACTCTATCCACGCGATTCAGAACAGCTTACTTGGTCTACTAAACTTGTTCACCAAGGCACTCTCCTAAATTGGACTGTTCGCGTTTTAAGTTGAGAAAGTTCTCTGGTGTATTTACCCCCCCCCCTACACTTGAACGTTCATCTCGGGACCAACAGTTAGCTACCCAAAGAGAGTGACACGTGGACAGTTCGTCTCCAACAGATCTATCCATAGCTCACCTCTATAACTAGAGGGAAAATAACTCTATAAATAGAGAGAAAATCAAATCGTTGAATACACACAGAAACAACGAAATTTACAAGCATTCAACGAACAAGAACACAAGCTTTCCGCGAAGAACTTCAGCGAAAACACTCACCGCAAAAGGCACTCATACTGCTCTAGGGAACCAAGCTTCATAGAATCAAAGCCTCTAGCATCCAAGTGAAAGAACACGAACCCAGAGAGATTATTCCTCATATTTCTTGACTCTAGAAGCCCTTTCTTGTCCCTTTCCCTGTAACCTAAACTCATCTGAAAATATTTATAGCTTAGAACCGAAGGAGTTCATATTTTGAACTGTTCTTATTGTAAAGAACTCCTTCATCGTTGGAGAATCGTTCAAACATTTTTGTTTGATCTTTGTACACTGAGACTTGCTCAATATAATCACAAGGCCGT
Source organism: Lavandula angustifolia (assembly GCA_028984105.1). NCBI lineage: Eukaryota > Viridiplantae > Streptophyta > Magnoliopsida > Lamiales > Lamiaceae > Lavandula > Lavandula angustifolia. The sequence goes on from CM054817.1 coordinate 16,332,028, forward strand.
GTTTATCTAGTATACAATCCAACTGAGACTAACTCAGTATTGTTAGTCACTCTGTCCACGCGATCTAGATAAACTTGCCTAATTTACTGAATTCATTCAGTATACAAACTCCGTAATCGGACTGTTCGCGTTCAAGTTTGAGAAAAAGTTTTCAGGTGTATTCACCCCCCCCCTTTACACCTGAACGTTTGACTCGGGACCAACAATTTGTATCAGAGCCGGAGTTCTTTAAGACTCTTGTTATCTGAAACTAGTATACTCGAACGGGTCCTTGAAAATGTTTTCACTGCAAATCTTTCTTCATTCATATTATTACCTAACATGTCTAATATGTCAGGAATCAGGATGGTACCCATGTTCTCAGTAGAGAACTACTGGGTATGGCGGGTCAGAATGGAAGCACATCTGACTTCCCTCCACGATAGCATGACATAGATCTTGAAAGACGGACCTATCATACCTATGGTCGATAATGTTGACTTTCAGGAACTAGCTCAAGGAGGAAGAGCGGTGATCGGGAAGAAGGTGCCAAAAGACAGAAGCCTCTTAACTCCAGAAGAGAAGAAGCTTCACAACCTTGACCGGGTAGTAAGAAACGCCATTTTAACCACACTAAGCGACTCATATCTCGGCAGAGTTCAGGACTGCAAGTCAGCAAATGAACTCTGGGATGCTCTAGCGCTACTGAGTCAGGGGACTCAGAAGATCAAAGCTAACAAGTTAGCGCTGGAACTACAGAAGCTGGAGAGATTGTCACTTATACCCGGTGACACGATTGAAGATCTCAATGTCAGGTTTACGGATCTGATGAACATAATCAATGGGCTGGGAAAGACGTTCTCCAACCGAGAGATGAATCTCAAGAAATTGAGAGCACTGTCACACGGACATTGGACTCCTTTTGCTACATTGCTTAGACATTCTAATCTTGATATTGTTTCTCCTGATAATATATTTTCTGAAATAAAAGTTGAAGAGTTCGAGTTCGCTCTACCGCAGAGCAAGCAACAAGATGAAGCTAACACTCAGATAGACCATGCTTTTAAAGCATCAGTCAGCACAATGGCTCCGAAGTCTAGCAAAGCTGAGCCTTCAACAAGTGACTTACGAGAAGGAAGCCTAGCTAAGCGATATGCATTGCTTGCGATCAAGTATCAGAAGGAGAAGGAGCGTTGCAGAAAACTTTCCAGAGTCGTCAAAGACTCAAAGAGTAAGTCTGACTTCTCACCAAAACGCACTCCTGACTCGCAAACTTCTGAATGCAGGAAACATGAGGATTTTGCACATTCGAAAGACAGTGAGAATAGAGAAGGCAGAATCACCTCCTGCTACAACTGTAAGAAGCTAGGACACTATCAGTACAATTATCCTAAGCTCAGTACAGCTAAAAGATCTGCAAGAAAAGCTCGAAGGGAGAAGTTCATCAAGAAGCGACAAGCCTATATTGCTGGTGAACTCTCAGACGACTCAGAAGAAGTCGACTCCCTCATGGATTCATCAGATGATGAAGCCGCCGTCATGGCTAAAGAGCTTGAAGAAGATACTAAAAAGTGTCTGATGGCAGGAGAAGAGGATAAGGTAAATTCTCCAGAACCATTTAACTCTTCTTCACACTGCACACAAGACACTATTTGAGGTGCAGACGAGAATCTGGATGTCGTGATCACCTATGAAGAATTACTAGATGAACAGATTCAGATGATTCTGCAGCTCAGCAAGACTCTTCAGGAGTTGGATGCCCTAAAAGTGGAAAATCTGAGACTTTCTCATGAGAGTGAGGTTGCTACTGAGTCGGAAGGACTTGTTATGAGATTTAGGGAGGAGATTAACCCTCTGATGGCCAAGTCCAGCAACAAAGATCTGATCTCAGTACTGACCAAAGACTTAACTTAGAAAGATACTGAATTGAGTCTGTTGAAGCTGAAGTTCTCAAGACTTCAGACCGAGCATGAAATTCTGAAAAAGAGATGATGTCTAGAGAAACCTAATGACAGAGCGTTACAAGGGAGCCAAGAAAAAGCTTGAGGCAGTACTAGCCAACAACAAGCTTAAGCACTGAGGGGCGGGACTCGGGTTTAGACATGAAGCCTCCACATCGACTTCCACACGCTCACAGAAAAGGCTAACTGATAGATTTGTTCAAGGGGAGATGATCAATGCGGAATTACTAAAGCCCTCAGCAAAGAACAAATAGAAGATGAAAGCACCTCATCCTATCTATAAGAAGTCTGACCAGAAGTACAGCTCAAAATCACCCCAACACAATCAAGGGGGAGCCAGCAGAGTAAAGTGGGTTGATCAGTATAGACCGCCACAACTGACACGTCCAGCTTAGTATGGGTCATACTACTATGTTCCTATTGTCAGAAGGGGTCCCAAAGGTCGGAAGAAGAAGAAAAAGGCCGTTCAGAAGGCTAAGGTCAGCAGTCCACCAACTCAGAAGAACAGGACTCCAGAACTGATAAAGCCTCAGAAGTCAACTTCACCCAGCCCAGCAGTGAAATATGTTGACAAAAGTGGAAAGAAATTGTCAGAGACCACCAGGGTCGTTAGACAGATTTGGGTTTCCAAAACTAACGCTTAAGGACCCAAAATAAAAAATAAAGGGTACCTGAATATAATTATGTTTTGCAGGTGCACAGGGACCCATAGTACATGGACAGCGGATGCTCAAGACACATGACGTACCATAGGAGTCTACTGAAGGATTATATCATAGAAGAAGGATCACGAATCGAGTTTGGAGATAACGCAGAAGGCTATACCAGAGGCTACAGAACACTCAGCATTGGAACCACCACAGTTCCAAGAGTATCATATGTTGAAGGACTTCAACACAATATTCTCTCTGTTAGTCAATTTTGTGATAACTCGAATAGCGTGATTTTTTACACTTGTTTCTATGATGTTATTGAAAAATCAACAGGGAAAACAGTGTTGTCAGGTTCGCGCAGAAAGAACATATACATTGCTGACTGGAATTTAGTAGAACCTGAAGCATGCTTGCTGTCGAAGAATGACAACAGAACGAGGTGGCTCTGGCACAAAAGACTTAGCCATCTCAACTTCAGGACGCTAAACAAGCTTGCTAGAAACGCTCTAGTGAGAGGACTGCCGAATGAAGTGTTCAGCAAGGACACTCAGTGCGAGGCATGCATGAAGGGAAAGCAAACAAAGAAACAAAATCCACCAGTTCCATCACCTGCCACGGATGGAATCCTTCAGCTCCTGCACATGGACTTGTTCTTTCCAGTCTCTCCTGTGATGATCAAAGGCAAAAAGTATGCATTAGTGGTCATTGTTGACTACTCGCGCTACACATGGGTCAGATTTATTGCCAATAAGTCTAATGTCAAAACAGAGTAGCCTACGCTTCTGAAAAGGCTCAGTGTCGAGAAGAACACCGAAATCAGAAAAATTCGTTCAGATAGAGGAACAGAGTTCCTGAATGCGATGGTTAAAGAGTTCTGCGATACGGAAGGAATAGAGCACGAGACGTATGTTGCTCGCACGCCTCAACAAAATGGGATTGCTGAGAGGAAAAACAGAACACTCAAAGAAGCAGCAAGAACCGTGCTCTCAGATTCAGGACTCCTATAAAAATTCTAGGCAGAAGCTACTGATACTGCATGTTACACTCAGAACAGATCTCTACTGACAAAGCAACATCAGAAGACACCATATGAACTATGGAACGACATAAGTCCTCTCTTGTCTCATTTCCATATTTTTGGGTGCTCGTGCTTTATCCACAATAATGGAAATGATCAGTTAAAGACTTTTGATAGAAAGTCAGACTAAGGAGTTTTCTTAGGATACTCCCGAGTCTGCAAAGCCTTAAGAGTTCTTAACTACCAGAACCTTTGCGTGGAAGAAAGTCCTCATGTTGTCTTTAATCAGTTTGCTACTGAGAACAGGAGCAGAAACTCAAATTCAGAATCTGAGGACATCAGTAAGCAGCTACGGGATCTGAGCTTAAAGGAAAATGTTGAAAATATCCAGCTTTGCTGGGATGATGATTCAAAAGAGGATAACGAAGTCAAGACTACTGAATCACAGCCAGCAACGAACGTAGCTGAACCGATTGATTCTTCTTAACAGAATCAATCCCAGGTAACTCAGGTCGATGAAGAAACCAACATAGTAACTGAGACCTCTACTGAGAATAACAACTCAGGGGAAACTAATAACGTGCCTGAGCTAAATGCCCTGAACTTGGTGACTTAGTAGACCCAACTCTTGTCATTGAATTGCTTCAATCTCAGAATAGTACAATTGAAATACCTAACTCTCCTACTATCTGTGTTGAATAAATTTCAGATGAAGAGACAAGACGTCGTCGATCGTGGCTGGATGCTCACTCTTCAGATCTTATTATTAGAGATCCCTCAGCAATGACTCAGAGAATCTCGTTGCGAGACTGAAGGAAGATATTGAATCTCTTATGACTAAGTCTCAGCTTCAAGAAACTCAGATATCAGTTCTGACTAAGGACAATTCTGAGAAAGATGTTGAGATAGCCAGACTCAGTCAGAAGCTCGCAGAGGTTGAAAAAGACTACGAATCACTTCGGAAAAGTGATGAAGTTTGGCGAGGATTGATGACTGAACAGTACCTGGAGCCAAAGAGAAGTTGGAAAGCATGCTTAGAGCCCAAAGGCCACCAGTCATGAAAGAAGGACTTGGCTATACTCACAAAGCTTCCACCTCTACTTCAAAAGGCTCAGAAATGTTGGTTGATAGGTTCGTCAGAGGAAAATTTCAGATCACTGAACCTACGACTCAGGCGAAAAACAAACAGAAGATGATCGCAACTCAGCCGAGCAACAAGAAGCAACTGACCATAAGTTTTAGCCCCAGAACACCACGATCAAATTCAGGGGGGACTACGAAGGTCAGGTGGGCAGATCAGTGTGGCGAGCCACTGTATAAGCTGTTGGGATTTTGTATACTTGAAGCACTTTTTATGCTTGTATACAATGTGTTTTCGTCCTTACCACTATTTTATTCTCCTATTTGATAAATATGTATATTTGCACATGTTATCCTTTATCTTGTATAAAAGTTAGATTTGTGTGGTGTGTCGGGTATCACAGAAGACAACACAAATTGGTTGAACTGACAAGATATAAACAGTTATCATAGCTGAGACAACTTAAGGATAAGTTGTCGGTTTAAGCTACAGTTTAGATAAGAAGTGGCTTGTCTTAGCTGCTTGTCTTTACTGGTACACTTAAGGTGGTGTATTGACGGATCACAGTGAGATGTGTTCTCCTAACTGACCTTAGTGGAGAAGCAAGATCTCGGTGACTTAGCTGGTCTTAAGCTTGGTAAGACTTCAGCTGAGTGCATTTGACTATCTATCACTTTGACCTACTATGGTGAACGTCATCGTGACCGGATCTACGTATCTTGGGTGTTAGTAGTTATTTGTGGTTCAGGCTGGTTGTCTGTATCTTGCAACCGTATCCTAGTAAAATGGGTTGATAATATCCCCTGAGGAACTCGAAAGGATTAGCACACTAAACCCGGCCGGTTGATTAAGTTCAGGTGTGTTAATAAGGTCGAGTGGTACTACTGAGGAATATAAGATGTTAATTTATTTAAGTTGTCAGTGAGCTTAATTAATTAACGGATATTTCTATCTTAAATACGGAGATTGATTAAGTCTAAAATACAAGCCCTTGCTCAATTTGGGATAAAGGGGTAACTCAGCATGGATTCTCTAGTGGAATGAATCTATGTTTATTAATTAATTTTGCTCTGGGCTGAGCATAGATAATTAATTAATTTGAGGCCCAGCTTTTTTTCTTGTATTGGATGCCTGATTTGGCCATATTAGTTGCCTGGTTATTTATTGTCTCTCAAAAATCATTATTAATAGATTAATGTATTTTTACATTATTTAATAATATTATTTATCTGGAATTAATTGGCTGGGCCAATTAATTGATAAATATTAGTAGCCTAGTAAATTAATTAATTATATTATGGGCGGGTTATGTGGAAGCCCATTAGAAATATAATTAAATTAATGAGCTACAAATATATTAATATTATATTGGCTTTTGAAGCCTATATATATTAGTATTCTGTTCAGAAACAGATTACACTCATTCATAAAATTCGAGACGCTATACGTGAATGAGAGAGAGATGATATTCTTAATTTTCTCCAGTTCTCTGACCACCCAGAGGGAGAAAAAGGCCGGGACACAGATCAGAAGATCTGACACACGAGCAACAATCAAAGCCGCGACAACATACGGAGGAGGAAGGTATTCATTTCTAACCCTCAATTTTCCTTCATGAGCATCCAGTAAAGTTTGGTTCGTACTATTATGAGCTCAAGGTCTGGAGGAGCACAAAGCCTCAGAAGAAGAAAGCTCCTGAACCCAAAACTGCCAGGAAGTCAGTATCTCCAGGTCCAGTGGAGAAAAAGACTGACAAGGTTCAGAAAAAAAAAGATATCTGAGACTCCTAAGGTCGCAAGAGAAATTTGGGTCGAGAAACCATCGACTAACGCTTAAGGACCCAAACTGAACCAAAGGGTACCTAAAAATGTTTCTGTTTTGCAGGTGCATAAGGACCCTTGAATCGTGGACAGCGGCTACTCAAGAAATATGACTTATCAAAAGAGCCTGCTGACCAATTACGTGCAAGAAGATGTTCCCAGAATTGAGTTTGGTGACAACTCTAAAGGCTATACAAGGGGATATGGAATACTGAACATTGGGACTGCTTCAGTTCCAAGAGTAACATATGTTGAAGGACTTCAACATAATCTCCTTTCTGTTAGTCAATTCTGTGATAATCTAAATAGAGTTATCTTTGATGCTGGTTTCTGTGATGTTGTTGACAAATCTGCAGGGTAAACAGTGTTATCAGGTTCGCGGAAGAAGAACATCTGCGTTGCTAACTGGAACACCGCTGAACCTGAGGCTTGCTTATTTGCACAGACTAGTGATAAAACAGGATGGCTGTGGCACAAGAGGCTTAGTCACCTGAATTTCAAGGCAATGAACAAGCTAGCCAAGAACTCTAGAGTCAGAGGACTGCCCAATGAAGCTTTTATCAAAGATAAAAATTATGAAGCGTGTTTGAAAGGAAAGCAGAAAAAGAAAAGCAATCCACCAATTCTGTCGCCTTCCACTGATGGAATCCTTCAACTGCTCCACATGTACTTGTTTGGGCCAGTTTCTCCAGTGACCATAAGAGGCAAGAAATATACCCTCGTCGTTATTGACGATTATTCGAGATATACGTGGGTCTTCTTCATAGCCAACAAATCTAATGTCAAGACTGAGCTGCCAATACTGCTGAAGAAACTCAGTGTGGAAAAGGACATTAAGATTCAAAGGATTCGCTCAGATAGAGGGACAAAATTCCTCAACTCCGTCATTAAAGAGTACTGCGATAAGGAGGGGATTCAGCACGAGACTTCAGCAGCTCGCACCCCTCAGCAGAACGGACTTACTGAACGAAAGAACAGAACACTAAAAGAAGCAGCAAGAACGCTCCTAGCAGACTCTGGACTACCCTCAAAGTTCTGGGCTAATGCTATTGACACCGCCTGTTACACTCAGACCCGCTCACTAGTCACAAAGCAACACATGAAGACGCCATACGAACTGTGGAAAGGGAGATTCCTTCTATCTCTTATTTTCACATCTTTGGCTGTCCTTGCTTTATCCGTAATAACGGGAAGGATCAGTTAAAGATCTTTGATAGCGAATCTGATCAAGAAGTATTCTTAGGATACTCTCGAGTTAGTAAAGCCTTCAGGGTCTTTAACTACCGAACCCTCTGCATGGAGGAAAGCCTTCATGTTATTTTTTATGAGTTTGTTACTGAGGATAGGAAAGCTAAGAAGACAAATCCTGAAGATGTCAGCAGCAAGCTACATGATCTCACATTAAACGACAAAGCTGAGAAGAACCAGCATTGTTGGGTTGATGAGTCAGACGAAGAAGAAATCCAGACCCATCCCGCAAGCACTGTAGCTGACCTAGTTGATTCTACTGAATAGATGCAACATCAGGTAACAATGGTCGATGAGGAAGCCCCAGTGGTAACTGAGACCTCTACTGAGAATATAAACTCAGGGGGAAAGACTAATGTTCCTGAGCTAAATGCCCCTGAACCGGGAAACTCAGTAGATCCTAACCTTCTTACTAAATTGCTTCAGTCACAGAACATCACTACTGAAATTCCTAACACTCTTGTTGATTGTACATAAGTTATCTTAGAAGAAGAAGCCAAACTCAGACGTTCGTGGCTAGACGCTCACTCGTCTGATTTAATCATTGGAGATTCATCAGCAGCAGTAGGGACAAGATCCAGACTAAGTCAAGGAGAAAGCACTCTCTACTCCTGCTTCTTATCTATTGAAGAACCTCAGACGATCGAGGATGCTCTCAACGATGCTGATTGGATCATAGCCATGCAAGAGGAGCTGAACCAGTTTGTCCGAAACGAAGTTTGGGAGCTTGTTGATAGACCTAGACATCAACACGTAATCGGTACTAAGTGGTTCTTCAAGAAATAGCGAGACGAAAACAACATCATAGTAAGAAACAAGGCTCAAATTGTTTCCAAGGGATACTGTCAAGCAGAGGGAATAGACTATGACGAAACGTTCGCACCAGTCGCCAGATTGGAAGCCATTCGTCTGTTCTTAGGCTATGCAACGCATCAAAGATTCAAAGTATATCAAATAGATGTTAAGTCAGCGTTTCTGAATGGCGTGCTGAAGGAAGAAGTCTACGTGGAACAACCGCCCGGCTTTCAGTGGGGCCATTAGGTGTACAGACTTCGGAAAGCTCTGTATGGGTTAAAACAAGCACCCAGGGCTTGGTACGATACCTTATCAGACTTTCTTATTCAGAAAGGTTTTAATAAGGGGATAGTAGATCGCACTCTGTTCAGCACTAAGTCAGGCGATGACATTGTACTGGTGCAGATCTACGTGGACGACATCATTTTCGGATGCAGGAACGTGACTATATGTCAACAATTTGAGAAAATGATGAAGGAGAAGTTCGAGATGTCCATGATGGGGGAGATGAACTACTTCCTTGGATTTCAAGTGAAACAATCACCTGAAGGAATATTCATCAACCAAGCCAAGTATACTCGAGACCTCCTGAAAAGATTCGGTTGCAACTCAAGCAAGCCAGTCAAGATCCCCATGAACACGAATTTTAAAATCGATCTAGACAAAGAGGGAGCTTCTGTTAACTCTACTGATTATAGAGCTATTATTGGTTCTTCATTATATTTAACAGCAAGCAGACCTGACATAACTTATGTTGTAGGTGTATGCGCAAGATTTTAGGCGAATCCCAAGCGAAGTCATCTAGACTCAGCAAAGAAAATTCTGCCATACTTAATGGGAACACCTGACGCAGGGCTATGGTATCCTACTGATGATATTCTAATTCTAACAGGTTATTCTGATGCTGATTATGTAGGATGTAGGATAGATCGAAAGTCAACTTCCGGAATATGTCAGTTCCTAGACAGCTAGCTGATATCATGGTTTACGAAGAAACAACATTCAGTGGCGACGTCCACTACTGAAGCTGAGTATATGGCTGCTGGAATTTGTTGTGCCCAAATCCTTTGGCTTCGATAACAACTACGAGATTATGGAATTACTCAAGATGAAGTGCCCATCTACTGCGATTCCACCAGTGCAATTGCAATAACTCAGAATCCAGTTCTCCATACGAGATGCAAGCACGTGGACATTTGACACCACTTCATCCGAGATCATGTCGAGAAGAGGGATATCAGGATGGAGAAAGTCCATACTGATAAGCAAAGGGCAGACATACTGACCAAACCGCTAGCATAGAACATGTTCAGAGAACTATCAGTCGAGCTAGGTCTACTGGATCCTACTGTCTTGAATTAGTAAGAAAATTCAGTACGATAGGTCAGAAGTCAGACTCAGTACTTGATTCAGTAGGGTGAATCATACAGTACACAGTAAGGGGGAACATGGTACCTTCAGTACCATGAAGATTCTCCTGAGTCGATTCGGTGACCAGTTGATCGTAAAAGTTCAGCTGAAGAGGTTTGCGTATTAGATTCTTTAATATTCTCAGAAGCATGCTCATATTTAATAACTCAGTCGTTCGCATTCAGTGCCATGACTTACATTTATTTCCCGCCAAATTTTTTTAAGGATTAAGTCAGTAGAAACCGTTTCCATTTAAAATCCCTTATCCTTTAAAGCTGCCTGCAACGCATTTAATGCATGTCTTCTCACCTTGCTCTAACTGCGCATATCTTACGTGGGTCTTGTTAAGGGGCGGCTAAGTAATCATTTCTTTTATAAAATTAAATCTGAACCGTCCTAGAAAAGCGAGATTTTATACTGATCGTCCGATCTAAAAACCCTTGACATTCAAATCTTATAAAATCTATATTTTTTCTCTCTAAACACACTTTATGCCATTTTCTCATCTTAGAGCTTTCGATCATCGTTTTTATCTCCTGCATACTGTTGCTTGCTTATATCTCTCTAAAGCTCTTCGATTACGGTAACTTTCTTATTTATCTAAAATCTCGTATCTAACTTACTCTACTTTCGAGTGCTAACACACTTTTTGCAGATTTCTGTTTTAATGGCGCCCGTATCGACCCCGTCAAATATCGAGGAGATCATCCTCTCCAGGGTTCAGTTTGAACCCACGATGGCTTTTCACCAAGCAAAACTGTCGTTTATGGAGCCGATCTTCTCCGCCCTAGAAGCATCGGGACTGAAGCTTCTTCTAACGAAGCACCCGAAGGCGTACCTACCCCGACAGGTGGCCGAGTTCTTCTATAATCTACGGCTCGTGGAGGATACGGACGCAGAAGTAATCGTCATCAGTTACATGAGGGAGGTTGCTCCTCAGAAGTGGGAAGCAATCCCACGCCGACAGTGGGATTTAACTTGTAGGATACAAGGAGAATGAGCTGAACGATTTTGTTCGTCGCTTCTGTGGACGTGAGGATATCTCCTTCAAATCTGCCCTACCGAAGAACCAACTCCTGTCGGAGTATAAGAGCCTCACTTACATCGTTATACATATTTTAACGAGCACCGCCGGTTCCTTCGATCAGCTATCTAAGCCCAGACTCCAGATTATGATGTCAATAATAGATGGAGTCCAGGTGAACTGGGCGAAGTTCCTCATGTCTGAGCTGAAGGCTCAGGCTCAAAAGTTTGTGACCACAGCCGAAAAATCTATCGGACGTGGAGCTGAGCTCAAAACATCATCTACTGATCTACCTGCACGTACCGATCAGCCGAAGAAGAAGAAGCTATCTAAGTCTGGAGCTTCTAAGGCTGCTTCTAAGCCTGCTTCCCCACCGCCCCCTCAGGAGGAAGAACTACTGGACGCTGACACTGGCATAGAGGGTGCCACTTTGAAAGACAAAGTGCAGCGTGTCCGTACTGAGGAGACACAACAGGAAGAAGCCGATGAACCTGCTGGTGAGGTTTCCTATAAAGAATTGTCAACAGTTCAGCTAAACCGTCTCCGTGGGGTGGGAGAGGTTGGTGAACAAATTCCTGAAATTGCCTAGCATCAGGATCTTGTTGATGTTGCGATAAGGGTGAGGACACAGATGCTGCTGCGATTCCTCAACTGGGATATACTTACTGATATCATTCAGCAGCATTCTGCACTGTCTTTATTGACTGAGGAGCAAAGCATTCAGTCGGTGATAGGGTTTGGGGAACCCGCCGACATAGCCTCCTTCGAGGACCTTCGCTCTGCAATGCTCTATCTTCTAGAGCTCAGGTCCTCACCGCAGCCCGCCAGAAGCCCATCGCCCCCTTCTCATCATGATGATGGAAGGATGCAGAAAAGGGAGATTTTGCTGAGGGAAAGACTCCTAGCGAGAAGGGCGATTCACCACCTCCACCTCCGGAATCAGGTGCCGCCCCTGTTGCTTCGTCTTCTAGAAAGTAATAGCTCGCTGCCTCTGAACAGAGGCTCGATACCTCCTCCTATCAGATAAAGCTAATAGGTACCGTGTCCTCTAAGCCCGTCAATCGAGCAATAAGGAAGCAAGTAGACAAGAATTGTCTCCTGGCCAAAGATGTCCATCTCAAGTGGGCACAATATACGAAGGCATAGATGGAGAAGGTCGACGAACTGACTGGCGTAGTCAAGAAAGTCTCAGATGCTCCAACTCCAAATATTCAGGAGATAGTCGAGACTGTGCTAGCAGCTCAGAAGGCGGACATGGCCGCCCAATGCCAGTAGTTGCTCGAAGCCCAGCAGAAGAAGTTCTCTGAGCAACTGTCTGCGAGCTTGACCACTATCCAGAAAACTATGGATGAGCGAAACAGGTTGGCCACCTCCAGTGCTCAAACTGCCATAGAAATTCAGGCGGACGCCCTAAAGCTCATTCAAAAGGAGATGACAGACTCTCTCGACGCATCGCTTCTCAAATAGGGAAATCAAGCAGAGGACCAAATCAGTTGTCTACGCACTCCAACTGGAGGTAGCAGCCATCAAGACTCTCCTCTCCTCGGCAGATGATGCCAAAAAAGGGGGAAGGAAGGGTTAAGCAGGTGGTGACGGAGACAATTGGGAGGGAAACAATCAAGGGGGAAAGTTCAGCGCAGGCTGGAACGAGTTCAGTCCCCTCTCCCTTAGTCCAAATCCCTACTGTCCAAATTCCATCAGAAGCTCAGCCCTCTGAACCTTAGCTGCCAGCGCAGGCCAGAGGATCAGGTGAAGGATCCTCGGCTCAAGCGCAGCATATTGAAGAGGTATCCAAGTTCGTCAATCAAGAAGATGAGCCCCTGCCAACTCAAAGGCCCGGGAAGAAGAAAGCTACTGAAAGCACTCCACCTCCTTCCCCGTCGCCCGAATTCAAATCCAAAGAAGAGTAGGAGGAACATGACAAGAGGGTGGCTCAGCAACTTCAAGATCAGATGGATTATAAGCTAAGGATGGAGGAAGAAGCTCAGAAGAAGGAAAAGAAGAAAAGGGCCCTAATGTCCAGAACGTCCAAGAGTCAGGTGAAACTGATTATGGCTTAGCGGAAGAAAGCACAACAATCTGCTGCTCCGGAGCCTACTGAAGACTCAAACACGGACGCATTGCCCCTTGCTCTGCGAATGAAGAACCTTCCAAAACTTACACCTGAGCTGGAAGTAGAGGACAAGGCGACTTGGGACGATGTGCAGCAAGGGCTGAACCTCAGGACGAGGGACAAAAGAGCTGCAGAGCAAAGAGCGAAGAAGAGGCAGGAGGATCTGGCTAAAATCATTGAACTCACTGAACAAGCAGCCAGAGAGCCTATCATCAATCGCAGCAAACTGATACCCAGGACTTCCAAGTTCTTCCGGCGTGGTGGTCAAAAGCCTCATCTGAAGAAGACTCCGCATCGCCGGGTAGACAAATGGATTCCATGGAATCTGAATGAAGATTGGGAGGAGCTGAAGATCGATTTCATCAAAGAATTCTATGTATGACAATGCTATCCTTCTGAAGTGTCGGCAGTCGAACTCTTTGATCAGTTCCTATATCACTACGACCCGAACTTCAGAGCGCATATCAAACTCTTATTATTCAAGGAGAAGCTGCCATTTACTGCTCCTGCCTACTGTCAACTGAGTCCTCCTATGACAACTGTTGGTCTCGAGAATAGACGTTCAGGTGTAGAGCGGGGGGGGGGTGAATACACTTGAAAACCGATTTCTCAACTTTAAATGCGAACAGTCCTTTTCATGAGAGTGCCGTACTGACCAAGTTCAGTAGACCAAATAAGTTGTTCTGGATCGCGTGGCAGAGTGACTGACTTCACTGAGGTCTGTTAGCTGACTGGAGTCAGAATTCAGTACCGTTCAGCTAAAGTTCAGTAGTACGGAAAAGTGTAGGCCCAAAATTAGTTGAATAAAACAGTTTCAGTATGTTAGTGCAATCGATTAAGCTTGTTGAAACTCAGTTGAATGATTTTAGAAAATACTTTCAGTATGAATAGTAATCAATGCAACAGTAAAAGGGACACACATAACACATGCGATTTTTAAAGTGGTTCGGATCCAACAATCCTACGTCCACTGTCCCGAAAGATCAGGAGGCTATGTATTAAACTGAGATAGTCTCAGTTGGTTTGTACGCTGGACAAACACTTGCCTTAGTGATTATACTGAGCAAGTCTCAGTTTACAGGGTATCAAACAAAGTGTTTGAAAAACTCTCCAACTATGAAGGAGTCCTTTACAATAAAGATCAGTTCAAATATGAACTCCTTCGTCTAAGCTATGGATATGATCTGCTGAGCTTAGGTTAGAGGGATAGGGAACGAGAAGGTGGCTTCTAGAGCGACGAACGGTTAAGTAAAGACTTAGGTTCGTGTTCAGTCGCTTGGATACTAGAGGCTTTATAGCTCTGGTTCAGCTCGGTTCCCTATGAGCGAGTATGTCGTCTTTCGCCGGAGATTACACTTTGAACTTCTTGCAGAAGACTTAGAATGTTTTGAGTTGCTCGTGAATGCTCGTGTGTTCAGTTTTTGTCGTAGGTGTTGTGAGCTTCAATTTGAATTGTATCCCTCTATTTATAGAGTAGAGGCAAGGATAGATCCATTGGAGACGACGATCCTTGTGTCTCTCTCTTTTGGGTAGCTAACGGCTCTTTCAAAGTATGGTTGCAGTATCCTTTCCCTCCATTTCCGGAAAGTTGTTGACTTGCAGCTTTAATCAGAATATGGACAGCTGGCTGCTTGTCATTGGTCGAGGATAAAGAAAGTAGGTGAGATAGAACAGACTTCAAGGTAGACCTAAAGCTGACTTCTCTCTTCCTCGTATGACTCTGCTGATTTAGACTTAGTAAATTCGGACAGTTTGGAGGACTGTCTAGCTGTTGCTGAGTCTGATCTAAATTCAGTAGCATGTTCCTGCTGAGTCGGCTCTACTGAAGATCAGCTCCGAGTTCAGTGAACTACTCCTGCTGAGTTCAGTTCCACTGACTCCTTTCAGTATACTACTCCTGCTGAGTCCAGTATCACTGAGTCTTCTTCTTCTGGTACTAAGGCTGGTATTCTACTAAGCGCCTGAACCAAATGAAAGTATCTACTGAGTCTGAAACCTCAGATACAAAACAAAACATATTACAACTGAATGGTTCATCAGTCAAAGTGGGGTTTTGGGATCTTCAAATCTTCCGCGAATATTCAGAGCACTGGGCTACTGAGTTATCTCTCAACCGATTGTGAGAAGACTGAATCATCTCCCAATATTTTCCCCCTATTTGATGATGTCAAATCCTAACACTATGACTTATCAGAAACATCGCTCCTTACAAGTATTACAAGTAGAATCGGTGGAGTTGTTCTTCAAGTCCTAGACTACTGAGGGAATCAGGGAAGAAATATCAGAACTTATACAGAAAACTAATCAGCAATTTCTCCCTTTCTAACAACAATTTCCCCCATCTAAAAGCAATCTAATAGATCAGAATCTAACAAGGTAAAAACTGACAGAGTAAGAAATATATATATTCAGTGAGTGTGTGAGTCAGTAATCACTTGAGTGATTCTGTGTGTTAAGCATAAAGACAAACAAGGCCATATAGACAATAAGGAATTGTCAGGGCCGAACAACAGTGATGTTTTATATATAATGAACTTCAGTACAGATACATCAACTGCTATTCTAAGAAAAACAGAACATACAAGGAATACAGAAGCTAACTATCATCTGAACTGCTGAATCCTGTCTTTGAAGTCCTTTGATTTTGATTCAGGAAGTGGCAGTCCATACATTCTGTAAGTAGTCTTCCTCAGCTTCGGTATCTCCGGCAAGTCAGCAGGCTCATCTTCATCCAAGTACCTTGCTTGAGCAGCATCTTTAATCTCCTTCTCAATTACTCCATAGTGAACAGAGCCATCTTGTTTCAGTGGGGGAGGCATGATCCTTGGAGCTGGGACTCTGACATCAATTTTATCTACTATGGCCTTCTGAACTCTAGTAAATATCTCTGGGTCGGTCTTCAGAAGCCATTCAGCAAATGCGATAGACTTGTGCATCTCAGGCCAGTATCTCAAGAAATAGTATCTCTTGATGTAATCTGCCTTCAGTGACCCCCACCTTTGAGTTCTTTCCCTTGGCATCCATTCATCCACTCTGGGCCATCTGTGAATTTCCAGGTCAGTAGGCTTCTTGAGTCTTCTGTACTTATATGGAATATCTGCCTTCTCAGGAATCCTTTGGCTAGCTTCCTTCTCAGCCTTCAGCCTCAGAGCTTCTAGATCTGCCAATCTGAGCCTTTCTCTTGCTGCTTCTATTTGCCTTGCTTCTGCTCCTCTGTAGAGATACCTCTCCATCTGATCCCAAATTTCTTGCATTTCAAGCTCTTGACTCTTCGAGGGGACATAGGAGGGTACATGAACTTCTTCTTCTGAATCAGCAGGAGTAGATGATTTCTCCTTTGAAGTACCCTGCTGACCAGTTGTCTGCTGCTATTGCTGCTCCTTTTCTTTTTCTTTGTCACTCAGCTTTAATGTTCTTGGAGGCAGCCTTGAACCAGATTTTCTTCCACCTGCTGGAGCTTTGGTCTTGCCTTTGGCTAGCTTTTTCTTTGGCTTATTGGCAGCCTCAGCCTCGGTAATTTCTCTTGCAAGTTTTTCATCCGTAGTAATTTGAGCTTCTTCCTCCGGAGTGATGTATCTTTTAGGTCCTTTCTTTTTAGAAGGAGGAGTTGGAAGCTTCAGTATCTTCTTGCCTTTTTCGGCAACTAGAGGAGGTAGAGTGGCCTCTTCCTCTTCTGACTTCTCTTCTACGTACTCAGCAATCTCCTTGATTATGTCACTTAGAGTTTGGGTTGTTTGAGTAGCAGAGTCCTTGGGTCTTGAGCCGCTTGGGCCAGTCTCAGCAGACACTACATCGCCTGCTGCTGAGACACCCTGGGCCTCACCAGACTGAGTAGAGGGACCAGTGGGAGCAGATTGCTGACTCTAGGTTGCTCCGGTCACTGTCCTCATTCCTCTTGGTACTCTCAGTACCTTCCCTTCTGTAATCTTCAGCTTACCTTCCCCCTTTTTGGCATCAGCAAATACGCCAGGGGTGGGAACTGATACCTTCTTATCCAGACTCTTGTATGCTGTTGACAGATCTTCCAAGGCATACTGCAGCTTTGTGAGTCTTTCATGCTATTCGTTTCTCTCTTCAGTAAGTTGTTCGTTGTATTTCTGGTGAGAGGCGTCTGCTGCTGTCTGGATATCTTGCAACTTTTTTTCCACTCTCTCTTCCATAGCCTTCTGAATTGATTGGATTCTGAGTTCGGAAGCCTGAGAGATGGAAGAGACAGATGCAGTGTGAGCTGATTGGGCGGCCTTGTAATCTTCCAGAAGCTTTGCTTGGCCAGCCTGCATCAACTTCAGTTGCTCTTCGAAGTCAGCTCGTTGAGTGGCAAGTGGTTCATTCAGTATATTGGAGAAATCAGGGGCAAGCGTGTTCTGAATCGTCGTTCTGAGCCCCTTGATTTCCGCACTTTGAGCCTGAGCAGTCTGCCTCCACGTCTTGTGGACGACGCGGGCGAGGAGTCTGTTCTGTGTTCCTTGACTCCTCAGGGCCCTGGCCACTGACTTCGAACGTTAGGGCTGGGTGCTACCTCAAAAGCAGATTCAAGTAAGAGTTGAGCGGGTTCTGCTGACTTCGAGGTACCAGCCTCCGACTTACCTGGTCCAAGGATGCTGAGAGGAGGTTCAGCGGTAGAGGTTAGAGCATCCTTGTCCAGTTGAGTTCCCTCATCAGGCTTCTCAGGGCCTGAATCTCGGGGTGGGTCCTGACCATCGGGGTCAAACCCGTCTGAGGGTGCCGATGCTGAGATTGGTTGGCGGTCATTCAGCATGGCTAGCATGGCAGCCCTCAAATCTTCCAAGGAACATAGGTCAGATGGCTCTGAGTAGCAAATTTTGTTCCTTATCATCAGCTCCTCCTCGTGGAGCTGTTTACAGGAGTGGTGTTTGATTAATCTGTTTAGAGTAGACCACTCCTGGAATCTGATCAGCAAGTGGAGCCTAGCCAGTCTTGCCAGTATGATGAGACCAGTGTGGCTGGCTATCTCTGGTATTCATTCAACTATTTCTCGGGAGGCTCTTGATTGTAGAGCAGAAGCCTCTATTCCGATCGATTCTGACTCAGAAGCAGTCTCAGAATCTTCTACTTCAATGGGAGATGGTTGCTTCTCAGCAGACGGAACGCTGCTCAGTGGAGGAACGTCCAAGGGGCTCTCAGTCGCAGGGATCTGTTCAGCTTCGACCCCTTGGTCCACTGTCTCGCCTCATTTAGTAGAGACGGCCTTCTCCACTGACGGAGTCTTTTCTGATGATTCGGATTCATCCCTCAGCTGCAGAGGTGGTTCAGCAACTACCTCTGGTACGACCTCAATGACTTTCTTCAGTCTCTTGGTCAGAGTCTTTGGAGTAGACTTGGGAGGGGACCTCTTCTTCGTGGGGGTGGAGGTCTTCTGAGCGTCGGTCTTGGGATCAGCAACCCCTGACCCAATCTGCTGAAGGGCCGCTGCCCTACTCTGGAATCTAACTTTCTTCGGGTTGAAATATAACTTGTCAGCGTACACCACACTGTCAGCTCCGCAGTGGTCTTCTATCATGACAGATAGTTTTTTCCCGTATAATAGCTTTCCCTTCACTGACAGGCAGTTGTCTGAACGATCGAACTTGGCATCCTGAGTCATAAACTCCTTCAGGAAGAATTCAACCCAGTTGATCTTAGCATGATCGTGAATGGCCATCATAAGCTGAATCTTCGGTCTCGATACTTGGTCGAACGAGCCGGCCTGACTCGTCAGTATCTGAGTCACTATGTATGCGAGGGCTCTATACTGAGGAAGCATAGCACTCTTTGGGAAGGTTGCTCTGAATGTTGTTGGCTTCCCGCAGAACACTTCCAGATACTCATCCATGAGATCGTCTTTATAGCCCACTGTTGTAAATCCTTCGCTCGAAAGTTGGAAGCTTCGGTGAAGCGCTTCCTTGATAGATATATGCTTGATCTCAAGAATGACGCGAGCGGGGTCTCCAAGAATATGGGTGACACATCTGCATCGGATGTCCCCTTCAGCTGACTCAGAGTTTAGATACAGTTCAACTCTCTGGTGAGGGAGGAAGTATGATGGCTTCCTAGACAGGAACTTCACTAGACCAGTCGCCCTCAGGGAATCAAAGATTTCCTCCATGAAATCTAGATCGCAGGCGTCAAACTCCATCATCGGCTCGAACCAAGCACGATCCTTCTCGAGGATCTCTTTCATGTTCACCGAAGCGATAACATCTCTTCCTGCCATATTTAGTAATCTGCAAGGACAAGAAATCAGTAGTGAACGAAAAAATATTAAATAACAATTATCATATACGATACTGAATGATCATGAAAAGTTTACCAAAGAGTTTCTGAGAGTTTTGAAAATGGGTTTGCAAGAAGGCAAGGCTTATTCTCAGAAAACTAGGGTTCGAAAATATGCAGAGTAAAAATGGCGGTTTCTAACTTTGAACGTGTTTATATATGTAAAAGAAGCTGAACAGTTAATAGATCCACGGTTCAGTTTGAAATAGCTTTTGAGATGGACGGCTAGGATTTAATGTTATAAAATAGGCAATGATCATTTTTGCCGCCTAAGTCAAAATACAGTTGTAAATAGCCAAAGAAGTAACTTGATACGACATACATTAAATGCGCCGTAGAGTTCAGCATACTTTTACATAGAATGTCGTGTATTAAATGTAAATCGTTATAATAAATGACATTTTCTAAGGCATTGAATACGAAGCTGAATCTGAGTCATAAATGCACAGAATATTTCATTGGCTACTAAATAGAAATACGCAAACCTATCAGCTGAACATCGTAGTCAGCTGATACCTCGTGTAGATGGTTGCTGAGTCTCTACGTACTGAATTTTACTCAATACTGAGAGTGAACATTCCCCCTTGCTGAATGCTCCTCTCCTGAAATCCACTTACTGACTGGAGTCAGTAGGATCCAGCAGACCTAGCTCTACTGAAAGTTCTCTGAATCTGGCTTCAGCTAGAGGCTTGGTCAGTATATCTGCCCTTTGGTGGTCAGTATGGATCTTTTCCATCCTGATATCCTTCTTTTCAACATGATCACGAATGAAGTGGTGTGTCTGATGTCCACGTGCTTGCATCTTGTGTGAATTACTGGATTCTGAGTGATTGCAATTGTACTGGTGCTGTCGCAGAAAATCGGCACTTTATTCTGAATAACATCATAGTCGCGTAGCTGATGTCTCAGCCAAAGGATTTGGGCGCAGCAACTTCCGGCAGCCATATATTCAGCTTCAGTAGTTGACGTCGCTACTGAATGCTGTTTCTTTGAAAACCATGAAATCAGCTTACTGCCAAGGAACTGACACGTTCCAGAAGTTGACTTTCGGTCAATTCTACATCCTGCATAGTCAGCATCAGAATAACCAGTTACTTCAATATTATCATCAGCTGGATACCATAAAACCATGTCAGGTGTTCCTCTGAGATAGCGGAGAATCTTCTTTGCTGAGTCCATATGACTCTGCTTAGGATTCGCCTGAAATCGATCGCAGACACCTACATCATATGTTCTGTCAGGTCGAGTAGCTGTTAGATATAATAATGAACCAATAATAACACGAAATTTAGTATGGTCTACTGATACTCCCTCTTTATCAAGATCGATTTTCATGTTCGTGTTCATTGGGATCTTGATTGGTTTGCCGGATGTGCAACCGAACTTCTTGATAAGGTCTCGAGTGTATTTGCCTTGATTGATGAACGTTGCCTTCTCAGATTGTTTGACTTGAAAGCCTAGGAAATAATTCATCTCGCCCATCATTGACATCTCGAATTTATCCTTCATCATTTTCTCAAACTGTTGACACATGATGATGTTTTTTGATCCGAAGATTATGTCATCTATGTAGAAATGCACAAGTAGGATATCGTCTTCCAGTCGAATGCTGAATAATGTGCGGTCTATTGTTCCCTTCTGAAAACCTTTCTGAAAAAGAAACTCAGACAGGGTATCGTACCAAGCCCTAGGTGGTTGTTTTAACCCGTACAGAGCCTTTCTGAGTCTGTAAACCTGATGTCCCTGTTGAAAGCCGGGAGGTTGTTCTACATTGACTTCTTCTTTCAGCACGCCGTTTAGGAACGCAGACTTCACATCCATTTGATAAACTCCGAATCTCTGATGTGTTGCGTAGGTAAGGAATAGTCTGATTGCCTCCAATCTTGCAATTGGAGCGAAAGTTTCGTCAAAATCTATCCCTTCAGCTTGACAGTAGCCTTTTGCTACGAGTCTTGCTTTGTTCCTTACTATAACGTTGTTTTCATCTCGCTTGTTCTTGAAGACCCATTTAGTTCGAATCATATGTTGATGCCGGGGTCTGTCAACAAGCTCCCATACTTCGTTTCTCGTGAACTGATTCAGCTCCTCCTGCATGGCTATGATCCAATCAGCGTCCTTAAGTGCATCCTCAACTGACTGAGGTTCTTCAGTAGACAAGAAGCAGGAATATAAAGCGCTTTCTCCCTGACAAAATCTGGATCTTGTCTTTACGCTTGCTGAAGGATCTCCATTAATTAAAACAGAAGTGTGAGCGTCCAGCCACGATCTACGATGTTTCAACTCTTCATCTGAGATTTGTTCAACACATATAGTAGGTGAGTTAGGCATTTCAGTTGTACTATTCTGAGATTGAAGCAATTTAGTTACTAGAGTTGGGTCTACTGAGTCACCAGGTTCTGGGGCATTTAGCTCAGGAACATTATTTGTTCCCCTTGAATTATTATTCTCAGTAGAGGTCTCAGTTACCACTTGGGTTTCTTCATCGACCTGAGTTACCTGGGATTGACTCTGTTTAGTAGAGTCAATCTGTTCAGCTACTTCTGCTGCTGGTTGAGATTCAGTAGACTTATCTTCAGTTTCTTCATCTGAATCATCATCTTAACACAGCTGGATCTTTTCAACTTTATCTTTTAAGCTCAGATCCTGTAACTGTTTACTGATGTCCTCAGATTCTGGTTTAGAGTTCCTGCTTCTGTCTTCAGTAGCAAACTCATTAAAAACAACATGAGAGCTTTCCTCCACGCAAAGGGTCGATAGTTAAAGACTCTGAAGGCTTTGCTGACCCGGGAGTATCCTAAGAAGACTCACTGATCTGACTTGCTATCAAAAGTCTTCAACTGATCCTTCCCATTATTGTGGATAAAGCACGAACACCCAAAAATATGGAAATAAGATAAAGAAGGCTTCCTGCTGTTCCATAATTGATATGGTGTCTTCTTATGCTGCTTTGTCAGTAGGGATCTGTTCTGAGTATAACATGCAGTGTCTGTAGCTTTTGCCCAGAATTCGGTTGGGAGTCCTGAGTCTGTGAGCAGGGTTCTTGCTGCTTCTTTGAGTATTCTATTCTTCGTTTCAGCAACCCCATTTTGTTGAGGCGTGCGCGTGGCAGACGTCTCATCCTCTATGCCTTCTGCTTTGCAGAACTCCTCCACCATAGAATTCAGGAACTCGGTTCCTCTATCTGAACGTATCTTGATGATCTTGGTGTTCTTCTCGACACTGAGCCTTTTTAGAAGCGTTGGTAACTCTGTTTTGACGTCAGACTTGCTGGCAATAAATATGACCCATGTGTAGCGCGAGTAGTCATCAATGACCACTAAATCATACTTTTTGCCTCTGATCGTCACCGGAGGGACTGACCGAATAAATCCATATGTAGCAGCTGAAGGATTCCATCAGTGGAAGGAGATGGAACATGAGGATTTTGATTCCTTGTTTGCTTTCCCTTCAGACATGCTTCACACTGAGTGTCTTTGCTGAAAACTTCATTCGGCAGTCCTCTTGCTAGAGTGTTTCTAGCTAGTTTGTTGAGCGTCTTGAAGTTGAGATGGTTGAGTCTTCTATGCCAGAGCCACCCCGTTCTGTTGTCGTTCTTTGCCAACAAACAAGCTTCAGGTTCAGCTGAGTTCCAGTTAGCTACGTAGATATTTTTTTTGCGCGAACTCGACAACACTGCTTTCCCTGTAGATTTATCAATTACATCACAGAAACAAGCGTAAAAAATCACTCTATTCGAGTTATCAATAAATTGACTAACAGAGAGAAGATTATGCTGAAGTCCTTCAACATATGATACTCTTGGAACTGTTGCGGTTCCAATGCTGAGTGTTCCATAGCCTCTGGTATAGTCTTTTGCGTTGTCTCCAAACTCGATTCGGGGTCATTCTTCAGTAGTATAATTCTTTACTAGGTCCTTTTGCTATGTCATATGTCTTGACCATCCGATGTCCACATACCAAGGGTCCTTGTACACCTGCAAAACAGAATTATATTTAAGTACCCTTTATTTTTGATTTTGGGTCCTTAGATGTTAGTTTTGGAAACCCAGATCTGTCTTACGACCCTGGTGGTCTCAGACAGTTTCTTCCCATTCTGATCAACATATTTGACCACTAGACTGGTCGATGCTGACTTCTGAGGCTTCACAAATTCAGGAGTCCTGATCTTCTGAGTAGGTGGACTGCTGACCTTTGCCTTCTGCACGGCTTTCTTTTTCTTCTTCTGACTCTTAGGTCCTCTTCTGACTATAGGATCATAGTAATATGACCCATACTGACCTGGATGTGTCAGCTGCGGAGGTCCATATTGATGAGCCCACTTTGCTTTGCTGGTTCCCCCTTGACTGAACTGGGGTGATTTGGTACTGATCTTCTTGTCAGAATGCTGATAGCTGGGATGAGGTGCCTTCATCTTTTGTTTTTTCTTGGCTAGGGGGTTAAGAATCTCGGCGTTGATGGTCTCCCCTTGAACAAATCTATCGCTAGCCAGTTTTCTGAGTGTACGGGGGCAGATGAGGAGGCTCCATGGCTGAATCCATGTCCCTCCTTACAATTCTTAGTCTTGTTGCTTGCTAGCATCGCCTCAAGCTTCTTTTCAGTGCCCATGTATCGCTCTGTCATCATGTTCCTCCAGACATCATCACTTTTCTTCAGCAGCTCATGCTCGGTCTAAAGTCCTGACAATTCTTGCTTCAGTAGACTCAGTTCAGTATCTTTCTGAGTCAAGACATTGGTCAGTACTGAGATCTGATTTTCTTGATGCTAAGACTTAGCCATCAGAGAGTTTATCTGACTCAGTAGCAACTTGACTCTCCTGAGAAAGTCTCTGATTCTCCACTTTCAGGGTATCCAACTCCTGAAACTGAGTTGCAAACTCATCTGAATCTGCTCGTTGAGTAGTTCTTCATATGCGATCGTGACGTCCAGATTCTCATCTGCACCTGAAATAGTATCGTATGTGCAGTGTGAAGAGGAGTTAAGTGGAGCGTGAGAGTTTACCTCATCCTCTTCTCCTGCCATGAGACACTTTTTAGTGTCTTCTTCAAGGTCTACGGCCATGAATGCCGCTTCATCGTCGGATGAATCTACGAAGGAGTCCACTTCATCTGAGTCGTCTGAGAGTTCACCGGCAATATATGCTTGTCGTTTCTTGATGAACTTCTCCCTTCGAGCTTTGCGTGCTGCTCTCTCAACAGTGTTGATCAGGACAGTCATATTGATAATGTCCAGGCTTCTTGTAGTTGTAGCAGGTAGTGACTCTCTCTTCTTTGCTCTCGCTGTCTTTCGACTGAGTTGAGACCTCCTGTTTCCAGCATTCAGAAGTATGTGAGTCAGGAGTGCGCTTAGGTGTATATTCTGTCTTACCCTTGGAGCCTCTGATGACTCTTGAGAGCTTTCTGCGCCTCTCCTTCTCCTTTTGATACTTCACGGCATGCAGCGCGCACTTTTTATGTTCAGCCTTGCTAGAGGTTGGAGTTGTTGTGCTGACTGATGCTTTGAAGGCCTGGTCGATTTGGGTGTCAGCATCTGCTCGCTGCTTCCTTTGAGGTAGACCAAACTCGAACTCCTCAGCTTTATGTTCTGAAAAGATATGGTCAGGAGTAACAATATCTAAATCAGAATGTCGCAATAAAGTAGCGAAGGGAGTCCAATGACTGTCTGGCAGTGCCCTCAAAATCTTGAGATTCATCTCTCGGTTGGAGACCGTCTTTCCCAGCCCGTTGATAGAATTCATCAGATCCGTGAATCTGACGTTGAGATCTTCAATGGAGTCACCAGGCATGAGAGACAGTCTCTCCAGCTTCTGAAGTTCCAGCGCCAGCTTGTTCGCTTTGATCTTCTGAGTCCCCCGAATCAGTAGCGCTAGAGCATCCCAGAGTTCATTCGCGGACTTGCAATTCTGAACTCCAAGATAAGAATCGCTCAGAGTGGTCAGTATGGCGTTTCTGGCGACCCGGTCTAAGTATTGAAGCTTCTTCTCCTCAGGGGTGAAGAGACTTCTGTCTTTAGGGATCTTCTTCCCGGTCACCATTCCTCCTCCTTGTGCTGGGTCCTGAGTTACGACACTATCAACCATTGGAACGATAGGTCCGTCCTCCAGTACCTCTGTCATTCTGTCGTGGAGGGAAGTCAGATGTGCCTCCATTCTGACCCGCCATACTCCATAGTTCTCTACTGAGAACATGGGTACCATCCTCATTCCTGACATATCAGACATGGTAGATAGTGATATGAATGAAGAATGATATGCAGTGAAAACGTTTTCTGGATCCGTTCAAGTAGACCAGTTTTAGAATAACAAGAGTCTTAGAGAACTCCTGCTCTGATACCAATTGTTGGTCCCGAGAATAGACGTTCAGGTGTAGAGGAGGGGGGGGGTGAATACACCTGAAAACTGATTTCTCAACTTTAAATGCGAACAGTCCTTTTCAGGAGAGTGTCGTACTGAACAAGTTTAGTAGACCAAAAAAGCTGTTCTGGATCGCGTGGCAGAGTGACTAACTTCACTGAGGTCTGCTAGCTGACTGGAGTCAGAATTCAGTACCGTTTAGCTGAAGTTCAGTAGTGCGGAAAAGTGTAGGTCTAAATTCAGTTTAGAAAACCTTTTTAATAAAACAGTTGCAGTATGTTAGTGCAATCGATTAAGCTTGCTGAAACTCAGTTGAATGATCTTAGAAAATACTTTCAGTATGAACAGTAATCAATGCAACATTAAAAATAACACACAGAACACAGGCGATTTTTAAAGTCGGATCCAACAATCCTACGTCCACTGTCCCAAAAGATCAGGAGGCTATGTATTATACTGAGATAGTCTCAGTTGGTTTGTACGCTGGACAAACACTGGCCTTAGTGATTATAATGAGCAAGTCTCAGTTTACAGGGTATCAAACTTAGTGTTTGAAAAACTCTCCAACTATGAAGGAGTCCTTTACAATAAGGATCAGTTTAAATATGAACTCCTTCGTCCAAGCTACGGATATGATCTGCTGAGCTTAGGTTAGAGGGATAGGGAACGAGAAGGTGGCTTCTAGAGCGATGAACGGTTAAGTAAAGACTTAAGTTCGTGTTCAGTCGCTTGGATACTAGAGGCTTTATAGCTCTAGTTCAGCTTGGTTCCCTATGAGCGAGTATGTCGTCTTTCACTGGAGATTACTCTTTGAACTTCTTGCGGAAGACTTAAAACGTTTTGAGTTGCTCGTGAATGCTCGTGTGTTCGGTTTTTGTCGTAGGTGTCGTGAGCTTCAATTTGAATTGTATCCCTCTATTTATAGAGTAGAGGCAAGGATAGATCCATTGGAGACGACGATCCTTGTGTCTCTCTCTTTTGGGTAGCTAACGACTCTTTCAAAGTATGGTTGCAGTGTCCTTTCCCTCCATTTCTGGAAAGTTGCTGACTTGCAGCTTTAATCAGAATATGGACAGCTGGCTGCTTGTCATTGGTCGAGGATAAAGAAAGTAGGTGAGACAGAACAGACTTCAAGGTAGACCTGAAGCTGACTTCTCTCTTCCTCGTATTACTCTACTGATTTAGACTTAGTAAATTCTGACAGTTTGGAGGACTGTCTAGCCGTTGCTGAGTCTGATCTAAATTTTGTAGCATGCTCCTGCTGAGTCGGCTCTACTGAAGATCAGCTCCGAGTTCAGTGAACTACTCCTGCTGAGTTCAGTTCCACTGACTCCTTTCAGTATACTGCTCCTGCTGAGCCTAGTATCACTGAGTCTTCTTCTTCTGGTACTAAGACTGGTAATCTACTGAGCGCCTGAACCAAATGAAGAGTGTCTACTGAGTTTGAAACCTCAGAGACAAAACAGAACATATTAAAATTGAATTGTTCATCAGTCAAAGTAGGGTTTTGGGATCTTCAAATCTTCAGCAAATATTCAGAGCACTGGGTTACTGAGTTATCTCTCAACCGATTGTGAGAAGACTGAATCATCTCTCAACAACAACCCAAGGCGTCATATGCACGAAGGAGATAGAAGAGGAAGTGGAGACTACTGCTCGTCGCAGTAATCTGGATCTTATGACGACAGAAGTTCTCATCCCCATCCAGCAACACAGAGAAAGAATCTAAAAATCCTACGGATTGGAGGCTCCTGCTACTAAGTCTGTTGATTTCAAGGCGAAGATCGAGAAGTTCAGACGCTAGTAGTTCTCTTTTTTTATATCTTCTGATGTTTAGCATCGACTGATGTAATCTCTGACTTATCTATAATATCAGTTTTTGCTTGGCCAGACAACTACACATTGTCTTATGGCTGTGTTTTTATTGTTTATCACACAGATTACCTAAGTGATCTGACACACACTCACATAACCTGTCTTTCTTCTAATATGCCTATCTTTTATCTGCTGATAACCTTCCTATCACTGCTTAGTTTTTACTGAATTCTCTTGGGTTAGTAGTTTAGTAGTTAGTGGTTTTGGCATCATCAATTAGGGGGAAATTGTTGGGTTATGAGTCAGTGATCGTTTAGATCATTGCTAAGGGGGTACTTTGAACTATCGTCAGTAGTTCATGTATTTAGGACTTAGGACTTATTGTTGTATCTCGGTAATGAGGGAAATTGTAGTGATTTATTGCTATAGAATTGAAGATCCCAAAACCTGTCTTGTACCCTTAGTGTGTTGTCTTTCGGACTTGATGATGTAATAGGATAGACCATTCTTATTTTCGTTATCTGTTTTGTCTAAGTCTTGTAAGGGGTATTTGTAGGTCTGAACTTCAGTAGGAAGTTAAATTCCAGAACCCTATGTCATCAGTTTGTAAGAGCTCAGTACCTTTAGAGTTACCAGCTGACTGTTCTCAGTAGAAGACTTCTATTAGCCGACTCAGATGAAGAAGTTAGTATGATCGATCTGTATCTACTGTATCCGACAAGAAACAACTGTCCGACTATTACTGTCATTCGAAAGTCAGTAATGTATCATACGAGGATAAGTGTGAGTCAACTTAGATGAAGACTGATGTCTGACAAGTCTCACCTACCACAAACCTCGACCAATGTTGGTCCCGAGAGTAGACGAGTCTTCAGGTGTGGAATACACCTGAGTCAAAGTTCAGCAACGAGCGCGACAGTCAGTACTGCTGAATCAGTACTGCTGAACGTGCGGGCAGAGAATCCTTCTATTTAGTACGGTCTACTGAATTCAGTCAGTAGAACAGTAGTTCAGTATCAGGTTTCGAGTGCGGAAGAGTAGGCCCAAAAGAATATTCGTCTAAGTCTGAGAACACCGTTTTTATGCTATTTGATTTAAAGTCATTTTATGCAAGTGAACAATTAAGCAGAGCGACAATAAATCAACACAGAGTTTTTAAAGTGGTTCGGATATCAAACGATCCTACGTCCACTTTCCCGAAAGATCAGGAGGCTATTTATTATACTGAGTTAGTCTCAGTCAGCTTGTACACAGGACAAACTGCGGCTTGGGGATTATATTGAGCAAGTCCCAGTTTACACGGTTATCAAACTAAAGTGTTTGACAAACTCTCCAACTATGAAGGAGTCCTTTTACAATAAGGAACAAGTTCAAATATGAACTCCTTCGTCTAAGCTATGGATATTACAATAAGATCAGCTTAGATTAGAGAAGGGGAACGAGATAGAACTCTAGAGAGAAGAACTATAAGAATATATCTATGAAAGATTAAGTTCTTCTCTGGATATGGCTTGAATCTTCTAGAGTGTTTGTTTGGTTGAGCTCGGTTCCTTGGATGTGTCCATCATCGTCATGATCGACCTCCCATCCTTTTTCTTCTCTCCCTTCTCTATTTATAGAGGTGACCTAGGTATATGTCCGTTGGAGAGGACGATGCCACGTGTCACTCTATGGGGTAGCAAACGGCTTTATTTGAATTCTGTAGAGTCCACTATCTTTAATGAAGGTGGTTGACTTGTAGCTTTATGTCGGAGACTCTGCCAGCTGGCTGCTTGTCATTGGTCGAGGTACAGAGAGTGGTTGAGATCTATTCAGACTTCAAGGTGATACTGAAGCTGACTTCTCAGATGTACGACCTCGGACAACTCTACAGAATTGTTCTTCTGAAGTCTATGGTCAGTTAAAATAACTGACCGACCGTTACTGAGTCTGATCTTGATTCAGTAGATAACTTCTGCTGAGTCTGCTCTTGATTCAGTAGATAACTTCTGCTGAGTCTGCTCTTACTGAAGATCAACTCTGAGTACAGTGAACTACTCCTGCTGAGTTCAGTTCGGCGACTCCTTTCGATATCTTGCTCCTGCTGAGTCCGGTATTTACTCGAGTCTTCTCTCGAATGCACAATTGTTGAACTTTAGCTAGTCTACTGAGTTCCTAACACGGTGAACTCAGTTAAGCTATAACAATATCGAAAGCTCATCATCCAGCTAGGGTTTTGGGATCTTCAAATCTATCATAGTGAACCTAATTCCCAACAACCAATGAGAAGCAACCTAAGCCTTACCTGCTCTGACACTAAAGCTGCTCTCATGTACAGTGACCAACCACTCTGCGATGCTTATTCGAAACTTATGATCATTTTCCTTGGAAGTTTGTGACACGTGGCATCGTCTTCTCCAACGGACAAATTCCTGGGTTACGACTATAAATAGAGAAGCATTTCCGAGCTCAACGCATGGGACATAGAAAGGGAATACACGCTCACAGCTTTCAAACTCTCTAGCGCATTCACGTCGATCTAGCGAAGAACTTGCTTAGTTGAAGATCTGTAGTTCTTCTCTCTATAGATTCTTTAGTTCCCTCTTCTCTATCTAAGCTCAAATGTTACATCCATAGCTTAGAACCTTCGAAGGAGTTCACTTTCTGTGAATCGTTCTTATTGTAAGAACTCCTTCATTTGTTGGAGAAAATCCCCTCCCCTTCAAACTTTGGTTTGATTTGTAAAGTCGCTAAGGACTATAACTTAGAAGGGTCTATCCAGCGCATAGATTCCTTGCTGAGGCTTGCTCAGATTAATCAACAAAAACTCATGTTCAGCAGGACCGTGGACGTAGGATCTTGCGTATCCGAACTAAGTTAAAAATCGCTTATGTTATTTATTATTTTATTGCATTGTTCTCAAACCTATTTACAAACTCATACTTTGCATAAAACATATTTAAAAGTGCACCAGCCAAAACAAGTTTGGTTTGCGAAAACACGTTTTCAAATCGAGACGAAGTCTATCAGGCCCCACACTTATCCGTACTAAACTCTCCGACTGAGATCTCAATACTGACAAAAGTCAGTAGGACAGAATCAGTAGTTAAGGCACTCTGACCCACGATCAGAACGTTACTACTTGACACTACTCATCAGTTGCACTCTACAACTCAGCTGTCCTTCGCGTTTGAGGAAAAACTTGTAATCAGGTGTGTTCACCCCCCCCCCTCTACACCTGATACTCGTCTCCGGACCAACACCTTTAAAGATCTTTCTCAGGTGCGGGAGGTGCTGAGCCCTCAACTGGAAAATTATCAAGATATGAAGTCACCTCAGCAACCGCTTGCTCAGTTGCTCCTTCAGCTGCTGGCACTATAGCCTTCTCAACTGTTGAGCTCGGTCCGCCCTAATGTTGATCTGCAGCTATCAAGATAGATCTAAGCTGAGCTGATCTCGACCCTTCCCCCTTTTTGGCATCATCAAGGAGGGTGGCCAGGGCTGTGACCTTCTTGGTCAATTCTGCTACAGAATCTTTGACATATGTTATTCCAGTAGCAATATCTGTCGCTACATCAGTGTAAGACTCCCTCCGTTTGTCATGATCATGATCAATGGCCTTCAGTAGAGCATCTTTAGACTTATCAAACTTGGTGAGGTAGTCTTGCACGACAGCTGACGCATTCTGCTCTATCGTCTGGCAGGAGGTATGCTGCTGAGTCAGTGCTTGGATACACTGTCAGCTGTGAAGGCATACCGCTCCTCCACTGCTTTCTGAACACAATCTGTTACAGCCGCTACTTCCCGATGGAAGGTTTTGGCTTGCCACTGTAAAAGATTTTCAAACTGAGCGTTCAAGTTGGTTTTTTGAGCTGCAAGTGCCTTCACGAGGATCTCATCAACGTTTACAGAAGTTGGCGCGCTGATCCTCTGCACTTCAGCTGTTAGGTTGGTCAGCGACTTGGTCTGTACCTCCGTGAACCTACTCCACTTCTGGTTCACATCATCGGCAAGGTTCCTATTCTTGTGAGTCTGTCGCTTGATAACCTTGTTGATGGACTCCATTGATATGTCTTTGATATCAGCAGACTGATATCGACGCTTCAGTTGCTGCTGGTGCTGAGTCGAAGACGAAGTCTGAATGATTGGGCCAGATGTGGATGGCGGTTGTGGCTGATCATTCTTGGGTGTGTTGCCTTCAGTAAATCCACCCATGTTTGCATCTTTAAGGGGTTGCGGCTTATCATCACGAGGAGGTGATGGAGGGGGAGAAGGAGGAGGCTGAGTGGATCAGGGCTCAGCTCCTTGAGTTCGGTCACGGAGCAGCATCAACATGTCTGCTCTAAGATCCACCAATGAGGCAATATATGTTGGCTCCTCATAGCCTATTTCCTCCCTGAGTGTCTGCTCTTCCTCCAGCAGAGTGGATAGGGACCTGACCTGAATGGTCTGCTGGAGTAGATCCCACTCTAAGAAGCAGATTCGCATTTGAATCCTAGCGCGGATCGCTATATCCACGAGATCAGGATGAGATGTGATCTCTAGAATCTCAGCAGCTACCTCGTCTGTCGCCTTCAGATGGGCATTGAGTACTGAGAGTTGTACTGAGGAAACCTCAGCGGTTTGAGTATCAATTGGAATATCCGACTGAGTTTCCTTGGTGAAGACGGTCTAAACTTTGTCTCGTATGGTGATGTCATGCTTCCCTGACCCAGAATCCTCTATAGAGATAGGAGAGGAGGGTGGTACATCGGAGATAGGTTTCTTCAGAGTCTTCGACCTCTTCGCCTGTATGGGAACGGGGGACTTAATGGTTTACAATAGATGCTTAGCAGCAGGTCCCTTCCCTATAGACTTCTCATCTGATGCGGCAGTGGTGAACTTCATCAGCTTAATGTCAAAATAAAAAGCATTGGCGAAAGAAACGTTTCTGGGAAGGTCGTCTTCGATCAAAACCGACACCTTTGTCCCATACAACAATTTCCCTTTAGGGATCAACTGCATCCCTTCCTCAGCGTCAACATAGAGCTTTGAGCTCAGCCCGGAAAAATGCATTCTAGTTAACTTTCGCAGGGTCAACTATAGCCATCATCAGTTGGACGCGGATTCTGCTGAGTTAGTCGTACGAGCCGGATGAACTTGTAAGAATGTGGTTGACCTCGTACGCCAACCCTCTATACTCAGGCAGCAACTGATTCTTCAGAAATGCTGCCTTGAATACACAGTTCGAAAGAGCACTGAACCGGCAGAGATACTGATCGATCTCCGATTCCTTATATCTTGCAGCAGGTGACCCTTCGTCGACCAAACCAAAAATATCATGGAGACACTTGGAGATGTCCATCTAAGAAGCCCTATCCTCCCATTGATTGGAGAGGACCTCTCTCTTCATAATGATTGTAGAAATGTCATTGGAATCGTCGTATTTATGGTAGTTTAGGAAGAACTCCGCAACTTGGCGAAGGAGGAAGTGACGCAGAGCACGTGACAGGATCGGAAGAAGGCTCGACATCTCCAGAGTGTCGAACACGGGCGTCATGTAGTCCACCCCGTAAGTTCTGCAGACTGAACTGGCTTAAATCAAACGCGCTTCCCCGAAAGAATACCCTCCATATCGATGGGAATAGCCACGTCTGTGATGCGTACAAATGCCATTCTATAACTGAGATCTACAAAAATAAGGATTAGTACCCGAGAAACAGAGTTAGTAGCAGATTCAGTATTAAGAGTTGCTTACCGAAGAAAATATGTAGAAAATCAATAGAAATCTAAGTGCAAGTATGAGAGTAAATGCATAGCACGGATTCTTCGTTAATGGCAGATAAAGTAGGGCAGTTTTAGAGATGAGTAAATATATATACTCAGATTTGAACCTAAGGCGGTTTTAGCTTACGGATGAGATTAATCAGGTTGAAAACAGTGAACGGCTCAGATTGAATGTTATAATAGGTTATGGTTAATGTGCTGCCTATAATCTTGCCTACTTATCTCTAACACCTAAGTGGTAAGGTGATATGATATGCATTTAATGCGCCGCAATCAGGTTTATGGAATGTCATGAGTTTAATAAAAACGACATGCTTTAATGCAATACGATGAACATTAAAGGCGAGAAATAAATGCTATGACATGTTAAATCACCAAAAGATGAATTTAATACTCATAACCTGTCAGCTGAACATCGTAGTCAGCTGATACCACGTTTGACGAATGTTGAGTATTCCGCTGTACTGAACATAGGTTCCCCCTTACTCAGTACTTCTCAGATCATCTACTGAATCGTATCAGTAGGATCCAAAAGACCTAGTTCTACTGAGAAATCATTGAATCTGGTCTCAACTAGAGGTTTGGTCAGGATATCAGCTCTTTGCTTATCAGTGTGGATCTTTTCCATTCTGATATCCTTTTTCTCGACATGATCTCTGATGAAGTGATGACGAATATCCACGTGCTTGCATCTTGTATGTATAACTTGATTCTGAGTGATTGCAATAGCACTAGTACTGTCGCAGTAGATCAACACTTCATCTTGATGAATGTCGTAGTCTCTCAGATGTTGTTGAAGCCACAGTATCTGTACGTAACAGCTTCCGGTAGCCATATATTCAACTTCAGTAATAGACGTTGCTACTGAATGCTGTTTATATGAGAACCACGATATGAGCTTGCTACCGAGGAACTGAAAAAGTTCCTGAGGTTGACTTTCTGTCGATTTGGCACCTGCATAGTCAGCATCAGAATAACCCGTTAGTTCAAGGTCATCATCAGCTGGATACCATAATCCAACATCAGGTGTTCCCTTCAGATAACGAAGAATTCTCTTCGCTGAATCGATATGATCTTCTTGGGATTCGCCTGAAATCGCGCGCATACACCTAGAGCATAAGTTATGTCAAGTCTGCTGCCTGTAAGATATAAGAAAGAACCAATAATAACACGATAGTCAGTTGAGTTAATAGATACTTCATCTTTGTCAAGATCAATCTTGAGATTTGTGTTCATGGGTATCTTGACTGACTTGTTGGATTCGTAGCCGAACTTCTTGATGAGATCTCTAGTATATTTTGCTTGATATATGAATATTCCCTTCTTTGATTGTTTAACCTGAAGTCCAAGGAAATAATTCATCTCTCCCATCATCGACATTTCAAACTTTTCTGTCATCATCTGCTCAAATTTCTGACACATTGTTAGATTCTTTGATCCAAGGATGATGTCGCCAACGTAGATCTGCACCAGTTGAATGTCTTCACCTGACTTGATACTGAATAGGGTGCAATCCACTGTTCCTTTCTGAAAACCTTTCTGAAGTAGAAAGTCTGAGAGGGTATCGTACCAAGCCCTGGGTGCTTGTTTAACCCGTACAAAGCTTTCTTAAGTCTGTAAACTTGATGTCCCTGCTGAAAGTCGGGAGGTTGTTCAACATAGACTTCTTCCTTTAGTACGCTGTTTAGGAAAGCTGACATCACATCCATCTGATAAACTGTGAACTGCTGATGTGTTGCATAAGCTAGCAATAGACGGATAGCTTCCAATATTGCAACTGGGGCGAATGTTTTGTCAAAATCTATAACTTCTGACTGACAATATCCTTTGGCAACAAGTCGAGCTTTTTTCCTGATGATGACGTTGTTTTCATCACGCTTGTTCTTGAAGACCCACTTCATTCCTATTACGTGTTGGTCTCTAAGTCTATCAACAAGCTCCCATACGTCTTTTCGCGTGAATTGGTTCAGCTCTTCTTGTATGGCGGTGATCCAGTCAGCATCATTCAGCACGTCCTCAATTGTCTAAGGTTCTTCAGTTGACAAGAAGCATGAATACAAGACACTTTCTCCTTGACATAATTTGGATCTTGTCTTGACGCAAGCTGAAGGATCTCTTATGATAAAATCTGAAGAGTGAGCATCTAGCCATGAACGACGATGTCTTGTTACTTCATCAGGAATTGTTTCAGTACAAATAGTAGGAGTATTAGGAATTTCAGTATTACGGTTCTGTGTCTGAAGAAATTCAGTAACAAGGGTTTGATCTACTGAGTCACTAGGTTCAGAGGCATTCAGCTCAGGAACATTAGTAGTTCCCCCTGAGTTGTTATTCTCAGTAGAGGTCTCAGTTACCATATCGGTTTCCTCATCGACCATAATTACCTGGGATTGATTCTATTTGTTAGAATCAATCTCCTCAGCTACATTGCCTGTTGTTGGGTGCTGAAGATCATCATCTGAATCATTATCCCAACATTGCTGGATCTTTTCAGTATTGTCTTTTAAGCTTAGATCCTGTAGCTTGCTTCTGATCTCTTCAACTTCTGGCTGAGAGGTTGACTTCCTATACTCATAAATAAACTCATTAAGTACAACACGAGGGCTTTCCTCCACGCAAAGGGTCCGGTAGTTAAAGACCCTGAAAGTTTTGCTGACCCTGGAGTATACGAAGAAGACTCCTTGGTCTGACTTACTTTCAAAGACATTTAACTGGTCCTTTCCATTATTGTGGATAAAGCACGAACAACGTAAGATATGGAAATGCGTAATAGAAGGAATTCTCCCTTTCCACCGCTCATAAGGCGTCTTCATGTACATCTGAGTCAGTAGAGACCGGTTCTAAGTGTAACAGGCAGTGTCAGTAGCTTCTGCCCAGAACTTTAGTGGAAGACCTGAGTCTGCGAGTAGCGTCCTTGCTGTTTCTTTCAGTGTTCTGTTCTTTCTTTCAGCAAGTCCGTTCTGCTGAGGCGTGCGTGCTGCTAATGTTTTGCTTTCAATGCCTTCATGCTCACAGAATTCTCTTACCAGTAAGTTCAGAAACTCAGTTCCACGATCTGAGCATATCCTCTGAATCTTGATATCCTTTTCGACGCTCAGCCGCTTCAGTAGTTTCGGCAGCTCAACTTTAACGTCAGACTTGTTGGCAATGAATATCTCCCAAGTATATCTCGAATAGTCATCAACGACCACAAGAGCATACTTCTTTCCTCTGATCGTCACTGGATTGACTGGCCCAAATAAATCTATGTGCATCAGCTGAAGGATTCCATCAGTGGAAGGTAACAGAATAGGCGGATTACTTGACTTTCTTTACTTCCCCTTCAGACATGCTGCACAATTCTTGTGTCTCTTGAATACTTCGTTGGGAAGTCATTTGACTTTAGTGTCGAGAGCTAGCTTGTTCATTGTTTTGAAGTTCAGATGACTCAGTCGTCTATGCCACAACCATGTTATTTTGTCATCTGATCTTGTGTGTGCTAGCAGGCAAGCTTCAGGTTCAACGGTATTCCATTCAGCATAATATATGTTTCTTTACCGTGACCCTGATATCAAGAACATCACAAAAATATAGGTCAAAAGTCACTTTATTGGAGTTATCCCATAATTGACTGACAGAAATGAGATTATGTTGAAGTCCTTCAACATAAGATACCCTAGGAACTATTGCAGTTCCTATTTTCTGTGTTCCGTATCCCCTTGTGTAGCCTTTGGAGTTGTCACCGAACTCAATTCTGGCTCCATCTTGCTGAACATAGTCGATCAGTAGGCTCTTCTGATGTGACATGTGTCTTGAACATCCATTGTCGACAATCCAAGGGTCCTGTTGCACCTGCAAAACAAAAATAGATTCAGGCACCCTTTGGGTTCAGCTTAGGTCCTTAATGGTTAGATTTGAGGATCTAAACTTGTCTGACAGCCCTGGTGGCTTCAGACTTCATCTTGCCCTTGTTGTCAGTAGTCTGCTCCACTGAACTTGGAGTAGCTGACTTTTTAGACTGTTGTGGTTCAGCTTTCTTCTTCTTCTTCTGAACCTTAGGGCCTTTGACTCTTGGCTCATAGTAATATGATCCGTACTGAGCTGGGTGAGTTATTAGCTGGTGGCCATACTGTTTAGCCCACCTGACCTTCTTGGTTGCCCCTGAGTTTGACCTTGGAGTCTTGGGGCTTGAACCATGGGTCACTTTCCTCTTGCTGGACTGAGGTGCTTGTATCTTCTGCTTATTCTTTGTCTGAGGGGATGTAAATTCAGCATGTTGTGTTACCCCCTGGACAAACCTATCAGTCAGCTTGTTGGAGCTCTTCTGTCCTGAAGTGGAGGCTTCACAGGTGTAGCCAAGTCCTTCTTTGTTGACATGTGGTCTCTGTTCTCGTAGAAGCTTCTCCAACTTCTCCTTTGCTCCAATGTATTGCTCTGTCATCAAGGTTCTCCACACCTCATTACTCTTCCTTAGGGCTTCATGTTCAGATTTGGTATGTGCGAGAGTTTCCTTGAGATTAGCAATTTCAATCTCTTTCTCAGAGATGTCTTTGGTCAGCACTGAGATCTGTGCTTCTTGATCATGAGACTTAGTCATCAGATTAATCTCTTCCTTCAGTCTCTGAACAAGTCCTTCAGACTCAGTAGAGTCCTGACTTCTGCTTGAAAGTCTCTAATTTTCTGCTTTCAGGATTTCCATCTCCTAAATAGTCTTGCTGAACTGCTGGCTCATCTGAATTTGCTCTTCCAGCAAATCTTTATATGCAAGAACCACATCTAGCGGTTGTCCTGCCATCAGACACAATTCAGCGTGTGTGCCAGGTGAAGAGGGGCATATAATGAGTTCAGAATTTACCTCAGCCTCTTCTCTGGCCATCAGACATAGTTTAGCGTCTTCAGTCTCAATTGCAATGAATGCGGCATCGTCATCAGATGATTCCATGAACAACTCTACATCTTTTTCACGAACTTGTCGCGTCTGGCTTGCCTTTCAGCTCTTTCTGCAGCTGAGAGTTTAGGACATTCGTATTGGTAGTGTCCTGGTTTCTTGCAGTTGTAGTATACTGAGGTTCTGCCTTCCCTTCTGGATGAATGTTTTTGTTCCACGGGGGCAACTTCAGTATTCCTGCATTCAGGTAGAGATTTAGATTCACTATTCGTGCGATGATTATCTCTCTTACCTTGAAACTTCTAGGAAACTTTTTTCATCTTCCGTCTGAACAAGTCTTTCTCCTCTGGTATTTCACCGCGAGGAGAGAATACTTCTCAGCCAAGTTATCAACAGTGGGTATAGTCACTGAACTTCTAGCTAACTAGCTTGTTGCTGAGGGACTTGCTCCGGGAGTGCGAGCTGATGCCTTATAAGCATGATCTATTGACACTTCAGCTTCAGCACCGGGGATGTGTGGAAGGTTGAACTCGAACTCCTCTAATTTAAGCTCTGAAAATATATAGTTAGGAGTATCAAAATTCAAATCAGTTCTCCTCATACACGTAGCAAAGGAATATCACTTGGGCCTGCTAAGAGCCCGTAGAATTTTGGTGTTGGTCTCCCTATTACTGAATGTCTTCTCCAGTCCGTTGATGATGTTGATCTGATTTGTAAATCGAGCGCTGAAATCATCTATCGACTCCCTTGGAAGCATAGAGAATGCCTCGAGTTTCTGCAGGTCCAACTCTAGTTTGTTTTCTTTAATCTGTGGAGTTCCTTAGCTCAGCACTGCGAGAGCATCCCATAGCTCCTTAGCTGTCTTGCAGTCATGCACCCTCCCGAGATAAGAGTCACTGAGTGTCATCAATATAGCATTGCAAGCGACTCGGTTGAGGTTGTGCAGTTTCTTCTCTTCAGGAGTGAAGAGGCTTTTGTCCTTCGCGACTTTAGGTCCAATTCTGGCACCGCCTGCTCCGTCTAGAATGAGTTTGACTGAGTCGACCATCGGAACAATGGGGCCTTTCTCCAAAACATCGATCATGCTATCGTTCAGCGAAGTCAAATGTGCCTCCATCCTTACTCGCCATATTGCATAATTTTAAGTAGAGAACATTGGCATGGTCCTTATACCTGAAATATCAGCCATTGAAAAATACAAGGTATAGGATGCAATGAAGAAATGTAAGATGCAGAGAAAATGAGTTTTCTAGGATCTTTGTTCGGGATAGGCCAGTTTTAGAGAACAATGATCAGTTAAGAACACTGTGCTGTGATACCAATTGTTGGTCCTGAGACGTGGTTCAGGTGTGTGTGTGGGGGGGGGGGAATACACCTGAATACAAATTTCTTTCTAAAACGCGAAGTCAGCTCTAGCTGAGTTTGCTACTGAACTGAGTCAGAGCCAAATATGCTTCAGATCGCGTGGGTAGAAAATCTTCTACTGAGTTCAGCTCTTCTGACTTTTGTCAATCGAACAGTCGTTCACTATTAGAGTGTGTGCGGAAGTGTAGGCCCTATGAAACGTCTCGGTTAGAAAACACCAGTTTTTATGCTGAGTTTTATAAAGTACGATTTGTATGCAGTATGATCAGTTAAAGAAAACAGCAAATCAACACAGCAATTTTTAAAGTGGTTTGGACACACTGGGTCCTACGTCCACTGTCCTGACCAATGCAGGATACTTGATATATTTATACTGAGCAAGTCTCAGTTGGTCTGTTCACTGGACAGACGCGAACCTTGAAGTTTATACTGAGCAAGTTCTCAGTGATCTGTGCTCGGGACAGATTCTCTACTTATAGTCGTAGTGACTTTTACAAGGGTTCACACTTGAAAAGTTTTAGTCATCTCCAACTAAGAGCACTACAAGAAATTCACCGTACACCGACGGAAAATTCCGTCGGTAAACCCCTTAATTCCGTCGGTAAAAATGTTACCGACGGAAGAAATGCGTCGGGTCAGGCTTTGTCGGTAAATATTGCCGACGGAATAGTCCGTCGGCAATTATTGCCGACGGAATGCCGACGGAAAATAACCGTCGGAAGTTTGTCCCCGAATATTCTGTCGAGGACGAAATTTTTAAATAAATTTTTTGGTTTTTTTACCGACGGATTATTCCGTCGGTAATTTAAAATAATTTTTTAAATAATTCATTTGTTTTTTTACCGACGGAAGTTTCCGTCGGTAAAGTTAAAATAAATTTTCAAATAAATTTTACGATTTTTTTACCGACGGAATTTTCCGTCGGTAAATTTTAATTAAATTTTACGATTAAATTTATGTTTATTTACCGACGGAAATATCCGTCGGTAAAACGTCGGTAGAATTTTTTTTTTTTAAAATAAATTTTTTTGTTTTTTGTACCAAGTTATCGACAACCTGCAATTTTTAACCAACCAACACATCATATACAATTAACCAACCAAGACATCACATATAACGATTCAAATCAACTCAAAAAGCAAACCGAAATATAAATATATAAATCCTAAAATCAAAATATTCAAGTATATATACATAAACCATAAATAAATCAATCATAAAGAGGTGGGGGGGAGGGGACCGATCGCGCCGTCGTCCGGAGGTCGTCGTCGGCTAGAGGAGCCCATCATCTCCATAAGCCGGGTCATCTGCGCATTCATAAATGCGACACGCTCCTTGAGGCTCCTCCCTAGCCGCCGACTCCTCCTCCAGTCGGCGCATGATCTCGGCATTACTCTGGGATGGCCCCAGTGAGGAAGTAGAAGAGCGGCTGGCGGCGTTGATGTAGCCGCTCCCTTCCTCGCCGAAACCGTAGAGCCGCTGCTTCTTATCCCGGACCCCCTCCAACCGCAGATAAATCGCGTTTTTATCCGCGTTGGGGCCTTCTTCAGCAGCAATCCGCTCCACCTCCGCCTATTACAATATTAAATAGAAATTAGTCAAACTCAAAATTCTAGAATAACAATCTATATATTGTAATTGTGTGCTTACATGAAGTCTCGCGCCTTCATGTTGGAGAAGTCTCCACCTTTGTAATGGAGACTCGGAAAGTGTCAAAGGCGGTGGACTCTAAGGAGAATCCCCTACGAGAAGCCTATTCATAACATGCATAAACAAAATTATGTCAAAAACAAAGACATAAGAAGCTAAAAAACATATAAAATGAGACTTACCGTAGACTGGGAGTCCTGCATGGCTGACCGGGACCCTCCTTTGTGCTTGCTCATCCCGGCGCCCGGCTCGGGCTCGGACTGCGGCACCTGGGAAGCGATCTCGACTTCGGAGCACATCCGGCCGCATCCGGTAGTCGTTGAGGGCCGCCCACCTCTGCGTGTTGATGTAGTCCGGTTTTTGAGGGCGGCCCCGCTTCATTTCGTAGTGCCAACCGCCGAACCTCTTGGATGCCCTCTTCTGCCACATGTGGTGGACTGCCTGGTCCCAGTCAGCAGGCCAGCAGAAGTGCTTCTGCAATTTACATGTTTTTACATGTTAGATATATATAAATAAATACTAAATTATAAGATTGTAAACTTGAAAGAAAAACTAACCTTAAATTCTTCAAAATACTGCTCCTTAATTTCAGGAGGAGTCAACTTCCAAGTGAACCCAGTCGGGTTATTGATCTTTTTAAAACAATCAACGATTGTCGAGGCCAATCCAGATGGCTCAAGCAATCGCCTATTATTGAAAATTGGTTAATCCAAGTGAAATTTGATATATTTAAAATTAATAAAAGCAATTATTACATACCCCTCAGGTGAAATCTCGAAACATCGGCGGCTATCCACCGAGTAAGAGTCGGTAGAACCCTGATGGGGTCCACTCGACTCAGGGGGACTGCCCCCATAGCCAGATGTCGATGGGGGTGCTCCACGCCCAGCAGGAGCTGATACAGTCCTGCCACGACCTCTGGGAGGCGCCATGTACCTGAAAACAAAGAATAATCATTAATCGTTTTTGGCCAAGAAAGTAAAATAAAATTCTTTTAAAACCTGTAAGGTGTACTAGTCATCACTAAATTCCTCATCTTCTGATGTCAGAACATGTTCTTCTTCATCATCATCTCCTTCATCAAAATCTTCCTCATCGAGTTCTATTGTTTGACGTGGATGAGATAATGTTATATCATGTTCTACCGTCGCGTGGTTACATAATGGTGGGTTTAGTATGTCATCTTCTTGAAATGCTTCGTCTAATGAAGATTTAGTTGGCAAATCTATCTTAAATCTCGGTTTAACTTTACATACTTCCAACCATGCCTTCCTAGATTTGTTCACACTAGGATATGAGCGATAATACACTTGATGCGCTTGTGATGCAAGGACAAATGGTTCATAATTCTGCGGCGGTTTCGTTTGATCGATAGAAACCAACTTGTATTGTGGATGTACATAAGTCCCTCTAGGGGTCGGGTCAAACCATAAGCACTTAAACAACATGGTTCGTTTTATTGGTAAACACGGGTACTCAACTTCACATATCTCCACCAATCGCCCATAATAATCAAGTGCATCGGAACCATAATTCTCGCCCTTGTATACACACTCCGCTATTCATAGTGGACTTTCCTACCCCATGTGATAAAGTATGAAACTTATATCCGTTCACTACATAACCGAGGTACGTATAAACCGCTACTAATGGACCTTTTGCTAAATCCCGAATATACGGATTCATCTCATTGCAATAAGGGGAAGAAACCTAAGATCATAAGAAGCTAATTAGGAAAAGAAAACATTTTCGAATTTATTTAGAATGGATAAGTTCATCGTACATATGATTTGAACCAAGCTCCGAATTCTTGCTCAACCGATGTTTGGTAATCTTCATCTGATATATTTGGACAGGCACGCCGAACTTCTTCCTCAAATAGGCTTCATTAAAGTTGGTTGAAGTCGTTACGTATATTATACAAGTTAGAAAATAAAACAAGCAAATTATAGAGAAACTCACTTCGATATTCTCGTAACCTCGTCGCAGTTCAACAAGATGTATAAGTGGGCGGCATTATACTCCTGTTGATCAAGATATCTCATTGACTTCGCACCAATTGGACGACCTTTTGGGCGAAATATAGAGGGAACATCTATGTTGTCGGACGGCTGGCCTTCTTGTTCCACCTCGCAATTGCGAGGCATCCTCCTCAGCCTAGTGTGGATATGATCTTCAAAATAGTACGAGCGAGAAATTTGATGCTTCTTCAGCTAAATAAGAATTGCATATGGATCCTTCCACACGAGCTTTATTGCCAACATATTTTTTCAATTTCCCTAAATATCGATGAAGGGTTGTTCAATGCATTAATAATTAATACTGGGATATTTGAACAGGGAAACGATAATATGAATGATAGTATACCTCTCAAATGGATACATCCATCGATATTGAACGGGGACCGGCTAAACGAGCTTCATCAGCTAAATGCACCGGGAGATGTTCCATGGAATCGAAGAAACTTGGTGGAAATATGCGCTCCAGGTTGCAAAGAGTAATTGGAATACTCTCGTTTAGTCTCCTCATATCTTCAATTCTTATAGCACGAGATGCTAAGTCTCCGAAGTATAAGCTCAACTCGTAATTCTTTGTCCAAACGGGTTGTGGGACAAGTTCACGAAATGCAACCGGTAGAAGCCGTTGCATGAAAACGTGACAATCATGACTTTTCATCCCAAACATTCTCAACTTACTCATATCCACACATCTGCTCATGTTGGACACATAACCATCTGGTAGTCTGAGCTGCTTCACCCACGTTAATAATGCTTGCTTCTCTGTACGACCAAGCATGTAACATGCTTTCGGATAGTGTCTATCACTCTCGTTAAGCTTCTTTAGTTCAAGGCCTAGCACAATATGTATTCAACTCTGCCCTCGACTTCGGCGTGTCTTTGGTCTTTCCTGTCACATTTAGGACAGTGTTGAACACATTATCAAACACGTTCTTCTCAATGTGCATGACATCGAGATTGTGTCGAAGCAACAAGAATTTCCAATAAGGAAGATCCCAGAATATGCTTCTTTTCTTCCATCCCGTAACATTTTCTTTAGAGACATATTGGTTAATACCATCGTAGTCTTCGGTGACTTTCACAAAACCATAAGCCTCAATTTGACTAAGTATGTCTTCTCCTGTTCTCATGTCATGGGGTGAACGTGCTACAACTTTATTTTTTAGGAAAGCATTCTTATTTCGTCTGAAAGGATGACTTAGTGGTAGAAACTTTTTATGATTGTCAAACCACGACATCTTACCACTCTTCTCAAGATAAAATGCATCTGATTGTTCCATGCAATGTGGGCATGCGAATTTCCCAGCTGTACTCCATCCAGATAACATTGAGTAGGCCGGAAAGTCACTAAT
Organism: Lavandula angustifolia; assembly: GCA_028984105.1. Lineage (NCBI taxonomy): Eukaryota > Viridiplantae > Streptophyta > Magnoliopsida > Lamiales > Lamiaceae > Lavandula > Lavandula angustifolia. The sequence continues at coordinate 16,376,563 of CM054817.1, forward strand.
GGTCCATAGCAAAGCCGCTCTCATATTGAAATTTTGTTTCTTGAAAACATCATATGCAGACACGCCATTTTCCCACAGCTCTAATAATTCGGCTATCAACGACTGTAGAAAGACATCCAAGTTATCTTTTGGATTTCGAGGTCCAGGCACCAACACCGTGAGAAACATGAATTGATCTTTCATGCACATGCCAGGGGGCAGATTGTAAGGAGTTAGAATAACTGGCCACAAAGAGTATTGTTTCCCAAATTGTGTAAATGTTTGAAAACCGTCTGTAGAAAGACCTAATCTAACATTGCGAATCTCCGAGGCAAAATCAGGAAACGTCGAGTCCAAGTGCTTCCATGCTGGAGAGTCTGCAGGATGACGCATCACTCCATCGTCCACTGATGAAGCATGCCAACGCATATGAGAAGCAGTTGCATTAGATGCATACATCCGGAGTCTAGGGGATAAAGGAAAGTAGTACATTTTCTTAGCGGCCACTAATTTTTTCTTCCCTTTCCTACTAGATTTAGGACCGTAGTCTAAATATCGTGAGGTTCCGCAAAACTTACAACTCTCCGAGTTCATTATCTTCACGCCAATAGATCATGCGGGAATTTGGACAACAGTGAATCTTCTCAACCGGCAACCCCATCCCACTAAGCAATCTCTTAGACTCGCTGAAGTTATTAGGAAAGGAATTTCCTTGGGGAAGCATATCCTTAATCATTTGACTCATCCTGTCATAGCCCCTTTGCGACATATGATTCTCAGCCTTCAAGTTCATCATCTGAACTGCCGCCAGCACAATTGTGAGTAGGTCTCACAACCGGGCCACAACTCCGTGTCGATCGCCCGCAACATTTCATAGATCTTGTTTGCTTCATTATTTGGCGACTCCTCAAACTCCGCATCATTATAATTTGCCCCAGCATGATCCATTACCATCCTCTGATAGGAGGTCGACGTGTCATTTTGTGCATTTCTCATAGCTTGTTCATTCAGGGTTACGTGTTTTTCCCCATGAGATGACCAAACTTTATAATTTTTAACGAATCCCTTCATATAAACGTGCTCTCTTACAACTTGTGTAGACAAAAACAGCTTATTCTTACAATTTTTACACGGACATCTAATTTTTTCTCCGTCCATATAAGGTGTCTGGCTACTTGCCCAATCAATGAAATCCTCAATGCCATTCACAAATTGAGGATTCAATGAACCGTCTACTGTCCACCGTGTATACATCCACGAACGACTCATTATTTCAAATCCTGATTTTGTCAGAATAATAGAGTGAAGTCGAATACTATTCGAAAAGTAATAAAACGACAAGGGTTTTGCACAAGATAGGAATAAAAGGGTCCAAATATTACAAGTTTGATTTACTACATTACTTATCCTTCTTCTTCATCGATTTCGTTATGTTCTTTTAATCTTTTCAATCTATAACAAAAGCAAAAAGGTACATACTCACAATATATTTTTGTCACTTATTTTTACACACAAATTATACCAAATTAATATTCTTTTTCTCATGCAGATCAAAATACTTTACCTTAATTTCCCAAAATAATAACAAAATGTGTAATAATGGAATGACGCTTGAGTTTAATTTCATATATGTCAAAGGCCTAATTCGGACGAACTAGTTACCCCAAATTCAACTATAAGTTTAAATTTCACCAATGAACAAGATTATATAATTTTCTATTTTTTTATTTTGAAAATAAGAATCCAAACACATTTATGTATGTTTTTACAAAAGAAATACTATTATAGCAGACACTATATAATAATTATAAATACAATCATCTTCCACTTTTTCTCTCTTTATTTAGCTCTAGTGGAATTTCCACTTTTTTGGCAACTCTTTTTACACCGATTTATTTGTTATTATTGATTAATACACAATTAATTCTAAAAAATGTTGATGATTTACAAAATTTTAATGATAAAAAAAAAAATTCCTTCCATCATGAACCAATTCATAGTTTTACGTTACGAGAACTATGCCGAACCAACACTACCAACAAAATCTTGTTAGCTAAGAAACCTTCACAAATACTATAAATAAATAAATGAACAAAGTGGACTTCAATTATCTTGGACAAAAATATATTAAACGATTATACAATCTCTTTCTCATGCTTTCTTCTCTCTTATAGAAAGAAACCAAGAATTGCAATTCTACAACACGAGATTGAAGGAATGAGAGAAACTAACCAAGGAGAGGGCGGCGGCGGCGGACGCGAGAGAAGAGAAGAAGAGGCAGACGCGATCCGCTGCTTGCTTGCCCGCGGCGCCGAATTAATTTAGGTTACGAGCCGGATTTACCGACGGATAATTCCGTCGGTAAATTTAAATGACTACCGACGGAGTTTTCCGTCGGTAATAGTCGGTAAAATAAATTAAATTTTTTTAATAAATTTAATTAAATTTACCGACGGACTATTCCGTCGGTAAATATATTTTAGTTTATTAAAAACTAAATAAATAATAAGTTAACATTACCGACGGAATAATCCGTCGGTAAATTTATATATTTTAATTAATTAAAACTAAATAACCCTTACCGACGGATTATTCCGTCGGTAATATATATTTAATTTATTAAATAGTAAATAAATAATGTTATACCGTTAACGACGGAATATTCCGTCGGTAATATGACGACGGAAATTATCCGTCGGTATTCCGTCGGTAAATTGAGCATCTCAATTTCCGTCGGTAATCCGTCAGTAAGACGACCCGTGTTTTTCATCCGTCGGTAATTCCGTCGGTAAATAGCATAAATTTTGTAGTGGAGGAAGTTCTTACAAATAAGAACGGTTTCACAAGGATGTGAACTTCCTCGAGGTTTCTAAGCTAAAGATATTACAGTGAGTTTGCTTAGACAAGAGAAGGGGAATTGAATAAAACTCTAACTGATGAACTAAAAGGTGTTCTTCAATCGACGCTAGTTCTTCACTGGATTCTGCTTGAGATTGCTAAGAGTTTGTGTGTAGAAAGCTTGGGTTCTCGGTGTCGTCTCTGCATGGCAACTTCTCTTATTTATAGTTGTCGATGGTGAATAGATCCGTTGGAGGGAGGCCTAGCCACGTGTCGATGCGAGAAGGAAAATGGCTCCTTTAATTTGAACGTTGTTGAGTAGGTACACTGTAGATATTCTCCTCTTTTTCAGTTTCATAGCAGCTTTTGTCAGAGTAGATGGTCGCTGTCGGCTCCTTATTGGTCGAGGTAGATGGGTAATTGAGACCTGTCAAACATCAAGGTTGACTTCCTCTGAATCCTCGGACCTCCAACTGAAGTGACTTTCCTACTGACGTTCTTCTGAGCATTCAGTGTATGGGCACGAATTCCTGAGCAGATTCAGTTGGGAACGACTGTCCAGCTGACTTCTTCTTCAGCTGAGCATAAGGTCTTCTACTGAATCCTGCAGCTACTGAACTCTGTCCTACTGAGTTCTAACAACTGAACTCGACTAGGCAATATAGATGCGAAGGTACAAATATTCAGCTAGGGTTTTGAGATCTATCAAATCTAACAATTCTATAGATTCATCTACTAAATCCTTATCCCAACACTAAGCTACCACCTCCTAAGGACAGGGCCATCCCCACAACCTCCAAATTATTTAGAGGAGGCAGGAAACTCATTGAGCTCAAAAATCACATATGGCCTCGTGTAGACAAGTGGATACCCTAGGAGAAGACTTAGCTATGGAGACGATCAAAGCTGAATTCATCAAAAGATTCTACGTTTGGAAGCTTTGGCCTGACTCCGACAAAGCAGAAATGATGTAGAGTATGGTATAGGATGTTGTGAAGAGATATGCAAGTGCAGAGAAAACTGTTTTCAAGGATCTGTTCGAGTTAAGACCAGTAAATAGATAACGATGATCTTAGAAGAACACCGCTCTGATACCAATTGTTGGTCCTAGAGACGCTATTCAGGTGTAGAGGAGGGTTGGGGGGGGGTAGGGTGAATACACCTGAATGAAAATTCAAACTCTGAACACGAAAGTCAGCTTTAGTTGAAGAATGCTACTGAACTAGTCAGTTGACCAGATATACTTTCTCGATCACGTGGGATGAATATTCTCCTACTGAGTACGGTCCTTCTTACTTATGTCAGTGAACAGTAGTTCAGTACAAGAGTTGTGTGTTGAAGTGTAGGCCCTTTTAAAATATGCGTCTTTGTTGAAAACCTATTTTGTGCAAGTTTGATTAAAACTCAGTTGGATGCTGAGTGAACAGTATATTAATGCAACAGTTAAAATAAAAAAGAACACGGTGATTTTTAAAGTGGTTCAGACACATAGGGTCCTACGTCCACCATCCTGAACTAAGCAGGAGAACTTGTATTATTTATACTGAGCAAGTCTTAGTGATCTATTTACAGGACATATTCAACTTGTTTACTTATACTGAGCAAGTCTCAGTTATCTGTGCACTAGACATATATCTACTTATAGTCGTAGTGACTTTACAATTTAACGGTTTAAGGTTAGTTTCTCCAACTGTGAAGGTGTTCTTACAAGAAAGAACAGTTAAAAAGATATGAACTCCTTCGAGGTTCTAAGATATTGATTTTATAATACGCACGCTTACATAGAGAAAGGGAACAATAATTCTCTAGAAAGAAGAACCAAAAGATATCTAATCTCTGAGCAAGTTCTTCGTTTGTATGTTGCTTGAAGGTTCGCTAGAGTTCTTGAGCTTTGTTCGCTTTGGTTCCCGGTGCTTCTTCTGCATGAAGACCTTCTCTATTTATAGTCTTCAGTTTGTGAACAGATCCATTGGACAGGGTCTAGCCACGTGTCGAATAAGACAAGAAAAATGGTCATATGAAATTTGAACGTTGAGTAGAGGCACTGTAGAGATTTCCTCTTTTTCCGGCTAGGAGCAGTTTTATAGCAGAGAAGGTAAGGCATTTTCGGCTCCTTATTGGTCGAGGTACATGAGAGTTGGTGAGGCTTGTTTAAACTCAAACTGCACTGAGTTGACTTCCTCTAAATCCTCGGACAGTCGCCTGATTGTCCTCTATCTACATCCGTCTGAACACTTCAGTCGCTGGCACATTTTCCTTTTTAGACTCAGTTGGTGATAAACAGACCAAATGACTTCCTCGATACCGAGTCCTCAGCTGAGTGTAGAGTCTTCTACTGAATCCACAGCTACTGAACTCTAGCATACTGAGTTCTAACAGCTGAACTCAAACTAAGCTATTAGAATATCGAAGGTTCATCATTTAGCCAGGGGTTTTGGGATCTTCAAATCTTATCATATAAATATATCCCAATATTTTATGTTCATCCCAACAGATTGACTTTTATGATTATAACTGCTACACTTAAGTTGAATAGTTTTTTATTGGGTGGTTGACATCATTTGAAGTATCTAGTAGTGTTTCTAATTTTATGGAGGATCGGATATTGTAAAATACTAATGTGTCTTTCAAGCCCATATGCCTAGTCTTGGTTGATGGTATCAGTTTTTACAAGGTTTACGCATCTTTTGCGGTTTTAATGTTAAGTTAGGCACACGGTGGATGAGTGATGGAGTTGTTTTGCATAGGTACATTCCTTGCAATTGCAAGGGTGATATATTTGATCAAGTGTCTAGAATAGATGCTCCTTGGAGACCAAAGGAAGTAGCAGTCGATTGCAGTCTCAGAAAGAAGATGCATTAAGAAAAACGAGCAAACCAAAACAGAAGTGTCGTAAATACCAAAAGATGACCAACCATGATGCTCGAAATTGGCCATAAGGAAGCAACACCGATGAATGAAGTCATAAACTAAATAGACTTTTAGTGTCATATTTTTTGAGTCATCTTTTGAACCAACGTACTGCTATTTCTATTTTTTCAGTATGATATTTCAGTATTTCAGTCAAAAAATAGAGTACTGAATGACAGTGTATCAATTTTAAATGTTAAGTGTATCATTTTTAATTGCAAATTGTATTTTCGTTTTAGACTGATAAGTCTACCAGTTTTTTACTGCTAAGTGTATTGTAAAATGCATATAACAATGAATCAGTATGAAACAAAAAAAATATGTCGGAAGTTGATAAACAATAGCTACAAAATATGTAACAACATCAACCTAACAATGTTCAACATCTTACTCATCACAAAATATTGTTCAAAGACAAACACTTGCTATTCAAAGACGGGCACGTCCACTCTAGCTTACGAACAAACTTTATACATTCATATCTGGAGAAGGCATTAGCCTTTAATAGCTACCTTAACTTCATAACCTCTTGGGAACTAGGATTGGATGTTTGAGCAACAACCTTCCCCTTCGATGTTATTCCTACAAATCATTTCAATCATTACATACGTACTATAACAACAACATCAAACAACTTGTCTTGCACCATTGTCAGCAAAAGTCTTATAAAATAACTATTGAGTGTATCATCTATAACTAAAAAGTGTATTGCAAATCAACTGTCGGGCGTATTACAAATACCATGGCAAAATAAATTAAAAATCAACTCAAGTAATCTACAGAGTGTATTACAACGAAAATTAAGTCAAATTGTACCAAATCAAAGGCCAGATACCAGAAGATGCATAAGGAAATCCAAATCCAGATTCATGCAATCCAACACTATGCCCAGCTGTTAATCCATAAATGCAGTCCAGAGTGTATTGAAAACAAATTGAAAGTGTATTTTGTTTACACAGAAAGTGAATTGGAATTCTATCCCCAAATCGAATCCCAAAGTGAATACACAAAAGTATTAGGATATATAAAGAGGGCAAAATCTACACAAATTAGAAGAAAATATTCTATATTAGGGTTCTATATTTCTAAACCCGACAAACTACACAATCAATTAGGCCAAAATCTACACAAATTAGGAGAGAAAGTTTATGCTTTTTCGAACCTCCACCGCCGTTGGCCATGTTCGTTCTCGCTGCTATACAATGGCGGTGGCGCCGCGGTTAAAATTTGAAGCCGCCGTATATCGCCCTGTCAGAGAAAAGCTTTTCTCGTCCAACTCGCCGCGCCTCCGGGATGTCGCATGCGCCTTTCGTGTCACTAGCTTTGAGGACAAAGTGGCTATGGAGGTTTTGGAGGAAGTGGAGGTAGTGGAGATGGTGTAGTGAAGCTGGTCGTTCAAATCTCTAGGTGGAGCGGATGGGTTTCGAAAAGGTGGAAATGAATTCAATTTGCTTCTTTCCCCCCTTTCTGAATCGAAAATGATTTACAAAGTCAGAATTGTCCTTTATTGTATCGGTTTTGCAAATAAAGTGTATTGTTGCGGATTTGGATCTTTTGAAGTGGAAAATGATCTATAATCGTTGAATCGACCTAATTGGATCGATCTAACAACCATTACTTGTTCATACTTCTCACTATAGCCCATGTTCCCATAGGAACCTAACAATATATGTGTGTATATATATATATATATATATATATATATATATATAGTTAGGATCTATTGGGATCAAGGGTTATAATAGGAACTAGGAACACCTTATAGGCCTTGGATCAATTCAGTCTAGGTTGCATGGATACGGGACACATGACACGATTCAACACGGACACGGGACACGGGATACGACATTTAAAAAAAAACTTAGGACACGACACGTGCGCTAAATTATATAAAAATATAAAATCAAGTGTAAAATAAACTAATTTTGTGTATTTTTATTAGAATTAGATGTTATGTGTATATAAACTATTGGACACGACAATTAAAGTATCGTATCGTGTCCAAGTGTCTAACACGTGTCCGACACGATACATTGATATTTTTGAAGTGTCCGTGCAACATAGAATCCAGTTGTATCGATCCAATGATTATAGTTAAATTTACTAACTAAAAGATCTGTAATCGTGAAATACACTTCCATTGTTATTGTTATACACTTTATGGTAAAAGGGTCATTTTATAGGTAGAATTCATTCAAAATTAGGTAATAAGTTGTAACCCAATAATTGTCACAGTTTGTAATTGAACAATTGAAGAACAATAACAAGATCTGAAATGAATAGAGCACGAGGAGAAGAAGAAATCTTACTCGGGAGAGAGATAGAGAGGACACGAGAGGAATGTGATTAGATAGAGATGACGCGAGAGGAATTATCTTTGCAATTTCTAGTTTTTTTCATTTCACCAACTGATGTTAAATAACAAGAGGAAATGAAAGCGCTATGCGCTCTAAGCAACCTCGAAAATAAATCTTAATCCTAGAAAGTAATAAAGATAAGTGGTTATGATTTGATCTCACAACCAATATCAACCGTTTGGATCACTCCTCTTTTCCAAAGCGAGACAACATCGAGTCAACTCCATCTTTTTCGAAATCATAGTCCTATCGCCATCACCGTCCAAATTCGACTCTTTATCTTCACCAACGTCACGGGTTGTGACATTACCCTCCCCTTCTAAAGAACCTTGTCCCCAAGGTTCAATCTGGGGATGGAATTTTCTGAGGAAAGGTTCTACAATCCAAGACTCCACCTTTAACCCCTTATACAAACGACAAGTTGCCCTGGTCATCAAAGAGTGGCAATTCGATTGAATGGAACTTCCGAGGGTTGATAGAACGCTTGAAGAGCGAGACATGAAAGAAGTATCAGAATTTGGCTCCCGGTGGTAACGCTTTACTACTCCGATCTTTTCTGAAATTTCATAGGGCCCATAGTATTTCGGGGCTAGTTTCTGATTTTGCCTCAACATAACAATAACTTGCCTGAAATGCTGAAGCTTTAAGTAGACCTTATCTCCAATCTTGAATTACTTAACTACCCACTTAACATTAACATATTTCACCATTCTGTCTTGGGCATATTGCAAATTCTCCTTGAATTGTTGCTGCCTCAATGAGGATGGAACACTCAACGATTGGAATGTAGATTTATATTTGAGACCATGGTTCCAATTCACTTTGTCAGAAGTTACTGAATGTTTTGTGTGTTAGGTACTGTACGACTATTTTTTTCCTAGGAGAAGAACTTGTTGAGAACGGAATTTGTGGAGCAGGCAAGGATTGCTTATGAAGAAGTGATCCCATCCCCTGATATGAATGTAGAAAAAAAAAGTTGCTAAGATACGGTGTATGGTACGCAACATTTGGTAGACAACATTTTTGATTGGTTTTGATTTTGTGAACATAGTGTGTTATGGTAGACAACATTTTCCTTGGATTGGATTTTGATTTAAGATTGCATAGAACATGTGGACATTGCCTTGGATTGGTCTTTCTGCTTATGTATTTCTTTTTCTTAGTTCTACGACTTTAGCTCGTAATAGATTCATGATTCACTGCGTAGTAATTTTATGATGCACTAATGATGCAATTCTGATTTAATTAATAGATAATATACTTGTATGTATATAACCAGTTCGCTTTCTTACATAAAATGATACACTTTAAGAATAATAGCAGAAATAGACATAATGAATAGCTAAAAACACGCAACAATTGAAGTAGTAAAAACGTTCTTCAATTACAAGTGAGAAGTACCTAGCAATCCAGATAATCATTACATCAGTTCTAAAGATTCCGAAATAACACATTTCCCAACCGAAATAACAACACATTTCCCAACTGAAATATCATTCTTCACTTTTGCTTGTTTGAGGGCAATTGCGGGCATCCTAGTTGTGTTTTCCAACATTCGATGCTCCAAATATGCAGAACAAAAACTAGAACCTGCCAAATAGATAACCACGCGAATAAAGGCCTGCTACATTTAAGTGTATCCATTATAAGCCGAAAGTGAATAAAAAATGAATACAAAGTGAATCGTAACATATACACAAAACAGAAAAATCAGAATCAACAACTTAAACCCTAGTTCTGAACTATATCGGGGGGGGGTAAGCCACTGCAAATATGAGGAAACAATGCACCTAAAGCAAAAAACCCTAAATTCGTAGATGAAAGCTAAATATGAACCACTCATTACATTGTACCTCCCAAATTGAAGGAGATATAAACCAAAATTCAACTTTCCTAACACTATCAAGGAGAAATTAGTTTAAAAATTTCCATTTCAAATTTCAGACAAATCGAAAAAACACTTATATTATATTCACCATTTTGGCTAAAAGAAGAACTCGACCTTTAAAGCTTGAGCAGAAACAAGAAATCCCCTTCGAGATCGAGAAAAAAATGGTTGCAATGTCCTAGAAATAAGTTCTAGGTTTCGAACCTTGCATAGAGAAATGTCTTGAATTGAAGGAGAGATAAAGTACCAAACAAAAGAAAAGGAACTGTAGTTTTGAAAAATAGATTGCAATTTTACCGAATGACCCTTAATGAAAAAAAACAAGGAGAAAATAAAATGAAAAAAAGTTTAATATGAACCATTAATCTCAAAAGCTAATGATTCAGATTTGTTCCTACTTCCTACTATAAGGGGATATTTGCATTTGATCCAAAATCATATCACACTCTTTAGACATAAATCTAGAATCTAGTTCTGAAGGGATCGAAAGTACAAAGAAGTTTGTGGTCGTACTTAGAAATAGAATATTATTGATAAAAGAAATAAAAGATGCTAATTTTCTTTTAGAATATTGAGATTGAGTATTCGCATACAAATAGTGGAACCTATGGTTTAATTCAACGCAAAACGAAACACCTACTTTCGAAGTATATTCTAAATAAATAAAAGGTAAGAAATCAAATACTGAAAAACGATCGATAGGATAGTGTGCCATTGGAGATGGTTCTAAGACATAATGATAACAAAATTAACGAACGTGCCTAGTGTAATGTTAACAACTCAGGCATATATTCATTAATGATTGATAATATGATTCTTCAAGATTCAGAAAATGTTTATTATAATTAAAACTTTAGTTCAACAGTAGACGTCAAACTTGCTAATTTATGCTGTTTTGATATTGGATGAGTTTCTTTTGTCAACTCTTACTATATTATGTAAATAACTTTCAAGATTAGCAGTTGAGACGTAGAATCAATCTATTTAATAGAATTAGCAACTACGTCAGGCCTTGGGGGATTATTCCAACTGACATGTGGATGTCGTATATTTATCCTTAATTAGATTCCTATAAAATATAAAATATTTTTTATTTAATCAAAACAACCTTAATTACGAATGAGGTGTTAGGAAGGACCCCAACCAATATACAAATTATAAGAAATCATACAATGTCTAAGCTGCAAGGACCGTAACAATCTTTAAGCCAATTCAGTAGATGGTCCAAAAAATGACTAAAACAACATATGATATGACTTTGACATTGAAACCATAGTAAAATTAGAAAATAACCGCAATTGTATTAGAAGTCGTTTAGTTCTTTTATATTATGTATTAATTGATAGTGTTTCTTTCACTTTGTAATTCCATTACGACTTGCATTTATACATGTTGCAGATTGATTTTTCATTACGTGTCACTCCATAAAAAGGACAAAAACACGATTAAATAGGAGCAGTTAAAATCGGAACCAGGTTGTGAGAACGACCGAGTAGCATGATTTTGTAATATATTTCATGTCATATTATACCAACGATTATACGGATAGAAAATTATATATATACACAAGAAATAATATACAACATTATTTCCTGACACCCTTCGTCCAGCTCAATGTGGATTACATAAAACACGAATCTTGGTCCTATAGAATTTAAATAATGGACAACGTAAACCATTGGTGAAAACATCCGCAAGATGCCATGAAGAAGGAATATTTTGCCAATTCAACTTTCGAGAAGACACGAGCTCACGCAAAAAACGATAATGAATACGAATATGCTTGGCTCTTTTGCAAGCCACATGAAACGATTTTTTTTTTGTTATCTCATATGAGTATAGGAGGATCTGGATGACGAACGTGAAGATCCTGAAGGAGAAGAGTAAACCATATAACCTCAACCATATATATCTTTTGCTAAGGCCTTATATTAAGATTCACAGCTACTATAATTGACTGTAGGTTGCTTCTTTTAAAGTACTCCATGAGGCTAAAAACTACCATCCAAGAAAAATGCATAATCATATGATGAACATTAATCAGTCACTAAGTAACGGGCCCAATATATATCAGATAACTCTAACAGTAGAAGTGCCTAATGAGCGAGTTATTGGGGGGAAAATGGAGCGTACCCCTAATGAATCACAAGATACGCTTCATAGCTTGAAAATGTCGCCCCTCCCCACCTCAAAGGTTGGAGAAATATTTGACTTATTGTGTCTTGGTAGCTGAATCGCACCAAATAAATTCTGCAAATGCTAAGACTTAAGTTAGTATTGCGAACGAGAATCAAACGCAGAAAACGGAGGATTTAAGATGCATTTACTGTAATCTACGAGTTTTGGTTGTGCAACCACGCTAACATGGGGTTTTATAAACTAGTTTTGTGATGAGAAAAAGCAATAAATATCGTAAAACACGGATATCTAAAAAATAATAGAAAACATCTAGCTCAAATATCTACACACAGAAAATGCCCGATCCTCGATACTAATGATTAATTAACTTTATATAATCAATTAATTATAGGCCGTCGTAGTTAAACTAAGACGTCTCTTATTCCCCACTGTAGTTAAACTGACACGATAGCTGCCATAATGGACATAAAACGACTACTTCTCTAATCTAGATATAACCTACGTTGATGGACAACTAATAGATTTAACACCTAGACAACCTTACGAATTAAGGGGACCTAATTTACGACCCTACTCGTATGTCACGCTTCTAATAAAATCCTACCGAAATAATTCGATTGTTCGAAAAACAACCTTGCTACATATCAAGCATTTTTCGATGGTACTAATAAATTAGCTAAAAATTATATTACTTTAGGATGATCAATCCTAGATTAGTAACATAATTTCATTAATCATAATTAATTCAAAACTCCTAAGATTGATTATAAGCCTTAAGTCTCACGAATTTAGTTATATGTGTGTTTCACATCTCCGCCCGACCACTACTTATTTAGCTACTCATACTACCAGTCGAACGGGCTACTTGAAAGGTAACGTGAAACAGAACAAAAAAAAAATCATACCTAAACGTAACATGCATGGAAATTGTAAACTATAAGCTCCAATTATTAACAGAAGTTATAAATTGAAAAGATTGCTCGAACATTAAACGAAGTACCCAAGTCAATGTCTTCAAAGCAACGAATAAAAGTGAGAAAGTAACAAGTGTCGCCGAATTGACATTTAAACTAGAACCAAACAAAAAATGTTTGCTTACACCATAACTTTAAAACTGAAATGCGGTATGAAAGCCTATGTCTTCCGCTCTTTGAAAAATCTTTTATATTGTTGGGCTTCCTTGGATGAAAACTAGGGCAAATCACATTATTTTTGGGAAGATCTCCTTGGATATAGTTTACCAAGATCTTTCGATATCTTTTTTCTTTTTCATTAAGGCTTCCATTGTTTCCTTCTCAATTTTCGTCCAAAAAAGCCAAAAACATGTCCTTAAACTTTCTTAAGCAACACCACCTTGCATCCTCGTCATGCGCCACATCAGCTACACTTCTTGCAAAATAGACCAGAGTATACCTTTGAACTATCCAGGTGGTCGCCAAAATGGCCAAGAAATGAATAGTTGAAAATGACTCATCAAACCTCCGTACACTTGAATTAAACGTGGCCTCAAGCATAAGAACAATGGATAAGTACTATTCAATCTGGTCATTCCCCATTATTGCACCTAATATATCCCTAGAGTCAAATTTCTTGGACTAAACGATGCTTTGTATGTTCAAACTACCCTTAATTGATAGATCTAAAGCTTACTGTCCCAAGGGAGATTTGAGAGTGGCATGACTAACAACTAATTCAATGGAAATGCTTAAATGCTAAAGTGGTTGTTACTAAATCAAATGTGGAGAGTGGTAGGGATCCAGCCTTACTATGATCCTATTGCCTCTAATGATACTCAAATAAGAATGTGTGTTCTACTTTGGGGTTCAATAAACTAGGCCCTTAGCACGAGTGGTCCGGTAACCTACTCCTTACTATATATGACCTACACACCAAACAAGTTTCCTATCATAACACTATAACTTATAATTAACAAGATGTAGGGATATGAGTCATGAGATGATTCATAGTTCATATTATAGGGTAACAATTGTAAGAATTTGTAAGGATATGAATCAGTGTAATGGGGGAAATTGTAGGGAGATGATTCAGTACCTTTGATATTGAGTAACTGTTGTTTTAATGTTTAAAGAAGAATTGAAAATCCCAAAACCCCTAACCGACATGATATAATAGGCTAGACCTGCTTTGATCTTTCTAGATTATTTTTTCTAAGTCCTGTAAGGGGTAAATTGTTGGACTGAACTTTAGTAGAGAAGTCAAGGTTCCAAAACCCCATGTCATCGGTTCAGTAGAACTCTATCAGTATAAGAGCTCAATTGTTTGTCTTCGAGTCAGTACCTGGAAGCGCTCGACCACTCTTCAGCCGACTCAGAAAGAAAACTCAGTATTATCATCCTTGATCTACTGAATGAGCTGCGATTGAGTTGCAGACCCTACAAGGGAAATCGACAGCCTGACCTTATCAGTCGAAAGTCAGTAGAGGATCACTTAATGTCCGAGGTTCAAAGGAAGTCAACTCAGCTAGAAGACTAATGTCTGAGAAGTCTCACCTACCGCCATACCTCAACCAATGAGAAGAAAGTGAAACTTTCCTACTATGACATAAAGCTGCTCTCATGCATAGAAAGCCAACCACTCTCTGTAGCGACATTCAAATTATATGGTCGTTTTCCTTGAAATCTTGTGACACGTGGTATGGTCCCCTCCAACGGATCTATGTATAGGTCACAACTATATAAAGAGATCATCTTCAAGAATTGAAGAACAACAACGGGGAACAGAGTCGCAAGAAATTCACGAACACATACTCAAGCACTCTAGCAAACTTACTGCTGTATCCAGCGAAGAACTAGAAATCTTAGAGATATCCTAGTAGTTCTTCACTCTAGAGTTGTTCCCTATCTCTTTTCTAAGCTAACCTTTTTAGATCTTACGCTTAGACACTTGGAGGAGTTCACTTTTAGTGAAACGTTCTTATTGTAAGAACTCATTCTTAGTTGGAGACAAAACCTTTCAAACTTCGGGTTTGATCTTGTAAAGTCGCTACGGACTATAACTTAGAAAGTTATGTCCAGTGCACATAATCTTGCTGAGGCTTGTTCAGATTAATCAACAAGAACTCCTGTTCAACAAGACCATGGATGTAGGATCTTGCGTATCCGAACCACGCTAAAAATTGCACGTGTCATTTACTATTTTATTGCATCTGTTTGTCAATTGCTTGCAAAATCAAATTTTCAGTAAAACATATTAAAAGTGCAGCAGCTAACTGATTTGGTTTGCATAAAAATATTTTCAAAGAGGCAAACTTAAACCGGGCCTACACAATTCCGCACTTATTCATCTATTGAATTACTTAGTACTGACATCAGTAGAAAGGGTTCAGTCGTTGAATCACTATACCCCGCGATCAGAAGGGTAACTGACAACTGAACTCGTTCAGTAGCAAACTCAGTAAAATACTGACCTTCGCGTTTGAGCAAAAACTTGGATTCAGATGTATTCACCCCCCCCCCCCCCCCTCCCTCTATACCTGATACTCGTCTCTAGACCAACACAAGAAGTATCTAACAAATCCTAATTTAATGGAAAATTGCATTAAAAACTCATTCAACAGGGCGGTAGGGGCATCCACTCACAATCGCTAAATAACATCATCCCTAGTCTAATCCTATAAGGCCTAATGGTTGTCTATAATCAAAATTCATAGAAGGATGTGGTATCAAAGCACAATTGAATGAGACCCATAGTAAAATCACACTTCATAATCACATGACCATCAAAAGAAAGTAATAGAGTTCATAGATATAAAAAAAATGAAAGATTACTCATTCTCATATCAAGCTACCACCTAATTTGCAAGAAGAAAATGAAATGACACCAAATTGGTCGGGTTAAGTAATAAACCAAAAATCAGGACTAGGCCAATATCCAATCTACCCCCGAGGCCAAATTACGTGGACTCAGTGATTGTCTAAGCTACCCCTAATTGATCGATGTAATGTTCGCTAATCCTAAAGGGGGGTTCGGAAATGTGATAATCTTGGTAACTAGGCAAGACAATGTAAATAAATGTAAAGGCAAAATGGTAAAGGATAGGTGACCAAATGATGGAGATGTGTAGGAATATGGTTGTCATTATGGTTCTATATCAATCAAAATGCACTCACAGATTATTGCATGACTTATTTTGGGGGTTGGGGTCCCCGTTGCCTTTAGAAAGTATGTTTCGGTTGCATACTCCTAATTATTTAGGGTCAAGACACTTAAGTAGGTAGTACCTAACCCGAGAAGGAACTATATTGCATAGCAGAGATCAAGGGTCAAAAAGGTGACCCATGGTTCGAGCCCTAAGAGTCCAACACAGGGGGAACCAAGAAGGTCCAACACAGGGGGAACCAAGAAGGTCAGATGGGCCGAGCAGTATGGCCAACCGAAGTGGACTCACTCAACTCAGCATGGATCGTACTATTATGAGCCAAGAGTCCAAAGCTCAAAGGTTCAGAAGAAGAACAAGGCTCAACCTCAAAAGAAGAAAAGTCAGCATCTCCAAGTTCAGTGGAGAAGCCAGCTGATAAAAAGGGCAGGAAGTCTGAAACCGTCAAGGTTGTTAGATAAGTTTGGATTGAAAAGTCCACTAACGTCTAAGGACCCAAAGCTGAACCGAAAGGGTTCCTGAATCTTTTTATGTTTTGCAGGTGCTAAAGGACCCTTGGATTGCGGACAACGGATGCTCACGATACATGACGCATCAGAAGAATCTGCTGATCGACTATGTTCAGCAAGAAGGAGCCAGAATTGAGTTTGGTGACAACTCCAAAGGCTACTCAAGGGGATACGGAACGCTGAAAATAGGACAGCAACAGTTCCTAGAGTAGCATATATATGTTGAAGGACTTCAAGATAATCTCCTTTCTGTCAGTCAATTCTGTGATAACTCTAATAAAGTGACTTTTGACGCAGGTTTTTGTGATGTTTTTGATAAATGAGGGTCGCGGCGAAGAAACATCTACTATGTTGAATGGAATACTGCCGAACCTGAAGCCTGCCTGCTAGCACATATGAAGTCAGATGACAGAACTGCATGGCTATGGCACAAACGACTGAGCCATCTGAACTTCAAGACAATGAACAAGCTAGAAAGGGATGCTAAAGTCAGAGGACTGCCCAACGAAGTTTCAAAAGACACAAAAATTTTGAGGCATGCTTGAAAGGGAAGCAAACAAAGTCAAGCAATTCGCCTATCCCGTCACCTTCCACAAATGGGATACTTCAGCTGCTTCAAATGGATCTCTTTGGGCCGTTCAATCCAATGACGATTAGAGGAAATAAATAAGCTCTTGTAGTCATTGATGACTATTCAAAATGTACATGGGTGATTTTCATCGCAAATAAATCTGACGTCAAATCTAAACTGCCGAAACTGATGAAACGGCTAAGCGTCGAGAAGGATATCAAAATTCAGAGAATACACTTAAACCGTGGAACAGAGTTTCTGAACTCAATGATGAAGGACAACTGCGAAGCTGAAGGCATTCAACACGAGACTTCAACGGCACGTACGCCTCAGCAGAATAGTCTTGTTGAAAGGAAAAACAGAACACTTAAAAAAGCAGCAAGGACATTACTCGCAGATTCAGGTCTACCATTGAAGTTCTGGAAAGAAGCTACTGACAATGCCTGCCACACCCAGAACAGATCTCTACTGACTCAGATGCACATGAAGACACCATACGAATTATGGAAAGAGAGAATTCCTTCTATCTCTCATTTTCATGTTTTTGGCTGTGCGAACATTATACACAATAACGGAAAGGACCACTTAAAGGTCTTTGATAGCAAGTCAGACCAGGGAGTTTTCTTAGGATACTCCAGGGTCAGCAAAGCTTTCAAGGTCTTGAACTACGGGACCCTTTGCATGGAAGAAAGCTCTCATATAGAATTTGTTGGTCCCGAGTGTACGGTCAGGTGTAGAGGGGGGGGGGGTGAATACACCTGATTCGATTTCTCAACTTCGAACTCGAACAGTCCTATTCAGGATGGTGTCTGACTGAAATAGTTCAGCAGACCAGACAACTGTTCTGAATCGAGTTAAAGGCTAAGAGTACTGACTCAGCTGAGATCTGCTAACTGACTAGGTCAGAATTCAGTATCTACAGTAAGAGTTCAGTGCGCGGAATAGTGTAGGCCCAAATCAGTTTTTGTGAGAAAACGTTTTAAATCTCAGTTCAGTAGATAAGAAGTTTAGAATACTGAGACAGTTAAATCGATTTTAAATATGATGTTCAGTATGCACAGCAAAATCAATGTAACAGTTAAGAAAGCAGTAAGAGACACAGGATTTTTAAAGTGGTTCGGATATCGCTCAAATCCTACGTCCACTGTCCCGAATGATCAGGAGGCTATTTATTATCCTGAGTTAGTCTCGGTCGGCTTGCACACTCGGGCAAAGCCGCGTCTTGGTTTTTATATGCGATCCAAGTCTCGTTTACAACACTATCAAACTTAAAGTGTTTGACAAACTTCTCCAACAGTGAAGGAGTCCTTATACAATAAGGATTGGGTTCAAATGTGAACTCCTTCGTCTAAGCTATAGATAAGAAAAGTTGAGCTTAGGGTTAGAGGGATAGGGAATATGAGAGAGTAGCTTCTAGATCGACGAACAGCTGAAGGTAAGCTATAAGTTCGTGTAACGTCGATTGGATACTAGAGGCTTTATATGTTGGTTTAGCTTGATTCCCTATGAGCTAGAATGTAGTCTTTCGCCGGAGATTGTTCTTCGAGTTCTTGCTAAGACTTTGTTCTTTGGAATTCGCTCTTTTTCGCGCTCTCTCTTGTTCTTGGTTTCTTTAGTGCTTCAAAACTTGAATGATCCCTCTATTTATAGAGCAGAGATTGAAATAGATCCGTTGGAGACGATCTTCTTCTCTCTCTCTCTTTTTGGTAGCAAACGGCTCTTTTGGAGTAGGTAAACGGTGTACTTTCCCACCTTTTTAGGTAAAAGGTTGACTGCGAGCTTTAGCGGTGAGAAGACACGTGTATGCTTGTCATTCGTTGAGGTGGATGGAGTGGTTGAGACAAAGACAAACTTCGAGACGCATCGAAGCCGACTTCTCTCTTCCTCGTACATGACAATGCCGATTGTCTTTCAAAAGATCCTCGACAGTCCCCGAAGACTATCCGCCGTTGCTCGAGTCGACCTTGTATTCGGTAGATAGGCGCCGAGATAAGTCTATCGATGATCGGCTACGAGTCCAGTGACCTACTCCCGCCGAGTTCGGTTCAATCGACTCTCTCGATATCGCTGCTCCGCTCGAGTCCAAGATCATTGAGTCTTCTGCACTGGTGCTGAGGCAAATAAGCTACTGAGCGCCTTGACCAGAGCAGAGTGTCTACTGAGTCTGAAACCTCAGAGACAAAACAGATACAAGGGAGTGGTTCATCATTCAGATAGGGTTTTGGGATCTTCAAATCTTCAGACAAGTACAGAGCACAAGGCTACTGAGCTTAAGATCGTGGTCTAAGCCGAATCATTTCCCATTGAGTGAAACAGTGCTGAGGATGGAATCATCACCCAACAATTTCCCCCTATTTGATGATGCCAAAACCTATCATCTATGTCCTATCAACTATGCTAAACACTAACTTACTCAGAAACAGAGCTCCTTACAAATATTACAAGTAGGATCAGTGGAGTTGTCTGGTAAGTGCTAGACTACTGAGGGAGACAGGGCAGAACAATTTCCCCCTTTACAATAATTTCCCCCATGCAACAATTTCCCCCTAAGAGAAATAATAACTCTTCGAAAGTCTAGTCTATCAGAGATCTAACCGAGCAAAAACTGACAAGTAAATAAACAAAGTGTGTGTGTGTCAGTAATCACTTCAGTGATTCTGAGTGTTAAAGCATAAAGCAAACACGGCTATTTAGACAACAAGTAGTTGTCAGAGCCAAAAGAAGATTTGTATATATATAATAAATAGTTCAGTACATTACAAATCTTGCTAAGCTAAAAGGAGAACTAAGAAGGAGAACCCTTAAAATGCTGAATCCTATTCATGAAACCTTGGGATTGATCTTTAGGCAGTGGGACTCCATACATTCTGAACGTGTTCTTCCTCAGCTTCAGGTATTCGGCGAAGTCTGCTGGATCATCTTGTTCTAGACCTCTGTTCAACGCAGCATTCTTCACTTCTTGTTCAATCATTCCGAGATGTACTGAGTCGTCTTGTCTTCTGGGTGGAGGAATGATCCTTGCTTCAGGAACGCTGACTACTATCCCTTCAGTTACTCCTCTGTGCATATATGGGTAAAGATCAGGTTCAGTAATGGTCATCCACTCGACATAGGCATCAGCCTTAGACATTTCAGGCCAGAATCGCCAGAAATAATTTCTCTTGATAAACTCTATCTTGGCCGATTCCCATCTCTGATTGAACTGAATAGGCATCCATTCGTCTGATCTTGGCCATCTATGTGTTTTCGGATCGTTTGGCTTCCCGAACCTTACGTATCGATAAGGAATGTCGGCTTTCGAAGGAACTCTCGGCTGGCCTCTTGTTCGAGTATGCTTCCCGAGTGCCTCAAGGTCCGCCAAATGTATTCTCTCGTCAGCGGCCTCTATCTGTCTAGCGTCCTCTCCTCTCGTAGAGATATCTATCCACTCGAGCAAAGATTTCTTCAATTTCGCATCTTGCTCTTGAGGCTTCGAGGAGCTTGTTCGATTCAAACGGGGTACTAGATCTAGATTTGGATGTACCACCGCCTTTCGTTACTCTTCGCTGCTTTGCTCCTTTTCTTTTTCTCTTTCCTCTTCATCTCGTTATGATGAGCTTTCTCGGAGGCGTCTAGCAGTTCTCTTTCCTCCTCTCGGATGGGGCTTTAGTCTTTCCTTTGGCGAGGCTTAGACTTTGGCTTGTTAGCCGCTTCGGCCTCTGCAATTTCTACGGCCGACTTCTCATCCGCAGCTATTGGGCTTCCTCCTCAGCAGATATGTATCTTAATCTCTTTGCTTGGAGGGGTTGGATTTTTAAGCTTCGTTTGCCCTTGCCTTCTTGAACTGGTGGTGGAAGAGGAGCCTCTTCTTCTTCTGAGTCCTCCACCGCCTGTTCAGCGTACTCAGCAACCTCCTTAATAATATCTTTGGGAGTCTGGGTTGCCTGAGTAGTCTGTTGGGGTCCTGAGCCACTTGGGCCGGTTTCAACTGTGCTCGCAGCCGAAACACCCTGGGCCTCACCCTTCTGAGTCTGAGTCTGAGTCTGGGATGACTTCAGTGTAGCTTCCCCCTTAGATTTTGGAATTTTGGCGGGAGTCAGCTTCTCAGTACTCTTCTTTCCTTCCCTTTTTCCTTCACTTTCCCCCTTTTTGGCATCATCAATGAGCACCGGGGTAGGGACTAGGACTGACTTCTTCAGACTTTTGTAGGAGGTTGACAGCTCATCAAGACGATGGTGGAGCTTAGTCAGAGCCTCATGCAACTCGTTCCTCTCCATGGTAAGGTCTTCCTTGTACTGTTTGTGAGAGAGGTCAGCTGCTTCCTTGAAGTCTTTCAGCTTCTCAGTGATCTTGTCTTCCAAGGCCAGTTGGATATTCTCAAGTCTTTGTTCAGTGGCCTCGGATTGTTCAGTGATAGCGTCAGTATGAGCCAGTTTAGAAGCCAAAAATTCATCAAGTAACTTGGCTTGGCTCTCCTGAAAGATCTTGAGCTGAGCTTCGAATTTGACTTGCTGCTGAGCCAACGCTTCTGAAATAAGCGCGGAAACATCAGGGGCGGCTGATGAAGAGATAGAAGACTTCAGCCCCTGAAGTTCTTTAGTCGTGGCTTGAGCAGTCTGCTTCCATGTCCTATGGATAGCCTTCGCAAGATCTCGATTTTTGATCCCTTGGGCAGTTAAGGCTTTTGCCACTGATCGAGATCTCTTTGCGGTCTGGCTGGGCACTGCTTCGAAAGTCGACTGCAGCAAGAGCTGAGCGGGCTCTGCGGAGGACGAAGCACCAGCCTTGGACTTCTCAGGACCAAGGAAACCGAGAGGAATATCAGGAATGTCAGCATGTGTATCCTTGTCCTGGAGTGATCCCTTATCAGGTTGTCCAGGGCCTGAATCCTTGGGTGGGTCCTCGTCGTCATGATCTGACCCATCTGAGGGTGCTGAGCCTTCTGCTTGTTTGTCATGTATCATCGCAAGCATAGCGGCCCTCAGATTCTCCATGGTGCTGAGGTCAGCAGGCTCTGAGAAGCCTCTTTGCTGCCTCAACTTCATCTCTTCTTCATGGAGTTGCTGACAGGAGTAGTGGAGAACACGGCGAAGTAGATGCGGCCACTCCTAAAAGCGAAGAAGCATGTGGAGCCTTGCCGTTTTGGCAATGATCATCAAGTCTAAATGATCAGCAAGCTCCGGTATCTGTTGAAGGATCTCACGGGAGGCTCGAGATAAGATCATTGAAGCTTCCATCCCGATTGATTCACCTTCAGATGCAGTCTCAGACTCCAAGTCTATGTGTGAAGTCTGCTCTTCAGTTGGAGGGACTGAGCTGAGTGGAGGGACAGAAAGGGGGCTGTCTAGGCGCTGAATATCTGCGCTTTGAGCTTCAGAAGCATCCCCTTGGTCCCTTTCAGTGGAAACGATCTTCTCCACTGACTGAGTCTTCTCAGAAGACTCGGACTCATCAACCACCGTGCAGGGCCGAGTAGTCTTCCCGAGGAGCCCGTTCGGCAGGCACTTCGGAACCTCCTCGGTGCCGGCACCTCAACGGCTTTCTTCGGTTTCTTTGCCGGTGCCTTAGGAGTTTTAGCGGGAGGGGTTCTTTTCTTTGTAGGCGTAGCCTGCTGAGACTTTGATTGTGGAGAGACTGTTGAGGGTCCTGACCCTATCTGCTGAAGCGCTGCTGTCTTGTTCTGAAATCTGACCTTCTTCACATTGAAGTACTCCTTGTCACTGTAGGTGATAGGCTCGAGATCCACATAAATCTTCGATCATGATGGGCGGTTTGAGTCCATATAGCAATTTGCCCTTTGCGCTCGGCATGTTCGATGCCTTGTCGAACTTAGCAGGCTGAGCCATGAATTCTCGGAGAAAGAACTCCGTCCAATTTATCTGGGCTCGGTCGTATATGGCC